>CM036247.1:23142430-23747430 GCA_020698575.1 Bostrychus sinensis | reverse complement strand
TCTTCGGCAGACTTAAGTCGAGTGGTTCAGTCTGTTCCTCCATTTCTTCTACCTTGCTACCATTGAATTGCATTTTTTCCCAAAATAGAGGAATTCTTTTCTCTAAATCCTCATTATGTTCTTCCTTTATCTCCAGCTGGCTTAGTATTTTGACTGTATTGGTGCTAGAGATAAGAGGAGTTGAAACATCAGCATGAATATTTTTATCCTGACACACATCTGTCTCTTTGTACATTTCCTTCTTGTCTGCATTTGCACAAAGCAGTGATTCTGCTTTCCTTCCGAGTTCCTTGATTTGTGCTTCACTTTTATCCATACACAGTTGACTGTTACTTGTGTTTTGAGCTGGACTTACTGTTCCAGCTGGGACCACTACAGGCCTTCTCAAATGGGAGAGAGTCAAGTCTTTGGTCAGCCTGATGGTGGAGTTTGTGATTGGCCTTTTGCACTGTGGGGGAACAACTATCCGGATTCTGATTGGTTCCCTGCGCAGAATAGGCACTCCGGTCTTTACTGTAATTGGTTCCCTGAATCCACCAATCTTACTTGCCTCTTGAGATGCTGGCTTTGGAGTCCCGCCCACTTCTGGCTTTTTTCCATTGATTGACAGTGAGTCTTGTCTGATGGTCAGTGCTATTTGTACAGGGCAAGGCTGGACGTTACCTGGTACGGTACAGGGGGAGGTCTCTTCTCCCTTTGGGTCCAAACAAACCTTGGCAAGTGGCCCTGACGTCTGTGTACACTGGCTGCCATTTTGGACATTCAGGCTGCCACTGGTCAGGACTGTAGCCAACTGAGAATCCATTTTGGGGCATACCTCTTGTTATTTCTGAATAAAAACAAAACAACAAAAGAGAGACTTAATTACTATATTATAATTTCAAATAACATCATCCTGTGTAACTATATGGAGACATATATTTTTAATAGAACATTGTAAGGTTGGATGGGAGGAGTTTGGGTGGAGTGATTATTGGGGTAAAGTTTACTAGGCTACATCAAACCAATCGAATAAAAGTTATAATTTAAAAAAATTACAAGAGCTCCGAAATAAGCAGCATAATCTAAGGTATGCAATTTTCTATAAATTATTCTGGTACACTGAGGATATAAAGTAAATTAATTCTGACATTAATTATAACTAAATGCACATTTTTTACAGGATCATAAGGTTGCTCACCGGAGACTCTATCGATAAGTGTTTCTTTCAGACTTTCACTAAATCGTGTAATCCAATATTATTCACGTTCATCTCTTCCTGCACCCTTACACTAATTTAGCAAATAGCCTATGCTTTAATAACATCTGAGGGTAAACCGAAAAGTAGCCTTGTGTCGACGGAGGACGCCATTACGCAAAGTCCACGGTCCGAAACGCACTGGTCTGATTATTTTAAAGCGTGTGCGCGTTGACAGCTCTCGGACCTGGGACGACAGCATCACTATCGCGTCGCTCTCCTTGCTCTAGTAGAGAAGAAGATAGTCTGCAGACTGTCGTGTCGTGGAGCGAATCCTTCCCGTCAGCACCGCAGCTTCCTCGGACCTACAGCCAGCCATTTTAGAGCCGTGGGTCCGAGACGGCCAGAGCGCGACCCGGCTGTGTGAGGACAAACTTTCCCAGCACGCTGTCATGTATCGTAGCAGTCAGAGGCGGTGTGAGATGCGTCCCCCATACATTTAAAACTGTATTTTAAACTATACTCCACCCATAAGACTGCTGCATAGGGACTGGCTTACCCGAGCTGTGGATATTTCCGGAGGACCAAATATGACTGTGCGGTGTAAAGGGTGATGCTGCGAATGCTGGAGGAGGGAGGGGTCAAGGGGAGTTGCTATGGTGTCGCAGCCTACCGGGTCCGAGCAGTAGCCATGTTCAGCCTATGAGTAAGGTTGAACCCGCATCCTTAGAAGACGAGACATGGAGGCAATGCAATACGGGAAACGAGAACATTTTAGAAAAACAGCACAAGTTCATCACTAACGATATGAAGCATAGTCCTTTTTTCCAGATTTGTTTTTTATTTTAAACACTCACATTGTTCAAACTCACAAGCCTTTAGACTTGCTGCGTCCAGGAGTTTACACAGGGAGGAGTTTTTATTAGTTACATCAAAATGTAGATTGGTGTTGTTAATCTTAACATCACACATAGACGTCCACAGTGCACTTGCAGAAGCTGCATTTGCACAAATTTGTAAAGATTTAAGTAAAAACTGCCTTATATAGCTATTACCAAAATGCAAACATCTCAAAATGAGTGTCATTAAAGAGCAGGATTATTACCGTGTATTTTGGACCGTTAAAAAAAGTAATGTTTTCTGAAAGAAAATACATTAATTCATTCTATATTCATTGAACAGGCTGATTAGCATCAGCAAGTAGACAGTAGGTGCCAGTTTTTGTTCAAATTAAGAAAAAGAAATAAGGGGTAAGTTCACCAGTATTTAAAAAAGGCACTCTAAGTTTTGCTTCGGTGCCAGCAAAAACTCTTTACATCTTAGATAATATTACATATTTTACTTAACTTATTAAAATGAAAGCAAAAGGGAAATTATGACAGTGGACTTGACAGCCTAACACACTGCTGTTATTTTATAGATATAGTAGTGTATAATAAGAAAGCCACTGCTTTTGGGAGCTGCTGTGTGTCAGGAGGTGCACTTATTGTCACACACTGTTGTCGAGTTTGGGTGGGCCAAGGTCATCAGTCCATCTCATCTGTCTCACAAGCCTCAATCTCTGAGACCAGGCGATGAGGAAAGAGTTTATACTGCAGCCAAGTGGGCTCTGGAACCAAAAACATTCACATCAGCATTGTAAACACTGACATATACAAAGGCTATATGAGAGAGAGAATTCAGCATCAGAAACATTGTTTACCCAAGTAACAAGCTGGTGGCTGCAGGTGTCCATCAAAACATGCCTGGGATGCAGTAAAGCTGCACATTTTATGAGGATGTTTGCAGTAGAACGTTACATTTTCCCCATGAGGAACCATGGCATCCGTAACATCAAAGGGCCATCGCTTCACTCCCCCAATAACCACTCGGCTACGTTCAGCAGGAATGAGACAGCGAGCTGAAAAATTAAAATTAAGCTGCTTTTATTGAGCTCATACTATCATTTGTGTGGCTACTATTGCGTAGTGGGTTTATGCATTTGATTTCTTTTGATAAAGAAGTTGAAAACTTACTTCTGCAGTGTGGGGGCGCATCACTCCAGCCACCATTTGGCAGGCAGGTCACCTTCTGGGGGCCATCTAACAGGAAGTTCTTTTTACACAGATAGTGAATGTCAAATCCCACTTCATACTCAGTCTTCTGGACCGCTACCACATAGCCGTGCTCCACTTCTCGAGGTGGCTGGCAGTACACCTCTGTGAGAGTCAGGGACACATTTTCAGATATTAAAGTTGCTTTTTCAACATAAACTGATGTATACTGCTTTAGCCACAAGATGGCACTGTAAGACAAAACATCAGGGCCTAAAGGCTGGGGGTTTGCTTGAATCCTGCTCACATAATGGCCACATGGTACTAACAATTAGAAAGTTATTGCCCTCCTATAAACTTCTATATGGATGAAAACACATCTTTTGATCCTAAGGATACATGCAGGCATTGACAGAGTGTGAACATTATCCAACATACATAAACATATGGTCATTGCTGGCCACTTACTCTTACAGATGGGATGGGGGTACTGCCAGGTTTGGTTTTCTTGACAGAAGTTCTCACTGTTGCCCACAATATCCGCTCTGAGAAAGATAGATATGAATGATGGACACAGATGGCTAAGTGACACTTAAGTCTATTCCCAGCTCAGGAGAATCAATGTGATTATTTAAAAAATAGGTGGAAATGGTTTCTTTTCAGTGCCTCTCTTTTTAGAGCATCTACACAGCTCTAACTGACACATCCACTCAAGCTTGTCTTATCCTGCGGATGAGTCAGTGCTAAAGGGTAGTCAATACAAGATTAGACTGCTATGACCCAGTTAGTTCAGTTGAGGGAGTGTTAGCTTCATGAAAGACCAAATTTTCCTTCAACACCTCCTAGAGCTTTCCCCTTTTCACACATAATTTCTGTCCTCACACTTCCTTTGGCTCTGCCTTGTGCCGTACAGGTTTTTCATACAGAATAGGACTGTTCACTGGTACTGTATGTCTTACCCTGACAGACAGCTGTACTGGATGGATGTCCCTACAGTAGCATCTCCCTGGATGCTAAATGTGTCAGTCACCTCCTCGGGCAGCGGACAAGTTCTGGCTGTAGCCAGGTCTGGGGTCAGCATCTCTAAGGAGACAACAGAAGAGGATACATCTATGGGTAATACATAAACAATGGTCAAGAGCATGATAACTGAATGAATTTTATTTCAAAATATATTTTTTACAGATTTGTTTGTCAAACTTTAATCCATCTCTGGTCTTTCACATGTTACCTCCTTTGCTCTATATTATGCAAAGAGGTATTTGACCTTGTGTCTTGTTTAATATAAGTCAAAATAGCCTCTTTGTTCATAGGTAATAAATCCGAGTTCAACAAGCAGGTGAAACGCCACCCTTCACCTTTTCCTGAACAGCCATATCTGTGATTGTGTAACACCTGGCAACTGTGAGGTTCTTGGACATTTGAGTGGCTCACGCTTCTGCAAATATAAATATCAAGAGTGGTGCTCAGAGAGATGCTGCAGCGACCCATGCTGTGTGAAGTGCAGTGCTCTGGAGCTGAGCTTTGAAAGGCAGGGACAGCTCTCGCCTCAGGCCTGACTTGGGTATCCAATGTTAGAATGTAAAGGGGCCTATGGGAGATGGAGAGTTTGGAGAGTGTTTGGCTGGACATAAGAGCCCGAAACCAGTGCCTTTCTCCTGCATTGTGCACCAGTGCCACCCACACAACAGCAGCACCCAACATAACAGCCATCAAATGAGCATAGGATACATCTATTTTATAACTATATCAACCACTGCTTTTGAATGAACTGTAAATCTGACTGTTGGATAATAATCATAGTCTAAACCTTAACTCTTAATAATACTTTAGATACAATCTTATGTTTATGATCCATAAGTGTGTACGTCATTGTTACATAGGTGGAAAGTAACTACAGGTCTTACTTAAGTACTATTTCAAGTAAATTTTTTGAACAATATATACTCCATTTTCTAAAACATAATTTTACTTCAGTAGATCTTTGAGGATTTTTGTTTGTTTGTTTGTTTTACTTTTAAAAGAGTTAAGGTATTTTGGTAGAAAAGTGGGTAGTAGCAGCAGTAATACAATAGTAATAGTAGCAGTGGCAGTACTGGTAGTAGTAGTAGTAGTAGTAGTAGTAGTAGTAGTAGCACCAGAGGTAGTACTAGTAGTGGTAGAACCAGTAGAAGTACTTTCTTCTTTTTTTACTTTTACTTTGGTGACAATTTTGTTGACTACTTTTACTTATACTTGGGTAATATTATTTTAAAATAAGAGTACTTTTGTTTGTTTATAGATATGGAGTACTTCTTCCACCACTAAGTGTCACATCCTTGGCAGTATACTAAATGTTTTTGAATATTTCTCTGATCAGTAAAGTTTAAACTAGATTATAAACAGGAGAACCTTGGCAAGATTTCTCCAATTCTCCTAGTCAGTTGATGCAGCCTTTATCAACGTGTGCTTTCCTTCTATTCCCAATATCACACAGGCAGATGCAAGCACAGACTCTACCAACCATCGGCCTGGAGCAGCGTGCTTGTCCTTGGTTGGCTTTTGTAGAGTGAGCCCTTATCACAGGCCTCAGATGGAAGAGGATGAGAGGAGGAGAAAGGCCCCGGAGCAGCGTGAGCCGAGAGACTGCACTGCTGTGATGTGTCGCCCACTCATAGACACACATAAACGGTGACACCTTCACACACACGGCTAATGTATACCTCTACTTGTGCCACTTTGACAGTGATCAACCGCCCACTGCCTCTCAACAGGCCTATAGGTCTCAAACACACACACAATGCTCACAATATCGCTCTGAAAATCCACCCACCTTCTGCCTGTCTCTCAGCAGGACCATACAGCACTGATCCATCACAATTCTCTCCTTATTTTGTTTTCAATAGAGAGGAAATGTGAGGGGAGACTAAGAACCCCGCTGGCTCTAAGATTCCTAAGAAAGCATGTGTACTGTAGTTCCCAGTGTGTGAGAAAAGCAACAATAGCAAGCTCTTTAAAACTAAAACGTTTTTGAGCACTGATAGACACAGACAGTGAGCAGGACATCATTTCAGGTGCTTTATGAAGATGACCTGCATTTAAAGACCATTGTAAAGGTAATAATGGCACACAACAGGCCACAGTTAGTCTTTTGTTAGCAACCTAGAAATGGTCTGCTTTTAGGATGGATGGATGATGTATTCCACACACTTAGTTCTAACTTTGAACGCATATAACTGCTTACTTACATATGATGTAAATCCATTGGTGTTTAAAATAACTTTTGTGGCAATAAGCCTGTGGTAGTATTTTACAATTCCAAAGTAATATTGCTGTGTATAGCTACTACTCCTTAAAGAGGACTGAAAATTGTTTTACTAATTGATGTTTAAGGCTACAACCTGTATCAAGTAAGCTTTGAGACCCTTAAAAGCAAAGCATCTGTCTCAGACTTATGAGGAGAATTAATTAATAAAATAGTGTTATTTAAATGTAAATGCTTTTTCTTGACTTACATTTGACTTGACTTACATTCATTCATCTTACATTAATCTTGTTCAATACTTTTTTCATTTTGTATTCTAGCATATTTGTTTTGTCTGCCTAAAAAGTGGTTACACCCCTCTACATGCACATGTGAGCTTGTGATTAGTGATCGTACTTGACCATTTTGGGGTTTCTTCCAGTTTTGAAGCTTAAAACATATTTCGACCCTAGATGTTAGACAAATTTATGTATTGTGTTAGCACTTTTACTATTCCACTTGTTACTATGACAACAAGTCAAGTGTCCCAGTGATGCAGTTGCTCATCCAGTACTAGCATTCTGAAGTTTCACTGTGAAAATTATTCATTTCCTCTGTGTCAGAATCACTGAGCAACATCAAGTACTTTTTCTGCTTCTCTGTAAGTACAAAAAAGAATGCAGGGACTACAAACATGAGATATGTTAAAAAAAGATTAAACTTAAATATCCTATATATACTGTTTATTATTTCACATATTTACAGTTTGTCTAAACTGTGTAGTGATTGTTTATTGCCAATAAGTATTTTTGGAATAATGCAGTGTTAAGTGCACACAGTGCATCTGTGAATTACAATTTTAGCAGTCCTACCTGTGCAAATGGGTTCATCCCCACTCCACTGTCTGTCACCCTGACAACGGCGAATAGTGACATCCAAGCCGTTGTATACAGTGAATCCTGGTTTACAGCGCACTTCAAGCAGGGCTGAGAAGGAGTGAGTAGGAGACAGAAGACGGACTTCAGAGTTCTCTCCTGGTGGAAGAGGCCAGGGACAGGTCCGACCTGAGGGAACCACACAGAATGCACAAAACATGCATCAGGAACAACAGTTCTCAGAAAGTGCTTGACTGTTCACAGTAATAGTAAAAATATTTAGCTACTCAAAAGGGCACTAATGAAGTCATATAACTAGCCCAGATCCCTGTGAATTGCCCACTTTAACACAATAGCAAAATGGTTGTGTTGAGCTCTGGCCAAGGGTGCATTTGTAAGCTTCTAAAGCTTTTATTTTCCCGGGAAAAAAACACACACACAGATGTATGTTGGCACAGCTGCGAGTACAAACAAACAGTTTTAATGACTGCCCTGACAATGACTTGCACTGTGAAAACACACATGGTCACACAGTTACCTGGAGCCACACAGCTGAGCCCACACTGGCCATCACACAGACACTGGCGCTTACTGCCACAGTCCTGGTCCGTTTTGCAGGGTCGAGGGCATGTCCTCCTCCGCTCCTGTCCCAAAAGCCTCTCAGGACATGAGCCTGTATAAATACCACACACATACATTAAGAACTGTTCTGTGTTTACATCATCATGACCCCTTGTAAAAGCTGCAAACAAAACAATGACATTTAGTGCCCTAATTCTGCTTTGTTTTTTTGTTTGAAAGAAACTCAGGTCAGTGTAGGTGGCCAAGCCACCCAGGCTGCTCAATGAGGGCAAAGGGCATTTTGTGCGTATTCTGAATGAAAAAAGATCAATTTGCTGTTGTTAGTTTTGCAGTGCCTTTTCCTATTACACACTGAAGTTCTTCCATATGTAAACTATCACACATACCTCATGCTTTTTATATTGTACTGACACACCCTCAATGTCCAGAACATTTGGAGTAAAAGGAGGGGAGGGAAAGGGGAGACCAGGTTCCCCATTCTTCACTTCTCAGAATGAAAACGTGTGTTACAGTATTGGTACATGTGACCACCATTAACACACACTTGCACATGCCCGGCCCAGGACGTACAGTACACACTAGGTCATGTGATCATAGCTGTTCAGTACTACACACATACGTGGTAGAAGTCCAGCAGTTCACTAATTGTGTTAATTGAGGAGTAAGCTGAGGCAAAGGTCAGAAGTCATTAGTCCACAGTAGTGGTGAGAGGCCAGCTGTGACACTGGTGCATGCTCAAGGTGTAAGTAGAGAGTGCACTTACCTGCCGACTGCAGAGACACGGCCCCAGTCAGAGCCCACAAGGACAGCAGCAACAGGGCACAGTCCATCCTTGAAGTGAGTCAGGCCTCAGTATGAGGGAGGGACGTGCACACGCAGCACTTTTAAGGGTGCTGGTCGTGTGTGTGGGTGGGTGGGTGGGGATGGGGGGGTGGGGGGGGGGTGGGGGGGTACAGCCCAGGAGCACACATCTGGTTCGTGTTGAAGAGCAGTGAATTAGGAAAGAAAAAATATCTGGCAATAAGAGGACCTTTTACCCAATTTATTTTGAGACGCTGATAAATGAGTTGATGTGCCCCAGCACTCCCCCAGGACCACACATAAACAAACAGGAAGAAACTAGCAACACTTGGATGAGTTCGTAAGGAAATTAACAGCAAGCTTTGCATTCCTAGACATGCAACAATTTTGGAAAGTGTGGCAAATAAGTATGTCCCTTTTCAGTGTTTTTCTCCATCTAAATCATCTCAGTTATGACCACAGTGCAGTAAATACAGACTATTTTTAATATTGAAAGAAAGATTGTGCCTGAATGTCCATGAGAACAAAACTTGTTGTGCAAGAAGCAGACTGATTTGGCCATTGAAAGAATGAAGACAATGTAAGCAAACAGAGTCTATCAGTACAAGCTGTCTGGTGACATTTCACCTCATCTATATAAAATAAAATAGTCTGAATGAGCTCTGATTGAAGTTTCAAAAATAAATGAACCCCATTCATGAATGAGAACAATCGTTTATTGGTGTTTTTTTTTTTTTTTTTTTTTTTGGGAAATCTCAACTACATCCAGATACCCAGTATTACACAGGCTGGGCACCACTGACACCACTGATGCAGCAGGACAGTTGTAGTTCATTTAAAGATCACAACAAGATTCATCAACCACATCTGTGAGGATATTAGAGGCTAGATCCTGTTGGGAGAGCAAACAATCACTAGATGGGGTGACAAAGGCTGAAAGAAAACAACAAAAAACATACTGACAGTGTGCATAGTTCGTACACAACCGAGGAAGGTAAATAAAGTCTCCATGAATCAAGTCAGCGCATGTTTGTAATCCATAGTGGCAAAGTACTAAATGTCTGGGTATCAAAGGTGGACATTAACATCAGAGAATGAGGGCTTTTCTTTTTAAAGTCTTTCTGGGAAACATTGCAGATCAAGGTTGTAGAATCCTAAAAAAGAAAATTATCCAGTAATACAGAATAGCAACAATGAAAGGGATAATAACCATAACAATAACATGGTAACTGTTCATCATGGGAATTCACATTACACTCATCCCTCCCACAGATCACATAGTGTACCAGGCCCCTGTGTAGGTCAAGCTTATACATACAGTATAAAGTTATATCAATTACAATGTATTGAAAATAGCATTAGGTAGCAACAAGCTGTGGGTCTATATAGGAACGTTTGGCTTTAATTTCTCCCAGAAATCTGAGAAATGAAGACTATTCCACTCACTGGGCTTTTTAGCCCAGGTCACTGAATACAAATAAACAGAAACAGTATAAGCCCAATGAATACATACAATAATCCATCTCTGATACTATAGATAAATAAAAAGGTCCATGTGCGTCTAAATGGGAAAAAAGATTGCAGAAATTGTTACAACACTGAAACCCCTTGAACCAAGCAAAGAGCAACAATAAACTGAATATTGTTCTGTATGTGTGGATGATCATTATCGGGCAGAATCTCAACAGGCTTCCAACAATTTTAGGTATGAGCAGGTATGAGATACAATTATTCAGCTGAGTTAAAGTAAAAGATACATGTGGATTTTAAAGATGTCTTGAATGTAAATATTTGTACAAGTAGCTGTGAATTGGTAGTTAAAAAGTTCAATGTTCAATAAAAAAACACAAAAAAAAACAAGACTGGTCATTATAAGGATAGTGTTAGATTGTACACACAGCAGCTCCCCTTGTATCTCTGCCCAAACACACTTAGCAACAGGAAAGAAACAAGAAAAGTTAAGTGCTTAAGTAAAATCAATAAAATGTGCATCTAAACAATTTTAACATAATTTTGCTCTCTATATTACAATTGTTAATTGCATTCTCATCTTTGCCATTGCCACCTTACTTATTAAGAAATCCAAAAAGACCCTCAATGGCTACTCAACTCCTGATTCATCTATACTAAAAGATATTTACCATAGCATTACCCTTACTATGTCCCAGTCATGTAGAAAATATACAAAATTATTCTTCAAATTGGCTCTCCCTCGAATTATTCTTAAGTATTATAAAAATATACAATTTTTCCAAAAACATAACTCTTTAAAGTCACATCTTTCATCTGTTAAATTATTCTCTCTATCCATCGCTTTTTAAGAGTTGACACCTTGACAAAACAAGACACCTGAGCTTCAATAAACTGTCTCCTCTGATACATTCATCATCTTCATCACCATCTTTTTCATCATCATCACCCCATTTTGTCCTTTGATTCACCACAAAATTTAATGTTTCTGAATCAAGCTTATTCCTGCTCCTCCTTGCAACGTTTTCTTCCATGCGCCCATCACTGATCAGCCAGGCGGTTCTCATATTTACTAAGAATGTTGCGGCAGCGGCCCAGTTCCTTTCGCATCTCAGCCACTTCTTGTCGGAGGGCGGCGTTTTCTCTTTCCAAGTAGGCTGCGCGCACTGATATTTGGTTCTCCTTAAGACGCCGGGCATCTCGGGAACGCTTGGCCGCTTCGTTGTTTTTGTATCTTCTGCTCCAGTACTTCTCATCCTGTAAAAGGACAGGCAAACTTGTTATTTCATTTAGCAAATGCTCAAATAATCTTTCATATTCTTGGGAAATCAAGAGTGTATGTGCCACACATCATTATTCCAAATTATATAGAAATATGTAGTGTGCAACAAAGAAAAGGTAGCACGTTGCTTTTGCATTCTGAATTTTGTTTTTGAGCATCTGTTATTACTTATGTGGGTGTTTGGTGTTGAATAAGTATAAAACAATATATACAGAGGTTAACTGTCATCTTTTAGAGTCTAAAGTCAAGCACAACAGGAAACAAAATGTGGTAACACTAATCAAGCATTACTAAGATATACATTTTAAAAAATTAGCTTATTATTTATGTAAATAATTAAGTAAGTGCTTAATACCTTAATAACTTTGAGTAATGCTTTATAGTGTGAGTGTTATGCACAATCTTTATCTGTTTTAACTGAACAGTTTTAAAAGCTAGGTAAAGGCAACTGAGTTGGCTTTAATACATACACACACACACACACACACACACACACATATAATACATTTTTAAAATTATCATATATATTGTAGCTTTAGTAATTGAAATTATACAAATTATAAATAGCCAATTAATGAGAGAATACTCAGTTATACCTAAAACGGAAACTACATATAAAATCATAGTATCACTAATAGTCTCACCTTCATGTTATCTGGAACCAGGACTTTGCGGGCCTTCTTGATCATGGGCTGTGGTTTGAGTTCGTCTTCACTAAATGAATGCCTCCTGGGGTCAAATGACTGCTGGTTAGAGCCTCCAGACATGGCCATTTCTGAGGCATCCATGTCAAACATCCCAATCACATCTGGGCCGCTGCCCGTGGGCGTCAGCAGAGGCGGGCAAGAGGACGAGGAGGAGGATGAAGGGGACTCACAGGAATCAGCAATACTTGATTGGCTCCCTGAAAATCAAACGGATAAGTAATAAATAAATAATATCTTATAAAAAAATCTAGAAGCATTTCTTCATTTTTTTTTTTATATTAGTATAGTTCATGTACAAAGATGTCACACTTAAGCTCACCACACAGATTGTTTTAGCCACTAGATGGTAGCAGAGAGTTTCTTCTTCCATAAAAAAACAACAAACAACATTCCTTTGTCTTAACTGATTGAAAAAACTTAAGACATTTTCTCTACACTATAAAGGAAACTGCAGTGAAAATAAACCATTATATTTAGCAGGTATAAATATGTGACAAAATGATCATGAAGACAGCATGACATACGCAATATTATGGAAAATACAATTAGACTTTTCAGTTCTGCCTCAGCTTGATATTAGAGATACTACATACTGTACTGTATTGTAAAATGACACACACTATTGACAGCTTTGATAGCTTTAATAAAGCATTTCAAAAGTTCTGGTCAGACAAAGTTAAAATCCAGAACTTGTTTTAACTCAAGATGTGTATGTGAAAATGTTATGTAATTTTTACCCCTCCCCTTTAAACCAGTTTCTGTATGTGAGGCCAGTATAGGGCTATACATTACTGCACTTTATTCCAGACTCAATGCATGTTACTCAACCAGCTTCTCAGCTTTATACACATCTCCTTTATATTAATCTGACATCTGCAGATCACAGAGAAAGTGCCTCAGCTAAGGTACATAGCTTTCAAACTACATTACAAAGAATTGTGCCTGTGTGTGGCCTCATAAAACCCTTTAATACTCTGACCTTTAGTTCATGAATTTCAAACTCAGAATCTGAATCATAACTTAGAAACAGCTGGGTAATGCTACAGTTCAACAGCTAACCATAACAATGCACTGCAATCATTATCTCTACAAACTTGGATTTGTAGTTTAGGACCAATGCAATTAAAAAGACAAGCAACATTTAACATCAGTTAAGAGTTTTTAAACTAAATATTAAATACTAAATATATTATTAGTGAAAAACAAACTGTACTATGGAATTGCCACCTTGTAAACAAGCCATCTGGGGAGCAGTAAATGACCAGCCATCACATGAGTAATCTCTCTCTTCCTATATAACACAAGTTATAACACAAGTTGTCACACTAAAAGCACACAAGGTTGCAAACTGTCCAGTCAAGATGTTCCCACATTCTGCAAGGACAATGCCTTCATAACTCAGCCAAATGAATGACATGCTGGCCAGCATTTCCAACAAACCAACTGAAATCAAATATAATTAAATGTCACTTGAAATGAGAAAACCAGCCATTTGACAGTAAATGTCCACTTAAACCTCTCTATGTAACCCAAAACCAGAATATTTCAATTATTCATGCTTCTTAAAGTGCATGAACAATGAATAATTTGCGTAAGCAGATGGGATAGTTTTTTGTTTTTTGTTTTTCGGTTGTCTGGAGACAATATAGATTTGTTCAAGTCTTTTGGTTCTGTGCTTCACAAACATTAGAATTTTCATAAAAAAATGGTTCAAATTTTAAATAACTCCAATGACCATCCACAAATAAAAATGCCAAAGACTACTTTTAACAAAAAGTAAGGTAATTAATAATGTTTACAAAGGCCAAAAGGGTATAATGTGATTAAAAACAATATATTGTTAGAACATGAATTCATGTTCATCATGGGCTAATAACGCTTAGAGACACCTATGAACCATCAATAGTCTGTTAAAAATTCTTTTGAGCAAATCAGACGATTCGCTGGTATTTAAATCATTAGTTTGAAGTCCAACAGCAGAGGAAATCTCTTCCTGTTTCTCTGTCTGTCCTCTCTTTCAGAGCTCCTCCTCCATGTCTGCTGGCCCTGCCTCTAGTTCCCTGACTCTAGTCGGCCAGCCTCAGCACGTGTACCGACGCGTGCACATGGCTGTGGCGTGTGAAGTGGGGAGAGATTTAAAGACACGCAATTGCAAATGCGCTGCACACCTTCTCTCTCTCATAGCAATGTTTTGATTCAGCTGCACATTAATAACTACCTGGGAGTGTACTATAAATGACAGATCAAAGTAAACCAGAACTTTGGTATTGCTAGTAACAATGTCTAAAGTATTTTTTGCCGTGTTCTTTGTTGTAGCATTTTCTTAGTTCCTTGTAGGTTATTAATGAACCATCTAAAATGTAAGTCTCTTTTTTTCTGTCAAATTGATGTTGCATTTAAAGGCAAAGACAAATGCTTGCTCATCAAGCCTCTTGTTTTAAACTCAAAGGGGCATTAAAATGCTGAATCATTATTTTGTTGGAACAACTGCCACATAACCTTGATTGTAGTTGAACTTTTATTGAGTTCTAGGCCCTACTAGTTTCGTATCAGTCGCAGGGAACAGTTTGTCTCTTCTAGTTTGTCAACTTTACAAAGTTTTATATTGTTTTGTGTTGAAGAACCTTGGGAAATGCACTGCACTGTACTGCTATGCCATGAACCGTTCTTGTACATTTTTTACCTATTCAGCTGTCTATCTAGTCAGTCAGGTAGAAAATGGCTCTTGTCAGTAAACTGAACTCACCGTGCAGACAGTCATTGCTTCCTGTGACACTCTGGGCCACTTCCAAACCAATGAGAGATGGGGAAGACGCTGAAGAGGGCGAGGAGGATGTGGAACACGGTGGGGAGGATGATGGTAGGCACTGAGAGCTCTGGTTGGGGACGGCTGATTGGGGGCTTTGTGATGGTATCTGGGCTGAACTGGAGCTGTTGTTGTTGTGCCCACTGCCCATCCCATTCTCGGTCAGAAACTCTTCCAAGTCCATGTACTGAAGCTGAAAGAGGCCCCCATCAGCAGGCAGTGTGCGATCCCATAACAGAGGCCCCAAGAACTGGTTGAAATTTCCACCACTACCACCTCCTCCACAGCCATTATTGTTGTTACTGCCAGCTAGTCCACTTCCACTCCTCATGCTGCATACTCCCAAGGCATCCACGTCCAAATCTAGGGATCTGTCTTTTTCTGAAAACACAAGTAAGTAAGTAAGTTAAAGTATGTGTCTAGAAGCTTAGAACTTAATCAATTGTCAACATCTCTGCATGGTGACAGGTGGATGTCCCTCCCTGTCTAACACTCATACACATTCACAGATGGTCCAGATGGTAGCTAAACTGTGGCATTAAACAAGAGCTGGAACCAATATGTTGTATTTGTAAGCTCCTGAACAAATTGCACAAAAGCACACAATCAAATATGTAGCACATGCCTGCAGAGAATTACAGTTAAGTCAGAAGACATTATCAATTATGATAATCTGAAAGGTAATCACAGCAAACGCAGGGATTATTACTCATGTGAACTCATCATTCCCAAGAAGGAGTCAAGTTCTAGTGTATAACAGCTGTATAAAAGTGACTTTACTTTACTATCATTGTATACTCTGATAATAAATTTGAACAAACATGTAAAACAAAAACAGCATTTAATAGAATTAAAAATGGAGTTTGTCACCTTTCAGTTCACATGGGCTTTTATTGCGTTGGTCTCCCTTCATGGGGTGCTGCAGGAGGGATTTAAGCCCTGCCACGGAGGTGAGTTGTCCCCCTGCAGGCTGAGCACAACTTCCAAACTGCGGGCTCGCACCGGCTGGAAGGTCTGGCATAGGAAGCTGGGAGAGCTGCCTGGACATTCTGGCCAGATGGGTTGCAGATAGACACCTGGGGCACTTCAAGGGGCGAGGCAAACTTACTGAAGCACCTACCAATGGGACAAGTTGCTGAATGTCTGTGTGTTTGTGAGAGATCGTATGTGCAGAAGGGGTGGGGGTAAGAGAAGGCAGAAAAAATAGTTAGTTTTGAGCGTCTATGGGGAATAGAGCAACTATAATGTTGAGAGCATTACGACCACGTTAATGACGCAGTTTAAGTGTAACAACGTTTAGATAGTAACATGTATTTCTGGTTACCTTTTACCTTTTCCTTAGCAGAGTCTTGGGAAGCCTTAGCGCTTTGAAGAAATACTTTCATCCGAGTACTCCATGGCAGCTGAGGAGTTCAAAGTGTCGTGCAGATTATTCTCAGCGCTCTATGGTGGGAGGGACTGTCACAGAAGCGATACTGTCCATAATAAACGCAATAAAATGCAATGAAAGCCTCGGGGCTAAAAAATGAAACAAATAAAAGCTGCAAAAAAAAGCTCGCGGAAAGTTTACAATACGATCCTTTAAAACCTCTGAAAAATGGACACCGTCAAAACAAAACAACAGAGAGAAAACTGCGTGAGTAAAGTCAGACGACGAGAGCAGTGGCCGTGCTGGTCAAATGACAAGTTGTATTGGTGCTGCTCCTCTGCTGTCGCGCTTTGCTGTGCGTCGGGGGAGGAGGGGTTGTTTCCTCTTTCTGTCTGTACTCTATTGCATCCGGTGGATCCGGTCACGGGCGCAAGGGCTTGAGTCTGTGTTGAGGCCGCGTTCGAACGTCCTCTCTCCTCGTTGCCTCAGCTGGAGCGGACACGGGCGCTGCGCCTGACGTCACGGCCCGCGGAACAAGCGGCGAAGCGCGAGAGGGGCGTGGCTAGCGGATTATTTATGAGACACACCTACCCTCATGCCATACCTCGAGGAACCGAGGCTGTTTGTTTAGTGTGACAGGGACAAACACCGTAACTTGCACAAGTTTAAGTTCAACAGCACAATGGCAACACTATGAGAAACGGAGGCAGAGATAAATCTAATAATCTAATAAAAGTAATATTACAGATACCTACCAAGATTTGCTTGTTTCTAAGAGGCAAAGGGTAGGTCTATTCCTTACACATTTTAAACTAATCAACCATATTTGCTTTAGTCAGGAGCAACATTTGCAGCTTTTTGTAATCCACTGAAAACGTGAGAGCATCGTTTTTTACGGGCGTGAGGGAGCTTGAGCACGTTGCCTCCCGGCGTACAATAGCTGTTCCCACTCACGTGTACCTTGCACGGTGAAGGGAGCGCTGTCCGCTGGCGGCTCTGTCCCTGATTGGGTTTTCATTATCCCGACTCCACCCACAGCATGCCTCCATTGGTCAGAAATAGGTCGATTAGACCCGCCCTCGCGGATTCCCCTCGTGCATGCCACTGCCGCGTGAGACCAATTCGAAACGAGCGCGAGGCTGTGTTGTCCACTGTAGCAGCAAAGCACATGTACCGCAAACCACCTTACAGTTTACCACGTTTGTGTTGAGTGCACAAAAGCGGGTGAATGACATATCTGTTGATTTAATCTAACCAATTAACAATTTAAGTACCTACACCCTTAAGTTTGAGATAGGAGCGTTGCAAATGATGTTTCAGGAAGGATTTATAAGTAGTTAATACAACAAATGGCAATGGCCCTTCAGTTTGACGCTGGCATGTTGGGCAAGATACAGCCAAACTTCTTCTTAACATTGCATAAATAAAATACAACTGCACGCTACTAAATGTATATAAGATTTAACCGTGTCTTCATACAACTTCGGTTATATTGGCCACAGTGCACCAGTGATGCATTCTGTTTACTTTGTAGCGTTAGATTCATAGTAAACAGTAAATGAACATACAGCAAGTCTCTACACTGTACTATCTCTATTTAAAATCCATGTGACTGGTACACTCCCTCAACAATCTCAGTACACGGCATAAATGGGTTGACTAACGCCACCTTGTGGCGCAATATTACCTTAACCATTTAATAGAGGCAACGATGTTACTGACTAAAAATGCCAAAGGCCAATACTTGTTAAGAGCAGGCATCTCTCAACAAACAGCTTACATTATGGCAGTGTGTTTGATAGATAAAAATGAAAGAAGAACAAATTATTACACTTAGGTTTATTTGCTGAAATATAACCAGCTACAGACTTATAAGTAAATAAATGTGATAGAAACATACTAAACCTATGAATCTTTAGAAGAGTAATCAAGGCTTAATAGGAGTATGACCATTTCATGTAAAAGTGACACTTAAAACAGGAAGAAAGACAAGAGTATGATTGCAACTCAGCAAATAGTACAAGGGACTGGTGTGAAGATTGATTGGATTACACACATAAATACATGGAATATTACATTTGTTGCTATCATAGGTCCTTGTTTTAAACACACATTAAGTACTGTAGAAACAATGTCTCATAAAAAAATTATGAGATTTATGTTAGTCAAGTTATTTAACCTGTTTTCAATCCCTTGGTATAAAAGCTAAGAACTTACCAAATAAACCAAATTAAAATAATAAGCAAGTAATTATTTCTGTCATCTGTCCCATTTTGGCAGGAGAGGCTTTCTTTATACTGTGAATAATCTGTAATATTATTAGTGATTAAATTGTATTGGAATATAGGGCATTCTTCAAATCATAAACTAGAAACTTTTGGAGATATACTGAATAAACCACCACATTATGTTGGAATGATTCACAACCTCTTCAAAAACTTGACCAGAGAACAAACATGCACTGACATACTAGCAACATGTGTTTTGTCCCCGAGTCCCTACTCCTAATAAATGCACTTTACATTTTCAGGAAAGTCCTCAGCCTCTAAGTGAACATCAACAAGACAAAGTACACAGCAGAGACGTTTATCATACAGCAAGGGGTGTAGCAAGATTTCTAGTTATTATATAGGGAAGAGATACATTAACAGGTCATTTCTCCTAAACTTTTCTAGTAACTGCACAGTGTCAGCCAAGCACAGTGTCAATGCACTTAAGGGGTAAAGGATCCTATGGAAACAGTCAAGGCTTTAAAACATCTTCCAACATAATCTGGAAGATTTTCTGTTGAGAATCTACAGTAGTTGTTAACACACTCAATCTAATACTCAGTAAAATAGATCAACAAAAGCATTAGGCAAATTCTTTTAAAGACAGCAAAGCCGTTTACATTTCCTTTTCTTACCATTTCATGAGAGAACAAAAATATCCTCCACCATGCCACTCTGTTTAGATACCATGATGCTCAATATTTGTATGGTCCCTGTAGAAATGACATTTCGCCCTGTACATCTCCTGACTGTCTCTCTGTCTCTGATCTTTCTCTATGTTTCAGCTTCTTTGCATTGCCTTTCTGCAGCCCTTTTGCCCTGCGGCGGCAGGACACCTTGTGCCTTCGAAGGAGTGTAGCATTCCAGAAGCGAAGGTGGCAGTGTTGACAGGAGAAAGTCCCTCTCGCATAATGTGTAGCCCGATGAATGAAGGCTGACAAAGGTCCATGAGACTGTTTTCCACATGCGCTGCAGCTCAGACGCTCCTTACTTGTCAAGGCTTTTTGGGTGTGTTTAGCAGCCATGTGGACTAGAAGCCCAGCTCTGCGAGAAAACACAGAACTTGGGCATATTGGGCAGCCAAAACGTTTCACTGGGACTTTGAGAGAAGACAGGATTTGCACCTTTATTTCTCCAATGTTGCCAACTTTATGCTCTCTTGTACGCTGAACTGTCAAATGGAGGGGGCCTTGTTTCTTATTATACTGCCCACTAAACAAAAAACGTGTCTTTTTATTCTTTTTTTTTGCATCAAATTTAATTGTATCTTGGGATTCCCACTTATTTTCCCTCCAATCTTGCCTGTTGGACTTTTTTTTTTTCTTCTTGTGTCGTCTTAAGTCATCTTGTGACAAATCAATGTTGCAGTCAGCTTGTTGATGCGACTGCATGTCTGACAGATGATGAGAATGAAGGTGGGATTGATGATGATGGTGATGCAGATGGTGATGTTCAGTAGAGGGCAGTTCTGTTAAGGGCTGGAACGGGGCTGTAGTATGCAGAGTGCGGCTACGGGATCCAGCAGGATATATGTGCTCTCCTTTGACTCCGGCTGGGGAATGGGGGTGCTGTGGTGGCATAATTGTAGAGTTAGGTGGTAGAGGCTGTGAAAAAGTTGGTGCATTCGATGAAGCTGCTGCATCATAAAAGAGGGGCGAGTAACCAGCTGGTGGATGTGGAGGTGGCTGCTGGTGGCTGTGACTGACAACAGACAAACTCTGGCCTCCGTGAACTTCAGAGGAGGGTGCCATCTGCAACAATGCATTTGTAGCAGCCTCGCTCTCTGATGTTGACTGGTTAACATCAGTCACACTTCGGTTGTTTCCAGAACTAGTGCTGCCTTCTTGAGGGTTTGGCGGTTCAGTGCGGGTAATACCATGCTGTGATTGCTTGTGTCTGGTGAGGCTATTAGAGTAAGCAAACGATTTGCCACATACCTCACATGAGAAAACCTTTTCACCACCACCCTCGTGAACCGTCTGGTGGTGAGCGGTCAAATGAAAATGATGTCGGAATGACTTCCAACATATCGCACAGGTGTAGAGACGAGGTGGGGGTGGTGGCTGAGGTTGGGGATTTGTGTCCTGAGGCTTGACATCTTGAGAGTAGGAGTAATAGGAGGAGGTGCTTGGGGCATGGTTTTGGCTCCTGTCTTGGACCACGCTACATTGAGGATTTGGGTTAAAGCTGTTAAGATTTTCCGTACTTGGTGTTGCCGGGACCTCTTCATTTTCCCCTTTTTGGTGAAGTTTACCATGTCGACGAAGACTCTGAGAGTAACCAAACTCTTTTCCACAGATAGTGCATTTATAATTCTTTGCACCAGAGTGGACAGTTTGATGTTTGCTTAAGTGAAAAGCCTCTCTGAAATACTTTCCACAAACTGTGCAATGATGAGGCTTTTCTCCAGTATGGATGCGGTCATGTCTCCGTAGAGTCTCGCGGCGTGCAAACCCTTTCCCACAGACACTGCAGAGGTGGGTGCGTGGGAGTCCACTGGTCCCCATTCTTGGGGTGTACTGCCTACGTTTGGAGATTTCTTCACCAGAAACAGGTTCTTTCTTTGCTCTGGGTTTGCGGGGGCGTTTAGGTTTGGCATCAGGGTCCTGTGTGCTGCTGCTCATAGCCTCTTGGTCCCCACCAGATCTGTAATTTTTATCCATTGATGTTGATGAAGGTGAACCCAGAGGACCTAAACCAAGACCCCCTAGAAGACCCCCTATAATATCACCCCTATCATCCCCTCTGGTTCCACTGCTATTAGCAGCAGTTATAGCAGAGATTGCATTATTTACAGAACTAGTAACATCATCCTCAGAGTCATCCAGTAAAGAAGACAAAGGCAGGTGGGGCTGTTGCTGCGGATGGTGATGCGGGTTGTGGCTCTGTGAATGTGGATGCAGAGTTGGGGCCAAGGGTGCCTTTCTCAGAGCCGGGCCGGCCATCCCACTCCCACAGGGGGAGGCACCAGAGTAGCATGGAGATGGATTACCTTGAGAACGGTGATCATCATGGTAGCCTGTGTAACGATTCCGAGAGTAGTCAGTGGGGTATTTACCATCAGTTCTGTCCCTGTCATTTGAATTCCCTCCCCGTCCAGATTGATATAGACCATCACATCCCAAACCTGATTTTGGTTCTCCTTCCCCAACAATGATTACACCATCTTCTTCCTCAGTTTTCCCATAAATAACCCCTCTATTGCTTTGATAAGTTCCCCCTCCTCCATTACCTACTCCACCCCCTCTGTCCTCACCATCAGTTTCTATTTTGCTGCCCCGTTGTTTGGGTCCCCTACCTGGCTTGCCGCAGGTGCCTGAGGCAGCATGGTTCAGTAGAGATGTGCTCTCACGGAAGGAACGGCCACAGGCAGGACATCGGAAAGGCTTTTCCTCATGTATCTTCTCATGCCGTGTCAATGACTCTCTACGATTAAAAGCCCGAGAACAGGTGGAGCAGCCAAATGGGCGGGCTGAAGAGTGTATTACACCATGTTGCAGAAGGTGGCCTTTTTTCTTAAAGCCTTTGCCACATTCAGAACAATTAAATATTTTGTCTGGGCTAGGGCAAGAATTAGAAGAGGGTTGAGGTGCTTCTTGAGTAGAATGAGGAAGGCTTGGATCAGGCTCTGTTTTTATGTGAATGGGATTTGGGCGTATAGAAGCTGTACTGCTAGTGCCTGCTGTGGTTGGTTCATGCATGCGTAAATGTCTACGAAGGCTTGATAGGTGAGGAAAGCTTTTGCCACAATCTGCACAACTATATATTGGCTCTGTGTCTGAATTTGAGGGATTGGAGTGCATTGAGCCCGGGTTATCACATTTAGAAAGTGTGTGAGAATCAGTGACTAGTACTGAAGCAACAGTGGAAGAGGGAGCAGAGGAGGAGGAGGAAGAAACTACTGATGAAGATGAAGATGAAGAGACAAGAAGGGATGATGGGTCACCCCCAATATTTGACATACCAACCCCACTCCCAATTAAAGCTGGGGGTTGACCGTGACTTAGCCCCCCTCCATTACTGAGATTACTACTGTGACTACTGTGCCCATGGCTACCACCATTACTCGTGCTATCAGCTTTTCTTTGTGGCAAATAGCCAGCCATGGCTTTCTTCCTCCTACTACTGCTGCTGTTACCACCAACACCAGTGCTTTCCCCTTTACCGTCATCCTTAGACAAGGATAAATGTAGTGGCAAGGGGAGGGGCAGGCCAGCTTCTTGCTGCATCAAAGAAGCTATCTGATTTGATGAGAGAACAGGGATGCCCTGGAAGTCAAAGCCACTCAAAGATGAGGGCTGAGAGCCTGGGTGAAGAGGGTGGTGCGGATGAGAATGGGAATGAGGATGAGAAAGAGTGTGAGGTGGAAGCTGTTGCTGCTGGGGAGTCTGCTGGGCAGTCTGTTGGGCCTGGGGAGTGGAGTGGCCATGTGCATGAGAATTATGAAGAGCAGGAGGTGGAGCAAGACTAGTACTAGTTTCCCCGCTTGTCTGACTTAAACCAATTCCTAAGTGATTATGAGTTCCTTGTTGTACAAGAAATTGCTCTAAACTAGAATTAGTAGGCACCCCAGATAGAAAATACTGATTAGCAGCTAACATGCAACTAAACTGTTGGTGAAGGCTCCGTGCATCAGACTGGGCCCCAACCAACGGGTGTCCCAGTGAGCTGACTGCACTGGTACTAGAGGGGTTGTTCGAGGTGGCCACAGAGGTTGAAGGGGAAGGGGAAGAAGAGGAGGGGCCAGTTGATGCCTGGGGGACAGAAAGGCCGGGATGCAGAGGAGGAGGTGGAGGTGGTGATGTTACTAATCCTCCTAATCCCCCAGCACTCCCACTACTGCCACTTCCCCCTGCAAAGTGCTCAAAGCGGCCTACACTTGGGTGTAACTGCTCCTGTGCTAGTGCTGCCTCAGACGGGTGGAAAGAGCGCAGGAACTGTGGGTAGCCTGACGAATGGCTTGAGCTGCTGCTGCTCATCTTGCTTGACTTTGAACGAGAGCTCTGAGATGAGGAAGGCTGTTGTTGTAAAGGTGGGGGAGGAGGGGCACTCATCTTGGCAAAAATGGAGGCAGAATCAGAAAAGGCGTTACCTCTTGACCCCTGCAGGGGGCCCAAGCCAAGTCCAGACAGAAGAGCTCCAGAAGACTCAGCCTGCTGCTGGTGCTGCTGCTGGAGTTGATGCTGGTGAAGTTGCACTTGCTGTTGATGCTGTAGTTGTCGATCTAAACCAAGACCTTTGAACTGGTGGGCCTGGTGCCCACTTAACATCTCTATAATGTCCAAATTGTACTTTCCAAATTGGAACATTTCCCACTCACTGGCACATGGGGGCACAGGAGCCAAACCTCCAGCACTAGGAGCCGATATAATCCCAGCAGTGGCTGGTCTAAGACAATGAAGCCCAAAAATGTGGCTAGGCTATGATTTAACTCCAAAAATACTTGAATGTCAGCTTTAATAAATACATATATTTGCTATTCTCTCTGTATTATCCAGCCCACACTCAAAATAAAAAAGGTGTGGGGTGACAGGGAGATAATTTATGATTAAACAGTAAGTGCTTTGTTTAAAAATAGGGGGGTTCCACAAAATATAATGCTGCTTATTATAGTTTAGGCTGTAAAAGTGTCATCTTCTTGTCTTTGATTTTACTTTGTTGATATTGTCTCTTAATCTGAGCTGTTCCTCATCTGTCTTCATTCAAGATGTTCCTAGAGTTAAAAGGAAAAGATTGAGAGAGAAAGAGAGACCAAAAACAAGGTTAATAGGTAAACGCAGATTTTAATAGTAATAACTACTGTATTTTTTTTCTTGCCTGTTTCAAATTATAAAGTTAATTAGTACTGACTGAAACCATTAATTTTATAATATGTTGATAAAAAATAGTGATGCGCTTACTCTGTTCATGTGTGAAAGAACATGTGAGCTTATAATAGAGTCTCATAATAAGAGGTCAGAGGTTTGTGGAGAGACAGCCAATTATAATGTAATACACATTTATTCACACACAAATGACAAGGATCTATAACAAATCTGCAAAAGCCATGCAAATAATAGATGTAATTAACAAAATTAATATAACTGTAATATATTATTTTTTGCAGTACTATGTATAATGAATAAATGAAGTGTTTAGGTCAAAGAGAAAACAGCCATAAAATGCTGTGTTTTTTGGCAATCAGACATACAGTAAATATGTTGCTGACTAAATCCATTTCCACTGCCTCAATAAATCAGTCGACTTGTCCCCACTCAAATTTTGCATCATAATGAAAAGCACAATTGGTAAGTGGTAGAAAAACTTTATTATTCACTTTTGAGGACTCGCGGCTGGGTTTGCTCACCTTTTATATTCTTACCATTTCCTCTGGTCGGTGTGATGAAGTTACAGCAGTGGGATGCCCTGCCAGCTGAAGCAGATAATCTACAGTATATATGACTCCTTCTCATTTTAATGCAAATATGCAATCCTGTGGACAAGGGAGAAAATATTAGAAATCCGCCATGACTATATGCACATTTTAAACATGAGCACTATCTTACATGCGAGTAATAACGCACACACTTAAGGTAGTGACCTAAAACATTTAGGAAAGAGATAACACTCGCATGCAAAACTTCACGGTTCTTCGTAGCATCCCACTTTCACGGTTTGAGTGTGTTAATATTTGTGGCCATACGCAATCAGGAAAGCCACATACCCCTTGTGGCTAACGGTAGCCTTTTTTCCAGGGCAAAATATTAAAATCTAGACAATAGTCACCTTTGTGTTGCTAGCGCTAGCATATATCTGCGTAAGCTATATTCAGCAAAGGGTTACCTACACATCCCGCTGCAGAGCACAGTTGCAGATGGATGGGGCCTGTCACGCCTTCTTCTGACTGTGTAGCTGCTAGCTATCGTCCGCGTCCATTTCTGCGTGCTGTTTTCCAGTCTTTAGCCAGAGCCATTTTCACTGATGCTGCGCCGAGTGGACGCGAAGACCGCTCGCTCCGTCAGACACTAAAGCCTCCTCCTCGCCATTTAATCTTGACACTTTGCAGTCGCAGGGAGCTACGAATAAAGCAACGAGCGATGTTACTTTTGTATAGACGATGATATTATTTTAGGTAAAAAGTGAGTGACGTGTGCTCTCTTAACATTGGTCCTTTCCGGCCCTTGTAATATTTCCGGGTAGCACCAGCGGGGCTCACGGACGGTTTTTTAGGCACAGCGCTTTTCCCCGTTCAGTTAAGCTACCCCACTTAAATTAGGCCCAGATAGAAACAGAACACGGCATTAAGATCAAGACTTCCTCTTCAGTATTAGGCCAATCTACTTTTATAAACAGCGGAGGCAACACACATGGTTTATAGGCTACACTACAATTTAACAAAACATTACTTACCACGTGAACTCAGAATAGCAGGTCATACTGTTTTAAGGGTGCAAAAGCATTTTTATTTAGCCTCTTAAGAAGTACACACGACTTGAAAATGCATGTAGCCAATATTCTGGTTATCAAATATTAATGGCTTAAAAGTGATGTCTATAAATCAGTGGAAAGTATATTGATATAATTGAATATTTAAATACAATAAATAATATCAGGGAAGCATTTTAGAAACACAAATAGTATTTAGTTATCACAAATTAAAAAGTAATTAAATCTTGATCTTGAAGCATTGTAACATAGCCGACTATAGGCTAGTTGTCTTTGTCCTTATTATCTATCTGTGTATGTCAACAAAGCTGGATTTATTGATGTGGTTCACAGACAGTAGATTCCTCTGTACAGTTTGTTCTGCTGTAGATATCTGTTAGAGCAACTCACTCCGAGCACCCCTTAACAGAATTATTGTTGTGATATTCACTCATTGGTTTTGTCTGTCTTTTCATACATCTGCAATATGTGAATACTCAGGAGAGCTGCTGAATATTAGCTTCTCAGCCAAAGTCTTGGTATTATTCTCTTTATGAACTGCTGCCTGATATAACTCCTCTCTCAAACTGTGTAGAATTGAATCGCTCTTGTGTGTCATTGTAGATTATACAACATTTCACTGTCCAGTATTGTGGATCTAACCTACATACATCCAACCTACATGTGGCACATAGCATTTAGTTATTCTTGATGATTTTTAGAATGTTTGATAATATCTGTCTGCAGTCACTTGAGACATAATATAAAAGGTTTGACTTAGAAAAATAATGTTCTGACTGAATCGTGGTCACTCAAAATACATTGTATAATATCTAATATGTAATATTTCTATTTAAGCCATTAACTATATTTGAACAACCTAAACACAAGTCTTATAGCACTGTAAAGCAGCTCAGTTTAAACTGATTTACAGCATAATAACTGAAAATAATAGTTTTTTATTATTTGCTACTAAAAACTAAACAAAATGAATGGATTTATTTTATGTAGCAACGAGCAACAACAAAACCGTTTTCCCACCAACTTTATTATACAAATTCTTGGTATCCAAGGGGGATTAATGCATTGAACAACAACAAAAGGGTTGTTTAAACATTAAATAAATCAATTAATTTCAATACCCTTTAGTTGGCCAAGAACCATAGTCACTCATAATGAATTCATAATGGTAAAGCATAAACCATATTCATTCATTTCTTTCTAGATGCTTTAGCTCACATGCCTGTGTTATCACTGGTAAAAAGTAATTACCCCAGTAGCCATATAGGAAGCTATGACAATAGAAAGACAACAAAATGGTATGAGGTTGGCACTGTACAATTCATAAAATACTATCACATATTTTGTTGGATTTTCAAAGTAATGCAAATAGACCACTTAAAATATTCTGATTGTACTAGCTATACAAAATACGATACTTGCACAAATTAGATTGACCATTTATAAAATTGTGATAATGAAGTTTGAATATGGCTTGTGAGATTTTACAGACTTTGCTACAGACCTTTAGTGGTTCTAATAAAAAACTCTAATACTACTTCATGTCATCGGTCCTATTTCCCTGAAAAAGACATTGCGATCAAAGCATTCATTTTCCTACTGCCGCTGTCCTCTCCTCCTTCTGTGTATAAAACATTCGTCCAAGCACACATACATTATGGCATCGTAGAATTTGACTGAACATCCTTCCCCCCCTTCCCCCCATCAAACGCACATCTACACCTCTCTGGCTTTATGAGACCGTCATCCTCAAATACATTAAAAAGGCTGTTTGGACATTTTTTCCAAATATGTTTTGTACCAGAGTGTAAACCTAGTTAAGTAACTTGAGTTCAATAAGGCCGATGACTAGGCACAGTACGAACAAGTAGTTGGTCGCATAAGTGATCAGTGACCTTACACACAGCCTTACTGTAAAATGCCTCTCAAAGAAATGGAGCTGGCATGCATCAAGATTTGAAATGTATGAAAAACCAGCCATAGTCATGAGAACGCTAGTTTTCTAAAAAAAAAATAAAAGAAAAAAAGAAAGAAAGAAAAAGAAAAAAAAACAACACTTAAATTCCATCAAGTAAAAGAACATCACACCATAAGATAATTGTTAATAATAACCATAACAGTTATAATAATTATTAATAAGAACACTCCATCATATTCAGAACAACTACATTTAGCACTATGTATAGGAAGATTGTCCAAATAAAATTGATCTTTATATCTGTTCATGTGACTGAACAAGAACAATCCGGTGACATTTTTCTCTCTCTTCATTGATAATAGAATCTCTCAGTACAGTACCCTTTATTGATCAGTCACGTCATTAGCCATGCTTGTACCAATGCAAACCTTGAGGACGTGATACAAAGTAGGTTTGTATCTGGTGCAAATATAATGGGATAGATTTGTGCAAAGTTTTGTTGTTTTGATGTTTTCTTATTGAACTGTGCTTAAATTGCTCGTTTTTTGTACACGGTAATACTTAATACATCATGACAATATCAACACAAAATCAAGAGAAAGAGATAGCAGTTTATGTGGACTATAGATATCACATAGTACAGTATATAAGATAGGATAGCCCTTAGTATTGATAAGCGTTGTTATTGATGAAGGTTTTTTCGCTTTCTTTTTTATCTTATACTGGTTGAAGTGCGATATGATACAGCAAGGTCTTGGATTGAAGATGGAAAGGGCTTCCTTAGCCATCCGAGTCTCTTGTGGCATTGTTGCACTACTCAGCAGAAGGCCTATGGGTGCCCTTTCCCCTGACTCAGAGGTTTTGGCTTTGCACTGAAGTCAATCCGTTGACTGTACAAAATATCACTGACCTGGTGAGAATAATAGAAATGGTGATTGTCAGACCAGCTTTCTCAGTGGTATTTTCTTTGTATCTCCACAAAATGGCTTTGAAGGACAGCTGTGTAAGTGCAACCTCATATTTGTGCTCTGTAGAAAAACCATTATGGGTCTAACACAACCTACAATAAAGCAAGTTGCCCTAATAAACATAGCTCATAATTCACTTCTGTTCTGTTAACTTCTTGACTTGTGTATGTCAAGATGTTGTGGCTCTAGTATATTGTAGCCCCTTTTTTACACTCTGATCCTGATTTATCATTGGGAACACACATCTATAATAGACACTATAATTTCTCTCCTTACACTTCTGCAATATAACCCGTGAGCTATGTCCACTTGGAATTTAGGCTAAGGTCACGTGGAAATCTAGGCAACCCAGGCATCAATTGTTAAAGTGGGTACATCCATTGTTTAAAGTGGAGGCAAAGTCCAGCCAGTAGCGCCCCCTGTTGAGCCCCAGTCTGAAACAGCCTCCTGGTCTGTACAACAAAGCTATGAAATCAGTTCTGTATCCTCTAATAAAGATGAGGCTGGATACAACTGTTCACCCATCAATAATCATTGTTGGCAATTGTCCTTTAGTGACAGTCCTGCAGATAGTTGGCTCAGTTCTCCATAATTCACAAAGTTTTTTTCTTCAGCAATCCTCATTTTCAAATCGTCTGGCTTTCTATCTAATATGGCTCCTGAGTACATTTTGGAAAAATAAAAACATATAAGTACTAAATGATGAAGAACAGCTCTGGCATTTTGTTTCACCCTTTTAGTCAGTCTTTCTACAAATAATGGCACTGCTGTTAATGGCGATATGGCAAACTGGTTACAAAATATGGCTAATGTAGGCTATCACAGTTATGTGATAACAGATATTCCTCACAATAGCTTCATAATACTTTTAGAAATAGTTAAGCTATTTAATTACAACATAATACTAATTTAAATAGCCTAAACACATATATTTTGTGTCTATAATAGTGCTTGTATTCTAGTGATATTTCTTGTAGCTTTTTATTTCATAGTTAAATGCAGAAGGGTGATCTATTCCTATCTCTAATAATCTCTAATGAGCATAAACTAAACTACATTAGGCACTAACCTCACACTGTCACCTCATTTTTGCTCCCTGTCCTGATCCCCTGACTACCCCCTCCACTTCCTGCAGACCCCCCACTGCCCCCTCCTGGTATGAAGTGTAGCTGCTCAATGGTGTTCTGCCTTTTCGCTGCAAAAGCCATCCTCCTGGCGCTGTGGCCTCCTAGCGTTCCCGTTCCCATAACAACCCCAGCCCCGGGCATCTCCCCAGCCCAACCTATCCCGCCGCTCATGTGACTGGGCATGGGGGTGCTCCTCTCCTGCTCTCTTCCGGATGTGGGGTGAGAGTTCATCTTGATCATGTGGTGTCGGTCCAGGGAAGGGGTGGCACACACATTCTGCTGGGATTGGGCCTTCTGTTGGCGAGGCAGGGTAGGAACTATCCCGCTTGGTGGGTGGGCGTAAGGATCTACCACCCCCATCCCGCCGACACCCATTCGCTCCTCCAAGTGGTCCGGGGACATGAGCAGCCGCTCCTCCCGCTGCCGATCTTGCCGATCTTGCCGATCTTGTCGATCTTGCCGATCTTGCCGATCTTGCCGATCTTGCCGATCTTGCCGCTCCTGTGTCTTGCGAGTTAAGGTTTGCGTGTTGGAGTTTTTGTTCTTGTAGTACTGATGCTGCTGATTCTTTGACATTCGGGAGAGGGTACCTGTGTTCCCAGGAACATCCCCCATGTTGAGTAGCTGGTCAGTGGACTTGACTTTCCTTGGGGGCTTGGATAAAGTGTCGTAGTTGGGGTTGAACTGGGGCTCAGGAGGATCCAGAGGATAAGGATTAGGAGTAGGAGAAGCAGGCACACCAGAGGGTGGTGGAGGGATCCAGGGCCGTACAGCGTGTCTGGGCAGGGTTCCTCTCCCGCTAAGGGTGTAGTCGCCACCCCAGTGAAGGTGATGCTGAGACGATTGGAGGGCTGGCTGGGCAGTGTGAGGCCGACGCTTGGTGGTGCAGTAACCTGATGAGTACTCATCAAGACCTTTTTCTGGAAGCCAAACAAAATGCCTTAATAGTTAATTCCTGTTAGTTTAAAAGCGCTTTTGGCAAATCTGAACTTGACACAAGTGTGAAATGAGTGCAAATATTTCCAGAGTACATACCAAGACGTTTGAGAGAGGAGTATCTGTTGAGCTCAGGCTTGGTGGCACTCTCATAGGAGGGGGGCAGCTGGGCCAGGTTGTGCAATGAGTGGTGGAAGGAGGGCTGGGATTTGGTGTTGTTGTGTTTACTGGAGAGCAGGGTGCCTCCAGCAGCCAGCTGAGCATTGTTCATCCGAGGGGTACGTTCTACAGATATCACAGGGAGAAAACAGTGTGTGTTAAATGAGATTTGCTCCTCTGGATATCACACACTGCATGAAGCAGAGTTTAAATCTGCTAACATTCACACTGAAACAGAAATTAAACATGCTTTCAACACCACAGCACAAGCAGCCAAAGATATGATCATCGTTATTATTGTTTAGATAAATGAGTCTACTTGTGAGCTTAAAACCAAAATGAATGAGGCAAATCAAGCATAGATGTGATTTACATACAGCTTTACCAGCTGTCTTACCAATAGTTGCAGTATGTTTGGGGCTGGCATTTGATGGGTGAATAAAGTTGTGTTGTAGATTTCCCACTAAAGGTACAAAAAAACACAAAGCAATTATTTTAAAATGTTCATGTCGAAATTTATATATACCATAAAATAATGTCAAAAACATTGTAGAATTAACATGACTAATAAATGTATTATAAAAGCCTCACATCTGTTGTCCTTGCTGGGCAGTCCAGGTGCATACAGATTTTTCTGTGTTCTTCCCAGCGTCCCTGTTCCATCCGCTACAGTGAGGGCAACGCTGTTGTTTCTCTCGTCTTGTTGTACAGGGCTTGACTGATGCCGTAACATATCAACCAAAGCTCTGAGGATATACAAGATACAAGCAGGATGAATGATGAGTCTTATTCCTTCTGACAGAAAGCACAATCTGTAATGTTCTACACATAAAATAACCTCAATGAAAATAGCTTGACCCTTCTTTTTTTTGTCAGCAATATAAAATAACCTATAAAACATAAACTCTTAATTCCCAAGACTATGGTCTAAAAATATATAACATTGGCTCAAACAATCATTTATTTGATTTATCTTGATTTTGAACATAACATTTATAATATGTGCAGTTGCAGTTGTTTTTAGTATAGAATGAAGCTTGTTCATGTGTTCACAGTTTCAGTTGAAATTTCATCAGAATTACAATTTTAGTCAACAATGTGGTCATGAGTTTAACTATATTTAAGAATAATTTATTTCATTAATGAGAAATTGTGATATAATGTTCATCATTGTATGCTTATTGAGTTTACATAATTGGTCATGATCATGAGCATAGAGTAAAGAATATCAAGTTCTTCTTTTACTATTATATGACTGTAATCTTTAATCTCCTACAAACTGTCTAAAAAGTAGTCAAACATCACATATAGAAGAAATATACTGAAAAAGCCAGCGTAATACCTGGGCATATTGAGATCTCTGTTGATAGCTTCTTGTTGCACCTTGTTGAAGACCACCTTGATACCTACAGCTACAGCGACCATGAACACGACCACACCTCCGATGACGAAACCAGTGTTGTGGCTCTGCTGCTTGAGGGGATCAAAGTCCGGGTCAGGTCCCAGTTCCTCTGGTATGATCATGGTGTCTGTCTGTGTCTTGGCCCAGTCAGGAGAGTGGTAGTTTTTACAGCTGTCCTGCTCTAGTTGGCGAGAACTATCTGGGCAGCAGAAGCGGTAGTGGCACGTCCCACAACAGTAGATGAACGTGTCTTTTGTACAATTAAAAGCACTGTCATAGTGTCCCATTACGTCAAAGTAACCTCGACATACATCCATCCATACCTCCATGAGTCGAGGGCGAATAGGTGCTACCTGAGCAGCACCTAAGGGAGGGGCGAGGGCCTCTGATGATGTAACATTTTTGGGAAACATTACTTGGGCCTGTGGCCTCGGAGGAGCTTCAAGGACTTCCTCTGCACTTTCTGGAAGGCTCTCGGGGGTTTTGGGCCTGCTCTGCAGAGCTGCAGGTCCAGCATTAGTCTGGATAACACGAAGCAGGAACGAGGAGCTTGGCCCAGACATGGGCTGCTCAGTGATGGGCCTTTCTGAGTGGTCAAAGGGCTGTGCAGAGGGGGCCGAAGTGGTCTCCACACAAATTGTAAATGGGGCAGTGAGGAGCAAGAACAGGGAGACAGTGAGCACTCTGAGACTGGTGGTGGGCGTCATTTTTACATGACTAAGAGATCTATTTTCTGTGCTTGAGTCAATGCTGTATCCGCTTTTGCAGTTTAATCCACTAAAATGCCATGTGAAATACTCAAGTGAACATGTACACCCTCCTGAATATGGATTTTTCACCAATAATTTCATTCAGAAATACTTTAATTTTAGTGTATTCTCTGTTTTGTCAGAGTTTTGAAAATTTCACTTAGAAATTTATGATAATATTAAATGGTAAACAAATTGCTAGGACACCACAGTGATTGAATAATGTCTTCATCCTTTGATTGCCTAAACACCTCTCTGAACATGCAACAATTACAATACCTACTCAAAACAACAAACTTGATAAATACATTCTTGTTAAACTCAATGTATTGTTTTCCACAAAATGAATTAAATGCTAGCCCTGGGTCAGTCTTTATATTAGCATATGGCAGCTCTATACATTCCTCGGCTGATCATGGGCACTTAATCTTATGGCCTGGAGAATAATCAAATGTAAACAGTTTTATACAGTCATATTAGTTTCCGGCTGATAGTTTGTATGTTGTCTTCCATACATTCAAAGTTGACACTTAATTCCCCTACAAGCAAAACTCTGAGACAAAATGTATATTATGTAATATTTGTAATAAATGGCACATTGTTAATGCTTTCTGACATTGTACACAAAAAATTAGACTGCACCACTAGTAAAGAACAGGCCCATAACTGTGACTATATCCTAATAAAGACAAACTTATTCTTTTTTTTTTTTTAAACTGTTGAAGGCAGCTGTCTGAGCTATAGACGTTTGCCTAAATCTTTTGATTTTATTAATGTGCTCCAGTTCTTGCCTGGCACAGACTGTTAACTGTGATTGGGATGGGTGATAATGAGTGAGCCTCAGCCTAAGTGCTAGGAGACTGTAAAAACTGAAAATTGTGAATAAGCATAAACCAACTAAATGATCTGTAGTCTGTGAGATCCATCTTAAAATTAGACAAAAGTCTTTTTTGATCTCTACATAGATCTTAAAAGATCTGCAATCATCTTTTAGGCACAAATGTTGCCCATGTCATTCAACTGGCTCGCTGACTGTCTATTAACAGCTTAGCACATTGCTTTGCCGTGTGACATAAAATTATTCCTGATTTGTCTTTCAGGGTTCAAAGAATATCCCTTTTGTTGAGAAATATGGAAATGTGTGTCGTTATTGTGTTGGAGGTGTTGGCAATAATAGACAGAGGCAGATCTGTCTCCCACAGAAATTATAATTATATGTAATTATCAAAACGTCCCTATCTGTAGGCACAGATGGGGGAGACAGAATGCTCAAATCACTGAGGGCTCCACTTGTTTCTGTTACATGCTCCTCTACCCTTCTGGGAAGAGTTCAGGCCCAAAGCATCAGTTCTCCCACAAACTACTGTTCCTCTTCTGTCAAGTCTAAATCATGTTGTGCGTCATTTCCATAAATGTCCTCTGCTTTGCTTGGACGCAGTAAAACCAGGTATGTGTTGAAGTGTGTTCTGGAAAACAGAAAAAAACACAAGTATTAACCCAATAACCTAAAACTGTGAACCTTCAAGAAAGCTTCATTTAAAAAAAAATCATCATAGTATGGAAGTCAGTAACATAAAAATATATGGTATGTTTCATATATTTTAAATTATATGTGTAAATTGTGTTTTGGGATTCTCAAATGTTATTAGTTACTTTTAGTTTTTACATTAGACTATAGATACAGCAGTTTGCCTTCATTGTCTCCTTTTTTGTCAATTATCAGAACTATTAAAGCCCCTTAAACAGAGATTTTCTGTTGTGGCTATTGGGATGAAATTGTGGGTCTGTAGAAATTTCTTCCTATTAATTAAACTAAGGTATTATTATAAGTATGTTTGTTTGAATGTGCATGTTTGGTTGCAGGAAGAACACACAGTGCTCAAAAGCCAACAACAGAGAGAGAGCAGAGATAAATGCAGGGTAAGGATTTAAATGAGCAAAGAGATTGTGGCGAGCGGGAAGAGCCAGAGGTATAGATGCTGAGAGAGACGACCATGAGTGGGAGGGCGGTGTGTGGGTGGCACAGAATCAAGTACATTTCTCCGAGCACTTACCAATACAACATAGCACATCACACAAACAGCAAACAGATCTGCAAAGACAGCACATGCCACGTAGAGGAGTGACAATCAGGACTTTAATCAACGGCTCTTACAAGAGTTTTAAGTGGACAAATTGTAAAAGGGCTTTGAAATACATGCTGCTTAGCTAGGGATTGTAGGCATATTGTAGGCATTTTGTCAACCTCCATGTAGTCAGTCTCTGGCTCTTTGCTTTATTTCTCTTACTCCCTCCTTCACATCTTTTTCCCCATTCTGCCTTTCTCTCTGTTTCAGATTCGGTGCGTGGGTTGAGGCAGCTAACTCTCTCAGAATAGCACTGCAGCTCTGTCTGTGTGAGTGAAAGAGCCAGTAAAAGGAGAAGAAAGGCACAATCCAATCTGCACCTATTAGCCCAACCACATTCTAATAAGTCATAGCCTCCCTGTTTTATGCTTGACAAGACGACACATCACCTTCCTAAGAACAGCCTCACTGTGTTTTTGTGTTTTTGGCTTGTGCATGCATACATGTTAAATTAAGAAATAAAGAATGTACTGTGTGTGTGTGTGTGTGTGTGTGTGTGTGTGTGTGTGTGTGTGTGTGTGTGTGTGTGTGTGTGTGTGTGTGTGTGTGTGTGTGTGTGTGTGTGTGTGTGTGTGTGTGTATTTTTTTTAGAAAAGCAATGGCTTAAATATTATAGCCATCTATAGTGTGCTGTTGAAGCAATGCAGTAGAAAGGAGAAGAGTGATGGGCAGGCTTTCAGAGCTGTGAAAATGCATCCCTAGGTTACATGGATACAAGAGTCAGGCCCTTTCAAAAGATTCCTGGAATTGTAAGCAGCTGTATGAGAGCAAATAAAGCACAAACCCCCTTTACTTTCATTGCAGCATATAGAGCTGTGCAGACGCCTGGCCAGCAGCGATTTCAACAGGTGTTTGTTGGGAACAAATCAAAATGGCTTCTTTTGACCAAATACGTTGATGAAAAAAATCTATGATGGGAAACAATGGGGGACAATTGGTGAATACAAGAGAGGCTGATGGAAAAGACATGAAGAGACACCCTCGCACCAGCAGCTTGATTGTTCGGGGAATAAATAAATGCTACGCAATGACTTTGCATCATCCAAGTGGTTTACGCACCAGCTCCACAGATAACAGCTTATTTTATTAGTTGGCCTAACAAGTGACAAATTGCAATGAAGAAGCTTGCGGTTAATGGACATGACTTGCATGTATCAGTAGGCTAAAAGTGCGTGGGCGTATCCGTGCCGGTGTGTGAAGTCCGATTGTATGTGTTGTCTTTAAATTAATCTTACTGTCTGAATAACGAGCTTGGAGGCTTTCATTAAAAGTGTTCAACTGTTCATGACATGTAAAAAAAAAATCTGTGTGAAATCTAATTGTGTGGCGCAGCTTTCATCCTGATGTTTTGTTTGACCGCCTCCAGCGCATCCCATGCGTAAAGGTTCACCTCAAATACCATTTTTACCAACACTAAAAACATGCAGTGTACGTTTTCCTTAAGTATTGGTCCAAGTATTGCGGTGTAAGATGTTGCAAAAGCGAAAGATGCAAAATGTCGTGTCTTACCTGTGCGTTGCTCTGGGGTCTGATGCTGGAGAGGAGCGCTGGGAGAGCCTGCGCACTTCACTCACTGTTCTTCAGATGGCAGCCTGTTATTGTAACAGAAGATTAGGACAGCTTGAACTGTTGCTGGATCTGCCACCTGTTCCTTTTGCGGAAGATCTTGCCAAAATTAAAGATGATCCATCAGCATTTTAATAGAGATATTATTGGTTGTCAATGAAGTTTTACATTTTTTTAACTAACTAAGAACGGATAATCCCTTATTGTAACAGTTGTCTAGTGAATACCATCCAAGTAGCCTAATTTTAATTTTCCAGTTGTCTGCGTGTCAGGCGGTGCGCAAAATCTCCAGAAAACCCGATTCTAACTTTCGTCTATCTAAAATGGTCTGTAGCTGGTTCCTTTCAAAATTTCCGAAAGAGATTGGTCGTAAAGCACAGCTGCAATCGGCCTCACGGTGGTCCGCCACTCTCGGCGCGTTGTGATTGGTCGCTCGCGCTGCTGCGATGAGGCTCTCTCGCGCTTTTACAGACTGTCATTAAACCTCATTCAACTAGTGGCGTGCATCTTTACTCCCCGCATTGCATTTTCCTCTGTAATTCTCTATAGCAGAGGGCCCTACATGTCATTAACGACACTGACAGGAGTGCGGCTTTATGCATATATTTTGGAACTGCAAAAAAATCTGGAGACAGGCTAATAGGACTCTGAAAAAAGCAAAACTAAACATTTCAGCAACCGTGCTTTGAGCTGAGGACCTCCGAGATTCAAAGAGTTCGTGCGTTTTCTTCGTGAGTTAGGGCGAAAAAAGAGACACGGAGGAACGGTTGCCACAGCAACTGTGTCATTATGTTGGTGGCAATTATGAAAGCGATAAAAACGGGGAAGGGGAGAGGATTGGCGCAAAAGCTTTAACACTGGAGCGTGAACGAAACTGTCAATTAGTTCTAGTCACATTGGCAATTCAAATAGGCGATTTTTCTAGTTCCAAGACAAACAAGGGACAACTGACCATATACAAGAGAGACAGTGGTTGGACTGTGACATCTGTAAATGAATCCACATCTAAAAAGCCAAATGAATAGCAGGCCTGGCACACACTGGGACTTTACAGCAACGGTTTCTCATATAACAGCAACAACAGCATAACATGTTTAGGTGTAGAAGATTATCTATTTCTCTAACCTTGCGATAGATTCTATAACCTAGATTACAGAAAAGGCAATGTAAGAATTCAAGAACAAAAACAGCGTCTGTAGAATTGCAGATAAGGAAAGATTTAAGTGGTTGAAATGGGGCTTGAGAAAGGTGTAAGGGGTAGCCTGAGCCCCAGATGTCTAAGAAAGGCCTGATAATTACCTGCATGGCAGGCAGCTATTTCTACACAGGTGGGTGGGCTGCTGCATGTCTGCAGAGGCCAGTGGAGCCCTTCATTAGATGGTTCAATGACGCTCTATCGTGTGCACTTTCACTCACTGGCTTGCTGGGGTGGATGCAATTACTGGTTTCTTCATAATGGTTATTCCATCACTGCAGAACAGGAGAACACTAAACAAAATTAAGTGCTAAACAGCTCACAAGATCATGAAAAGTGTTGTATTCATGCTGATATTCAGCACTGAGAAATGCAATCAAGTCTTAGTTTAGCTAAAATAAAAGCACATATTACCACAGTATTCATTTCACTTTTCTTTATTAGTTCGAATAATTTAAAATTGACATAAAATATCTGTCCAGTCAGTACAATAAGAGTTTTAAGAGGCACCTTTTATTAACATTATCAACTAAGAGATTGGATTTGTTTGATTACTTTAAAAATGTAGGCCCCTTTAAAAAAAAAAAAAAAAAAAAAAAACTGCCAGAGAAGGTGAGACAATTTATATCAATCACATAGGATGTCCTAAAGATCCCTTCACTGATACCCATATGGCTGGCTTTGGAGCTGGGTAACTAAGATTAGGTTGCTGTGTATGGTTGGGAAAGTTTAAGCATCTGCACTGTATGCTTTTTCAAAACAATTAGATCATTATTTTACTTAAAGCTTTCTTACAGCCTACCCTGTTCCAGAACAGCCACAGACCTAGGTTTTCACATAAAACCACAAGACATCTAAAAATATAGAAAAGACAGCTTTTGGTGTAATTTGCTCCAGTATAAAGTAAAGAAAATGAGATTCCACCAAAATACAACTACATACAGTATATGCTACTATTTATCTATGTCATGCATTATCTCAATTCCATTGCTCTAGATCTTATTTGATGGAATATACATTTCCCTTTGATTTGTGTTTTTTTCCCCATCTTATTCATATTAGATTATTTGTTCACAAATCAAAATGTAAACCTAATTTTCTTGGTTTAGGCTTAAATGGAGCTTGGCTGAGCAGTACACAGTACCATCACAGCAGAGAGAACAGTTAAAAAAGAGCTGACAAAGTTTACTGCAAATGTGATTGGAGACTTGTGATGTGACATACAGTATTACTTGTGGATAGAGGCCTCCAGCACAGTGAAAAAAAACTTTGTGTTGTATTTAGAATAGACCTATGGGAAAAATACAGCTTATGTTATTTTTCTTTAAATAAAGATCAATATCAAGGGGTATGAAAATAATTGAAATCCTGTAATATAAATGGGACAAAATTGATGAGTGGAGAAGTACAAAGTGGTCTAAACAAAATATTGTAAACACACTTCAATATTTATATACATACATATACAGAAATATGCAAAAGCATTAAAGTCGCCTTAATGCACGCTTCTTATCTGCTTTCTTTTTCCCTGCTACATTATTGTTGCTGCTACTACTGTTGGTATTGCTGTTGGTGGTGCTGGCTCCATTTGCTCCATTCCCCAGAGCTACTGGTACCACTGCCGCACTGGGTCCTGCTCTCTTTGTAGGGTCACCAGCGTGCTTTTTTGGCTGAGGGCCATCGTTAGGGTCCTGGTGTGCCCCAGAGGTCCCACCAGATCCACCCATGGCATGGATTTCTGTTAGCAAACGAGCACGAGACTCATATTCTGCATAGTCCTCTAAAAGCAGCCGTCCGGCTTCCTCATTCAAAGCAGACTCAGGATTTGGATGAATAAGTAGACACTTGATTGTCTGTGGAAGAGCAAAGGAATTATTATTAAAAGGTAAGCCAAGACAACAGCTAAAACATAACAATGAGTCTTACACTTACAAGTAATACATGTCTGAGGCCGAGTTCTGCTTTCCAATCTCTCTTCAACACATTGACACAGATTTCACCTTTGTGTCCAACATTGGGGTGAAAAATCTTGGTCAGAAAATACCCCTTGGGTGGAACAGCAGGGAAATCCTTCCCAAGGACGAGGCGCATTCGGAAAATGCCACCAGCAAATGGAGTTCCCTCTGTCAAAGTATGAAGTATTTATAACATGAACAATATGTTCAAGCAATCAATTTACTATCATAGATAAATTATGTCAAACCAATTATTTATCCAACAACATTTTGAACTCTCATTCTTGCCATCCAAACACTAAGATTAGAGCAACTTTACATTAAAATACATAACCTAAAATTCCTAAAATTATGAATTTTCCATCAGAGGTGTGGGAAAAAAACTATTCTGAATTGAATGGTACAAAAATGCTCAACTATTGATTTTTACATACATCAGTTCAGCCTTCCCTCCCTGCTTTTTGCCAGACAATTTAATGAATACATAATTCTATTTTTTGCAACATGGATATCAAAAGATCTGGTACAAGAACTAGAGAAAGAAATGTTTGAAATAAATGTTATCTTTAGTTTACATTGTCTTCACATGTTTAATACATGATCTTAAACCCACTTTTTTTTTTTTTTTTGCTAAATTGGCAACACTACCATTTAACAGAGTCAAATTAAATAATGATTATGAATCAAAAATTCAATTCTGAATCAAATCGTGACCGAAAGAATAGGAATCAAATTGAGATGGACTGAAACATTCTTACCTCCATATCCTCTATTAAAAAGACAAACCTTGTGAATTTTGTTCATGAATTAAAAAAAAAAAAAAAAAATCACTTGAAGTGGTCTAACATTTATAACATACTCACTTAACTCTGAAGCTATTTAAAGACCAAAGCAATTGACTTATCAATGCTATTTAATATCAGTAAAAGTGGATGCTGAAGAATTGTTCAAAAAAAGAAAAAGAAAAAAAAAATCAATTGCTTTATCTCAACAATCATTTAACAACCCTATTACATTACTTACCAGGCCCTTCAATGGATGTGTGCAACTCTGTTATATCTTCCTCACTGGGATAAATTTTGATTCCGACAGGGGGGTCTGCTGCTAACGCTGACACCTCTTTGTATACCAAGCGAAGAACGTGAGGGGGCAAATTCTCCACATTGGAGTTCTGGGTAGGGACACAGAAAACGTGTTAATGTGGTTGTGCTCATTACTATAAACCCTATGATCAGGTCTATACCCCTGTGACTATTTTATGTACATCTTAGCATTCCCCAAAAAGAGGTCCACAAAATTAAACAAGTATTCAAGTGTTTGTATATGAATACATCTGAGTACAGCGCATTAATGTGGGACATTATAAAAACTGTTTGATTCTGTTTATTATCAGAAATGAATTGCGTTGTATCTATATGTATTGTAATATACAGATGTTACATTATTGAAGTATTAGATAGCTTAATAGTGTTTTTAAATTTAAAAAAAGCCTCAAACCACCTCATCTTGAATTACTGATATGTAAGAAATAGTCGTTTAGTTAAGTATCTAACGTTAAATTATCACAGATATAGTGGTTGAATATAGTTTTAGGATGCTGTGCTTTAACCAAGCGTAAATATAAAGTTTTAGCTTAACACTTGAACTCTCTGAACAAAATCATTAACGTTAGCTAACCGTGCCTAGCCACAAATAGTGCGCTTTTTTAAAAAACTAACATATGTACACTGCAATTCCTTACGTTTATTACTGAGTTAAGGCAACCGTTTTACTTGTGGTGATTTAGGTTTTGTTTAGAAAAATAAGGCCATTCTAATTTTTACATTTCGACCGCTGACAAAAGCTAACATCGCATGAAGCTAGCTGTTAGCAAAAAACTAAGATGCCATACTTACCATCTTCAATAACACTTCTGCTGAGTTGGTTGTGGTCTAGTGATAGACAAATTAAAAATACTTTTCAGAATATACTTAATAAAACTATTTCTTCGTAATCGTGATGTCGTTGGCTTGTTACTGTATTTTTTCTTTTTTAGTTGACACAGGAACAAAAATACGAACCCCAGTTTAACCTGCGAGCATCGACCAATAGGAAAGAACGTTAAGGGGTGCGTCTTAAACCATTAGCCAATCGGAAAACAGCCTTATATCTGCGACACAATGGTAAACGCTATCAGCCAAACAGAGGGAGAAATATCAGAGATACTATTCAGCTATAGGCCCATTTGAAAAACTCACACCCTCTTCAAATGTTTTACTGAGAAGAGGAACTCAGCTTTTTTGTAATAATAGCCTAAAAGATGTGTTAAAATGTGTTTAATGACAAAATAAATAAATAAATTAATTAAATGGAGTAAAAAAAAATCAGAATTTAGGGGATAGTGGTGTATATTGAGCGATACACATTTCATTGAGTTTTGTAAGGGCATGTGTATTCTTTCAACATGCCTGATAAGATAAGTTGGAGAGGTGACAGGTATCTTTAAACAGATTTTTATAACTCAAAAGAAAATGTATGGCATATAAAACCAAAATTTATGTATTTTTCATTCTCAGTAAAAAAAAAAAAAAAAAAAAATATGAAAAATCAATGCAATTCTTCAAAGCTCACACTATTGTAGACCCTGAATCTCATCACAAATGTATAAATGACAAACAAAGCCACAATAAAATAATAGTCTTTCCCAAGCAAAATTTGTCTTGCCCAGAGTTGGCTCCCATACTTCATTTCTAATGCCAGAAGTTGGGGGATTTTTTTCGGGCAACCGAGCAGGAGGAAAAAGTCAAGAAACCATTTGCTATGTGGTGCTATCTTTGTGGGAAGTATTAATTTTTCTTTACAAAACAACAAAACAGGCCCAGTAGTACTTTGGCTGCTTAAAATATGATTGTACAATATATCATTCCAAAAGTTCGCATCTTAAGTCAATTTAACATAACGTAACGATACTATTTGCATTCTTTGTATGCCCATTGACTGTAAAGTCTATATACCATCCGTGTATGCTCGAAAAGTAGGCTAACAGATGATACCAGGTAGGTTTAAGACAACAAACTTTAGAGAACGCAATTTTATGTGAATTTATGAACCATGTGTTTGTCCAGGGTTTAGCCGCTTTCCAACAGTGCTCGGCCTCGGCACCAAGCGGCGCTGTAACATAAGCTTTGTGTTTACTATTCGTAATCTGTGGTGGGCGCGAGTATGTTATTTTATTTTATTCAATAATCTATTTTTTTTCCAGAAATTTTAACATTGGTGCAATGATTTGGTGTATTTTAATACTACGGTAAATATTTAAGAGTGTATGACAGATGCATAACACATCCATGATCACAACACAACAGACACTCGTGTTCACTTCCGGTTTGTGGATGTAGCTGTCAGGCTCCAGCATCTTTTCTTTTGGAAATCGCTTTATCAGCAGGTCAGTTCATTCGTCTATCTATTGTTGATTAAATTAAATGATTTTTGACAATCTAGCTAATTTATCTATGAACAAATACGGAGCACAGGCAACGGTGTTTTACACCATTTACATTAAATCATCTTTTATACAAATTGCTAGCGACTTTTGACCTAACAACGTTAGCCTATTTCCACGGATTGCTAACAATAAGTTTTCATTTTCTCCGTTTGTCAACCAACTCATCGCAACTGTGTTGTAGTGGACAGTGTTGTCAATTGATTGTATTTTTGTACGGTTTAGTATGAATGAAGGAGAAGTATTTCATGAGAAGCAAAGGTTGGAGCTGTGCGCGATCCATGCTCTGAACAACGTGCTGCAGGAGAGGGTGTTCACCAAGGAGACTGCTGATGACATCTGCAAACGGTACAGTGCCATTTTAATAACCTCTCAATGTGTTGTATAAAGAATGTAAAACAAATATTTTCATGAACCAGTATATTAATGCAAGTAACGTTGTTAAGAAATATACCACATGATCAACTATAATATATATATATTATAAGAGATGGTTGATACAAATGTACAGAATGTAAATAAACAAACAAAAGAAAAACACAAAAGCATTTAAATGCTATGATATATTGTAGCTATCACAGTACCTATCATGAAAAAATGTGTCTTTGTATTCTGTATTAATTCAATACTACATACTAAAGCTCACAGAACATCCATTATCCAAAGACCGCTTATGTCATGTCATGTGTCCTTCCAGTTGGAGCTCCAAGCATTTCAGGCCTCCTTGTGCAATGTCTGACCTCATTCTAATGCTATATTTTCACAGACTTAACAATTAGTATTGTGTAAGAGCAGTGTGTTGGGTTAATGCAACATATGTATACCATTAGAAAATGTGAAAAACTGAGAACAAAATTGAACACTTTATTAAATATGATGTTGGTGGTGGCAGTCTGAATGCTGAGCTTGTGTGAATACTTTCACCAATTGAATAGTGTTGTTGTGCTGTTCCCATTGGCAGGCTTGCCCCACAGTGTATGGTAAACCCTCATCGTTCAGTGTTAGGCACGGGGAACTATGATGTCAATGTTATTATGGCAGCACTACAGAGCAGAGAACTGGCTGCAGTGTGGTGGGACAAACGCAGGTAGGTTTTAGTACACATCCAACATTTCCACTTTCAAAATACACAAATATAAAAAAAAAAAAATGAGTATAGCACACTTAAGGATGATTTCAACCTAGTTTTTGATGGTTTTCCTTTTTGTTTATTACAGAACTGTACAGAGTCTTTGTGTGTCGAAGGTCCTTGGTTTTATTCTTAATGTTCCATCACGTGTATCACTTGGGATTGTTTCACTTCCACTTCGACGTCGGCACTGGCTTGCGGTTCGGCAAGTCACTGGACAGTACTACAACCTGGACTCCAAATTGAAGAATCCTGTCTGTATTGGGGGCGAGACCGAACTACGGTAAGTGTGGGTAAAAAATATACTTTACACCAACTAAAATTGTTCAAAAACATTTTTAAAATATTTAGTCCCTTCTAACTTTGACAAAAACTTGGCAGTATTGTCTCACAAACTCTTGGCTTTCTCAGTGAGTCATCCCATATGAGTGGTCACATGAATCTTATATCTCTCTTGTTTGTGAAAACACACACTATTTATTGCCCCTGATTCTTAAGTCTCTTAACATTGTGTCTCACCATTTTGTTTTTGTGTCCTGCAGCGCTTTTCTCAGTGAACAACTTTCTCAGGAAGTGGCAGAGATGCTCTTAGTTGTCCAGAGAGAGGTAGAGGAGGATGGATCATGGCTGTTATCAGATGACCTCAAGAAGTGATGCCTTGTCAACGGTTATACCATATAAGCATGGTTGAAGCAGATCTGGGAAAATGACAGACTTTATATTTCTTTGAACGACCTCACAACAAAAAAACATTCACTTCAGGGAATGCACTAACCTTATATGTACACAGAAACAGAGGAAACTCCAAAGAGAAGCAGAGATGGTTGTTGGTCTGGACTCTGCTGACTGTATGCAGTAATTCTTTTGTTTTGAAATGACCAATGTATCTGCCTGCCCTTACCACCTTTATCAGACTTTGACTTTTATATATTGTATTACAAGTGAAGACAAACATGTTCAAGGACTTTGTGACCATTTGCATTAAAAGCAGCTGCAATTTTTAGAACAGGACTACTCTATTTACCTATAATGGAGTGTGTCCAGATTAGTTATGTCAGGATTTGATCACACATACCCACCATACCCTTTCCACTTCTTTATTCTAATCTTTCTATGCACTGCAGTTACTTTTGTCAGTTTGTCTTTGTGTGTCAATTTAGCCATTGTTACCATGAAGGTATTTAAGTTGAAAGCCTATACACGTCAAAGGTCTTAGACTTATGTTTTATTCTTACTGTCTCACCACTATAATGTCTTAGACTGGCAAGACACATGAGAAGCATCTCTACCAATGTATTTGCATGTTTTCATTAGTTTAACTCATTTTGCAAACATTATAATGTCATTTTCTAATATATTTATGTTAGGAGAAATAACTATTCTTGACTCTTGAGATGTTCTCATCATAAATGAAAGACAAAGGTAGGAAATTACTTTTTAAGGATCTAAAAGATAAACATGCAAAAACAGAGGTTTGTGACCATATGTTTGTTTGTAGTGTCTCTTCTACTAAGCTATGCATATCCAAAGAGGCACTAACTGGTTGACACTAGTGAATGATCTACAGTACGCATAAGCCTAATCTTAGAAGTTCTGATATTCAAAATGTATTTATATTAAACATTGTGTTTTGGTTAACCCTGCAGTGCTCTTGTGTTTTCTCACAGACATAGAAGTCAGTTGAATGTCGGGTTATTTAAATTATTTTTATTTATATATTAGACTCTTGAGTGTAAAAGGATGCCATTCAAAAGGAGCATTGATAATACCTTACAAACTCAATTGAAGGGTTAACAAGGTCAGTTAGCAAGGAAGGGGGATCAATGAATTCTCCAACATACCATAACATATATACACAAAACATCTTGGAGAAGTTTCAGAAACCCAATGCTATATATAGTGTTTATTGCTAGTTACGGTAGGGCCACTGCAGTGCCAGTAGCAGTAGAGACATATTGCTGTGTACCCGTTGTCACTGGATGGGATTTGTTGTTTTCCTGTTTGTAGTTCTCCATTTTATTCTTTAACTAGAAACGTGGTAGCCTCCAGTATGTTTTTTTTTTCTAATTGAAAGGTTCATGATTATATAGATATTATAGACAGTGAGATATACAGAATACCATTAGGTAAATACAAGGAAAGTACAGAAATGCCACCTATAAAAAAGTAAAAAAAAAAAAAAAGTATACCAAGTGAGGAAACTGCATAACCATCCACAGAAAAAAATGTGTAATGCTGATAAGCGGCAGTGCTTTTCTACAACAATATTTATATAAAACTTGAAAATAAAATGGTGGTACTGGTATATTAAAGAATATAAAACTACAACGCAGTAACGCGATTCCATCTGACTTGCCTCATCACTGTTCACAGTTTACACAGAAATTTCACAGACAAGGGGTAAACACTTTAAACCAAGTGACCTTGATTTTCACCTTTGCACAACCTGCATTACACTGTTCCTTAACATTTAATGCTGGCCTATTTCTTTTTAAGTGCTTTTTTTTATAATACTCAGTGGTACTGATGTTACTCACTTTGAATTAACACTTATTTAGATTAGTATGTTTTCATTTCAGTAAAGTGTCCATTCATATGAAAACTAAACATTTTTTCTATACATTTCCTAACAAAAAATAATCAACGTGAATACAAGTTCCTCGTATGGGTGGGTTGGGGGTGTGATTGACTTCCCCCATATCCAGTCAGCATGCTGGGAGAGTACTGCGTTTCCAGAGAGCACAGAAGTAGTCAAGAGAAGATGGTCCAAATGTGGAAAAGCAAAAAGAAGAAAAGGAAATATTATTCAACTTACAAAAGCCCTGTGACACTCACCAACTCTTATCAACAAAATGAAGGAATAGAGCTTGTAAGTTGTGCTTGCTTACTTTTGTTTTTACAAAATATAAAACCATGATCACGTTTTTTAACTGTGCGTTTACAGTTTTTGCCAATATGTTGGTTTTTAATATGAAGATAGTAACTGTACATTGATCCGGCATGACATTATGTCCAATGACAAGTAAGGGGAATAACACAGATTATCTCGTCATCAACCTGTTAGTGGGTAAGATATCTTAGGCAACAAGTGAACATTTGTCCTTAAAGTTAATGTGTATGAAACAGGAAAAAGGGGCAAGCATAAGGTGTTTGACAAAAGTTAAATTCTGATGGCTATAATGACTGGGTTAGAGCATCTCCAAAACTGCAACTCTTGTGGGGTGCATTGGTCAGTAATGAGCCAGCAACAGGGACATGTGGGGGGAGCGAAGCCTGGCCAATGTGATCTGGCCCATTAGACGAGCTACTGTAGCTTAAATTGCTGAGGCAATGGTTCTGGGAGAAAGGTACACCAAGTGTTACAATAGAAAGACTGTAAAATGCATCCAAACGCAATGAAAAAATATAACATATGCTGCTAATTTGATTTTAATTATTAATGCAGTAGCTATAACCTACTGCTTTAAGAATTAAAATCAACATGCACGGAGTGAGAATAAAGCAGAGAAACATCTTAAAATAATGTTAGTAAACAAAGAGTTAAGCTTCGTCGTCACATTTGTCTGTTTTATACTGATTAAATTGACTGTATGTATGTGTACGTTCAAGCTGCAATGACCAAATGGCACAAGAACAGAGGAACTCACAGAGGGGGGTGGGGACTGCCTGTCAGTCAAGGGAAGGCTCTCATAACCAGGGTTGCCATTGGAGGAAACGTTTTGAGTCCTGTATAGAGATAGAAAGAGACAAGGACAGAAGAAGAGGAATGAGGATGAAGAGGGACATTGGGGTGAGACACATCGAGAAAAAAAGGCAGGGAAAAAGCCGTGGGGTGACAAGGGCCAAGGGAAAGAAGGATAGAGATTGGTTAGAAATATTCTATAATGTGGAAAAATATGAAGATCAACAAAGCTAATAGGAATAAACACCACTGTTGTTCAAGCATTTCAGCAATAATCTGCAATAACATGCATTCAGGCCTGAGTGTGACTCACCAGTGCCATTGCAGCTGTAATGCTGTTTTACTAATTACTCATTTTGTGCATCATAAAGCCAGATTTCAGTTAAAGCAGTCTGAAGCAAATTTATTAGGAGGTGAATGTATTTTTAGTGCGTCTGAATGTTTTTGTGAATGTTTTATGTTTTGTCCATAAACAGCAAGAGGTTGTTAGCAAAAAATAAACTGTATGTTGCCATGGTATTTAAAGCTAATAGTCCACTATTAGTACCAGTATAAACACACTAACACTGCTTTGAAATGTCAGTAAAAGATAGTATGGGAAGAACATAACCAGATGGTTAATTGGAAAGTGAAAAAAAGGAAAATCAAAAGGGAACCATTAGGTGACAAAAAGCAGCAAAGCCAGAAGATAGAAGTAACTAGACAGAGGAGGTTTGATGTGGGACAGTGTTGGGAGGGTTACCTATTTGAACCTGAGCTTCACAGCGCCGAGGTTTTTAAGAGTGGCCTTGACAATGTGAAATGAGCGAGCGGCCTACATCGCCTGTCCTGAAACAACCGACAGACGGATAGACAGACACACAGACAGACAGACCTCTGGAGTTGTGTCTGTTTCTCTGCCTACACTTTCGTCCATAATGTCCTGTCTGTGTGTCTGTCTGCAATGCGTGTGCTTAGCCTGACAGCCTTAAGCTATTGGACTGAACCTACGTGTGTTCAGAAAGCATGTATAACTAGCTGTCTACACTATACTGTACCTGCATGATCTTCCTAGTGATATGCATTTTCTTTCTATTATGTTTGTGATGAATAATTATGAATGTGTGTTAGCATGCTTGGACAAATGTCTCACTTATTTTTTAACTAATCTGTTATAATTCTAAATCTTCAGACTTTCTATACTAACCTGACATGCTGGCCTGAAAGACCATATCTAGGTTAAGGAGATGTAGACTATAAATTCTATCCAAAAAACAGTCTTCAACAAGGGACAATCACCTATTGCAGCATTTAAACATATTCTATCTTACTGTCTGTCTGTCTGTCTGTGTGCCTGTGTGTCGGTGTTACTCACGGGAGGGGCGGCGCGCTAGAAAAAGGGGGTGTCCACCCGGCCCCCGGGTAATTATAGAAGGGGGCCATGGCCCCTCGCTGAGACCCCGAGGACGTCTGTCTACGTGCCTGATGGGAGGTGAAGGGGTCCTCACTCTCACTGTCCGAGTCTTCATATTCTTCTGATTCACTGTTAATGAAAGTAAGGAATATATGTGTTAGCAAAGCAACACAAAGCTGTCTTTATAGACCTTTCACTTCATTTCATAAATGAATACATGTGGCCTGACATGTACCCATCAGCTTGTGTACACAGATGATAACTGAAAACTAATATCACTTTTCTCACCTAGGGAAGCTCCTCCAGGCACCGGGAAGAGAACAGAGAATGGCAGTGAAGGCCAAGGCAGAAAGAAAAGAGTAGAGGGACAGGTATAGCAGCCCCTCCATCCCATCATAGCAGAGACCTTTCAATGAATCAATGTAGTCCTGGTCCAAAAGATAAACTCTGTTAGATAATATTAGACTTGCTTATGTGTTTTTAATGAATTGTCCTCATACCTTGTTCAGGCCTCGACAGTTGAGCAATGCCACCAGCTGATGGAAGTTGCCCTCTGTGGAGTTAAGTATCTGCTGGACCTCCCTGAGTGATTTCTGTAATAACATGTTTTATTTGAGACATAAAATAATTAAAAACTATGAACTCATTATGTTAATCACAGGGTAATCATACCTCAGCTTTGGGGAACTGTGGCACAGCATTTCTGTCTAGGCTGGACAGATGTGTGTGAATGTTGGACAGAGCCCTCTGAGACTGGGTCAGCAACTGTAGGGAGAATTAGGATCTTTTATCATAAAAATGTCTCTTAAAAATGTGTGTGTCATATGGTAGCTGCATCTGGTCAAATCAAAAACAGCTGTGGATAGTCCTGATAAAATGTGTCCTTAAAGGACTTGCATTAGACTCACATAGAATCTTTTGTCAGATATTTAACTTGTTTCACTTCTTAGGTTAAATTACCTGCTGGTACGGACTGTTCATGCGACGGTTGCAGGTCAAGTAATAATCCAGTACATCTGAAGGGCATCAGCACACATACATAAGTAGGAAGCATTAGAAATCAACTCAAAATTGAAATTTAATACACACATTACCTGCACTGGTCCCAGTGTTGAATTGCGTGGAATTAAGGACAAATGAGTTTGGATCTGAGCAGAAGTCACTGAGGGCCTGCCAGTGTGGGATAAGTGATTGAGATGGGATGGTAGTAGGTAAAAATAATGACAGGAGAAGACAAAAATTAGGCAAAGGAGGAGTGCATAAAAAGCAATGACATAGGGAAACGTTATTAGACACAGTGACTGACTGACACACTTACCCTCTCACATGTCTAAAAGTAATATAGCGGGAAGCAGCTATTGATCTGCTGCCGCCTCCAACCAAGGCTGCCCTGATTAACTGTGCTCTGCTTTGACATGTTGCAAGCAATTTTTCCATTAGCTCATTACATGCACAATATAATACCCTTGGGCCTGCTATGTTATTGCCACAAGAGACAAGACCCACAAAATCTCTCAGCAAGAGACAACCCCACCAGAAGGGGGAGTGAGAGCAACACTGACTGTCTGGCCAATGACACAGAAGTGTTGACCCAGCAGCAGAGTAGGGCAGTCAGTGCCTACAACTGGACCATTGTCTGCTGCAAGTTATCAGGGACAGAGTGTCTCTGTGTGGACCCACAGTCTTTGGGACATCTCCTGCCAGCCCCACATGACACTGGGACTCCTAAACTGGGCAGAGCAGATAAACAGCCTTCGTTTACTCTCTTAATGCACGCTCCCCTCAGATCAAAGCAGTATCCTCTTAAAGAGTGACTCTTCAAAATGAAAACATCACAACTTAATGTTAAATAAGATAAATGTAGTCATGTTGCAGTGTATAACGGACATTTCCTTTAACACAATTCTGCTCCAGCACACCTTTATACATTGTAATTAACTCCTTTAACAGTTTTTACATGCTCCTCTCTACCACTTTATTTCACTCTCTCCAAAACCAATCATGAGATGCACTTTTTCCATCTATCCTTCTTGCTCTCGCTCATAGCACTTCTGCCTATCTTCTATATTTACTTCTTAAAGCAAACACCCACACTCTTTGCAAACACACAAATGAGAAACACACTTCACAAACACGCTCATGCACACTCACATTGAATCTTTAATCTCTGCCCTATTTTCCTGCTTTTTGGTCCTCTGCCATGACTGCGGCGTTCCCTAGGAGGCAGGTCTTTTCAGTTTAGTACAATAGACACAGAAATTACAAACACACATAGTACTAAAACTTTGCCATCTAGAGTTCCCTTTTCTGCCATTCCTATCGACTCATGCTCCTTTGCTGTGGAACCCCTTTTCATTGGGTCTACTCACCACTACAGTGGCTGTCTCCAGGCCTAGGGAGCCCCAGCTGAGGAAAAGTGCCAACCACGCCAGCACAGTCATCCTGTGGGAGAACAACACATGCCCCTCAGTGAAAAGGACAGTGCTGAATGCTGTATGTCCAAACATTACTGGTGTGTGTCAGTACTCACAAGATAAGGAGCCAGCGGGCCTGTTTGGCCAATCCCAGTAGAATAAACAGACACACTATGAGGTCAAGCAGTAGCAGCAATACATATGACAGCCACCTATGTCAAACAAACATTTACATCTTACTGTCACTGTCTGAACACCACTGTAGGTTCAGAGGAATAAGTTCATAATATATCATTTGTAGTGATGTCAGACATAGAGAGTGCTGGTTACTTTCAGTGCAACAAGCTCAAAAGCTGTTCTGCAAAAATATATGATCTGACAATAGTAGTGTCAGGAACAAAGGGTTTTACATCTCCATGTAAGCGATAACCTAGAGAAAATGTACTTTGTTTCTAAAATGTATGTATAACATTACATGGACACAATAATTTATTTATATAATTAGTGTTGTTTCAACACTATAGATGACATTTCCAAGTAGTAAATTCAATTTAATAGCTTCACAAGAGACTGGGTGACACCACTGTGTTTGCATTTACTGTACAGCTGCAAACATTACATGAATTGTGGAAAAGTGGAACTCGCTAGTTATGGGCAGTCCAGCTTTTCTGAACAATTCGGTTCTTTTGGCTCGGCTCCCTTATGACTCTCAAATGGCTCTTTATTTAGTATCACTTGGAGCATTTAATTTAGGCCTAATTTAGCCATTATGAATGGTTTGTGTGTTGGTAAAGCATTTTTAATCAGGGTTTTTTATATTTTTATGCAGTTTGCGGGCACAAAACACTATTACAAAATTCTGAACTCATCTTTGCTGTCTCCAGTATAATCAAAATCAGAGAGTTATCAGAGCCAATCTTACTTCTTTCACATAATGATATGATCCTAGTCTGTCCTCACAAGTATATGGCTGCATGTTGTGCCCATCAAAATAAAATTCCGCTCAGCTTGTGTAGATTTTTAGCAAAGCTGAGCATGAGCAGCTGAAGATTCAGCTCCTGTCTATGAAAGTCAGCTCACAGTGGTGCGGAGCGTCACTCCAAAGAATCAGCTCTTAGAGCTGGCTTGTCCGCGAACAACCCATTACTAGAACTCTCATTAAATTATGTAGGTTCATGTTTACACATCCAGGTTGATTATACGTAACAAAAATTCTCTAAATCTTCTGGACAGCAAGTTTGTTTTTCCTCAAACACATTTCAGCATTCATCCAAACACCTTTATCAGTTTGAATTGACAGTAAGCAGGAAGTCACTGGCATTAAATACACAGCTGAAGGTTACATCATCAATCAGTGTGTGACATGCCATGCCAAAATAGCAGTATCACTTAGGCACATGCCATTTCAACAAAATGGCCGTTATTGACTGTGTTGCCAGATAAGATGGTATTCATCAGCTTATGGAGGTGTTCCTCCTCTACTCTGAGGAGGAACAAGCTGGTTCACTCATAAAACGCAGAGGTATAGCCTTTAAGACAGTATTGTAAGTAGCAGGCAGATGATATCTTAACCCCCCTCCCCCATTTAGTGAGGGCTTCTCCACTCTAACATAGATGGCCTCCTTTACGGCCCTCTTGAACCACCTCTCCTCTCTGTCCAGTATGTGCACATCCTGGTCCTGAAAACTGTGTTGATGTTGCTGTAGATGTAAAAATACTGCAGAGTCCTGTCCTGAAGAGCTGGGCCGTCGGTGTTGGTACATGGGCTTGTGTAGAGGCTGCTTGGTCTCACCTATATACAAGTCTCTACACTCCTCACTGCATTTAACTGCATAAACATTACTCCTGCTCCTTAGGAGTGTGGTTCAGCTGTGTATTTAGTGCCAGTGACTTCTTGTTTCCTGTAAATTCAAACTGATAAAGCTGTTTGGATGAACACTGAAAAACCAACTTGATGTTCATTAGCTTTAGAGAATTTTTGTTTTGTAACTCACATTAAAGTATGTTTAGGAGATGAGGAGTACTTTTTTGTAATATCACCAAAATTAAGTACAAAATAAAGTATCCCAAGAGTTCTTTATACCATTTGAAAATTGATCAACATAATATGTTAAAGTTATGAATGAATTCATAAAGGAAGGACAGAAACCCAGTCAGTGCAAGACAGCAACAAAATCATCATTACATTTGTGTAAATTCAGTGAAATCTGCAGTCTAAATAAATAATATTTCTACAATTAGATATATAAAACATAATGGATATATTTTTGCTTTAGAAAATGTGTAAATTTGATTAATTACTAAATTGTCTTCTTGTGGGCCTTTGTCCAGACATGTGTCTTACCTGTAGTCCTCATTGACCATTAGCGTGTTTGCAGCCCAGCCTGGTGAAAAAGGGCTGGGCATGAGGCCGCTGGTGGGGACCACTGTGGGGGCTACAGAGGGTGGGACAGGGGTCAGAGGTATAATGGACGCCCCTGCTGTACTGCTGTCATTCCCCAGCCCAACATCCATACTGGACCGAGCCAAAGAGATGGAGGATAGCAGGTTTATGACATTTTCTGATAACCTCCGGCAGTTCCTTGTGGACACGAGAAAGGGTTTACTGCCCGTATACAGCTCCTCCATTGCGGCTAGTGGCCCTGTGATGGACAACTGCAGCCCAGCAATTGTATCTGAAATCTGGGGAAGGAAGAATGGGAGAAAGCGAGTAGGGTTAAGTGGCATGAAAACCACTAAACACAGATGATGCTTACAAATGGCAGTCTGCAAAGTGGAGTTGTGAAGGGGATAGGGATCTGAAAGTATGCACCATCTCAGCTAATGTACATAAGTGATAATGTTGACCACAGTTTAAAACACACATTCAGATGTGTGTCTGAACCTAATGCATCTGGTTACAGACCTTTATACAATATCAGTGTAAGTGCTGTGTAAGTGGCACAGTGGCTAGACTCACTCATTGGAACATTAGGGTAATTTTCTTTCAACGTTGTGAGATTGAATACTTATTTTAAAACAGGTGGTGCAAGTTGCCAGATTTCAGTAAAAAAAAGTTATAAATTCTTCCAGAGAGCTGTCTGGACAAAGTAAATGTATTTGTTTCTTATTAACTGGATAAAATTAAAGAAGTATGTATAAACTGTAAAAGGAAATTCAGAGAGTTTCATCATAGTAACATAACATAGTCTTAAGTGATATGTCTTTGTCATGGGAGTAGCTGTTTTGAGACATGTAGAGAGGAGGACATCAGCTACTCTGACACATAAACCACAGTCTGACCACAGAAAAAAATGTTTGTGTTTCACTTCAGACCACATTGCTATATTGTCCATGTTATGTCCACATCTCATTGTTAGAGTCTCTGTGCATCTAACATACTTACACTAACATATGCATACAGCGGGGCAGATATTCAGCATGAAATTGTACTTGTGGAGAGAGCACTCACCAACAGATCGATGGAAGCAAGCGTATAATTGGCTGTGAGAAGAGACGAGGTCAACTGATACATCCCATCATTAGCCTCACTGTTGCCATAGAAACCGATGCCTATGGCAACACTGCAAAAGGGGAAAAAAGGAAACATGAAAACACTGTGGGAGTGTGAACACAGTGTGTGCATGAGAGCACATAACAGAGACACACATGTAATGTTTAATTCAGTGTGTATGTACATTTTAAATAAAAGGGGCACAAAGAGATAGAGCTGTGAGGATGGGATATACGTATCTGAGCATACCAACAGTGTAGCGCAGGGGAAGGACTAAAGAGATGAAGGACATCACTCAATGGTTAAGCTCCAGCAAGCAAAAAATGTCACAAACGTTAAACATAGGGGCGTGTTTACACATCTATCTGTTATTCAAATATTCAGATTAAGGCTGAGGCCAGATGTTCATCAAATCCCCTCAACTCTGAGAGGAATGGTATGACCCAATCTCCCACAAAGTATGTGACCCAGATTAGAAAGCAAGGCAAAGGGAGAAATGTGTCTGTTTCTGTGTCTGTGTGTGCTTTGCATTTCAAACTGCCAAATGTGAATGCAGTCTTATGCGGCTGCATTTTAAATGCCATACACTGTGCCCGCACCAAAGGCCACCATCCACAGGAAACAGCGTCACATAACAGATGGACAGTGCATCCATGAGAGAGAGACACACAAAACATTGCAGCTTCTAGTCTATATGATGACATCATTATAAGAGATCTGAAATCAAATCTCAGTACAATACGTCCTGTCTTAAAGTGGTACATTCTCAGACAGTGCTGCATTAGAATGTTATTTAATACTACAAATACTACAGATATTACAAATACTACGAGTACACCAGAGGCCTTAAATTACAGCTTAGTCTGTGACATCACATTTATTGAGTATACAGTGACTTGCTTAGAACTCTGTATGAACACATTTCAAGTGTAATTCGTGATTAGAGTACAGTGAAGACTTGATGACTGCTGGTCACCAGATCTGAGGGCAGAACCAGTGAGAAAATTACTGTAGGTGGGCGAGCTGAGATCATCTTCATAAAAGAAATGCACAGCCATGTGACTGTCAGTTGTCTTTGGTTCAGTGACATTAGTGACTGTGGTAAGGAAGCGGTTCATGATTCACCTATGTGCTATCAAAAATTTCTATGTATGGCTTTAAGATTAGCATGTCTGTGGCTAACATTAACATGTATGTGCACCTCCTCTTACCAGCACAATGTGACAGCCGCAACCGCCACCCATGTGACACAGCAGATGCCTCGCCCCTTCTTGCCACTGTAACCGTGACCCGTGCTGCCATCTTCGTCTTCTTCCTCCTCCTCGGATCCTTCGCTCCGGTCACCACGGTGACAGCAGCAGTAGTGTATGAGGAAGGACAGAACCACCAATAGGGAGATAACAAGTGCGATGGCTGATAAACTGGATAAAACCAGCAAAGTCTGGGAAAAGTGACAGTGAAAATAGAGTGAAAATAAAAATGGCTTATCAGCTATTATCTAATCTTGTCACATTGACACCCCACTAGCAGCAGGAGACTCATGATTACACAGGTTTCATAACATAAACTCAATGAAGCTCTAAGAATCAAGGGCACAGTATAAATGCAAATAACAATTCATTTAAATGTATAGAGGTAAAAAGATAAATGTTGATAAGCATTAGGCGGTAAAATCCACATAGTAAACATTAATGTCACTAAGCCATGTCCATCTCCTCATTTGATCAGGCTCTATGTCATAAAGTCAACATTACTGAAATGCACTTTGCGACACATAGCTACAATATTATCCTTTATCCATCTGCCAGTCTGTCACTCCCCAGTCCTCCACCTTCCCTCAGTCTCACCTCCTGTTGGCTGAAGCTCCACCCAGCACTCCCCTGCACCCACCACTCTGTCCTCCCTCTCCTGCCCCACGTTTCTCTCCCCCACTCTCGTTTTCTTTCTATCCACACCACTGAATCTCTATTAATAATCTGTGACCTACTTAAATACATTCACTGCCACTCTCTCTCACTCCCACCATTGCTGGCTTTGCCTCTCTGCCTGCTCCTCTGTTCACCAGCCTCCTCATATTACTCACTCTCTCTCTTTCTCTTGTCCTCTCTCGCCCTGCACTTTCTCTCTCTCTTTTGTTTTTCTGTTCTGCAGAATAATTTGCGACACCCCACTTTTTTGGAACCACATAAAAGTCACAAACATTCACTATGAAAAGCAGCTAGCAGAAGCATTTGTGTAAGAGAATGGGAAAACCCTTGCATTTAGCAGCAGTATGTGCACAGTAGGCTATGACATGGTAGAAGCCTTGGAATAAAGCTAATGGCTAAAAAACAGCAATTTTCATTCACAAAGGCAAAGCATTAAGGCAAGGTATAAAAAGTCTAAATGGATGTGAAGCAGTAACCTGGATGAGCTAAGGTGCTATTGAAGGGTCAAGAGCCAATTCATTACTTTAATTAGGTCAGTAAAAAGCTATGCCAAGAAATATTTAAAACACTGTAAATGTCATCATTGCTCTGCACATTCCTGTTAACATTTAGGACTTTATGGAGCAATTTACAGTGTGATAAGAGAAAAACTGGCTCTAACTAATTAGTTTAATTGTACCACCCCATTATTACTAACAATCTAAATAAAGTAAGAGCAGTGTAGTTATTATGCAATACTCGGCACACACCCCTATGGTCCCAGTGGTCTGTTGTGGCAGGTGTCTGTTACCTGCTGATATTCCCAGCTGTCAGGGACAAAGAAATTGTCCCTCATTTGCATGGTGAAGTCCAGCCGAGGGAGGGCATGGCACATTCTCACCCACAGAGAGGGGCTATAGCTGGGCACTGTTGTCATGGCAGCCATTTTTCTACTGCCACTGGTCCCCTCCTCCACCCTGCAAGGAAAAGAGGGAATAAGATGGTATGAGAAGGTGCCAAAGTGTGGGGAAAGATTTGTATATAAAAAAAAAAATTTTAAAAAAGGGGTTGAATGCCAAATGGAAAGCGCACTCTTCAGTATTTCTGCTCCTGCTTCATAGTGCCACATTGAAGACAAAGCAAAGGTTAAAATTTTAACCAGAGTCACTTAAATCAAGCTAAGGATGGTGCTGCAGCTCCTTCTAGAGAATCAGTTATGTGAAAATTTGTTATGGACACTTAACAGATACATCCTTCTATCATAGTAAAAATAGGTTTTCCCTGACACATCATTTTACAATGGCCAAAAGTAAATTGTTCTAACAGACCATTCTCCTTTACCTATGAGTATGGATGATATATGGAATTTATTTGGGGGTACAGTAAAAGACAACTGGTACAATAAAATAAAAGTACAATTAGAAGAGACTTCTATAAGACTAGAAGACTGTTTGGTTTGCTATGTCTTTCTACAGCCAGCACAAGGAGGACATCTGGTTAGCCAAAACACAACGCAATCACCACTATAAGGACAAGTGGAAACACAGAAGTTAGACTAATGTGCCTAGATAAATAAACCAACTCAGCAGAGAAAATCATTCATTGCAAAAAAAAAAAAAAAAAGGCTTTTGTGTACAAAGGCTTTGCTTCACATTTCAATGCTGATGTTCTTGTCAGATATAATGGTTCAGTATAAAGGATGCTATATAGTTGAATGTTGAGTTACACATCTGTAATTACTGCAGCTGTTCAGTGAATACCACATTCAGCACAACATTCTAATGTGCAAAGGCGTGCACTACACCGGCTGATGTGAAGGGAGAACTAATGCAAATAACTGTGGTTCAAGTTTTGATTGAGCCACATGTTACAGTCATTGCCAGACAATTTGCCCATGGGCTACTCTAAGCCCATTACAACAAGCCTGTTCACCTTCATGGTTCCAGCAGTCCAACTGTCACAAAGCAAATCAGTGCCAGCACTCCATTTGCTTATTAAAATCCTGTTGAACATAATGGTTTACACTGTGAGATGGACAAATAGACTTACACTAAGTGGTGTAAACGGTGTGGTGTGTCAGTCACTCTGATGGATTACTTCATGATTTGTTATCTTGAGTCAAAAAGTGTAAAACCTGTTGTAATGGTCTTTATGAAGCAGAGCTAGTCTAAAAAATGTCAAGTAGTCACAGTCACCTATAATGATAGTGATCACATAATGGTCAGTAGGTGTCATTCTACATTGGATACAAGACTGACATGAAATGCTGACACGTGATATACATCTGTGATATTATGTGTGTGTCACTGAGGGGATCAGACAAAGTTTACAATTCTATTATATCATTACATCATGTTTAAGGTGGCTAATGTGGTGCTGAAACTTTGATTTATGCTTTGCAGCCCATTCTTAAACAGTTGACACAGCATTTGATCATACATTTTACCATTACATTAGTAAAGATAAAGACAAATAAATGTGATGTTAAGCACTTTTATGAAAAAGAATAGGTTTGGACAAAAAAAGTGTTTCCTCCACTCTAGCATATATGAAAACAAACAATGGATAGGAATCCGTTGTTTGTCTGAGCCACCACTAAAAATAAGCAATGACTATGTGACTGTGTGATCATACAGAAAAGATCTATTTTGTGAGACAACTGTTCAGTACAAAGCTAAAGAAGCCTGATCATCTCAGAGTAACATGTTTAAAAAAATAAAATAAAGGGACATCTCACAACCACATGGAGAACATGACTATAGCTTTTGTGAAATAATAATGTACAATTTAACAATCAAAGTTGTTCTGTTTGACACCAAATCACCACTTAACACAACCTTAATCATAGTAAAAAAAACTCACAGAAGCTCAAAGCCTTTAAGATAGTACAACAGAAAAAGGTTATTAATGTGTATATCTTGTCTGTCAGACAAAGAATCACAGTTAGTGATAATATGGCAGCTTATAGATAGGTGAGTGCAGCTCATAGTCTGTGAGTGCAAATCAGAGCTTTTAAATCCTTCGGTGCACAACTTGGTGATGACAAAATGCTGCATTATTTTTGACCAAATACATTATTTTTGACCCCCTCCCCCCTGAAAATTTTATGACACAGTAGATAAAAAAACTGTTAGTCTTTAGTGCAAAAATCATTAGGTGCAATGAAATGTTATGCTCATAACGTCCACCAGACACAATCACTGTGAGGAAGTGTGTGCATAAATCAGCTTTGGTTCCATACACAGTGATTGCCCTCATTTGCTATAGATGGGCACGATATATTCAAATCAGCAACACACCACTGTTCTAAATATCTTAATTACACTGTGCACATGATTTACTCATCATGCATCCTTGCAGTCACATAAATAATAAGAGCTGTACAAAAATTACTGAAAGATGATGGGTGTTTTACCTCAAATGGCTGTGTTGGCAGGTTTTGCTCTCCTGTCTCTTCTCCCCCTCCGGTGTCCGTGAAATATTTACCCACTCAAAGAGGTATACTGCCTGGCATCTGCGCTTGATGCTCTTGAAAAAACATCCTCCTGAAAAAAATGGCTTAGAGACAAGCCACAAAAATGTCAAAACAAAAAGAAAACTAAGGCAGTAATTCTTGTTTTTAGTGGAATATTAAATAGCCAATAACTGTCTGGTTGTCTGGTGACAGTGAAGAGGTGCTTGTGTTGATGGATGAGAGAGCGGCTCTCAATGTGAGCCAGAGAGAGAAAGAGAGAGAGAGGGATTAAGATTGAGGAGACACCCCTAAGGGACTCTTTATCGCTGCATTGTAGTCCTTCGTAGCTTAACTCCCAAACGACTTCACAAACAACACAACAAGAACACAATATTGCCCAAAGATAATTAATCTGCTAACTGGGACTAACCCATCACTAACTGAGATACCATACGTTTGACGTCGACCCCCAGCAACATCCACTCACACTCCCATCATCCCGACCAATCTCTGCACAGACTAAAAGACCGAGTCCTTGCCACATTATGTAGAGAAAGAAAAAGATATTTTAAAAATCCACTCACGTGATGTGTGCAAAAAAAGTATAGTCTTGCCTAGAACAGCACAGTCTGCCTGTGTTGTGCAGGGAGCTAACGTGAAGTAGAGATGCACATAAAATTGGAGTAACGGAGGTGAAAAGCGCACATGGATGAATATGGGGAGGGGGCGATATAGGGAATGGCAACATGAAATACTTGTGAGAAAAAAAATGTGGGTTCCCAGGGAGTGATGCTGAGCGCAAGAGGAGGGGAGGGTGAGAGATGTGAGTGAACAATGAATAGAGAAGGGGAAAGAGGCATGCAGTGGATTGGTAGGCAAAACCAGTTTTCAGTAAAGTCTGCAGCACAGCATCAACACTAATTCAGTAGCACTGAGGCATGAAAAATGGAACAACGAAATGATGAAACAGCAGATGAGAACACACTAATGGAGATGCTCTATAAACTATTTGACTGGCAGTTGCAAAATGGTCATATAAATACAAAAATGCCACACAAGAGTAAATAGTATATGGCGTTTGTCCATCTTGTTATAAAGGGGGCACAGGCGAGCAAAAAGGAGAGAGGGGGCAGCATTAGTTTTTCTGTGTCACTAAAAGAGAGTGGGGGAAGGGAGTCTGCGAGATAATGCAAGTGAGGGAGCAAACTGTGGAGAGCGCATACTCACTGACTCATATAGCCTATGTATAGTGTGCGCTTTGTATCTGGGAGGAAGAAGACAGAAAATTATATTAGGTATGCACGAGTTGCTTAGGAAGCATTCATGCAGCTTTCGTGTCATCTATCACAGTATTCAGAAAAGATCACAAGTCACACAATTTAAAATAACAAAATCAGTATTTAATGTCTGCTGCCTATATTTCATTATAGTCACCATTAGTGTTGAACACAGCCCATCAAGCATACTTCTAATGCATAGTTGTAAAATGGAATTAGGAGCTGTGAAATACAGCTACTATAATTAATCAGTGGTTAAAGAAAGCATTTTCTTCATAAACAATTCATACTGCCTCTACAAGCATTACAGTACTAAGTGTTTTCATGGAGTTTTGTTTTAGTTTAGTGTTGATTTTGTTAGGGTTTATTTGAGCTTGTCCCATTCTGTTTGAAACTGCCTATTTGGAGCAGAAAAAATTACTAATTACAAATAACATTACAATTACAGGAGGTCTACATTTATTTTAAAAAAACTTATTATGTCCCATAGTCCCTCTAGTTTTACATATCTATGTGCAAACAAAGACCTCAACTGGTCTCTGACCAGTGCAAATGGCTTCCTTACATAAATTTGACATCAGCATACATGTTTGTTGCAAGTGCAATAGATTTTCCTGCATTATCTTAGAGTTACAGTACACAAGATTTCATAAAAGCCGTCTACTTTAGAACTTCCTATGGCGCAAAGGTGCAACGTGTTAACAGGTAAACGGCCAAAACTTAAACCCTTGCCCACCTTTAACTTTTCCACCCCTTCAAAAATCTTGTCTTCTTCCTTGTCCTCTACTTTGGCCAGTGTTAGGTGATAGCGTGGGTTGTAGGAATCTCTGTGGAGCAAGCCCTCTTTCCTGTAGGCCTCCTGTAAGCCACTGTTGAGCTGTTGGAGGTGAAGTTGGGGCTGGGGGCTTAGGAAAAGCACCTTCCCATTAAAGTGTTTGAGCTTTATGGGAAAGGTCACTGCCACTGGGGGGTTGCGATCCAATTGAGCAAAGTGACGTAGGATGTCAACAGCAGCAGCTACCTCAGCTGGACCGGGCAGCACCAGGAGGCACAGAGTGACGTGGAGGCTGGAGACACTGTGCCAGTGAGGGGCTGAACAGGGCAGAGCAGCAGTGATCTCGTCCTGCAGCTGCTGGAAGCAGGAGAGGATCGCTGGAGTGTTGGCCCTAAAGGTCACAAAGTGTGTGGGTCGCTTTTTAGGAGGTCGACCACTACGTTTCTCCTCTCGCTGCTCTAAAGCAACTGCTGGATTATTTGTGTGCTGGGCTGCAGCACAACTCTGAGAAAAAACACAAATTACATTACACACATTAATAGCTCCAAGGTATTTTGTATTTATTTTACATGTTTTAAAGATGCTTACAGACAGATCCTCATTGTCTTCCAGGTTTTCTTCACATGTGTCTTTATTCCGTTGAACTGACTTGTGTTTTTCTTCTTCTTGAGATGAGGACATTTGGTCCGAGAACCGAAATCTGAAAAAGAAAACTTCTTGAACTATTTCTGCAGTGTAAACCTCAAAGGTAAACTGTTATAACAATGAATTACAGTAATTTGAAAAAAAATGAAACCCCAGACCTATTTGTTGCCTTCACTGCTGCACATGTTTCTTGTAATCCCTGTTGTTCTTGAGTGTTTTGTTTACTCAGTGGAGCTGTTAGTGCTGAGTCAGGAGTGTAAATATTCATCTCATTCTGTTGCTCTTCCTCCAGATGTGTGTTCATTGTACAAGGCTCCATTTCAGACTCTTCCTGCCCACTAACAGCAGGAAGCCAATTTTCATTTGGAGTTGGTCTCTCTAGGTCTTCTGTACACAATTATACAAAATAAAATATTTTTGATATACTTTTAACCAGTTTGGCTTGATATATTTATGTATAAATGTATGTTTTATTAGCCCTACCCTCTACTTCCTCCTCCCCTCCAAAGGGGGGAGCCAGAGATTGTCCAGTAGAGCCAAACACCCTGTCAGTCCTGCTGTGACGGTCCCAAACACGGTGCCCTCTGTAAGTGAAGTACTGGATCCTGTGTCTGGGAAGTGCCAACTCAGTGTTGTAATCACAGTCACATGGGTTGGTCTCCCAGTTGAAATCACAAAAGGGACGCTCAAGCACCCCAAGGAAGCGATCCACGTAACCCACCACAAATTGAGCAGAGTCCACAGATGGGTCCCACAAAATCCTGGAGATAACATCATCAGCTGTGCGCATACGAGGCTTCTTGTTAATTTCTGAAAGGGAACAAAGACACAAAAGTAAGAATGAATTAACAGTAGCCTCTGTCTGTTTAAATCACTTGTCTCAACCTTTTTCCTCAAGGCCTTTAGGCTTTGCCATCTTGTTTACTTTGGCTTTTTTCTTATTGTTTTTTTCTTCAATTTCATCATCATTTCTGTTAGCAGATACAGTCTCCAAATCATCCATAAAGGGCTCACTAAAAAAACACAGGAACAGCAAATCAAAAAAGACCATTAACAAGAACACAGTATAATAATATGTTTTATAATATATTGATGACTGAATCTGAATTATATACACCATCATATTTCAGTTTGTACTAGTTCAAATTAGCATACCTATGAGACAATCGACATTTGTGGCCAAAGCGACATTTTCCCATCATGTAATATTGGCACAGCACAACTTGACTTTCTTTCTGATGTTCAGCTGATAAAAAGAAAAAGGCATAATGTAAAGATTCAAGTAATACAACAGTAGACAAAAAAGTGTGAAAGTAGTTCCTGTATTTATGAATAATCATAAATAAACCAATTCTTAATAGATTATGATAACTTCCTAAGCCACATCATAACAAGCAATGTTTATAGCTAACATTGTGTGAGAAAACCAGATGATAATAATAATTATCAATGCTTTTTACTGGAACCAAAAAAAGACCAATCTGTTAGTCTAAAGTAAGCCAAAACTGGTTACATATAAAGTACACACTGCACACAACCTACATCATTTTGAGATGACAGCAGGTGACACAAGTTTACCTGCAGATTATTAACAAAGAACTATTAATATTTCTGTTAAATGAAACACTGAAAAGATCGATGACAACTTGACTTGTGATGTTATTTCTAATTTGAACTCCATTCACACTCCTGGGTAAGTCTAGGAGGAGAAAAAACCGCGAGTCTCCTTGTCAGACCGATCTGGAAGTCTGAGTGAATACTTTTGCTGATGACTCACTTCCCGGCTCCCAACAGATTTTCAGAGCAACATCCGTACAAGAGAAAAACATTCTGGCTTCTGTACAAAAAGCAGAGCATAACCTTTCATCCCCCATCTATGACCCAAGGGTCTTGGGTGACGCTAATTTAATAGTAACTCATATGGGTCATGGCAACTTAGAAATCTAACTTAGACCTACTACTTATATAAAAGGCAGGCTGACATCCAATTAGACAGATATATCAGACATATCACAGTGAATCAGAGTTGAATAAAATGGGTTTACCCGAAGTGTCAGTTTCCTCTGAACAGCGTGAACCATGTGGGTTTGGGGTGAGGGTCGAGTGAGCGTCATCGTTTTCCTGATTCTCTGATGGACATGATACTCCAGATTCTTGTGAAGCCATGATTCGGCAACGGCTTTTTAAAAAACTGAAATGAACAAATCACAGGAAAAGTTAAGTTTCATTTTAACTGCGGAAGTACTGTTCCAATAAGCGCTATTATTATACATCCGTGGCGCTAAGTGGCATTATATAGCGTCTATATCTCGACAAATCCTAGATTGGTCAATATTCCAATGTAAAATATTCATAATAAAAACGTAAAACTCGTGTTAATCTATCAGATAATCACATTGGCATGAAGTTTACTAACCCTGAGAGAAGACGTCACGTTGTCAGCTCTGAAGTTACGTTTTTGTTCTAAGAATTGTGGGTAGTGTAGTGAATCTCTGACTTTTCAAAAAACGTCTTATTCAGCATACTAAATACATTTGAGCTTGGGCAATTTTGCACATCAAGACGATTTCAGCGATTCAAATGAAGTATATGTTAAATGTGTAGTTTGAACCAACAAAAGACGCACTAAGCCGTTTTGCGTCACTTCTGCCTAAGCGCGTGACTGTGGTTCACGTGATTGATTGTTGCCAACCATGTAGCCAATAGTAGCTGCACAAAACACATATGGCGTTCAAGACCTAAACGTAAGATATACAATTGTCGATTAAAAACAACAACCGAACCAGATTTTGTTATTATTTTACGCGTTGATATTACGTGCTTTTTCACTCTTTTACACTCTACTGTGTCAGCAGGACCTAGCCCTTCCGTCATTTGGTAAACTCTTCGTTCAAGGTAAGTTATGTGTTGTGAACTGTTATCAAGTGATAACCTCGCTGCCGCTTAATAATGTCAATGACTAATCAAAATGATATTGTCATCACGTGTTTAATTTATTTTTGATTCACAGTATAGCTAAGACTTGACAATCTTATTTTCCCTCTACCAGATGAATGCGCTGGTGGCTCTCTGTCATTTCTGTGAGCTCCATGGCCCCCGGACGTTATTCTGCACAGAGGCACTACACCCTCCATCCCCCTCCCCTCCTTCTCAGGTTGGGTCCCTGGCACCTGGGGACAGGGACCGGGAAGGTGAAGGGCTAACCATGAGGGCTAACAGCTCAGCCACTCAAAGAGGAGAAATGTGTGAGGTACTTGAGTGGGGTGACAGTGTTAAATGGCCACCCCATCTAACCTGTTATGGCTAAGTTTTCCATTGCTTATAGTTTTGTTTGTGTAGCTTGTGACAAGTATGACAAGTGTTCAATGCCTTCTTGATTTCTGATGCAGGGATGTCGATCTCTACCTGCATCACATCCGGGTTTTGTGAGTATTGATGATGAGACTGGAATACGTTTTCTTAGTCATCAGCATCCAAGACAGTCTCAACTTTTTAGTGTGGTTCGACAGGCTTGTGTTCGCAGCCTCAGCTGTGAGGTAAGCAATGACATTTGTATGTTAGCTTCTCATTAAAAAAACATGTATTTTTATATTTATTTTTTACCATTTCAGGTCTGTCCTGGCCGTGAAGGGCCAATTTTCTTTGGGGATGAGCAACATGGGTTTGTGTTTTCACACACTTTTTTTATCAAGGACAGCCTGGCCAGAGGCTTTCAGCGTTGGTACAGCATTGTAATGGTGGCTATGGACAGGATCTACCTCATTAACTCTTGGCCCTTTCTGTTACGTCATCTCAGACTTACAATCCAAAGTCTGCAAAGCACAGCTCTCAAGGTCGGTACACACGGATGTTCAGTGATCTTATAAAATTTAGTTTTAATATTACATTACTACCTGTCTTTTCTCAGGTGTTTGACAGCGAGCAGGGAGTTTGTCCACCGCGTGCAGTGAGAATAAACAGTGTCTTCTCGCCAGCAGTGTTTCCACATCAAAGAAGTGGTAATGCTGCCCGCTCTTTAACCTCCCTAACTCAGCACCCAAACCTCTGGGCCAGCCTTCACTCCTCTTTTAGCTGGTGAATGCACACACCACACAGTGCTCTCTTTAATAAGAAATCTATAATCAATGCTATCTTCATTGCATTACCCCTAGGCTGCTGAAAGCTTGCGGAAGTCGTCTGACAGAGAAGTTACTGGAGGGAGCTCCCACTGAGGACACACTTGTCCTTATAGAAAAGCAGACAGGTACATGTGTATAGCTCAATACATTATGAGTAGTACACTTATTTAAATCAGGTCTTGAATGTAAACAGTCAATTTGCTCACTGGCATTTTGGGTTGCTTATTTTTTTGATGGCCAAGTTTGGTTTATTGATTGAGGGTGATGCTCACTTTCTGCATAAGTGTGATCACCAGTCTGAAATTGTTTCCTGTGTCAAGTTGGAATGTGTTGGGAAAAAGACATTCCCAAAGTTTTTATATATATATATAGTGGAACAACATGACAGACTGAATCCAAACATGCAATTTAATTTTATGTTACATAATGATTAGATCTGCCTTAAAAAAGGTGTCAATGGATTAAATATAAAATATTTTAGAATTAATTTATTTTGGCATCCTTTTAATAGAGCAAGAAGAGGAAAAGAACTGCAGGGAGGGAGCAGAAGGAGGGTCAAAATCACAGCGGCACCAATCTGAAAGCAAGACTGTCTCTGACTTTCTTTGTGATGATACAAAGTTAGAGGAAATACCTGGTCCAAAGTTTAAGTCACTAAGGCATTTGAGACAGGTATTATTTTTGGACTTTACAAATATGTAATTCTTTTCAGTTTTTTCATTTTACCTGATTGCATTGGCAGGTTCTTGGAGCTGCAGAGTTTCGTCACCTTGCATGGCATGTGCTGATGGGAAATCAAGTCATATGGAGAAGCACAGACCCTGGGCTCATCCAGTCAGCGTTAATAGTGTTAAAGGTATTGTGTAATTCAGAAGTGCAAAAATGTTTGCTCCAGCTGTCCAGCTATGCATGTACATTTAGACCATGTTCTGGCCATGGACTCTGCCTGGATTCCCAATTAACAAAATTAGCTATATGCATTCATTTATCAGCTTCATGTGTCCTTGCTTGTTCAAAATGCTCTTTTGTTTTCCAATAGTCTTTGCTCCCGGTTGGCTGTGTCCGCTCTATACCATACAGTGCTCAGTATGAGGAGGCATATAAATGCAACTTCCTGGGTCTTAGCCCAGATGTACCAATTCCGGTCCATGTGTGCTCGTCAGGTAAAGAAAGTGCTTTTGACCCATGCCATAATGTGTCAGAAACCACAGAGGCAGATGCTATCACTGACAACATGTCACAAAGTGCTGAAAATGTTCCATGCTTTTGTCCTTAAGAGTTCTCCGTGCTGGTGGATGTCACTTCTGACAGAAATCACCTGAACTCAGTTGAGGGGGAAGACAATTTTGCCTCATTTTTTCAGTTTACTATCAGCAGCGCAAACACTCAGCCAATAGACAGAGGTATTTACTTAAAATTTACTTTTTGCAATTAACCTTTTCACTGCCCCCTAAGTGAAGCATACCAAACTGAAGCTAACAAGCATTTTGAGTTTATAGCATTAAATCGACAAATACATCATTGAATAATTTGTTGTTTCCTTAGGTCCAACTTTGTTAAATAAGTTAGAAGTTGCACTGTCCAATGAAAACCTGGCCATGGACGTTGTGTCCCACTGTCTCTTATGTCTGAAGGAAGAGTGGATGAAGTGAGTATAATTTGTTTTTTAGCTGTACAAGTACTTTATTTGGGTATGAATTCCTTCACATAGTGCATATTGCTTCTTCCAGTAAAGTGAAAGTGCTGTTTAAGTTCTCCAAAGTGGATGGACGGGGGAGGGAGGACACGCAAAAGGTCCTTGCCCTGCTTGGTGCCACAGGACCTGGAGAGGAAGACAACCTAAGGCTGCTTAAGTTCTGGATGACTGGACTTAGCAAAACATACAAGACCCATTTAATGAGTGCAGTTCGAGGAGGAGAGAGGAGCCCCAGTCAGTGACAAAGACCACAGAGGCTGGTGTGTGTGTTTGGAGGCGGGCAAAAGCAGGAGTCTTTTCAGAGTACTTTGGTTAACTATTTGGCACTTTAGGAGGCTGAATTGAACTATTCATCTATTATGATGTTTCTATGTCAAAGGACCTTCATTTAGTTTTTTACACTAACCACTTTAAATAATGTCTAATAATTTTATTGGGAGATGTCAAAGAAGACTATGTTAAATTTAACTTATTACAAGTTTTAACTCAATAAACAAATGTAAGCACACTCTGACATAATTTTGATTTTATTCCATTAATGGCTCCATCTTGTGGCGAGTAGGAAGAACAAAGGAGGGAGAGAGAGCAGTATTTGTCTGTAGCTTCCCACTCACTTTTTTGGTGGCTGCTGGCCAGCATTCCCGTAGATTTTATAGTGTTCTGATATATACAAAATAGTTGCACAACAGGACCTCCTAAACGCCTGACCATATCAGCAGAATTTGGGCTGTTAATTAGATCCAAAAAGAACTGCTGTTTTTATATTATAGCACTAGTGTCTGCTGAAGTTGCAGTCAATAAAATTCAGCAACATATGGCTTTATTTAAATTTAGAGGGCTAATGCATTTTTCATGAGTGGTACTTAAAATTATTTTGAGTAATATAAGAAAACATTTTATCGAAAGCAAATATTTCAATAAATGAATCAGCCATGATATTTAAAGCATTGCATAACAGAGTTTGATTTTTTGGCAAAGTTGTGTGGTGAGATGTTTTTCTTACTGAAGTCTGTTTTTCATCATGCATATTTTACTAATGTCAAAAGCCCATAACTTGCATATTTGCTACTTAAATGTGCCAACAAAATCGGAAAGAGGATGACAGCACAATGACACAATAGATATGTGTACCCACCATTAAAGAACAAAGTTTAGGTGAAGAACTTTTGTGTTAACGTCACCTTGGGGAGTGTCTGTTCATGTTAGGTTTGTGCTTAGCCTACTCTAATTTCATTCTCCTCTCACCAGCAAAAGGACTTTGGGAAACTGTCTTTCTTTTTGTTTTCAAGAAAGGGCACAATGCCTGTGTGACACAATTTGGTAGCCCGTGTTAATTAGCTTCTTTGTTGACATCCTGTGAGGATGATGTTAGTGTATGATATAACCAGAGGGCAGACAGATGATGACAGCTGTGCACAATCATAATAATAATAACAGTGGATCCAGTTTTGAGAGGAGTGAATGACTGCATTAAGCTACCACTCATGAAATAACTTGTGAGTTCTGGCAATGAAGTTTTGCAGTCCTGTTTGTCAGTAAATGTGATTTTTGATTCTTAAAAAGGATCATGTGATGATTAAACAGGATGATACTGCGCAGTGGCTCTAGAGAGACATGGGGATCCAAAGGCTCAGAGGTGTGGGGGAGAGTCCAAATGAAAAACATGCGCTCCAACTGCATGAGTAAGCCAGCTCAGTCGCAGGGGGAGGACTGGAGTGGAGGTGGGGGTCAGGGAATGTGGGGAACAGGGGGAGGGGGCACAGTCAGTCAATAGTGAGGTAAAACGTGTGGCAGTGGGAGGGGCTGCGACTTAAAGGGAGCAGACAAGCAATCCAGCATAGCACTTTCACTTTGAGTGAGGCTCTGAATAAGTGAGGCTACACTAGGGGCAGAAGGAGACATAGAAGAGCGGGCCACTGTCTCTCCCACCTCATCTATTAGTTTCCAGGCAGAAAGAGCAGGACAAATAAGGCTCTTCAGGAAGATATAGGTCAGTAGACAGAAAGAAAAAAGAAAGAGGAAAAAGTACAAAAACAAACAAAAGCCTGTATGGGTAAGGCAGGACCCACTCTGTCCAAGTTGGAAAATCCAAAGTAGGAGAACAGGATGGCGTGAGAAGATAAATCAGGAATTTTTGGAAAGTACCAAAGGAACACAACTGGACTTGTGCAAGAGATGACAAGAAGAAAAATGAAAATGAAGCCGTAAAGGAGAAGGCACAACAGTAATCTGTGTCACCTTTTGAAGCCACAGTGGAGGAAACTTAGCCTTTGACAGACGCACACAGAAAACCCTGTCTGCACAGTGTTTGCTGTCAACCAGAGAAATGGAGAAGTGTCCATTCTCACAAAGATAAAAAGGATGTCACTGCCAGGTGAGAAACCCGCATGTTTTGCAAAAGTTGCTAAAGAAAATGTAAATTATTTAATTAGGCTATTGCAGCAACATAGTCAATGAAATTTTAAGGCAGAAATGAGTCATTGCCACAGGAAACTGTTGTGCTTCCTATATGAGGTATGCAATTTAAACAAGCTTCAGACCACAGAAACTGTAATTATTAGAGTATCTTTGTGTTTTGTTTTGTTACTTATGTCAAACACAGTTTTGCTGTTGCTATCACTCTGGACTGTTCAATGTGGAGGATGTGGCTCTGACCTGGAAGGTGTGAAAAACATTAAAACGACTATTGACATGAATGCAAAGGGGTTTGTAAGTTAAACTTTTTGTTACTTTGGATTTTAAAATATGAGTTACACTAATGTATGTTACAATACATGCAGATCAGCTAAGTTGTAAAAAGATGGACTAACATGTCTGTAATGCAGTCTGACAAGATTATCACTTGACACATTCAGTTTCCAACTATGATGTAGTACCCCACTGTCAGCCAGGTTCAAATGTTTAAATTATAAAATAATATAATATAATAATAATAATATAATAATTCAATAATAATAATATAATATTTCAACTTTCTTACCAATTGTGCATTGTTTTTGTCAAAAAGACCAGTAATAATAATTACTGCATAAATAGTATGAATTCTAGTATTCAATAAGCAATGGACAAATGACGTCTCTCATCTATTATTATCTTGTTTTTTTAGCGAACAGTGTTTCCCAGGGATTACTATGTTGTGCATCGCTACACAAGAAGCATGCTCTGTGACACTGACCCGGTAAGCTAATTAGCATTCTATTTCTTAACTACACTTATCGACATGTTAAATAATTTCAGTTGCTTTTACAAGATAACAACTAACTTTCACTTTGTAAAATAATGAGTGCAGTATTGTCTTAGTTTTGGATGTGGTTCTTGTGGTGGCATGACACATCTATTGTGCATCTTAAACTAATTTTAGTGTTGTCTTGCCTTTGCCTCCAGTGCTGTGTGTTCCCTGCTGCAGTTGTCCTCCTGGATTCATGGCATGTGTTGCTCAAAAACTTGTGGGTTGAACACCTAAATTATTCCTTAATCCGAGATCTTAAAGAGACACTGGAAAAAATCATCAAAATCAACAACAAGACAGAGGTACATCTTCATTTGCATTTTGGCTTCTATCTTATGAAGACAAAAAATTGTGGCAGGAGGCAATAGACATATAATATTGCATGAGACCAGTTCTCATTTTTAATCTTTGTTTGACAGAGATTTCAGGAGGAGACAGATCTGGCCCAACTCTCTGAACACCCTTCACGTCCAGAGGAACTCCTCAGACTAACATCAGAGCTGTTCTCTCGGTGGCTTGATATTGAGTGTGATGCTTCCATTAAAAGTTGCAGTCTTCCTACTTTGCCCCCTGCAGTTGAAAGGAAGGACTATGATCGGTCAAGAGCCAGGCTTCTGACCACTCGTGCTATTGACAGCTGGGAGGACCTAGAACAGGCTGACAGGATAATAGACACTACACAGCTGCCGTCCAGCGGTGGCAAACTGTCTGTACCAGAATTTGTGTCCATCTGGAGCCCACTGCTATTCAGACTCTACTGGTGGCTGTTGTCCTGAATGATCCTTTTAGAAAATGCACACAAAATGCAAGACCCCTGGCACTGAATGATTGTTTATTGTTTATGTATGAATGATTGTATTGTATGGTAGTAAGCTTTCTGTAATCTGAGGTGACGTGCACACATTGTCACACAATTCACTGTCTATCAACGTTCATAACAGCTGATACTACAGATGATAACCTATAGCTATCGTCAATCTATCTTCAAGATTCGAGCTTCAGCTATGGCTGTGCTTTTTATGCTAACAGAGATAAATGCTGAACAAGCCAGTGCACATAAGCCATTGTGTATTTATGTGGACTATATTACAGTTTACAAAAATTATGTATGATGTAAAATATTACTGTCTCAAGACCTATATAAATATTTTTAAATTAAATACATTTAGATATACATGTTTTCTATTTGTTTTTGTTTTTGTTTTGTTTTTAAATCAATGTATTTACTGTAGTTCATATGATCTAATTTTTTATTGGGCAAAAACAATTTGAAAAACATCTAACTTCCACACAGGTGCTCAAGAGTGTGTATTGCTAATAATTTAAGGTCCTCTACGTGTGCTTACACTTGCCCCTACTTGCAGACACCCACACCCACCCAATTGTTATTGCATGACGATCTAGGTTTCATAATCAAGAAAATACACAAAAATGTTAGTTTTCTCATAACAAGAGAATAAATGAGCTACAGCTTACTTTAACTCCTTTAAAGCAGTGGTGGAGGAAAAAAGTAAAAGTATTTTGCACATGTTCAACAACAAATGAATGTGTTAAATGTGTGGGATCACAATGAAGAATTGTACAGATTATATTGATGAAATGAACAAACCACCACAGTAAAATACAACAGTCATGCCTTCCCTCTTTATTATTTTGATGTTTCTCATGTGTACTACTTTACAGCATCTTTACTGCATATATACAATGACGCCATGGTATTTTTTTTATTTTAAACCAAAAGTCAAAATTCTTTGTACTTTGTAACTAATTTACAAAAATCTACTAAAGTACAGATACATGAAAACTGTACCTAAGGACAGTAACTAAGTACTTTTACTGTTATTCCACCACTGCTTTACAGTGACATGCCATCTTTTGGACTGGACATAAAAGCCATGTACTACAAGTTTTAACACTGGTCCTACTGTTTCCACCGGCCTTTGATTTCGCTGTTTGGTAAAATGCACCAAGCACCTATATATCCAAACATCTAGTTCTACTTACAAAAACAATCCAAAGTATACAGTGATGACACCATTTCAGTAATTGGTTCCTGACACTAGTCAAGTGAAAATCCTATATACTGCAGGCCTATTGTCCAAATAAAAATATATTGTTTCTGCCATGTATCATAGTCTGTAGCAAATTACTATATGGTTCCAGTACTTATACGTCTTTACGTGAAGTATATTTTTGCCAAATATCAGGGACATTTCCCAAATGTAGCAGCAGGGACTGACCGTTCCAGGCAGGCAGTGGAAAAACAAGGGCCAAGAAGTTAGCCTAATTCCCGTAAACGGAGTAGAGTGGTGAGTATGGGAGGGGGACTAGCAGCTGGAGGGGTGTCGGTCCTGGTGTCGGTCGGTGCAGCGTGTTCAAACCACGTGGCCTCGCTTCACTCACCGGAAGTAAGCAAACTCTCCCTAACCAAAATGTCTGCCCCAGGAGACGACACGCTTGCTGAGGAAGGCGACATGGAAGAGATGGACGACGTTGTTAGCGACGAGGACGAGGGAGTTGAGATGGAAGAAGGAGAAGGGGACGAAGGAGATGTGGAGAAAAAAGTGTATGTGCCCGGAATGGAGCCGCTTCAGCCAGGACAAGAGCTAGAGATGGACCGTTCAGCCTACCGCATGTACCACGAGTGTCAAACAGGTAAATGATGCCATAACAGGTCTGTGGAGTTCTTCTGCGTGTTTTTGGTTAGTGACATATTATCTAGACTACACTGAACAGTATGTTTTGTTGTGTTTGTAGGTGCTCCATGTTTGAGTTTCGATGTACTCCGAGATGGAGACGGAGATGGCAGGGAGCAGTATCCTCTGTCTATGCTGCTCTGCGCGGGCACACAGGCAGACACAACTATTGCCAACAGGTCCTTACAGTACCCTATAGTAAATAACACTAAAGCTCCGCAAACACAGTTATTAATACTGTATGACAGTGAACAGTTGGTGTAAATTACAGAAGATTATGTTTATTTTGCTTAACTACAGACCCGTCTTGTCTTTTAATATAAATATTTTATGCGTTTTAGACTTCTGGTCATGCGAATGTTTAATCTTCATGGCACTGACAAAGATACTGGTGAAGAGGAAAGTAGCGATGAAGACAGTGATGACGACGAGGAGGATGATGACAAGAAGCCACAGATGGAGCTGGCTATGTTACCTCACTATGGCGGGATCAACAGAGTCCGTGTAAGTCTTTAATGTGTGTATTTAAAGGCCTAATATGCAGGACAAGTGTTTGTAAACAAAGGGAGCCCTGTGTGTCACACTCTATTATGAAGCCGTAATTGTAAAATTTTAACAAGGGAAAAGTGATTTTAGATAAATTTAGACGGGCTGTGAAAAAAGAGACTTTTGTTGTGGGAAAATGTATTCATATTTCTTGCATGTTATACTTTTGGCTATTTAAGTTGATTCTGATTGACCTTTTTAAGGTGACATGCCATGCAGATGTACCTTTTGCTGCTTGTTGGGCAGAGAAGGGGCAAGTAGAAATATTTGACCTCCGACCACAACTAGAGGCTGTCCGCAATTCTGCTGCTATGGCAGCTTTTATAAACCAGCAGAAGGAAGCCAAAGCACTTTTTAGTTTTGCTGGACACATGACAGAAGGCTTTGCAATTGACTGGTCACCAATAGTACCTGGTAAGTGAGTAGTATTTAACAAAGTGGTTGTTCTTTATTTTGCTAAATGAATAAAATTAGAAAAAAATTGTGGTTTACACGAAGACACTGTGGTGTTTTCTCTAGTTGTTTTTTAAAATGTTGTTTATTTTATTTTGTCTCATTTTGTTGTTACACTTGCAACTATAATAAAACAGATAATTACAAATCTAATATGAGATCATAAATCTAATATAAAAAACCTCTGTATGTGTAATTTCCAAACTATCTTCATTCTTGCAAATTGAAATTTTGAAAATTGTGCCTATTTTACTAATAGGTCGCCTTGTCAGTGGGGACTGCAAAAGAAACATCCACGTTTGGGAGCCACAGGAAGGAGGCACTTCTTGGAAAATTGACCAGAGACCGTTCAGCTCTCACAGCAAGTCAGTAGAAGACCTGCAGTGGTCTCCCACTGAAGCTACAGTATGTTCAACCAAATTAGTTGTTGAGTGCAAATGACTATTTAGATAATGGACACTAATATTGTAATAATGGATAATAATGCAACAGAACATTCTTGCAATTTTATCTGGCATACAACCTAAAACCACATATGTGACGTGTTGGCCTCAGCTGAACCTGTATGTAGGGTCAGTCGTTGAGCAAGAGAAACAATGGAGGCGGTTGTCATTGAATTTTGTTTTCTACAGGTTTTTGCATCTTGTTCTGTGGATCAGTCTATCCGCATTTGGGACATTCGTGCACCACCTAACTCAATGCTCTCGGCCAATGAAGCACACTCATCAGACATCAATGTAATCAGCTGGAACAGAAAGGAACCTTTTCTTTTGTCAGGAGGGGATGATGGGATCCTGAAAATATGGGACCTGCGACAATTTAAGGTAAAAACCAGGTGATAATAAAACTAACGAATTGACTGATATTTTCTGTCTGCAAATGCCACATTTGTAATTTGATATGTATGCTGGTGATCTCTTTATTTACTAGGTGTGTCATTTTTACTCCACCTAAGTAATTAACCTTTAATGTGTTTGCATTTACTGCGGTGCAGTCAAAAAGCAAAAGGACAGCGACGCCCACTTGGACTGAAAATAGTGAATATATGAGCACATACGGAATTATTGACATATTGACCATTCTTTCTCTGCTGTAGACGGGACATCCTGTGGCAAACTTTAAGCAGCACAGTGCTCCCATCACTTCAGTTGAATGGAATCCAGTGGACTCGAGTGTGTTTGCTGCCTCCGGAGCTGATGATGTCGTAAGCCAGTGGGATCTATCTGTTGAGTCATGTGATGTGGGTGCCAGGGTGGAAGGAGTAAGGGACCTACCCCCTCAGCTCCTGTTCCTGCACCAGGGTCAGTCAGAGGTTAAAGAAATCCACTGGCACCCACAACTACCAGGTGTACTGGTTTCCACAGCTCTGTCGGGCTTCAATGTGTTCAGGACAATATCTGTGTAGTGGTTGTGTTTAAGTATGAGAATGAACTGAGAAGACAAATATTCAAGACATTGCTTGCATGACTATATCCAGTATCATTTCTTAGAGGTAACGTTTGCTTATCCTGTCAATATGTCTGTACAGATTACATAATATTTTTAGGCATTTTTGTAGAATGCATAAAATAAAATATATATACTTTTATGACATTTTTACTTTGTTTAAATTTAAATGGTTTTAATGCTTATTTATCAAGATACATTTTCACAACATACCTTTTAGAGACGGGATGTGCAAAGTTGGAAGAGACCAAAATGGCAAATATTTGCTTATACATAAAGTTCAAGGATTTTCATTTATACATATAATAGACTTTTTATTTGTAGAACATTTTCAGAACAAGAAAAAAATGTTTGTACAAATATATTGCATTTAATGTAAGATCACTGAATAATGCATTCACTACTTCTGCAAAATTATGAAATTTCATAGGAAATACACAAGCATCTGTGTCTATACCAATAACCAGTTGGCCATAGTTTGAGTTTTCTTCTATATTATTGCTCTCTAACTGTAGATAAGTTGCAATTTGTTAAATGAAGGAAAAGTAGATAATTGACACTGCTGTAAAACTTAATTACGTGGTATAAACCAAGAAACCTGAAAAGACTGTGTAATGTGACTTAATTCACAGTGACTCATAATACACTGGTTATTCTTTTACAATAGCTTTGGTGTACTGATAGTTATGTGATTCTTACAACAGAAAAGAGAAAAGTATAATATAAAAGCAACAAGAAATAAGCACTAAGGGGAAGTACAAGGCACATCTTAAAAGCATTGAGCTGTTTTTAAGGCACTTAAACATAAAACCTTAAACACTTTAAGATAAGAAATACATAATATAAAAAAATAAGGCAAGAGAAGCTGTCCACTGAGCAAAATGTCCAGGTAAATGATGAGAAGTGCTAACATTGTAACAACTTTATAAACATGCTGAGCTTTTGGCAAATCTGTTACCATTGTAGAAAGACAAATGCTGTTTTTCCAGTTGAGTAACATTGACTGCAATCTGAATAGCTTAAGCATCTGAGTCAGATCCAGCTTGCATCAATGTTTATCCTAATAAAACCTCCCTCTCCTTTTAGGGAATGTGGTACTTTTCATGAAAGCCAAAACGTTGTGAGAACTAGATCTTTATCCTTATAGACCTATTTCATCATCAAACTCATCTTCAAAAGTGTATCCCCTTCCAGCTTCTTCCTCCTCTGAATCAGTCTCTGAGTGGCAGATGGCCACCTTCCTTCTGTCCAATGGAGTGACACCTTCATACTCTGAACTATGTGATGAAGAAGGACTGGGTGGCAGTTCCACCTTGTTGCTGGTGAACTCCGTTTCGCCTCCACTTACGATGCCCCTTGACCTCTCACTGTCACCTTTTGTTGGACTATGACTGACCAGTCGATCCTCATCCTGAAAATCAAATCCTTGAACCTCCTCCTCTTCAGATGCCTGTCGAATGATCTCTTCTCGTTTGTCACTGAATCTTACTTTCGGTCGTAAATCTTTTGGCCTGAACCCATTCCCATCTGGTATCCTGCTGTCTCCATCCAGATCCACTGAGTTCTTTCCATTCAGCTCATTCCTCAAATCCACAGACCTCTCCATGGCACTGTTTCCTTGGTTTATTTCCACTGACGATATGCTACTTGAGGGACTAAACATGTCTTCTATTCCTAGCCCGTCCATCACCCCTAAAACATCCCCCAGCATAGACGGGCCTAGATCAAGGTCTAGGTCCAGGGTGAATGAAGACACTGACTCAGAGTACAGAGCATCATCGTTATGCATATTGTCTACTTCCACCTCAGGCTCAACAGGTGGAGAAAGGACTGAACTTCCCGTGTCAGGGTTACTTGGACTAGGGCCAACTGTAGACAGGAAAGAGGTGTCCCCAAATGTGTCACCTCCCCTCCCAATGTGCATCGTGTGGCGAAAGTCCCCTAGAGGAGCTGAGATCATAGTGGGATCCAACCGGGGTGCTCGAGATGATTTGTGAAGTGGCATGACTGTTGACGAAGGAAGGGAAGAAGTTAAAAATTAGCAGCTCAGCAAATAAGACAGCAGTACACAGCCCCAAATCTTCAGATAAGACAGTAAAAAGACTTCTATGTGTTGAGCAATAATGTGGGAAACCAATCTGCTTTTTGGCACTGGTGCATGCTTGAGGACCATGCTGGGACTTGCACATGTAGCAGACTCATGCAATGTTAGCACATACTTTTGTCTGCCCTCGGGGGTGTGGGGAACTAAAAACACAGCAACTCTCAAAACATGATCAAATGAACTACTAATGAAGTTTGTATTAAAAAAGCAAGTATTAGTAAGACTATTATAGAGTTATTATCATTACAAAACAAAACTTCCTTGGAATAAAACAACAGAATCTATAGCCCACAGGAGTTGGAAACTGGCAATCGATGAACTTCATGTACTTTCAATAACTGTGGTCTAATCAGTTAATCTGTGACAAAAAAAAAAAAAAAAACGAACAGTATAAAGTGCACCAATATAGTAAGTGTAGTATTAAGCTGTACGTGGTTAAAGGGAGTGGGTGCGCGGGCCTACCAAAACACCAAGAAATTTTACAAGACTTTTTAAGCAAGTTTAGGCAAGGTATATAAATAAATGAACTGATATAGGATACTTAGACGTACTCGTGCCCTGGAGTTATTAGCAGAGTAACAGCAGCTACTCGGTCACTGGTTTTATTCACCTGAGAGTGTCGCCGAAACATTCAAATAATAAGGAAAACTTACTTAAATGTGTGTGATGTGGTATTTGCTTTGCCCCTTCACGGTATCCAACTTTTTCATCAGACTTTTTGATGTTGCTCGCTTCCCGCTCGCCTGTTGCTTCCACTCTTTTCTTGCTGTTGCTTGTGTGAATTTTCTTAGCGTTTTTTTTTTTTTTTTTTTTTTTTTTCCAAAGGGATGGGCACGAACTGAGGAAGTGACGCGCGGTTATTGGGGAGAAGAGAGCTCCTGGATCAAAGTTCTTCTGGCCTGTTTGTTAATCTTTACCACTATAGGAACCACAGACTTTACAGCCTAAATAACCACTATCATATTTTGTGGCTAAACTGTTTTTGAATAAATAATTCTCCAAACATACCCTATATATCCGAACTTCCCAACCCCTATCCTATTTTCAACAAACATTTTGAAACAGTAAAACACATATTTACTTCACAGCATATAATTGCACTGCCCTCAGACGTGTCACATATCTAATTATGGTGGGGAATGAATACTGTCTTCTTTCTGTAGTATATTGCTGCTATTCACTGTGCATGATCAGCGTGTGTGTTTTCAATGAGAGATAATAACAGCAAACTCTTTAATTTTTCAGACTTTATACAGATTGTTTTAAATGAAATCCATATATACAAGGCCCATAACATTAAGATTATTTTTTCAGCTCAGCTTCTTCCTTTACGTTAAAGAAATTTGTTACTGAAGGTTATAACTGAACTCTGTCTGACAATGGTTTGAGGGGAGGTCCAAGTCATTCTTTGTGAGCATGTGTCACAAACGCTTGACATATTTGTGTTATGATGAAGCCTGCAAGAAAGCAATATGAACAAACTAAACAATCAATCGGGCGATATTCACTCCCAAAAATAGACTTAAAATAAAATAATAAAATATGCATAGGCTATAAATGTGCAGCCTGGGAGATTATAATAACATTTGTGCAAAGCATGGAAATAGATCAAAGATAATGTGTATTTCAAACATTAATTATACATTAATTATGGCTACATGTGCTTTCTACATTTTTGGGCATCACCTTTAGGACAAACACTGTTACACACAATTGCCTTTGCCTTTTTTTTCTTTTTTTTTTCTAAAATCAGAATATTTTATTTTCATCTCCCAAACACCTGCTTCTAAAGCTCATTTGTCCCTCAAATACCTCAACTTCACCCATAGTCAGGTTAAAGACCCCGCAAGCATAGAAAAAAAGGCACATATCCTGCAGCTGGATTGATTTACATTAATGTGTTATAGTGTGACTAACAAACTTCTATTGTATAAAAATAAATGTTAATTATTGTTTTGTTAGTCAATAGTCAATGCAAGGTATTAATGACCCACACAGTAAACAGTTTGTGACCAGTGTTATTCTTCTACTTGTTTTTATTGCTAATATAATGTGTTTGAGTTTATTAATTTTAGTTTTAGTTTTATTTTGTCTGCACTCCAGGTACAGCACTTTGGTCAACTGAGGTTGTTTTTGCTGTATACTTGTAAGAATTATAAAAAATCTACATACAGGTCTTATCCAATAAATCAGAATAGCAAGTAAAAATTCATTTTTCTCTTAGAGGTTCACTTCAAAATGTGAAGCATAAATATTTGTAGTTTCAATATATACAAAGTGTAATATCAGCATTCATTTGTAATTATGATCATTATAACTCACAGTTAAAAAAGTGCCAATAAATATTGTAAAAAAAAAAAAAAAAAGTTTAATATTGTTAACTGTTCGTGTCACACTCCAACTCTAACTGAAACAAAACATGTGCAAAGGTTTCCTGAGCCTTTAAATGGTCTTAGTCTGGTTCAGTCAGCCCCACATGAGAAGGGGTACGGACAGTTGTCCAGTCACTGACCCCTCCACAGAGAGGACAAACCACAAGGTTACTGATGAAGTTAACTGCTCACTGAGTGCTATATTAAAGCATATTACTAGAAATTTGAGTGAAAAGAGAAAAAAAGTTGAAGAAAAAGATGCACAAGCAGCATGGACAACTTCAGCCTGGAGATAAATGGCCAGAAAAACCCAAGTAATAACTCTGGGGAAGTTCACAGGGAGTGGACTGAGGCTGGAGTAAGTGCATCACACCACACACACACCACCACACACAAACAGATCAAGACATTTATTTTCAACTGTGTCAGGACTTCCCTTAACCAGACACAATGTCAGCAGCATCTTTTCTAATGGAAGTTATTAGGCCAATGTGTTTCCTGTAGTATAAAGTCAACACAGCCTTTTACTGTGAACTTTTAGTACCCTGCATGCTTCCTTCTGCTCAAAAGCTTTATGGAGATGCTGATTTGATCATCCAGCAGGACTTGGGATCCGGCCCATACAGCCTAAAGTCACCATTCTCAAACTGGGGTCCCTGCATCATTGGTTGGGGGTCCATGAAAAAATGTCTTGTTAATTGCTAATAATTTATAATCATTGAATTAGTTGTGGTCTATAGTTTTGAACATTCATATTTATAAATGGGAATCAATATGGCAAAAATATAAATGTTCTGAGCGAATAACCCTCACTTATAATTTAAAACTCCTGATGATTGTGATGCACCAAATAAGTCACTTTGATCAGGAGTGGAGGTGATTATAAGGGGTCCTTAGGATTTTTTTCTCTCCTGTAAGGGGTCCCTGGCTCCAAAAAGTTTGAGAACCCCTGGCCTAAAGCACACACTGGACAAATGACCAGGGTATTACTGTGCTAGCTTGACCAGCAAACTCTCCAGACCTGAACCCCATAGGGCAGAGGTGTCCAAACTATGGCCCAGGTGCCAAATGTGGCCCACTGACATTTTTTTTATTGGCCCTCAGGCTTTATTCCCATTAGGCCCAAATTGCCACAGGTAGAACTTTTTTTCTCAACTGACAAAGCTCAGGTAAAAAGCTTCATAATTGCATGACATGGACCTGGCATTAAAGAAGAAAAAAATAAGATTTGTGGCTGGGGCACCAAAAAATTAACCCATACTACTGTATGTGCTGCCCAAGCCTGGAAAAATGTGAGACTGATGAATGTAGAGAGATCCTTGAAGCTAAAATACCAGCTGCCGAATGGGATTTTTATCCACTGTGAGTGTACTGAAAAAGTAGATATATGCATTTCACTTTTTGAGTTGAACTACTGAGAGAAAAACGCACTTTTACATGACATTTTAATTTATTGGATTGCACCTGTATAGTCTGCTGCAGAAGAACGTAAACATTTGTAATAAGTTACTCGGCCTTATTTTAGACTGCACGAGAATTACCCCTCCTTCCTGTCTTTCAGGCTCATTCTCTTGCCTAGATTTGTTGTGTAACCGTAAACGGTAATGTGGGCGTAACGAGTGCCTGTAAGAGGGTACTCAGGGCTTAAATGCTACTTGCTGCGATGGTTTCCTTATCTACCATTTTGTATCTCACCACGGTCAGACGAAGTTGACTGTCAACCGAGAAGTACCGAGAATATGTCTGTTTATACATTTACCTAAACGTGTATATCATCGGAAAATTATTGCTAGGCTTGTTGAGCATCGTTCAAGCGCTTGCTTTTTATGTAGATTAACTTGAACGCCTCTCACTGTCTCGGGCATTAGCTTGTTTACCGTCCGCGGTATCCTCAGTAAAGAGCTAAGGCTAACGTTGCTAACTAGCGTCAAACTGCCGTAGCGTTAGCTGAACGCTAACTTGTGTTGAAATGGCGGCCAACACGACACAAACAACACCCTCATCAAACTGGTATGTTTTGTCTCTAAGTAACATAATTCGATACAAACTGCTGGGAATTAAAATTATATCTACGTTACGCCTAAGCGGAATTCGTTCCCTGTGTTGTAAATTGCTCATATTTAGATTTAGAGAATTTATAATCTGGGATCGCCACAGACCCTATTGTTTTTTTATGTCACAAACGGCGTCTTGTTTTGACTCCTGTAATGCGTATTAATGCTTTTATGATATTGAGGAAAATCCCAATATCCGATGTGTATTGGTGTTGTCCCGGTTATAATGCTCCTGTCTGAGCAAATTTTGGCGTGTAAGCTTAAATCGACGGTTATCCGTAAACGGCTTTAAATGTATATTATCAAAATGGTATGTAATGCCGCATTCATTATATTTCAGAAATCCGAACTTCCCATACAAAAAAAGGTAATTGAACGCAAACTCTGGTTGTGATTTTTGCTCGGAAACTCGTGCTCAGAATTAACGTCACAATAATTGCGACTCCCTTGTAAATGCCGTGAAGAGGCTCAAGACGATATTAGGGATTTTTCATATTTCCTTTGACATTACTTTCATTACACCACGGCAAAAGTTGCAGCACAACACAAGAAAGAGGCCAAATTAATTTGTATTATAAACTTAACAATGTTAATTGTCACTGCATTACAAAACTAGAAATGAAACATCACCTGATGACTACTCCTTGTTCAACACAGCAAGCAAGGTTTCCTAAAACACAACATAGAAATGAAAACATTGTTTTAATTGTTATGGTTGGTTTCCATGTTTGTTTTCCAAATTGTTCTCTTTTTTTTTCAGCGGAGCAGACTTTTTTTCTGCCTTGAATGCAGCATAATGCATAATAAAGCAGTCACCCAGTACAGCTTCACTAGACTTAATAGTTGCATTATCTTGATTGTACAGTTCTTTGGTACCTTCATGCCTTGACTTTTTGGATCACCTCAAGTGGTGCATTTAATTTATGCAGGTCCTATGGTGCTGCTCCAGAAGGCCAGGTTCATGAAAATCCAGAATGGGAGAAGGCCAGACAAGCATTAGCCTCTATTAATAAAAGTCAGACTGCCACCAAGACTGCACAAGCAAATCGGGCCACAACAGAGGTATGTAATCAATAAAATTGTAGTTCTTAAAACATTAAAGTGATTTTAAATTGTGTAAGTTCAGTTGTATTCCTAGATCAGTGGTTTAAATGAACTTCATTGAGCAAATCTGTTTGTTCTGTCATTTCAGGCTGGTCAGTTTCAACCAGGAGCGACAGACGCTCTTCATCAGCAGCAGTACTATCAATGGTACCAGCAAAACCAGCAGCAGTATCCTGGATATACATACCCTTATAATTACTACTATCCTATGGCACCAGTAAGTAATGTTTTTATTAATTCATTAATATACCTTGCACTGAAACCTTCATAATACTGTAGTATTATCTTTAGATCATGCAGTAAATTGAATATAGTACATCTGTTTCTGTATTTCCAGTACGGTGCTACATATCCACCAAATCAGTACAGTGTACCTCAAGGGCATTTTCCAGGAGCCCCAGCCTCAAATGGACAGGTATTGAAGAATGAGACATTGAGAACTAATAGTCCTGTCTTAGAAACTTTTGTTCTAAAGCGTTTTTGTAATGTCAATTTTTGGACCCTTCATGTGGATTTATTTATTTTTTAATTTAATTTATCTAATGGTTGTATCTGTTCGTATCTGTTTACAGCCTCCTCCAGTACCTGGAATAGAAGACCAATCTCCCAGTTTCTCTTCTCAACCCCAGCCTCCTCCCCCTGCTGCACCGCAGCCACCCCAAAGCCCTACCAACTCAGAGAAAAACCCCCCACCACCACCCATTCCTCCCCCACCAAGCCCTCAGTATCCCCCACCCCCTTCACAAAATGCTTACAATCCCCCAAACTCCATGCCTTACACAGCATCTGACCCAAACCAAATGCAGGTTTATAATCATTCACAGGGAAGGCCAAATTATGCACAGAGCTTTCAGCCCCAAAACAACTATCAGCCCTCTTCCAGTGGTCCACAGCAACAACAATCAGGACAGTATGGACCAGGGATGGGAAGAGGAGATGCCAGCAAAACCAAAAACCAAAAACAAGGACAGCAACTGTGGCACCGCATGAAACGTAAGATGTCACATATAAAGTTTTTCTATATATTTTTTTTTATTAAAAGTGTGTCAGCTTCAGTATTTGAGGACAACTTTATGTAAATTGTTACAGAGGCACCAGGGGCTGCTGCTGTTAAGTTCAATATTCCCAAAAGGCCATATCAAGTTCAGTGCTCTCCCGTCCCCAGTCAGGCTTTTTGTCCTGGTGAGCAACCCGCAGGACTAAATCCCACTCCTTGCTCACCTGCTACTGCCAATGCAGCATCTGTAACCGCTCAACCACGGTAAGAAATACTTGTCTTTTCTCTCTGTCTGAAAAGGGATTAATGTATGGAACTTAATTTCTGTTCAGACCACAAGACTGGCCCCAAGCCATGAAGGAATATGTGCAACGATGTTTTACTGCTTGTGAGACAGAAGAAGATAAAGATCGTACAGAAAAGGTGCTGAAGGAAATTTTACAGGACCGGTTAAAGGATGGCTCTGCTTACACCATTGACTGGACCCGAGAACCTTTGCCCGAGTAGGTTTACTTGTACATCTGTCTTCTCATGTTCTGAAATTCATGACACAGTTGATGCACAGCTTTTTTGTACCTACAGTGGATTTTTTTTTCTTTGCATTTGTCTTTTTTGTGTACAAGCAAACAGTGTTTAAGCTTACAACAAACCTAAAAATAACTGTTAAAACTATGGATATCCCGCATGTGTAGGCAAAACAACCTTCCCTAAGTGAAATCAATGACTGGATCATGCATTACCTTTTTTTTGTTAGGCTGAAAGCTAAGCCATCTCGCTGGGAGGCTATCTCATCTCAGAGATCAACAGAAAGCTCAGTCAGTCGTGGAAGCGCAGGTGCAGCCTCAAGAGGAAGAGGTGGTGGACACAGGTTGGGAAATTACAGAAATATTTTTTTACAAAGAAGTCCTTCATCTAGTTCCTCCGGGTCCTCATCGCGCTCACCATCCCCCTCTTATGGCCGCCATCGGGACCGCAGCAACCAGAGGCACAGGCGAAGGTAGCATCCTTTTCTCTTCATTTTGATTTTTAGCTGTCTCCTGCTGTTTTAAATATTTTTCTGTGCTTCAAGTGACTCTGGCTCACAGTCAGACAGCAGCATCTCCAGTGATCTCCGTCCTCAGCTGTCAAGACGAGGCCAGAAAGGAGCTCGTGGCCGTGGCAACGACAGGGATCGAGGGCGTGGAGATAGGGGAAGAGGAAGAGGAGGAAAAGCTAACAGAGGGAGGAGGTATGTTTATCAATTTTTTTCAGAGAATGTACATGTATTACACTGTGTCTGACTTTATTGAAAAGTAAACTGTCAACTTGTTTGAACAGAAACATGGAAGATACAAGTTCCCCTGTTTCTAAGAAAAGGAAAGGAGGCAGTGCAGGTCTTGACTTCCATGACCCCAACCGTGAAGCTAAAAAGCAGAGTCGAGCTGCACGTTTCCACAAGCAGCTTCGCTCAGAACCTTTAGTTCTTTCCATCAATACCCTTGAATTACCTGATGGGACACAGGAGGCCCTCAACTGGGAAGATTGTCCTATTGTGGGAACATGTCAAGACATCACAAAGCCCTATTTGAGGCTAACCTGTGCCCCAGACCCCTCCACTGTCCGCCCCGTTCATGTAAGATTACATTGCCAAAATTTTATAGACGTTATATAGATGTTTTTAATGGTTTTGAAGATTGCTAAGCTGTCAAATTTGCTGCCTTGTCCAGGTACTAAGAAAATCTCTTCAGGCTGTAAAAGCCCACTGGAAAACTAATCAGGACTATGCTTATGCATGTGAACAAATGAAATCCATTCGTCAGGACCTCACGGTGAGCTAGTTGTAAGTGTTTCTTCAGAGCTAACCAAAGGCCCTGTTTTTTTACCAAGTACTTGTGTGTTTTTTTTTTTTCAGGTCCAAGGAGTTCGTACTGACTTTACAGTAGAAGTGTACGAGTGTCATGCACGAATTGCTCTGGAAAAGGTGACGCATACTTTTGCCGTTTGCACTAGCAGTTTTAAATATTTTATTTATTGGAAAAGCAATGTTTGTTTTCAGGGCGACCATGAGGAGTTCAACCAGTGCCAGACTCAGTTAAAAGCTTTGTATAAGGATAATCCATCAGAAAATGTTGGAGAGTTTACAGCATACAGATTGTTATATTACATCTTCACTAAAAACTCTGGGGGTAGGTTGGCTTTTAATGATTGGCGTTGTGTGTACTTTAAATAATGTGCAACTACTAACTGTTATATCTTATGTTTCTAGATCTTACTACAGAGTTGGTGTACTTGACACCTGCACTTAGGGCTGATGGGTGTGTGGCTCATGCTCTTTCCCTCCGGGCTGCCTGGGCATTAGGAAATTATCACCGCTTTTTTAAACTGTATCTGCAAGCTCCTCGAATGGCTTCATATCTTATTGACAAGTTTGTTGAGAGGGAAAGAAAGATTGCTCTTCGGGCCATAGTCAAAACGTAAGTTGTGTCGTCAAGCGCAATTTCAAATGTCAGCGTTATAAATATGGTTAAGTGCTGATTTATATTTTTTTGTTTTTTGTTTACAGGTTTAGGCCTGATTTGCCCGTGCAGAATGTTCAATTCACTTTGGGCTTCCCTTGTTTAGACTCCTGTATGGCTTTCCTTAATGGGCTAGGTGTTGCTTTTACTCCCTCTGACCCCCAAAAGATAGACTGCAAAGCCAGCACAGCCATTTTGGCTGCCTCATGAGCTAATAAGTTTTATTTAGTGATCCGCTGGACCTTAAATATTAAATGCACTGCACTTCAGATTTGTAGGCCAGCTAAGATACAGTAGGGGCTTACACCTGAATATACACGAACATACAGTATGTATAATGTTCTGACACTCACAGATGGGTAAAACATGAGGCTGATACAAAGCCCTTCACATGACACTTTTATTAGCCTAATTACCTCCCTAAACTAATGACATCTCAGTTTATGTAACCTCTCCACTTAGCCACCAAGAGATCCCAGAACAATATCAGGGACACTATTAGATGCCAAAGCTAACAGTGTTCTGTTATGTTTTTCCTTCCCAAGTCAACAGCTCCAAGATCTGAAGATCCAAGCTTTGTCTAAAGGAAACACAAACAACCATTTTGAAGTTCTCCAACAAATCGGGCCACCTTCAAGTTTGCTTATCATGAACTGTGATGGATTTTTTTTTTTTTTTTTTTTTTTTTTTTTTTTTTTAAATGTCAGTTTGCCTGATGAAGAGTGGATGGTTTGTATTAACATGCCGGCACCATGTTTGATGTTTTTCCACACTTGAAACCAGGAGAAACCTAAAGACTGAAATTGAAAGAATGGACAAATTGTCTGCAAGATGACCTCTTCGTGCTACCATTCCCTCAAAATTTGCATAGGTTCCCCACCCCATTTTAGCGGTTTGCCTTGGAATAACATCTCCCTCAGGTAGTTTGAATCCAGCACACCACTTCACAGTAGATCATCGAAGCATGTTCTCTCCTTCACCGGCAGCTGATACAGGCAAATCTCCTTTTGGAGTTTAGATCAATGTGACCAACAACTCCTCGCAATAGAGCCAAATCTGCTTCTTGAAGATGGGATCCAACAAGTGGTTTGTATGCAGCTGCCTCCTGTGTCTACAGTCTGGTAAGATGAAGACTTTGGTGCACCAAGATGGATGGAGATGCTACAGAGGTTGTGGGGTTTGCTTCTGTCAAATAGTTGCAGTCTTGGCAGCTGTCTTTGGAGCAATTTATCATGGAGCTTGAATCTGTTATAAATTTAACAAATCGACTGTTTAAATTCTAGTCAGTGCTTGTTTCCTAAAATTTTATTCTCAAAATGCAACTGGTGATAAAGGCAGTATATTTAAATGAAGAATGAGTGTAGTTAAACTTTTGTACAGAAAATTAAATATTTATCCATTTCAGCAACTTGTAGACTCTTCAGTGTATTTAAGCTTTGGAATAAATTTTGTCTGTAATAGTCATTGGCAAGTTGTGCTACCATTGGTTCACAATAGAGACAATTGGATGGAATAGCTGATCTAACCAGCAATACATCAATATTTTCTCGTGCTTCATTTAGTGATTGTTAAACTGAACATTTAGGTATGGTGTGGAGCCTGACAGTAAGTTTGCTGTACAATCTGCTATATTTTCATTTTGTGTAGATCAGATGTTTTAGTTTATTAACAGGGGTAAGTGTGATTTGTGCATTTTTGTTTTGTTTTTTTTCTCAAACATCACCTTAGTTTAATTTGTACACAGTGGCAGGTTAAACGGTTTCATTTTTCTTAATGCAAATTTGAAATATTTTAAACTAACCTCCATGAATTTAAAATTAACCCAAAAGTCTAATGTCTTTACAGCTGGGGAGACACTGATTTGATCCATCTTAAGCTATCGAGTAACCCTAAAAAAAAACTGAGAATACTGTAATAAAAACTTGTACAGTGAGACTTATTGTCATATCAGAATTGTAATCTTGTTTGACAACTGACTGACCCTGTTTTCTTTCACCTCCTTTATTCACCTATCCTCTGTCCTCCCCTTCCTCACCTCTGCCACCAGACCTCTCATTCTTCAGCTGGCAGCATTGCTGCACTGCGCAGCACTTGGAGCCATGAGTGGGAAACCCCTCTACTGCTGCGCCAGACACAGCCGGGGAGAGTGAATTGTGAGCCACTCAAGTCAAATGCCAGAGAAACTAATCCATGGAAATCTTTCAGAATTAAATGTCTTATTTACTCCTGTCAAAGTTATTAGTTGCTAATCTTATTTTTTTCTTGTTATTGTTAAAATGACATTGAATCACAATTTATTTTCTGTTTGTCCAGATGCATTTTTTATTTTTAGTCATACACTGTTGCTTTCTAACATTTGTTACGGTTGGTTCACTGTAGTCCATGTTAGATCTGTGTTATCTGTTTATTTTATAATATACATTAAAGGTAACTAGTTAAAAAGTAACTGTGGCTAAATGTGCATCTGGATAAGTAGAAAAAATATGTAAAAACACTGCAATTTTGTAGTCCAAATTCAGTCTAGACGTGTGTTCCTACCCTGCCTAAATACCTAATGTCAGTAATGTCACAATTGTATTGGCTTGTGGCTCTCTAGTTTTACAAGGTGTCAGATGGCTCATGTTTCAACATTGATACCCAGGTTTTTTTTTTTTCTTTTCTAATTTAAATAACTGTAAAGTACCTTTTCCTCTCTCCAATGCCTGAAGTTATGTTTTCAGTATTATGTGCTCCCATTTCTCTCCTGTAGCTTCATCAATCTGTAACTTCTTCCATGATCTGTGCCATAGGAAGCTCTGTCCCCCACTCGGTTGTATTTTATTTTATTTATTTTAGTACACTTTCTCCTACATTCTCTTACTTTTCCTGCATGTTATCCTCTCTTTTCTCTCATTTCCCTCTTTGTTTGTTGCCACATGCAGCTAATCACTAGTATTGTATTGTATTGTCTGCATTGCTTTGTGGTTTCTGTTGCAGCTCACTAACGACTAGAGGTTTACCTGCTAAATCTCATGTTAATTTTGTATGCCTCCACAGAGATACTGCCAGCTTGTAAATCTGTACATATGAACATTTTGGAAACAAATAAAAAAATAGAAGTATAGAGTTCCTCCAGTGTTTGTAACCTGAGATGATGTTTTACATGCATACAAAACATTTACTGCAGTGACACTGACGCACAATAAATTAAAACAAGTTTTATTTTATCTCCAGCAAGAAACCCATCACAGTAGAAGCAATGGTTTAGTGTACACCATCAATGAATACTTAGCCAGGCTATTAAAAGATAAGTATTTCAAACTGCCAAGCTCTCAGTAGAAGAACAGCTAAAAATGAAAAATTAGGAGAGAAAATGGGAAATTTTTCACAAAGTTGCAAAAGACAGTATAAGAAATCACAAGAGTAAAGCCATGCGTGCAATATCAGTAAAGAATAGTCAGAAGGAAAGAGACATGCAAAGAGTTAATTACATTTTAAAAAAGAATGAGAAAGGAAACTGCCTAAACACAATATACAAAGATAATCCTATGTTAAGCTAAATACAATATGAGTTCAGGAGGTGAAAAGGAAGTAGAATCAATAAAAGAGAAAAGGGAGAAATAGTTTTATTTAAAGGTAAACATCACACAGGAAAAAGTGCAACAGAAACTAGAAAGAAAACTAGAAACTAGATCACATGTTTATAAACAGTGACAGAGGAAACAACTTCCAACAGAAAGAGGAAATACATAACTAACGTTAGAAGAGGAGAGGGGGGAAAAGCATTAAATAAAGATCAGGATATGATTTCAGCAGTAAAAGGTCTAAGAAGGAAATAAATGTGGCTTGAATACAAAACTGAAACAACGTCCCTGGCTGAAAAGCTGAACATCTTTGAGAGGTAGATTGTAAGAAGAGGCAAAAAAGATCTACTGTCACACAGGTTTAGAGTCACAGCTGTCCTGGACTGGACATCTGCGTTGCACTGAATTACCTTACTGAAATGCTTTCACATACAGTCGGCAGTGACACCATGACCACATCAAGCCATATAACAGTTTTTTTTTTACAGTGTGACCTGACAGTCTCACAGTATGCACATCAATAAGTTCAATAAAACAAACTGCTTAAATAAATTGTCTTAAGCAACTGTGAATATATTACAAAACATCTTTCTTTGTGTGCTGAATAATCATCAGTAGTGAAAATGGCTCCAACATATTTACAGCGTCAGTCTGTTTAGTCTCTTAAGGTGAGACACAGAGAAAGCAGCACTGTGCCCACATGTCCTGAGCCTAAGGATGTCAAAACCTCATCTGCAGCATCTATCAAATTAAGGTACTCTTTCCACTAAAGGACCTCTCAGTATGGAGTGAAGCGGTTGTATCCTCCCCTGTACAGACTGGCCTGTTGACAGAAGCAGTGCACCAGGCATCATTAGTGGCTGACATAGCAAATGTAATAGGATCCTGGAGCTTTGAGTATGTTTCGACACAACTCACCATTGTACCAACCCCATATGTTGTTGTTGGTCCAACTGAGTGGTGATAGGGATCTGCAGCTGTGGCATAAACACGGCCGTATCTGGTCAAAAAAGATAATGAGTCATAAACATTAATGCTAGTAAAACAAGCAAGTACAAACACAGGGATGGCCTACCCATCACTGTATGTTGCAGCTGCAGATGCTGACTGGGCCACTCGATAAGCTGCTGGATAACCCCCCTATAAACAGAAAACACAATCATAAAACACCTGATAATGATGTTACAGATAATTATGTTGCATTCACCAATCAGGCATAACCTTATGAAAACCTACCTATTACTGGTTGTCATACTGTTATGTGTTATTACCAACTGCCTAATATGCAGCCCAATACACAGTAAACTGTGATGCACTGTGTGACGCCCCCTTTTGGTGTGTGGTTAATAGTGGTTGCTATGGTTACTGATTATTCTGCCTGTATCTGGGCACATACAGTTGTGCCAGGCAGGTCTTAAGTGTTCCCATAGTTTTTCTACTGCTGCTGCTGCTGCTGCTGCTGCTGCTGCTGCTGCTGCTGTCCTGAAGCCCTGCCACCTCCACCACCTCAGGCACCATGCCACCTGTCTTTGTTTGGTTTGCCTTGGTTTGGTCTAGGTTTTGTATTTGGTTCTGGTTTGGCTTGGTTGTCAGTTCTCCCTTCAGTTTAGTTATGTTTGGTTAGACCTGCTTAGTTTTGCGCTTTTAACAACACACATTTACACACACACACACACACACACTATTCACTCACATGCAACACCACCAAACTACTGATGACACACACATCTCATATTGTAAAATACTTTATCACTTGACCCTCTACTCTTAATTTGGCCTTTAATCCTAATTTGGTCCAATTCAGTTTAATTTCATTTCATTGTTTAATAAAGAATATTTCATTTAAACTGTACTTTGTCTGGTGTGTCGTCATTGCTTACGACCCCTTGAGCCACGTCTCAGGCGGTCTGCGGCTACAGAAATAGCTTACCACCACAGAGTTTGACTGAGGAGTGACTTAGAGTGAGAAAAGAGCTATATAATACGGATGCATCATTATGTTATTATGTTCATCGTGTCAGTGGTCATAATGTTATGCCTAATTGGTATATACTCTTGATGTACTTACATAGACCTCTGCTCCATACAGTCCATCCTGATAAACCACTCTGCAAAAAAAAAAAAAAAAAAGACAACATTAATATCAAAATACAAATCTGTGTTGCCTGGTCACTAAATGTCCATATAGGTTTACCCAGGATAGGCAGGCAGCGTAGCCGGAGTGGCAGCAGCTGCAGAGCGTATAGTGTTGTAGACAGCTCGACCCCGTCCTCGTAGCGCTGACCCCCGATAGGCTAATGTTAGGGGTTGCCACAGGGTATGGGAAACTGGCAACTAGACACATTCAAAGTAATGCCAATTAATAACATAAAAAGCAGCATATCATTTTAAACAGTTATTTAAATAAGAGAAATATACCAGTGTAGAGCTCAGGCGCATACATTGCCCCCATGACAGGATTAATCTTCCAGCCAGAAGCTAGAGGACAGTTATTCTGTGAGTGGTTGTACATTGAAATTACATCCCAGAAACATTCATATTGATATGACATTAAAAGTGTATCTTACTTGAAATCTCTCCATTCACAAGAGCAGTTTGTGGCTTCTTGGTAACGACTCTTGCAGTGGCGTTATTTACCTATACAGACCCCGAACAGCACAGCATAGCAAAGTATAAGAATACAAGTGTTGAAGTCATTGCAGATTAAAGTTTTTCCTTGTACCTCAATCTTTCTTCCTTCCACAATTGTTCCATTTAGTTTTTCACGTGCACGGTCAGCCTCAGTCGCACTCTCAAAAGTTACAAACCCAAACCCCTGCAATAACAGGATCAACATAAAAATTAAAATAATGCATTGGATTTTTGTTGCACCTTTCTAGAGACTTGAGACACTTACAGACACTTACATTAGTGCAATATTCATTCACTCCCCAGCCACACACTGGCGCTGGTAAGCTAATCTTGTAGCCACAGTTGCTCTGGGGCAGACTGCCGGAGACATGGCTGCCATTCTGCGCCTACGGCCTCTCTGACTACCACCAAATAAACAATTACGCTAATACATTCATACAGGCAAGGTGAGTGAAATTTCTTGCCCAAGGACAAAACAGCAGTATGCCATTCTGGTTGTGGTGGATCAAAGCGCCAACCTTAGTAGTGGGCTGCTCCATCTCCTGAGCTACTGTATACATTTACACAATTTTTTATATTTCTATTAGTGTTTAAACAAGTTTGCTCACCTTAGACCCTCTCTCATTGAAGATAATTTCCACATCAAGGATCTTGCCAAATTGCTGAAAGTAGATTGTACCACCATGACAACTATGCAATATAACATTTATGCATGTATGATATGGTGAGAATTACCCCAAACATCTGTCGGAGGTCTGGGTCGCGAAAGCGAAAGGGGATGTTGGAGACGTGAAGACGTTTGGGTTGGGCCTTGCTTGAGCTCTCCTCCTCACTCCCACTTCCTGTTCCGCTGCCTGACCCTGACACACTCAGAGACTGTGGATCAGAGATCACAGGGGCCAAGGCATCTTCCTAACAGCAAAAGGATGAAACAGGAGGAGAAACAGAAGAAATGATGGGAGGAAAAAGGCAAAAAAGGATGGAAAATTAAAATGAATGATGTGAGAGAACGAGCAAAGAAGAGGGATCAGAAGTAAAGCAAGAAGGAAAGAGAAATTAAAGTCAAAGACTGTTGATAGATTTTTCTGGTTTGTTTGCAGAAGCATCACATGACATTAAGCAAAAAAAAAAACTTTTCCATGAGGTCAGGTGATCCAAACCAAAGAGCATTCAGCAACCAGTGATCCCTCTCAGGCAAATGTGAGGAGGCGTGAACAGGGCTCCAATTTAGTGAGGCATCTTTAAACACATGCCCGCAGAAGAGTAACACACAAATTAAAGTTTTTTTGCTTCAGCTGTGACAAAACAAGTTATAAAAACAATTTTCCCATCCCATTTGAAAATGTGTGAATGAGTGGTTTAACTCACTACTGTAACAGTCAAATAAACTCATGTAAAAAGTATACCATGCATCATGGAAGAACTATTGTGCCAAGACATTCACTATCCCACAATGCACCACGATGCTAGTGAGTGCGCATGTACTGTATGTACTGTATAATATGTATGCAGAGGGTTAAAATTTGACACATTGAATCTAAAAAGTTATGTGTAAAAAAAAAAAAAAGAGCTTGAGCAGCAAAGTGTGAAAACTAAAGATTTTTAAAAAGAGGTGTGAGAAATAGTGAGCGTATTATCACTGTGGTGCAGCAGTGGAGACTATACTAAAGTAAAGTGTGCAGAAAGCTTGAAAAGGGAGGACAGTAGTTGGAGAGGTGGGGGAGCAGAGAACAGAAGTAAACGTTCTACAGGGGTCAGTCTGGGGTCACGGTGCTGCTTTTCTGGCAAAGGTTAAAGGTAATTTGTCAAGAGATCATTAATAAGTTGGTAATAGACCGATAGGGAAAAGTGGGGAGAGATGTTCACACAAGGGTGCTATAAACAAACACATAATCGGACACAGCCACTGTATTACACTACGCTGACTAGCCATGGCTGGTGACAGCAGCCATCAGATCCGTCCACACACAACACAGACAGGCACAGTGATGGAGGGGGCGGGGCACAGAAATAGGGGGGGTGTCATGTCACGATGCAGAATAGTGCTCTGGACCTGCATGGGATTTCTGAGGAGGAAAGGGGGTCCCCCCCTCTCTCCACGGCGACGTCTCAACTTTTCCAACGAAAATCAGCAGGGACCCAAGTTTGTCAGGGGCTCTAGTAATAAAATATATACACGGGGCCACAAAACACCATTTATGAGAGGAGAATAGGAAATGCGTTTAGCAGCAGCAGAGCTGCACAGATATCACTACTAACCTTGCACTAAAAACTATCACACTGCATCTATAGATTGATATACAAAAATACTATTACACACTCTGAATTTTCATGAAGAAATACTGTTGGTCTCCTGAATGCAACAATAATAAAACTATTTAATTTTGTAATAACAAAAATATTTTTATTACTTTTTAATGTTTAGATACACCATACTATGTAATTTTAAGGACACCCCACTATGGCTACTGTTTTCTAGCCATTGAAATAAGACGCATGTAAGAAGAAGAAAGTGTCCTCCACTTCACGGTGCTAAATGTCAGCAGCATTCCCATACATGGACACCACATGGCAGTGAGCTCTATATATAGAAGGACACTCTACCAGGCTGTGTTCTTCTGATCAGAGGAATAGGAACCACCTGTAGCTGCTTCTGGTCATATGACCTTGTTTTCTGATTAGAGTGTTTCTGTGTGATCATAGGTCGGTGAGCAGTACATGTCCTTACCGTATTGGTCGAGCCCAAGCTCTCCACAGCATCGTGCTGAGGGCCCTGGTAGACTCTGAGTGGGGGATGCTCTGGGTACTCTGAGCTGGTGTGAGGAGAGCTAAAGTCCAGAGCAGGGAGTCTGCCCGCAGATGTTGGCGGGCCCTGTCCAGGAGGGGGGTAGGAGGGGGGCGGGGCATAGACCTGTGGCAGGGCAGGGTCACCACTGCCGGTCTCCTGACTGGGACCCCCCTGGAAAACAGAAAGAGAGAGAGAGTTTGCTAAATCCAAACAGCAGCTCAGTTGTCAGCATTTTATACACCAACACTAACCATCACATGCTCAGATTTGTTTTGTTAACAACCGGTACAAAATAGGAAGGGCTGGACGGAGGGAGTGAAGCATCAGGAAACCTAACCTTACTGAAATAAGTTGACACATCCAACACACTGTCAAACACATTTTGACCCATCAGATTATGTTTTAACTAAATGTACACTACACTGTTATCCTACATTAATACATAAATGTGGTAAAATGCTTATTTAAATGGACAACAGATTTCACACCAATTCCTATGTTGTTGACCATAGAAAACATCATATGTGATAAAACTTCCGCTTGTCCTCTTGTAAATACCAACACTAACCATTACACGCTGTGGCTGTTTTCAAAACCACATGAAGTCCTGCTGTCTCCTAGCACCACTTTTACACCAAAGCCATAATATGAATATACACAACACATTTGCAGAAAAATCAGTTCACTTCATTCAGTATAGTTACAACCAATTGCACCAGTGTTTCTGTTTTTCCCTTATCTTGTTCTAACTTAAATATACAACAAAAAAATAGCAACATACTGTATATGGGTAGGAATTACTATTGCATTAAGTCTACAAGAGCCGATCAATCCCTAATTTAAAACCACAGGCCAAGTAATTGAACAGACTCAAAAAGTCAATAAGCACAAGAGACAAAAGACAATTCTACACACATATAAACAATAATTCGTAATTATTCTAAAAGAAAATGTATCAGTGTTTATACACCTTATTCAGTAGTTTACTCACTCAATAACCAAACAGGCATTGTCTTACCCCTTCTATGCCTTCCTTAATTTCTGATGCATTGTCCCACAGCTGTCGCATGTTTTAATGCCAGCTGACCACCCGCCTACTGCAGCATAAGTTCCCTCATTTGACCAATCAGATCGCAGTATGGCCACACCAAAAGGTGCTGGATGGGGAGAGGCCACACCAGCTGTGGTCATCTGTAACCGTCAATCAGTTTGTTCACGCTGTCCATGCCAAACTTTCTTCACTAACTTCCTTCACCTCCTCATAATCTCACATGCTGAGCCAATGCAAACAGTTTCCTATTAAACATGTGTTTACCTATTAATTTACCTATTAACATACAACACTGAACACCACTCACAACCCAAACCAATAGATTTATCACTTCATAAGTCCACTTTAACTTTCTTATAACTTCCCAGGCCGCAATTAAAAGTCAGCAGTATATGCTTGTAAGAGGAACAAGACTAAAAATGTTTTTGTCCTCTACTGCATCACTAACAAAATTATAAAGAAAAGGTTTAATATTTTGAATCACATATTTTGAATCATATTAATCTTCATAATGTCTCTCTAGAGGAGAAGAGGTATCAGAAATAAATTACTACAGAGATTACTATTTATGTAGCACATTATAAATAGTGTCTGTGTGTGCTTTTGCAAGGATTTGGTTTATAGGATGCTCCACGTTCTAAAATCTGATTATGTCAAAAACTCAGATGGAGGGCAGGGGCCAGTATTACTCTGTTGGCTAGAAACTATTTTCAATAGAAATTACCAAACTGAAAATCCACAAATATTGAACTTAATCATCTTAATCATTTTGTGAGCAAATCGGTTGACAAACTCTCAATATAAATGTTGTGGCTTAAAGCCCTATCTACAGACAAGAATCACATCTGTGTGACTGAATAAAATCAAAACTTTTAGACACTATAGTAAAAAAATAATTTCTTATCAGAGAAGCTTTGTCCCAGTTTTTGTTTCAAAGCAATAGGCCCAGTAATTGCAGATATAAGCCTAAAACCATGCCTAAAGATGCAAATTCTTCCACAGAATGTTACCCTGCCTCCATCTCACTCTGTGGCTCTAAAGAAAGTTGTGAAACCAGCTTTCAGAGGTAAAAAATCAAATTAAATTCCACACTTTCCCTGAATGTGTAAATGTGCAGAGCACACTTTGTTGCTAAACATAATTTCATTTCGATAAAAGCATCAAAGATTTGGTCTGTAAGTCATCACTGTCAGTCTCATGGCGTTGGTAAGTATTCACAGGCTTTACTATCTTCGCACAAGATTCTCTATCACACTGTTAGCCAGCTCCCAGACACTGTGTCCCACTCTCAGCCCTTTTTGACTCCATTTGTTCCCTCTGTCTTCCCTCTACTTCTTCAGCTGTCATTTTGTGGTCAGAGGTCAACGGCTCTGAGCCAGGTGCATGCTGGGACAGCTGCTGCAGGATTTACACTCAGATGACAGATGATTGCAGATGTGGTATATAGTGCCGGCACACTCACCAAAATAAAAAAAAATGAAATATGCAACTCAGTCAGTAAAACATAACATATACTTTTTACTATTTTTAGATATTTTTACTAATCTTTTACCCTAGCAACAGGTACAAAACAGGCTAAACTGTAAACAAGGAGTGAAGCATCATGGGAACCTGACTAAAATAAGTTCAACATCAACATGACAAACACATCCAACACACTGCAAAATAGATGCTAGAACCAGACTAGGTCAATCACTTGATTTACCCCTAAAAAATATACTTTCTAAATCAAATTAGTTTTCACTTTACTGATGAATAAGTGCGCTACTCTGTTATTCAAGATTGATTAATAAATATGGTAAAATGCTTACTTAAATGGGCAACAGATTTCACACAGCTTCCCATATTGTTGACTAAAGAAAATAGCAGAGGTGACAAAATCTCCTCTTGTCATTATCTGCTGGAGAGGATGGCTAAAAATACAGCTGGTGTTAAGCAAAGAGGCAAGGTAGAGAGATACTAGATGCACAGTGGCATGTCAGGGACACTTAGAGCCAGTTTGTATCACTACACCAGAGTAAAGATAACCCCAGTAATGAGTCTATATGGTTAAAGTCTTGTATTATGGGCTGGCTTTCATTAGGCCTTTGTGATTTCTCCATAATCCATTGACAAATATTATAGTTAGTAAAGATAAATGGTTGATGTGATTGCTGTTGAAACACTTCACAGTTTGCATCATATCAAAAAAACAAAACAAAAAACCCCCCATCTGATTTCAATTCCCATTCATGTCAATGCAAACATTCACATTCAGCCTGGCTGCCTAACATGGACCTTTAACTCTCAACAATGGTAACAAATAAAGAAAAAAATAACAAGGGGTTTACCTGGACTATGCTTGGATAGCATGTGGTTGTCTGTGGGTAGACAGGCAGTCCATAAGGCTGGAGGATCACAGCGGGTGAGGAGAGCATAGCCCAAACACCACGCAGGGGGCACAGGGATTGATGGAAAAAAGAGAGTAAAAGGAGCAGAAAAAGTTATAATGCAAACAGAAAAGAAAGAATGATGACTAGAAAAATAATCAAAACTGAAAAGGAGGATCCTGGAAGACAAAAGAATAAAGTTTAAGACTGTGTTAATCTTGTAGGCCTAGTTAAAGTTTAAAACTTCATAAAGTCCACAACAAACGTAGTCCTGCCTGGAAAAGACAGGATTTGGCACAGTTAAAGAGGAAGCAGTGGGCTTCTGTATCCACCGGTGTGTCAGTCTGACAGACAGAAACACATGCACAGGATCCCGTTTCAGAGTTATATAAATAGTCACTCGTGTCCTTCTCTTTGAGTTTACCACCTTACCACCATCTCTTTAAAGCAATGTGCTTTAAGTTCCTCAATTCGCGATGATCCTTTCACAAATTACTTTTTTATCATGGATCTTATGACTGAATCTGAATATTATACTATGCAACTGGCATTATGCTATGCGATTACAGACGAGTTGAAATGTTGAAAAATGTATTTTGTTCTAATTTGCGATATGAAATTACAACGCACTGTAATTTAGTGGCAGATAATTAGTAGTTTTCTATTAGACCAACAGAGGGCAGTCATTTAATTTCCAGTTTCCGTTTGGATAAAGAGGTGCCTTGTGGGTAGTGTAGTGTGAATGGGACCTTTATAAATAAGTGGGGCCCGTTCTGCTTCCTCTTTACTGCGTGAGCCTGGACTAAGCAGGTATGAGTTATCGCCTTACTGAAGTCCCGTTGTCAAACAATGTTAACGAGATAGCTTTGAGCCGAATGAAGCAGTAATATGAATCGTGACTTAAGAGGAGTTACAGTTTTGTTCCAGCGCTTTGGTTTAGAGCACACTGAATGATTTAAAGATATGCTAACAGAGCTAAGCTAACCACTGAACAACGTGGTTGCCCGACGCTGCGGCCTATCGGTGCAACGCAAAAGCAACGTTAACTTGCATGACTATATTATATTTTAATATGCATGTCAATAGTAAGCACATCTGTCTCGTCTTAAACGCAGAGTTTAATAAAATTTATTCGAATTGAAACAAATCAATAGGCCATAGCTGCTATTAATCCAAATGAGAAACCATACTCAGCAAAATTACTTAAGGATGTAAGTACATTCAGGATCCTCAGGTGTCTATTTGACTAGTTTAAGAAATGTAATAAACCTTTGGCAAATGCATACTGAGGCAACACATTTCTAGCTACTGGCCCATTCTAAATGCATTATCCAAGTAATTGAGCTTTATTAAATTTTTATTGTTCCAGGCAGTCACCATGCCCGTTGCCAGGAGTTGGGTTTGTCGCAAGACGTATGTCACCCCTCGCCGCCCTTTTGAGAAGTCCCGACTCGACCAGGAGTTGAAACTCATCGGTAAGTTCAACCCTAGTTAAAGTGACATCATAACTCTGCGCCTCCAGTAACTTGAACATGTTTTTACTCAGGTGAGTATGGACTAAGGAACAAGCGTGAAGTGTGGAGGGTCAAGTTCACCTTGGCTAAGATCCGTAAAGCTGCCAGAGAGCTGCTAACTCTTGACGAGAAAGACCCCAAACGTCTGTTTGAAGGTAAACTGTTATATTGCATTGTAATCTGTATACTGGCCAATGATTTAATTATCTACTTTCAGACCTAACTGTGGTGTCAAGAATTCCTCGTCAATGAGGCCAATAAAGCACTTGTAATTGGGCAATAAAAAAATTAAGCTGTGAATAACTGGCTTGTTATCTTTAGGAAATGCCTTGCTGAGACGACTGGTGAGGATTGGTGTGCTTGATGAGGGCAAGATGAAACTCGATTACATTCTGGGTCTGAAAGTGGAAGATTTCCTGGAGAGGAGGCTGCAGACTCAGGTCTTCAAGCTTGGTCTTGCCAAAAGTATCCATCATGCCCGTGTCCTGATTCGACAAAGACATATTCGGTAAGATGAGACTCCTTGAGGGGCAAGTCATTTGAGATTAAAAAAAAAATAATGCTTCCTCTTTTATCAGAGGACCACCATCTTTTAAAACACCCTGATGGGGTCAGTTAAACATTTCATCAAGGTCAATTCGGTATCAAAGCCGTATACCTTGTTAGACATTATCCACAGCCAGTCTTGTCAGAGCGTCTGGACTGACTGCCAGTACAGTGGCTTTTGAGGTAAGGTTTGGGGGGGGGGGGCAAATGCACCTTGGGCATTTGTAGTGTACACCACATTAAGTCTTAAGTCATACTCAGGCTGATTAAGTTTAAAAAGTCAGTCAGATTTTCTGTGGTGTCCTGAATTCCTCGTCAATGAAGCCTGCAGTGGATGTTAGTTGATCTCAGAATCAGACTGCACTTGAATCACAAATATGCAAACTTCAGTGACATGTTGCACTCAATAATCCCCTTTGTTTACTTGTGCAGTGTCCGGAAACAGGTGGTGAACATTCCCTCCTTTGTGGTTCGACTGGACAGCCAGAAGCACATCGACTTTTCTCTGAGATCACCATACGGTGGTGGACGTCCAGGCCGTGTCAAGAGAAAGAACGCTAAGAAGGGCCAGGGCGGAGCTGGAGGAGCTGACGATGAGGAGGAAGATTAAAAAGGACCTCATCAAAGTAGTGCTACAACACTGCTTAAATGATTTTCAATAAAAATGTTTTGACTAGCGAGAAATGTGTGTTCATTGTCAAACTTATTAATTTAATAATCCCCACAAATGTAATGAAAGTATCATTTAAATGTTAAACGCTATGAAGTTCATTTGTTACTTGTAAACATGTAGTGCCCAAAACTCACTTAAATTTACTGAATTGTCAGTAGCCTATGTGCAGGCCTACTTAAAGATACTCAGTCAGTTGTAGGCTAAATGTTACAAACTTTCCTGAAGGTTGGTTAAATTTGCCAAAACGACCTAAAGCAAACCCATAAACAAAATTATCCTGCAATCAATATATTCGTTTAATTAACTGGGCTCATTTATTTATTTGACAAGCTACATATGCATATGTACATCACAAATGTATTTAAATATTTTATTTCATTTTTAAGACAAGCGGGTCGTGGGCTGAATTTACGCTGTGAAGGAAACTCCGGTTTAACTGTTCTATCGTTGAGAGTAGGCTACATTGTTTTGTGGCATCTTTTTCTGAGTACCGGAGAGAACTGCAAAGTAGTTTCCTCAATAAAAAAGGAATCCGTAAGCGGCCATAGATTCATAACTTTTTTTTCTCCCATTATCTTGTTATAACCGGGGATGAAAGTAGATTTTTGCTTATGCCGGTACTATAACAAATTAAACGTCCACATATATATTTTAGCAGATATACGCGGTTGAGAATGAATCTTGATCATAAATACAAAATATAGACAGGGCTTTTGTGGGGGGAAAGTGTATTTTAAGTGATTATTGTGCTTTAATGAACATGGAAAATGCAGGAAATGCAGAAATCTGAACTGATCTGAACTTAACTAAAAATGGATATATCTTTCGAATCGAGCGTCTCCGAATAATTAAAAAGGCTGCACTGTTGAGTGACTTGTACGGGAATATCAGAATGGTACGGCCCAGCTCACCCCCAGGGCACTGAATGGTTTAGTCGCATCTGCGTCAGTTTTCACTACCAGAAGTGAACAGTCCTGGGCAGGTAGTGGATGGCTTCCCCAAAAGATTTATCTTAAAAGTTTTGAGCAGAGGGTTTAAAGGACACGAGTTAATACGGAATGTAAGTATTATAAGTGTAAGTAAGATTTACTGCCTTAATCGCAGACTCTACTATTTTGTTCATGCTATGCCGTTAGCTCGCTGACTTTTACTAAAAGGCATTTTTCATCTAGCATTTCTAATTTTCTAAGTCACGAGTCGACATGACTCAACTCGTACCAATAAGGAACACAAATATATTTTTATAAACCCATGAGAAAATTATCAATCATTGAGAACATGTTGCATGTGGTCCAGGTTGGCAGTGAGCAAATTTCAAGTAACACTGTAGAGAAACAGGGATTCCTTTATGTAAAGAACCGCTCAAATAACCAGGCTATTTATCTAAATTAATTCAAGGCTTTATAGTTTTTTGTTGCAGTGTTCTCCTTTTCACAGGAAATTACGATATCAAACCATGTAGTGGCCTTTGCCTGCTGCTTCCTCTTTAAGTAGCTCTATATAGAAAACTACCTATTTACATATGCACCATAAAGTGTACACAGAAAGTTGTCACAACATCTAGGTGGTGGTAATTTGGGATTTGTTTTACAGTGGAGAGATGTCTCCTGAGGAGCTGGTTTACCTGGGAATACTCTCTGCCTCCATTCCTGTTGGATTTCTATTCCGTTTTCTCAGTGAGTAATAAGCAATACACTACTTTTGTACTACACAGATTATTTATACACTGTGTCCAAAAGGATAATGCCATTACAATAATTTGTTTTTCGTTTCTTGAAGTTCTCAAATGTTTGCTTCTTCTGTCAGTTTACATCATTGACACAAATCTTAGACAGGTTTGGTTGATAGTTTTCAAGGTAATGTAGAACCTATATTGCAAGAAAAAGAGCAATTTCTGCAGATGAAAAGTGTAAAATAGTGCAGTATCTTGCAAAAGGTACTGCACAGTGTGACAGCAAAACACTCTATTGTTAACAAAAACTGAAATGATTTGTGTGTGATTCAGAACTCAGACAGGTTCATTGAGATAATAGTTTATTAAATAAATTTATGTAAGGCAAATTTATTGAATTAACAAAACAGCTGTGAAGAATCCACTGATAAGTAGCAAACAGGTATTTGAAGCTGCTGGTGCTTCTGGAGTCCCAAGAATGTCTCAATGCAGGATCCTCCAAACAGAGGCTTGCTGGTTTGGGTAAAGCTGTAAACAATGCCCACAAGGAGAAGTGATTGCAGTGGGCTCAGAAAAATAGAAAGACTAATTTTAATTAACAGTTTTATTCACTAATGAAGGCCGTGCTACACTGGATGGTCCAGATGAATGGAGGTGCGGATGGCTGGTGGATGGCTATCATGTTCCAACAAGGTTGTAACGTCTGCAAAGATTTGGTGGAGTAATGTTTTGGGCTGGAATCATAAGAAGCAAGTTAGTGGACTCATTTAAGGTGCCCAATAGCAAAATATTGAGTTCATAACTGCTCATCTAGGCACTGGCTGCTATAGGCATAAAGGATGAAAAAATGAGGTTTGACTACCATCAATCTCTGACCTCAGAGGAACGTGTTAATGTGATATCATACAAGGGCACATTTGTAAACTGATCTGTAAACATGGTATTGATTGAAATAGCTCTGACTTAATGTTATTCTTTTGCATAATAATTTGGAAAACTGCATTTCAAGTTATATTGCAGAAATGCGATTGTCATAATTGTTAATTTGGTTTAATACAAGACAAATTACAATATAGTACAGAACTGAGCAATCCTATTGTCTGGAACTTATATATAGTTCTTAGGGGGAAAGAATAACAAAAACATGCATAATGATTTGGAACACAGTGTATAACCCTAAGCTTAATCTAAAATGTTTCAAATGCTCTTTATGTCTTGCTTCACTTATTTCATATGCACCGTTTCCTGTTGTCTGGTGTGATAAAATATAGAAATCTGCTCAGTAAAATTTGTTCTGTTGCTTTTTCTTAAGGATTAGTTTTGTTTAATCTGATGTACACTGGGGAAGGTTATGATGAGAATTGTGTGCTCTACATATCAATCTAAAACATCTGACTTTATGGATCTGTTACACTTATAGGTTTAACACACACCTTCTAAACAAATGGGAAAGCTGGTGACTCAACAACATGTAAATCTTGTATAGCTGCTGCTGTTGTGCTCATACAAACCCATGCAAAATTCTATCATGTCAAACAATCATGTTTGCCAGTTTTCATGAAGCACATTTAGATCTTTTTTGAGTTTGTGACATCAATAGCACTTCTAGCTCCCTTAAAACCTCTGTCCCAGTGACTCTCGGGATTTTAGTTTTTATATTGCTATCTTATCACAACAAGAAACTGTGTGCAAAAAAGTGTATGTCGGGTGTATTTGAGCTATTTCTTATTAACTGGTTATTTATTTCAAATCTGTAGGTCCTCTAGTGAAGCAAGGAGCTGCTCTGCTCCTGGGACTGTCTATTACTATTGCCACCTGTCATGTCCACACACTCCACTCTTTGGTGACAGTGCTTGGCACATGGATTATAATAAAGAGCAGTTGGAGGTGAGAGAAATACCTCTCTATTATTAACAGCCTTACATAAGCTAAATTATAAACTTAGATGTAGATATATAGTATAACATAAAAACTCACCCTGTCAACTAGACATGCTCCAGCACTGAGTCTGAGCTGGACCTTTCTTTACCTCCTCTTCTTTCGACTGGTCACCTGGTTCAACCTGCCGCCACCTACACCGTATGCCAATGCTGTCCAACTGCTGCTCACACTCAAGGTACTGAAAATAACATTGTTCCCTCCAAAACAGTGCAACAATTTACCAAACAATGTTTCTTTTCAGATGGTGAGTCTAGCAAATGAAGTTTGCAGTTTCCACATTGAGAAGAAAAAAGATGTTGGCTCCTTTGATAAGTCAGCTGTAGTTGGTGGCCTGTCCCAAGAGCCCTCTCTCTATGATACTCTGTCCTATAGCTACTGTTTTGTGGGTATAATGACTGGTAAGTATAGAGGAAAAATGTTTTGATTTTTCACTGACTGTCATGTTACTGTGCAATCCAAATGTTATTGTTTGATCCTCATATTTGGTTTTGCATATTTTAACTGTTGTCTCTCTTTGTCTCACTCTCTGCTACATGTCCAATATTGTGAGTTCATATTGTTTTCATTATTATTTCAAATCACTTCTTGTTTTCATAAGCATCCTTTTTATTTTTTGATATCTTACTCCTATTTCCAATCCAACAACTACCCTTTCAATCACACTTTTTCAGATTCTCTTCCTTCTGTTCAATCGTGTCTTGTATTACTGTAAACCTCATCACCTCTCAACCAACACATGTTCCTTTGTCTTCTCCTTGATTCTCCTCCAAAGGCCCATTCTTTCGATTTCAAACATACATTGACTGGTTGAAGCAGCCAAATCCCCAAGCACTACCTGGTTCCGTGCCGTGCATGCAGCGGTTGAAACTCGTACCTGCCTATGGTGCTCTGTTTCTGGCTGTCAACTCTGTCTTTCCTCTGGCTTATGTTCGCACAGAGGAGTTTCTCGAGCAAAATTTTTTCTTCAGGTAATGGCACAAAAAAAGAGTATTTAAGATATTCTGATATATTTATTGAAGTATGCTACTTTTGTCACCCTCCAGTGCATGGTTTTACAATAATTTGTGTTATTTGACTGTGTGAAAGTAATTGGTTATTTTTATTCTGTCAGGTTTTTCTACATGGTTGCAAGTCTTCTTTGTTTTCCGAATGCGTTTCTATGCTGCATGGTGTGGGGCAGAGGCAAGTTGTATCAGTGCAGGTCTTGGCTGTTACCCAGAAAAAGCGATGTCCAAACCAGGAGGGGGTCCCACTGTTAATTACAGGTGAGAATGGTATGTGTGTAAATATATAAAAGAAAGCATTCAGAAAGTACATTGTTTATACTAAACTGTGTCTGATATTTCTTGTCTAGTCCTAATTCTAGCACTGAGGAGAAATATGATTTCAAAACCATCCAGAATATTGACTGCTACAACACTGACTTCTGTGTGAAAGTGCGTCACGGGATGCGGTACTGGAACATGACAGTGCAGTGGTGGCTGCATCACTACATCTATCCGAATTCTCCCTTCAAGGCTTACACTCTGAGGCAAGACCTAAGCTCTTTATGTATTGTACTGGACATCTTTTGGACGCTCTCAAATTACCTTATTTCTATTACGACTGCTGTATCTTAACCTTTCAGTTGCACTCTAGATATCCTGTTTTTTATATTGAAATATATTTTTTTAGGTTTACTAACAATTAGAAGAGAATTGAACAAATTTAGCCATTACTTTATTTTGATCTCCTGTCTCAGTGTTACTTGCAGTTAGAGATTGTAAAATAAATAAAGCCAATTGTATTGTATATCTTGCCCTTCTGTAAAATGATTTGCCTTTCTCTTTTTGACTTCCAGGGCTGGTTGGACGATGTTTATCAGTGCCTACTGGCATGGACTTCATGCTGGTTACTACCTCTCATTCCTTACCATCCCACTTTGCATTGCTGCAGAGTCGGCCATGGAGGCATCAGTCAGAGTCAGACTTGGTCCACTTGGACAGAGCGTGTTTGACTGGATTCATTGGTTTTTGAAAATGAGGGCCTATGACTATATGTGCATGGGGTTTGTGCTGCTGAAAGCTTCAGACACCATCAACTACTGGACGTCCATCTATTTCATCATGCATGTCATTGCTGTCTGTTGTATCATACTGGGGAGGGTCCTGAAGGGAGGCAAACGGGAAGCAAGGAGCCATGAGGATAAGGAGGTAAAAAAAGAGATTGTTAATGATACAAAAGAGAAAACAGGAAAGAAAATGGACTGAATGTATTCATGTGTTATTTTCAAGCATAGATATAACTCTCCAGGCACAAGATTACAAGTTATTTTTTATTTATTAAACATTAAAGGATAAACTGCAGGAATGAGACATTTGAGATACAACACTTACTGCAAATACTGTGAACAGTGGCAGATAACTGTCCAAGCCGAGGCTAATGCTAATTTTAGTTGTTAGTGTACGCAGTTTAAGTATTCCCTTTGGATTTTCAAACACTGGTCAATATGGGCAGCTCTTCTGCCTGCACAAGAAAAAAAATTTCACAGCACCAGACAATTTCCATATATAACTTTATATTTAGCAGTGTGACTGTGATCTATAATACAACACATCATTTTCTCAACAGTGTTTTTACAACAGACATATTGTGCTTAATTTCTTACTACTGTGTTTTACCTGCTAACTAGTGTGCCATGTAAAAGATTACCAATATTCATTCACTGCCAGAATGTCTAAACTGCCATTAAAGACCATTCAGGGTTGGGACCAAACATTTGATATAATACACTCTGTGTCATAAACTGCAAGTGTTGTAACTGCACAGTTGGCAAGTACTATTATAGTACAATATTAGTATTATTATATTAAATTGCTATTTATCAGAAACTGTTCAAGTTCAAATTTAAAGAGTTTTAAATGACTTTTTCCCAAATTGTGCTTGCAACCAGAAGGTGTGCCAGTTCACTCAATTAAAAGTATGTCCAGCTAATTCACATGCACTGACATGAATAGTGCATGTTGGTGTTCCTGTTTCAAATAGCAAATTGATTTAATGTTATAATTTCTTCTTTATTACAGAACTCAGCCGTTAAACATTTTTTAAATTTGTAATTTGTAAATGAGACATTCACTGTGTTGCGTTTTTGTAACTGGTTTTGTTTATGTTGATCAATTACTATATGTAACACATATTCATTCCTATAATGGATACCTTTGCATGTCTGTATAATGCTTAAAATTAAACATGGCTTTTTTACACACACATTGTTTCTCATCAGTTTAGTCGTAACTGCTATACACCAGCTACTGGTACTGTATAGGATTCTGAAACATTTGTGTTGTATCTTATCTCTGAAAATAATTTCTTTGTGGTTTTATGTACATATTTTTATTCAATATTCAAGATTATCCTCTGGGTTTTTGCATGTTATTTATTTTCTGGCTAATATTTAGAACGTTTATAATCCATTGGTAACCATCACCTTGGAAATAATGAGTTAAAACACACCAGGAAGTAGTTATACCTGTGTGGTCACAAAGGGAGCAAAGTCCATGAGAGTGAAAAACAGCAGAGCTTCCGGGACAGGGAATCTTTCCTCATATCAACTCGACTGAAAAGTACTTGTGTTAGGCTTTAGGCATTACTTCAGAGCTGAGTCTTCAAAAATTTTATTGGACATAGTTTTAATGGCTACTGAAGGACAGATGGAAGGCTCCAGTGATGGGTCTGACTACATCAAAGGTGTGTATTTGTATATACTTAATGTCTAATGCCTAACATATCTTTTAAACCTGTGTACGGTATATCATTGTCTCCAAAACCAGTGTCAAGACATGGCTCTCATACTGATCACCAGTCTTTAAGGCTACGCCAAGGTTCATCTCGATCATCCAATAGAAACTACCCTCAATTCAACTGGAGCTCAACTGAAACAGAGATGGATAAGGAGAGTGATGATGGTCTGCATCGGGATCTTAGAGCAATCCCTCTGCCAATGGCCCTCAAAAGAGCAGTGCGGTATGAAGCCATTTAAGTAGATGTTGCAAAGATACAAGCCAATTATCAGTCTAACACAGTGTACATGAAAAATACAATGTAATTCTAATATAGACTTCTTAATCAATGGGTCATGTACCTGTGTGAACCCCTATGGTTAATGTTAATGTAAGGTACATCTGTTGAACAATAGGCTACTCAAACTGATATATTTTTGTTTTTCAGTCAGGTACAGCAAATGCAGATCCCTGTTGTTTCCAGTGTGGATTCTTGGAAAAATAGGAGGAACAAATCATTAGTGAAACTAAAAACTGGCGCCACAGAAATTGTCAACTTTTTTATTCTATGGAGGAAGTCAATGCAAAAAATTGGAGGTGAAGGTTCCCCCTGTGACATTGTTTCCACTATACCCAATGCAACTGTACATTATGTGAGTGGATAAAAAAGCCTTTTCAATTTCAGGTAATTTTGGAGGTGGAGTTCAGTCTTACTTTCTGTTCCTACGATTCTTGGTGGTGCTCAACTTTTTTTCCTTTTTGTTGATTGCTGGATTTGTCATCATCCCAAGTATCATCTTCAGATCTGTTGATAGCAGTCCTTCCAACAGCACTGGTAATCCAATTTTAGTATTTTCCAATTTTTGTGCAAATGTTTTTGATATAGACTTAATAATATTGCAAATGTCTCCAGTTATATCTCACAATGAGATATAACAGTTACCTAGCAACAGGCGTGCCAGAAACAGTGCTACTGAGGTATCTCCTGTATAGAGAAAAACATGAAAATAATGGTTGCTGTGTAATACTGGCTGTCGTGTAATCTTCGTAATGGTTGCTTTGAATTAAAAGGTTCTTTGTTTGATTTCAGGTCCAGAGGATTGCATGACCTATGATCCTAATCCTCAAGGCTTGGTGGTTTTCTATAACTACTTCCTTGATTTTCTTTCTGGAACGGTATTATAAAACAGCATTTGTATGAGTGTGTATATGGTGGCTGTCAAGGAAGAAGGTAATGTAAAATGTCTGTACTCTTCTGTGCTTGCCTCAGGGTTTTATTGAGTTTACATACCTTTTCTATGGCTACTACAACAACACACTGGTCGAGGACATCAACTTTTCCTACAACATCCCCCTGGCATACCTCCTCACTGCTGCCTTCTATTTGCTGTTTTGTCTTTTTTGTATCATAGCACGGTCAGTCACAAATTACACACAATTTTGACTTTTACTAATTAGCCACTCAAATACCTTGACAACTAAAAAGTTCACTAGCTGTGTTTTTAATCTGCATTGCATTTTATGCCTGATTGCTTTTACATAGCATGGGCAACACAGCTCGTGTTGCTGTGGCAACAGGAGGCAGTTCTGAAGGCAACTACAGCATGATAGTGTTCACTGGTTGGGACTATGGCTCCAGTGGAGATCAAGCCACCAAACTGAAGCAGCAAAACATTTACTACCGGCTTCAGGTCAGTGGGTTAAAATGTCCTATTTTTTACAAGCAAGCGAATAGATATTATCAACATCAGCATTAGCCCTCCATGGCTTTTTCATTCTGTATTTATAACCATACTTGTTTTTTTCTGCTTCTTTTACAAACAGGTGGACCTTGAGGAGGAAAGAATAAAGAAAAAAGCAGCCTCTCTAACACAGTCCCAGAAAGTCTGCCTATACTCAGCACGTTTTGTTTTATTTATTTTGTCTTTGGGTTTTACTGCAGCAGCCTTTGCTGGAATCTTCTTTGCTACCAACTTCAGTCAGGTAATAATGAACATTTATATCATCTTTGTGTTTTAGCAAACACTGCCTTGTTTCTTCTTTACAGGAAAATTCTGGACAAGAAGGGATCCTGGGTTTACTTTTTGAATACTTACCTTCTATTGTGATCACTGCTGCAAACTTCATTGTGCCACTGCTGAATGATCAGATCGCTCCTTTTGAAAGATATTCTCCCGGCACCACTGTCATCATGGCACTACTTCGGTTTGCAAATCATAACAACAAATTAACAAGCTCAATTAACATTTAATTATAGAAATAACAACTGCCTTGTCAGCCTTGCAACAAGCTGGCCCCTGTCCAGGGTGTACCCCCGCCTGAGGCCCTAAGTTACTGGGATAGGCTCCACTCACCCGTGACCCCTAACGGAAATAAGTGGAAGAAGATGAATAAGCAACTGCCTAAATTAACTGCATTATATAAAGTAATATATATTTATATAATGCAATTTCTTTTGTCTGTTCAGGGCAGTATTTCTGCGGCTGGCAAGTTTGGGTATTCTCCTCTTTACTCTATGGCGTCAGATCACATGTGAAAATGACACAACTCGGAAAGACTGTGCGCTGTGCCATTACAATGCTAAAGTGTATCAGGTACTCATACTCACACTATTATGACTATGTGAGAGAATCTTGTCATGACAAAGTGTAACTATGACATGTAATCTGTGTTGATTTGCCTTTCTTCTTAGTGCTGGGAAACACGTGTGGGACAGGAAATGTACAAGCTCACACTGTTTGACCTCCTCATTAACTTTGCTGTACTCATTTTAGTGGAGTTTCCACGCAGGTACATAATATTATAATTCTATATGACTGTTATACTGCTGGTACATCTGACAGTTTCTAATTGAGTTGTTACAGGATTGTGGTGGATAACTGGCCCAATAAGTTGACTCAGTGGGTGGGTCGACAGGAGTTTGTGGTTCCCTACAATGTGCTTGGCTTGGTTTATGGTCAAACTATTGTTTGGACAGGGGCTTTCTTTTGTCCTTTACTGCCGCTCATTAACACCCTTAAGTTTGTCCTCCTCTTCTACACCAAAAAGGTACATGTTTGGTTCCTCAGTTTAAAAAATTGTATCACATTGTCCTGTTTTAAAATCATCTCTTACCACATTTATTTTACAGATCACTCTTTTTTATAACTGTCGTCCTGCACTGAAGACTTTTCGGTCCACAACCTCCAGCTTCTTTTTCTCTGGGATACTTCTGCTTGGCCTCAGCTTGGCCACACTTGTTATGATTTATAGTATTGCTGAGTGAGTTGCTATGTTTCATCTTCGTATAATCCTTACAACTTTGTACAAATATACGCTTTCTTGCTGTTCCTTATGCAGGATTCACCCCTCTATGGCCTGTGGGCCTTTCAGATTGTTTGCAAATATGTGGGGAGTGGTTCCTACCTCTATTAGTAGACTATCCCAAACCACACGTGACTTTTTCTTCTTCATCGGCTCCCAGTCATTTTCCATTCCTCTTTTTGCCTTGTCCTGGTAAGTGGGGTAGAAGACATCTGTCACAAAGTGTTTATGCATTTAAATGCATTAGAGCCCTAAGGTTTATGTATCTTTGAATTATGTGTCTTTACAGTGTGATGCTGTGTTATGTCGTAGCTTTGGCTGCTGTCTACCAGAAAAGTGTTACTTTGCTTAGAGCCCAGCTTAAACTGGTCAGTAAAAAAATATTTCTATAACCTATAAAACAACAACAATTGTATGTAGATTAATGAAGAATTGATGTAATGATTTTTACTTTACAGGAAAGCCATGACAAACAATTCTTGGTCAAACAGATTGAGAGAATGAGTAGGCTCTGAAATCATCTTAAAAGTGAACTTTTACAATAGTTGGCCCTGTACATGCTGTAGACAAGCATAAATTAACAGTGACAAGCTGTTAAAATATTTGTATATTCAATCAAATGTGTCTATTTTGAAAATTGAAATAAAAAAGTTTTGTGTCACTTAACTGTACTACTGAATGTACTAAAATTTATAAAAAATAAATAAAAATGTTTTTTGAAGTTGTATTGCCCCACCTAGTGTCTGAATAGTGGTACTGTGAGCACAGCGCTGGGCACTGTTTGTTTACTTCCGGTGGTCCTCTCCTCTTCCTGTACCCGAGGCTCTGTGCTGTTGGTTGGAACATACAAGTCTACGTAAAATAGTGAGATTTCATGTTAAGCTCGATAGAATATTTTAAGATGTAACGAGGAATGCTTGTTTCCTGCTATGTCGATAACTTCAAACAAAGCTACAAACTCTGTACACAAAGTCAAATATGGGCTTGCTAGCGTGAGCTAGGTTAGCCATCTGTACTTTTATCTCCATATCGTTAACATTTCCCTGCTACTTAATTACCTGGTCTTTACAAGACATTTTGGTAGTCTCCTCCGGTCGATGCCATCTGGCATAGCTAACTCGCTTTAGTGCACTCCAGTAAGAGCAGTTCCAAAAGCAGGGACCATGAATATCCTCCCTAAGAAGAGCTGGCATGTCCGCAACAAGGACAACGTCGCCAGAGTCCGGAGGGACGAGGCCCAGGCTGCAGAAGAGGAGCGAGAGGCCAAGCGTCGACTTGAACGAGCAGAACAAGAGGTAAAATATATTGTATATTATACAGTGTATTTAGTGTGTCTGTTCAGGTGCACAATAGTGCTGAAGGAATCTAACTTTGGTCTTTATATCATTTTAAATAATATTATAATTTTATTAGTGGCTCAGTACTTTATGCCAAATGTCAAACACATAATGAACGCACATAAACAGCAGAGGCGAAATCGAAAAGTGGCCGATCGGCATGCCAGTGACATGCCAGTCCGGGAGCGCCCCCTCCTGTCGACCTGTCAGTGGCCAGTGGACGATATGTCACTCAGCAGAGCGGCAGACGGCTCGCTATTAGTGACATGGCAATGGTTTATAGCCGCTGGCAGATTGTACAGCAGTTGTCAATGGCGTTCAATGGCGTGTCTCCAAAAACTGATAAAGTTCAAAAAGGTCACACTTCCAAGGATTAGGCCGCATCCCCGCTGCTTTGGCGGTGGTATGGGAAAGGCGTCAACTTTGTCATTAACCAATAAGATTGTCTGGAATATTAAACTTCACTCACATGTCATTGACCTCTTTGATGACTCTAATTAACCTGCCTACGACCCAGCGCAATGGTGATCTATTGGTTAGGTTACTTTACAAAATTTGTATGGTAAAACTTTGTAAATTAATCTAAATCACAGTAGTCTTTCACAAATTGAAAAACAATGCAATTGCATCAACAACCCTATAACTGCTGAACCAAGCAAACATTGGTTACTGTCCATCCATCCATCCATCCATCTTCTTCCGCTTATCCGGGACCGGGTCGCGGAGGCAGCAGTCTAAGCAAAGATGCCCAGACTTCCCTATCCACAGACACTTCCTCCAGCTCTACCGGGGGGACCCCAAGGCGTTCCCAGGCCAGCCGAGAGACATAGTCCCTCCAGCGTGTCCTAGGTCTTCCCCGGGGCCTCCTCCTGGTGGGACATGTTCGGAACACCTCCCCAGGGAGGCGACCAGGAGGCATCCGGAACAGATGCCCGAGCCACCTCAACTGACTCCTCTCGATGTGGAGGAGCAGCGGCTCTACTCCGAGCTCCTCCCGTGTGACAGAGCTCCTCACCTTATCTCTATCTCTGTGGATCGGGCAGCAGTCGAAGGCGGGATGCCTCGACGACCCGGTCCCCGGACACAGCTTCTAGCTGTAGGGACATGGAATGTCACTTCACTGGGGGGGAAGGAGCCTGAGCTTGTGCGGGAGGTTGAGAGATACCGGCTAGATATAGTCGGGCTCACCTCCACGCACAGCTTGGGCTCTGAAACCCAGCTCCTCAAGAGAGGTTGGACTCTCCACCACTCTGGCGTTGCCCGCGGTGAGAGGCGGCGGGCCGGTGTGGGCTTGCTCATAGCCCCCCAGCTCAGCCGCCATGTGTTGGAGTTTACCCCAGTAAACGAGAGGGTCGCGTCCCTATGCCTCCGGGTTGGGGTCAGGTCTCTTACTGTTGTTTGTGCCTACGGGCCAAATAGCAGTACAGAGTACCCGGCCTTCTTGGAGTCCCTGGGAGGTGTACTGGAAGGTGCACCGACTGGGGACCCCATTGTTTTGCTGGGAGACTTCAACGCCCACGTGGGCGACGACAGTGATACCTGGAGGGGTGTGATTGGGAAGAACGGCCTCCCCGATCTGAACCCGAATGGTGTTTTGTTATTGGACTTCTGTGCTAGTCACAGTTTGTCCATAACGAACACCATGTTCGAACACAGAGGTGTCCATAAGTGCACGCGGCACCAGGACACCCTAGGCCGGAGGTCGATGATCGACTTTGTAGTCGTGTCATCTGACCTTCGGCCGTGTGTTTTGGACACTTGGGTGAAGAGAGGGGCTGAGCTGTCAACCGATCACCAACTGGTGGTGAGTTGGATCTGCTGGCGGGGAAGGAGGCCGGACAGACTCGGCAGACCCAAACGTGTTGTGAGGGTCTGTTGGGAATGTCTGGCTGAGCCCTCTGTCAGAGGGGTCTTCAACTCCCACCTCCGGGAGAGCTTTGACCAGATCCTGAGGGAGGTTGGAGACATGGAGTCTGAGTGGACCATGTTCTCCACCTCTATTGTCAATGCGGCCGTTCGGAGCTGTGGTCGCAAGGTCTCTGGTGCCTGTCGTGGCGGCAATCCCCGAACCCGGTGGTGGACACCGGAAGTAAGGGATGTCGTCAGGCTGAAGAAGGAGTCCTATCGAGCTTGGTTGGCTTGTGGGACTCCTGAAGCAGCTGATGGGTACAGGCAGGCCAAGCGTGCTGCAGCCCGGGCGGTTGTGGAGGCAAAAACTCGGGTCTGGGAAAAGTTCGGGGAGGCCATGGAGGAGGACTATCGGTTGGCCTCAAAGAAATTCTGGCAAACCGTCCGCCGCCTCAGGAGGGGGAAGCAGTGCTTCACCAACACTGTTTACAGTGGAGGTGGGGAGCTGTTGACCTCAACTGGGGGTGTTGTCAGGCGGTGGAAGGAATACTTTGAGGATCTTCTCAATCCCACCGACACGCCTTCCGTTGAGGAAGCAGAGGCTGGGGACTCAGAGGTGGACTTGTCCATCACTCAAGCTGAAGTCACTGAGGTGCTTGGAAAGCTCCTCAGTGGCAAGGCTCCGGGGGTGGATGAGATCCGTCCTGAGTACCTCAAGTCCCTGGATGTTGTGGGGCTGTCATGGCTGACACGTCTCTGCAACATCGCGTGACGGTCGGGGACAGTGCCTCTGGACTGGCAGACCGGGGTGGTGGTCCCTCTTTTTAAGAAGGGGGACCGGAGGGTGTGTTCCAACTACAGGGGGATCACACTCCTCAGCCTCCCTGGGAAAGTCTATTCCAGGGTACTGGAGAGGAGAATTCGGCCGATAGTCGAACCTCGGATTCAGGAGGAACAATGCGGTTTTCGTCCTGGCCGTGGAACAGTGGACCAGCTCTACACCCTCTATCGGGTGCTCGAGGGTTCATGGGAGTTCGCCCATCCAGTCCACATGTGTTTTGTGGATTTGGAGAAGGCGTTCGACCATGTCCCTCGTAGCGTCCTGTGGGGGGTACTCTGGGAGTATGGGGTCCGGGGCCCTTTGCTAAGGGCTGTCCGGTCCCTGTATGACCGGAGCAGGAGCTTGGTCCGCATTGCCGGTTGTAAGTCATTGGTTACTGTAATTTACATATTCATACACGTTCATAAACATCCAGGAAGACAATATGCCACTATAACCCCATTGACAGCTGCTGTACAATCAGCCAGCGGCTATAAACCATTGCCATGTCACTAATAGCGAGCCGTCTGCCGCTCTGCTCAGTAGTAAACCACTCACCGGCCGCTAACAGGTCGACAGGAGGGGGCGCTCCTGGACCGGCATACCGCTCTTTTGTAAAGGCTTTGTCATTTGGTCAAAGGCATAGATCACTCTGAACAAGCCACTGAAGGATGCTTAAGTGGCAGAAGCAAAATAGGAGTCATCCAAATATACTTTAATAAGTACAAAACATTTGTACATGTTTGTTATTTGTGAATTTTGGTGTTTTCAAAAAAAAAAAAAAAAAAAAAAGATATTTTTATGAAATGACAAAGAAGTAAAGAAAAGAGTAGAATTCTTGTCAAAAAATTACATATTTGCTGGCCTCGGTCAAACGTCCGACGTGTGTGCCAGCTAGACAGCAATTTACCGCTCCAGTTTAACTGGCCACCTTCTTTTACCCGTTGAATACAACAACAATAACCCTATGAACTGTTGAATCATGCATACATACTGTTATTTACATATTCATACAAGTTCATAAACATCCAGGAAGACATTATGCCACTATAACGCCATTGAAAGCTGATGCACAATCAGCCAGCCGCTATAAATCATTGCCATGTCACTAATAGCGAGCCGTCTGCCGTTCTGCTGAGTGACATGCCACTCACTGGCCACTGACAGGTCGACAGGAGGGGGCGCTCCGGGACCGGCATGTCACTGGCATGCCGATCGGCCACTTTTTGATTTCGCCCTCTCTCCACATAAATGCACCGAGGAATTTGATTTGACTAAAATTGTTATACAGCTTATTTTTAAATGATATTCCAACTAAATCCAACACTTTAAGATATTTAGTGGCTTATCAAATTGAGCTTTTTGTCAACATTTGACTTTATTTTACAGCATTTTTCTCTGGCAAAATGCAACTTATAAAACAGTGAGAGTAAATTAGCCAGATTGAGTAAATGTATTGTCAGAGCTGTTGCTGCTGATATGCTATAAATAGTAATTGTGGAATAACAATTTTTATTTATCACAGGCACGCACAGAGTATCTGAGAAAGAAAGCTCGAAGTGCACTTGAGGCAGCAGGAGTCACAAGTAATGACGATGAGGAAAAGAGTGAAGGGAGTAGAACCCTCGAACATCTTAATCTTTTTCCTCTGGAGGAGTCCTCAGAGAAAAGAGGCAATGAGGAGTATCTCAAAGAGAAGAAGGAGGAGACGGTAATAATGCTACTGTTTTATAGTGCTTGCAATGAAAAATTCATTAATTTGAGTGTAAAAAATGTAATTTCCCTAATGTCCTTTGGTTAGTTAGCTTCATATTAGTTGTGCATCTTAATAACAGTATTTGTTGATGCAATACAGTTATGGATTGAACTTAAGAGATTCCCATGACTTAAAGTAAGGGTGCTCCGATCAGGATTTTTGAGGCCGGATCAGCCTTTGCTGTGATGAGCCGATACCGATCATGGCCGATACCGATCACTTGGTCTTCAATGTAGTAATGTATGCAGGCTATTTATTAGTTCCACTTGAAAAATACTGTAGCCTTTGTAAATGTAAAAGTGCAACAAAATTCTACTTCTTCGTGTTTTAGAAGAGGTTTTGTTGCGTTATTGGTCTTTAATGTGTGCCCAGTGTCTGTGTGGTTTCGTTTGAACGCTCCACTGATGTAAAATTTAGCTGTTCTTAATTGGTGCCTTTAGTGCGAGTCTGCGGATGCAGCGCCTGCGTCCGCGTAACGCGCAGCCAAACCAGGTTGAAACACAGTGGACTAAAGAGCAGACAGCTCCTGCAGACAGTTTTGACAACGTCTGAACGAAGAAAACGAGCACAAGCGAGCAGAGTTGGCAACGATGAAAGGTGCTCCTCTCAGACACACGGACACATGGACTGCCTTTTTACTTTCTCTTTTCATTAGCAGCCATTTGGTGCAGTTTAAGCCACAAAACGCACAGTTTTCTCCGCGTAACAAGACACAGGCAGACTCTGAACTTTCTTAATGCCTTTAACGTAAATGTTAGCGGGTTAGCTGTAGCTCTATTTGCGTTGGCGTTTGCAAATACACACTGCTGCACCTCGGTTCTGTCCCATGCGCTCCAAGAGCAGGCGGGGACATAAAGCAGCAGCTCCAGGGCAGGTTTGTGTTAGTTATAACCCAGGACAGTGGCAGGACAGTAAATGTGAGAGCCTCGCGTGCTTGTTGTAATTTGATCGGCCCTTCTGATTGGGCCATTTTACCGATCACTCTATTTTTAGCCGTGATCGGCCGATCACCGATCGCGGCCGATCGATCGGAGCACCCTTAACTTCAAGTTAGATGTGCTTCTGAGTGTAGTAGTTTTACACATAAGCTATTAAGACAAGGGGCTAACACACTCAAACTGTCACCTTCAAGAAAATGTATGTAGCAGTATAACACTGTATATACACAGTATATGGCCCATGTAGTTATAAACATTTTTATTCCTCATTTATTTTTTAGGAAAAGCAGGAACGTGCTATTGGCTTACTGGTTTCTTTGGGACCACAGCCAGGTGAGGAGGTCACTCCTTGGTACATGAAAACCAGCTCAGAAATTGTGGAGAGTAGAGAAAGTGAAAAGAGCAAAACAATAACTGAGGAGGAGAAATTGAAGAAGGACCGTAGACTAAAGAACACTTTGGACCCATTGAATGACATGAAGAAAGCTCTTGGTGTAAAGGACAGAAGAGAGCACAAGAGCAAGAAGAAGGACAAAAGGGACAGAGGGGAAAAGAGGAGCCATGGAGAGAGGTAGTTATTGTTACTGTAATATTATATATATTGTTATTGTAATAAAATTGTCTTTTCCACAATACACAAAGTTTTTTTAAAGTGAACCCATAAACGTATTAATGCAGTACACATAGAGTGGAACATTTCAAGCATTTATTTTAATTGTACAGTTAATAAAAAACTAAATACAGTATCTCATAATATTTGTATATCACACCTATAGGTTAACATTACTTGTTCACAGTATTAAGCTTTGTAACAATTACAACCTCTGTTTAAGTGCTTTGTAACACATTTATACTCAACAAAGGCAAAAGTTTTCCAAGGCACAAGATGTTTAGAACGCATTCAGCATTTACATGGGCTATACAGTTCCTAACTGCTGGGGACACTAGCTTGACCTCTTACAAAAACAAGCAATTGACATCAAAGGTGAACTACTGAAAGAGTGAGAACTCCGCATCCAGCCGTTGCCAATGGTTGATACAAAATCCTTCAAAGCACAGACTAGTTACCAAAACTAATACCTTTTAACAGCTTTACAATAAAATCTATTTAAGTAGTGATTATAAATTACTTTTGATTATAAAATACTATTCAAGTCAACTTATTACACTCATGAACCGATGAATGTCTTTGACCCAAAGACGTGTCAGAACCTCTATAATATACTGTATGTGATTTACTTGTTGATTTAAACTACTGACATAATTTCACTTTTCACAATATTGTAATGTATTTTTGTGTGCCTGCTAATGCTAGACCCCCCCAGAGTGCATAGTACTTAGAAGTATTGTATGAATGCATTTCTCAAATATAAATTAACACTTTAACACTGAAAAGTGTATTGGTTATGTTTTTGAGCAGACTTTTGAACAAGAAATGTTGGCTAATTATGTTGACTTAAGTTTTTTTTTATTGTTATTTAGTGTTAATAATAAATGCTTTTGACATCTATCTGCCAGCAGGGTACTAAGTCAAAACCTTTCTTTTTTCCTGTTGACAGCTCTATTGAAAGATTGCGTGCAGAGCGTTTGCAGAGGGAGGCTGAAGAACGGAGGAGAGCCCAGGCGCTACTCGACCAGAGGAGTGGGAAAGGAAAGGACAGTGAGGCAGGGAGATATTTGAACGACAGAGACAGGCCATACAACAGCGCTTATTTCCCTGAACTTGCCCGAAAACGTCAACGGCGCGATCGAGACAGCTGGAGGGATGAAATATTAAAATCTTGATCTGTGTTTAGCTCTTGGTAGTTCTTTTATTTAATGTAAATGTCACAGTCAAACATGAATCATAACTATCTTTTTAAGTGTGAAGCCTTTTTCTTGTCCTAGCACTGTCAGGAAGTAGACTGTAATGTGGTATACAGACCCCGGATGGTTTATTTTTGTCTACCTGTGTGCCAGAGAGAGGTCAGAGTTCAGATTGAGCTTCAGCGATGTGTGCCTCTGCAGTGTTTGACTCATGAGCACTTCAGTGGCAAGTATTTCACATCACACTAGGCTTAAAACCCAGCATTTTTCAAATAAAAATATGTTGATGGCATTAGACCCATTTTTTTTATTTTAATTTTAACCAGAACCAAAAATAGTATAGCAAAATGCCAACCTCTATTGTTTTGTTAAAGTACATTTCAAGTTGAATAAATGTCTTCTTGTTTTCTTAATTGTGGTGACTTGATTATTTTGGCCTAATAAAAAGGCATTACATTGTTTCACAAGACAATCATCAAATTGAAATGTTAATTAAATAAGTGGACATGTCAACTTTATATTCATAAGTTGTAGTTATACATTTTATGGCAATAACCTTTTATCCTGTTTTATTACTTTTGCTGTATATGTGGTAGCATATTACACAACTAATCAAACAAACCAAAATGTTGGCAATCAATAATGCTATTTTGAATAACCATCTCAACATTGTACCAATTTCTCACTGAGAAAATGATGCTACATTAACCTTAGAAACTCAGCTTTCTGTTGGTTATGGACTGACATCCTTATAAAAAGTGAAATTTTGTATAATTCATGATAAAAATTCAGTGGCTGGTCAATATAATCTTACCCCATAGACAGAAGATCTGCACAATATGGGACTCCCAGTGGGAATATTATCTAGCAGCCCTTTTTGATCATAATGACGATCAAGAGACCATGACAATGCGCGCCGGGTGTCTGACGTAGGCTGCGAGCGAAGAAAACAGACAGTCCTCCAACAATGTGAAGTAGGGGACAAGAGGGGACGAGAAAAAAAAACGCTAAAATATGTAAGAGAGGAAAGAGTGGCTGGTTGTTTTGCGAAGGAGACGTCAGCTTCGAGGAAGGAGAGCGAAGGACTGAGAGGATGCACAATAGGGCACCGCGCACACCGTGTTAAATTGCGGATTAGAGCTTGGGGGGGAGGAGGCTTTATTATTAGGAGAAACGCATATAGGGGGAGAGACGGAGGAGACAACGTGAGCCCGGAGACGGTACAGACCGTGGCGGGGGCAACGGAGACGACGGAAGGAGGAGCAGGACACCGACGGTCGCCAGCATCGCTCGGATGGTGTTGTTGTTGTTGTCGGTCCGGACGCGACGACGATGCGGCCACACTGCTGGGTGATGGTAGCGCTGGCGGGGATCATGTCGTATTTGAGCCCGGAGAGAGCCCTCGGAGCCCCGCAGAGGGAAGGTGAGCGGCGGAGAAGGGGGGTCGAGAACCTGTCACTGATGCTACTAGAGAAAGAAGAAAAAAAAAATAGAAAGAAAGAAAGAAGAAGCGAGGGGGTGTAGTCGCACATCAAAGGGCCTGTACAGGCTATTTAGAGGGATACAGTAGGATATGACTGAGACATGATGCGAATTGTTATTGCAGTGGGTTATGGGAATTCTTCCATATTTGCATCCACGTATAAAATATTGGGGGTCTCATCGAATACACCACGTAGCTAAGCCCAGTTGGTCAGTGCGAAATGTTTAGCCTATAAACAGTCTTGGCCTGAGCTTACGGCTCTTGTTTATTAGCCTCTGTTGGCATCTTTATTTGTGCGAATCTGCATATGCCTTGCAACATTTGGCAGAGGGCTGTTTGTGTCAACGCGTGCAGTCATTGTATTGTTTTTATAGGAGCTTTTGGGACGGGTGCTGCTGATGGAAAAGGCCTCTACAAGGGTTCAATTTATATTCAGTGTCTGTCTGGACATCTGTCTAGAGAAAGATGAAAGAATAGCACTGCAAAGGAATTGTGCATCAAGTCAGTGTCACGAGCCCTGTTTGTGTTGAGGGGACTCAAAACATAGTCTAGACATTAGATTTGCCAGGTCTGTTGATGGGATTGCTAATATCAACAATTTGTTTATTGTAATCATGTGACAAAGTTATAGCATTTGTAGCAAGATGTTTTTATAAGAAGTAGCATGTTTTCCTGTTATGCTGAAACAGATACATATGCATACACAGTATGTTGGTTCTATCTAAGGAGTAAATTGTATTTGTGTGGTATCTTTCCTACCTAAGGCCTAGGTTTATTAATACTCGGTAGATGAATTCACAAACTGTCTCAGACTTGTCAAAACAAGAATAAGAAAGCAAATGTAGTTTTAAACACAAGCCAATTATATTCATTCAGTGTCCTGAAGTCAGATTATACATCTTGTAGCAGCAGTGTGAAAACAGTCTAAGTATCTTTAGCAAAGGCTTACAATATTTATAAAGTTTGTAAATGTTTAAACAAGCATTTAAAATGCATGTATGCTCTGTTTTTGGTATCATGACCCCTGAGTGTACTTTTAGATCCATATCAGAACGGATGATGTTGACATCATAGTAGGGACAAGTGCCTAATAGTTATTGTTGTTATTGTTATTGTTCATCTTACTAGTCTTCTGCCATGAGTTTTTTAATGTTTGAAAATGATTAGCACTGGCATAAACTCAAACATAACACTTGCCCTGCCCATTTTCTTCTTCACAGATGGTTCACTTCTCACACTCGACAACGTTGAGGTACAAATATCAAAATGTCCCAATCCCTCCCTCTCTCACCCAAGTAGTTCTTAATTTGTAATGAGTAATTCTTTTCCAGTTTCCAATCCTTCCCAGTTAGCGCTCCTCTTTTTACCTGTAAATGATAACTCCAGCCACTCCTTCCCTCTGCTTCATAACTGTGTTTCCAAAGTGGAATGCCATTTCTAAAATTCTCCCTCTCCCCATGCTTTTATCCTTAATGGAATGGTATATTCACCCACTTTCAGACTTTTACTTATATACTTGACACAGTGTTTTGTATCTTGAAGTTAGTTTTGTTCTCTGCTTTCTACTACCCAAATCCCTGATGCAAACTGTCCATTGGGGTTGTCTGCTGTGTCCCCAATCTGCTGCTAAGAAATCTCCAATGGTTTCCCACTAAACAAAATACTTGTGTTACGACTACAATTACACTTCTCTGAATGAGTGAACTCTTTCTTTTCCCTTTCACTGGCTCAATCCTGTTACTGTACCAGTAGATGTTATGCATACTAAAACTTTTGTATTTTTGTCCCTTTCTCACAGTTTCTCAATCCAGGGTCGTGTCCCTTTCTCCTCCACCATATGTCGTCATCCTCATCTCATGCTCTGGGCTCGTCTCCTTTGTCCTTCTGCTCCTCACCTGTCTGTGCTGTAAACGAGGAGGAGTTGGATTTAATGTAAGTTTATAACATTACCAGCACATTGCGTGTACTTATTTTTCAAATACACAATCAAAAAAGGGTTTGGTATAAAAATAGAGAGATGGGTAAAAAAAAAAACAATGAAGCAGACGTGGTCATCCACCGTATTTAATTTAAACGACAGCACTGTTTAGTGAAGAGACATGGAGGCATTACTTCAGTCTGAATGCATTTCTGTCTGCACTCAATAACAACTATAGATCAGTGATTCTCAACTGGTCTGATTGTGGGGTCCTTTAACAAATTAGGTGAATATTAAAACTACATTTAACACTGGATTGTTAATAACAATTAATGTACCTTTTGTGTCAGTCTCAGCAGGAATAAATGGAAAGGGTTGGGTCGTAAAGAGCATCCAGAGTAAAATATATGTCATATAAATGTGTGAATCACTACACAGATGATGTGATATGGGGCCCCAGAAGGAAAAAACTGAAAGGAAAGAAGCTTGAAACTATATTTAACTTCACAGCCACCCACTTTTGGGTCCCAGCCCACTATTTGGGAACTACCGCTATAGATGACTGGGTTGAGAAAAAAATACCAGATTAACACTCAACATAACTTTAGTTATCAATTTACCACAAAAAATTAACATAGAAGAGTGTTGTTGTTAAAACATTGTTGTTTGAATAAATTAAAAAAATATCATGAATCTATACATTGTTGACATTACACTTTTGTTTACACTATATAATGTTTTATAGTATGTTGTAGTAACTTTTGTGGCTCCCACCAGGAGTTTGACAATGCAGAGGGCGAAGAGTGTTCTGGCGGATCCAGTCCTATTCAGGAGGACAGTCTATCCTCATGCCCCTCTCTCCCTGAGGTCTACACATTACCAGTACGGGATAGACCCAACTGTCCCGGTCTGCAGGACACATCAGGTAGCTAATTACTTTTTATATTTCTACAAACATTGCCCTCGAATATGAAGCACTGTTGTTCAGCAGTATCTGCGGCCTGTTACCTTAAAGCACTCATGTGAAAGTCTCAAACTGAGTGTAAACCCGTTAACACTGGGCTCCCTGCTGGACATCAGTGAAGCAGAAACTTCGATCTTTGAAAAAGCTGCAGAACACTCCATATGATGATGCAGAGTGGCCTCACACCAACAGAGTTACAGTCTTGTGTCAATGTGAATAGGCAATGTATCAGCACATCAGCACGCCATATTCCTTTATACCCCATTCTCACTGAACGTAACTGAAGAACTCTGAAGAAAATTTGAAGAAATTTGGAGTATATGACTTTTGATTTTTTATCTTTTTTTTTATAGACCCCAAGTCTCAGAGCTTCAAAAGACACACTTTGAACTACCTTCAGGAAATAGGAAATGGTTGGTTTGGAAAGGTAAAATAATAATAACAATATGATACAGTATATAATAATAGCCCGTTGTAAGTCATACCTTGTATTGCTGCTCTATCTCCAGCTTGTCTCTTCATATATATGGTGCTTCCTAGGTGATCCTGGCTGAAGTGCTGTGTGATTGCAGTTCCTCTCAGGCGGTGGTCAAAGAGCTACGCGTTAGTGCCAGTCCTCTGGAGCAGAGGAAGTTTTTGGCTGAGTCGGAGCCATACAGGTGAGAAGGTGCTAACAGCAAAGAATGGGAAACCTCTTGATTTGGCATGTAAATGGTTAAGGTTATACTAAGTACATTTGTAGGTGGTTATGTCTTGGGTTTAGCATGTGAGTCAGAAAAGTATTTTGGCTGTCCTCTTCTCAGATTAACATACTCTGAAAGCATTCAAGGACAGTGAGCTCAGGACTGCCTGTGGCTATACCTTTTTCTTAGTTGGTCTTTGGGTAAAAACATTCCAAATGTACACGTTCATGGACAAGGATTCTTTTTCTTAGGGTTAAATGCTGCTGCTATTTTGGGGTCTTAAGTTTCCTTCTTATCATTGTCTCTTTGTTTTTCTTTAGGAGCCTTAAGCATCCCAATATCCTCCAGTGTCTTGGACAATGCAGCGAAAGTATACCCTTCCTCTTGGTTATGGAGTTCTGTCAGTTGGTAAATACCTTTTCATTAATTTTGGTGTTTGCTATTATTAAACAGATTTTATACAAGTACACTCAGTAGTATTACTATTACATTCCAATTTTTTATTTAGTTTTACTTCCTTGGGTCTGACTAATTACATTTGGAATAGGAAACCTAATCAATTGATGGCAGTTTTCTACAGTGCTGTTTGATATAGCATTTTAATGTTTCTTTCTGACTAATTTCTCCAGTTATTTGTGGTCTTGCTTCAGCAAAAAAAAACTACTATGAGAGACCCCTTTGATGCTTCTGTTGTCTTAAACAGCAGGCATATGTTTGTTTGCATGATTACATTTTCAACACATAGTATAAGCTATAACATAAGCTTGCCATCTATACAGATGAAATAATTCTGTATTTAAAAAATTTAAAGAATACCCTTCCGGCCCTTATGAAAACTATTGGGCAGTACAGCAATTTTTCAGGATACAAACTTCACAAAGATAAATGTGAAGCTTTAAGTTTTGGAGAGACTGATGAAATAAAAACGAAATATCAGTGGCAATGGGACAAGGAGAAAATAAAATCTCTATGAGTGCAAATACCACCATGTATGGACCAGCTCTATAACCCGAATTATAATAATTTAGACACATTAGTGAAATATTAATAGATGGAGCTTAATTCCACTGACTCTAACAGGAAAACTGGATATTATTAAAATGAACGTACTCCCTAGATTTCTAGAAAGCACTGCCACTGTTTATTGAACCAGCAATATTTAAGAGATGGGATGGAATTTTATTAAAATTTATTTGGATTAACAAAAGGCCCAGAATTAAATTGAAAACACTAAAGCTAGCCAAAACTAAGGGAGGAATGGCATTGCCAAATTTACAAAATCATTGTTATGCCTCCCAGATTCTTGTAATACAACAATGGCAAAATAATCAAGATCAAGCAAAATGAAGGTCAACTGATTGTAAAGATGGTTGGAAATGACGGGAGAATGATATGCTAACAGTATGGAGGAGGGTCAACAAAAGGATTAAATTAGGTAACGATTTGTCTATATTGACATAAGAAGTAAGTGGAGACCCAGATTTTTACCAAACCAAAAAGACAAAACCTTTAAAATATGGTATCATAAGGGGCTCAAAATATTTGCACAACTTATGGATAAGGGGGGAATAATGCAGTTTGAATTATTACAAAGAAAATTTGGTTTTCCACACTCTAATTTCTTCAAATAATTTCAAGTTAGACGCTACCTGGAGAAGAACCTCAGACACAACAAAACACTTAAAGACTTTCATCCTCTGATACAGTGGCCGCTTAAGTCATATGAATGTGTAAATGTTAATCATCAAGTTTCAGCACTTTACCATATTCTGGAACATAATAATGAATCTGATGAAGTAAAAGAAAAGAAAAGGTGGCAAGGGAATCTGGATGTAACATTGACCAACGCAGACTGGGAAGATATAAGTGTATCCTTACATAAAACTATAGCCTCTCAATCCTGGAGAGAGTAAGCTTGGACATTACAGATGAGTTATTTTATAACGCCAATCCAATAGTCTAAATATCAAAAGTCTATATCTTCAAAGTTCTAGAGAAACTGTAGAGAAAACAATACTAATTATATCCACATCTTCTGGTGCTGTCCTGTTATAAAAATATATTGGGGAAAAATATGTCATGAAATAAGATGTGTGCTGAAACTAGAAGTAAAAATTGATTGTATTGCCATAATTCTGGGACTAACCCCAATAGCAGTCACTAGAAAAGAAGTTAAATATCGTTTTAGATTTTTAAGGACAAGTGCCCTCAAGCTAGTGACCAAAGAAAAACAGAAAAACAGTCCAACTATAAATAAGTGGAGAAATCTGGTTGAAAATAGGGCAATTTGAAGAAATGGGAGAATTATTTAATTGAGGGGGAAATGTAAAGCAGGATTAAAATATCTTGAACAATATTTTGCAGATAGGTCAGTCAACAATATAATATACATATATAATATAACAATAATATAGATAAAGTACAGTAGGAATAGTAAAAACAACCAAGGGGAGCACTTACCACCTTTCTATTCTTTTTTTTTTTTTTACTTTCTAAACATACATCTCTAATTGTATTTCACTTGTTAGATTGGTAGGCTTAGCTCATGTGTGATTTAATGTATGTATTTTATTAGAATATACTGTATCAGTATGTATTCCCGTCATGTCTGTAAAATGTAAAAAAGGAAAAACAAAAAATGTGAATGGAGAGAAATATGTACTCATATCTGTATTAGAAAAATTGTATACATTATATGCATAGGGATGTGTGTTAGTATGTGCACATATGTGTGTCTATGTACTCACATATACATACAGTATATATGTATATGCATGTAATTCTATGGATGTGTAAGGACACGTATGTGTGTGGCTGTATGTGAAAGGGAATGTGTATATGTCTGTATGCGTATGTAGATGTATGTTTGTATATATTGTATATATGTGTGCGAATGATTGTATGTTATGTGACTGTGAATATCTTTTTGTACACATTGCCATTGTTTTGAATGAAATTAGATTTAAAAAGTAAAACAAAAAACAAACAAACAAACAAAAAAGATAGAACTTACTTGTTGTGTTAAATAATAAGGGCGACCTGAAGAGGTATCTGCGAGCTCAGCGCAAGTCAGATGGGATGACCCCTGACCTTCCCACTAGGGACCTCCTAACTATCCAGCGAATGGCTTTTGAGATCACCTCTGGCCTGCTGCATCTGCATGAAAACAACTACATCCACAGGTCTGCATGACATAGCTCATTATCTTGATCTGGTCTTTGACGTATGACCCTAATCATGTTAAATATGTATGACTTTTCTGCAGTGATCTGGCATTAAGAAACTGCCTGCTGACCTCTGACCTCACAGTGAGAATAGGTGACTACGGTCTTTCTCATAACCACTACAAGGTAGTGTTCTCTGAGGAACCACAATGTAACATGTAACTGAAAATATGAAACAGTTTACAAAAAGTTTATAAATTTTACTCTTTAGGAGGACTATTACCTAACACCAGACAAGCTGTGGATCCCACTCCGCTGGATTGCCCCAGAACTGCTAGAGGAGTACAGAGGGTCTCTCATTGTAACCGATCAAACCAAAACCAGTAATGTGTGGTAGGTTTAAAGAAATTAAAATGTTGTTGTATAATATATAGGGTAACAGGGTAGTGGTGGATTTTATCACAGCAATAGCACACAATAATACAACTTTTGCCCAAAAGTTTTTTATGGACATTGTCTGAACTTTTTATACACTACATTTATTTAAGGGTGTGATTCCAAAAAGGTTCTTTTCACTGTTCACCACACTGACCACAGATTGTAAAAACCTCAACAGCAGCTACATTTTACAAAAATGGAAAACCTTGCCTCTTGAAACACAGCATGTCTACAATTTTGCATTTGCAGTTTGTCCATCAGCTTCCATGCTGTATAGTGAGCTTGTATCAGATATGTGATTAAAGAACTATTAATAGACTTTGTGTGTTTAAATGAAAAAAATAAATTAGAGAAACTAAAGAAATCAATAAATAATAATAGTGATTTTACTCTTGTATGTGTGTATGTTGTTTGTATGTAATAAAATATGCGACATGTGTACTGTATATACTATTTTAGATTGAAAGCACTACATGCTACTTTGTAAGTGCATTATAACACCACATGGCTGCTTTTCCCACAGGTCATTGGGAGTGGTTATTTGGGAGCTCTTTGAGTTTGGATCTCAGCCCCACAGACACCTGAGCGATGAGGAAGTGCTGACCTTTGTCATCAGAGAGAGGCAGATCACATTGGCACAGCCCAGACTTAAGCTCTCCCATGCTGACTACTGGTAAGTGCACCTATCCACAAATCTTTGGTAATATTAATTGTTTGTGTCCACGCTCAGTCCACCTTCCCCTCTCTCCTCTCCTCAGGTATGAGATCATGCAGTCATGTTGGCTCCCTCCATCCCAGCGGCCCTCTGTAGCGGAGATATTCCTGCTCCTCTCCTCTCTTTTAGCTGCTGAACGGGGCATAGCCAGAGGGAGTGTGGGTGAGGAGGATGAGGAGGATGAGGAGTTTGAGGAAGGCAGAAGAAGGAGAGGGGAAAGTGAGGAGTCATTTGAAAGACGCTGGGACTTGCTGCGTCCGCCTGCTTTTCAGGTAGCAGCCAATGAGCGGCACAGGGACAGAGACTACAGCAGAGAGGACAGAGACAACTCTTACCCCCTGCTGGACCCTGTGGAGAACTGCATCACACCCTCTTCGTCTGAACTGGACGATATCCTAACTGTAACTGAAACCAGCAAAGGCCTAAACTTTGAGTATTTCTGGGAGAAAGCTCACGCAAGACGGGGCTATAAACCACTTCCTCCTCCGCAGCCAATCCCAACTGTGAACAGTAACCACAGACAGTCACTGGACACGCCCACTGTGGTGCCAGTCATAAGTGCTCGCAGCCCATCACTTGCCAGCGAATACTACATCAGACTAGAGGAGCACACCCCCCAGGACAGGTCACCTACTCTCATGGCAAAGTCCAGAGTGCGCTCTAGTTCAGCTTGTCCTGGAGATCTGGAGCTGGTGGAAATACGAAGTGGAATGCTGGGAAAGGAACATGTTCCTTATTGTTCAGACCAATGCAGAGGAGGAAAAGGCATCCAGACAGTGAGATCTAACGAAGTACAGATCCAAGTGCCCAGAACCGGAGTGGCAGAATTCAGAGACGTGTCGAGCAGAGTGACTGACTTCTCCATAGTAGATCTTGGTGACGACGAACAAGACGTCAAGAAAAAAAGTATAGATGCTGATAATAAACCATCTCAAGCCCCGGTGCTCCCACCCAAACCCCGCTCTATGTCAATGTCCTCAGCCAATCACCTCCATTCACGCCCCCTCCCAGCACCTCCCCAAATGGGATACAGGGGCCTGCCTCACTACACCATGAGTGGAAAAATAGAGACTGACCCGCTTCACGTCAGTAGCTGCCCGCCTTCCACTTTTGACCACTTAGGGCTTCACCGCACCAGGCAGACTTTACCCCCATCGCCTTCTCTATCCCCCTCCCTACCCCCATCCAGCCATCCCATCTACCCCATATGCCCCCCACCACTGCCTCCCCACACCAAACCACAGCAAGGCTACAACACTATAGAGTCATACTCCCGATACAGCACTCAATTTAACAGAGACCCGCTAACTAGTGATTTGTCCGAACAAGATGGCAATATGAGGTACAGTGCTAAGGATGCTTCTCGCTCACGCACTAAAGACTTTGAATCCCCTGTTCGACGTGAAAACCCGCTACGGCCTATTTATCGCAACATACCGCGCCCCCAAAACCCCGAGCTGGAAAGACAGTCATCATCCAGTCCTACTTACTCAGATGAAGACGACTCTCCATTTGGGTCTCCTGATAAGTGTGGTGGAACTACTATCGCTCACTCTAGTCTATCTGAAGACGCAGACCCCGCCACATCTGAGCTCTTTTCTCGAGGCATGAAGAGGACTCAGTCACGGCTCGACACCATCCTGCCCGCCATTTGGAAAGAGGACGCTGAACTCCAAGCAGCGGCAAGGAAATCTCCAATGCATTTGTTCCTTACGGAGATATCTACTGTGACGGAGGCATGCGAGTCCAAGTCCGAAGGTTTGGATGAGGAGAAACAGGAAAGCTGGGGAAACTTTGTATTACCCAATCGGGGTATGAGACGTTCGCAGTCACTACTCACTGAACTGGGATTGTCAGATCAAAGCAACAGGACAACCGCAGAAGAAACAAGTACAGTTACAAATGATACATGTCAGGGCGATTTATTTCTCACTGAAGTTGATACAGGAAGCATGGACATAAGTGTAGAAGAAGAATCCGCTAATGACTCTGTAAAATATCTTTACCCTGGAGGCCAGGGGTTGCACCCCTATGTCTACACTCCAGGACAAACGTCATATTCGGAAGCAGAGGATGCCTACTCAAAGGGCATGCAGCATTCCCGCTCCCTTCTTTCTGAAATGACTACAGAAAAGCAGGAAGAGAAGGAGCCCAAACGAACAGAAATGACAAGGGAGGAATTCTTAAAAGAGATTCAGTCAGCAGAGACATTCCTGACTGAGATTATGTTCAGACAAAATGCTGCTGTGAACAAGAAGGAAGCAGAGTGTTCACCCACTCCCCTGTCGCCAGAATATGAGTCCATATGCATCAATCCCGACTCTGGACAGACCATAAGTTTTCAGATCAACAAAGGCAAAGATGACACACAAACTGAAGCTATCTATGCCCAAGTGACCAAACGTGCTAAAAAGACTGAGATTAAGGTTTCAGTGAGACCTGAGATCCCTGTCCTTCATATCGCTTCAAATAATCCCCTTAATGCCGAAAGCCATGAAAGTACCACAGCTCCTCACTGCCAGTCTGCTGACTTTGTTTTTTCAGAAATCATGCCAAAAAATGGTCTCCTGCACAACCAAACACTTTCAAGTCCGAACAAAGATGAGGAGTGCTTGGAAGCACCAGCTTTACCTGCCAGAGGAGTGGACCAGGACCGACAGCTCACAGAAGAATCAGACACTGTGATCATGCGTTTGAATGAGCTGCTCCTCACAAGCAATAATCTTATAGGGAATTGTGAGATAATAAAAAATGGCACAAGCCCTAAGAGAGATGAAAAGACTGACAATGCTACACAAGAGACCAAGATATACACTTATCATACTGATAGAACTGGCTCAAACAGCAATGTGGGTTTTCAAAATGATAATGAGCATTTACTCCAAGGAGAAAAGGAAAAGAAAGAAAAAAATTACTGTCATTTCACCCCCAACGCTGGCACTCCTACCACTCCAGACTGGGACCGCTCTTCGGACCCATCGCTCATGACCCCCTCGGACTCGGTCCTGTCGCCACTGACCTCCAGCTCAGCGGGCGGGCTCACACCCAGTGACTCATGGTCTGGAGGCGGGAGTGGCAGCACATGGAGACCTCTGGGAACTGAAACACTGTATAGAGACTCTGCTTATTTTTCTGACAGTGATTGGGAAGGGGATGGGACCAGGAGGAGCAGTAGTGAAGGACTCATTTCCAGGTCGTGCAATGGGAGAGGAGCAGGTGAACGGGCAACACTGAGTGGGATAGAGGAGCGGAGTGAAGAAGAAAGGGAAGCATTAGAAAAGAGCCCTCTAAAGAACAGTACACACACGTTAGACATATCTGAACATAAAGATGATGTTCTTCTAATTGATGACAGTGACAGACTCAACAAAGAGCTGGCAGCTACACAAAGGGATGATTCTGGTATTTTCCATAATAGCAAAACTATTCTGGGTGAAGATCCACAGAGCAAGGACTGTGTTGACTTTATTGATAAGTTGTTTTCTAAATTAGATGATGAGTCGCTGAAAGAGCTCCAGCACTGCACTGGTTATCCCAGAGATAACCGTTACACAGATGGCATCATCTGTCAGATGGCTGATTGCAAAAGCCTGGACTCAGCAGAAAACTTTTCCAATTTACATTTAAAGAGCAGCATAGAGACAAATATTTTGATATCTGCCAGTAAGTCAAATGATCACATTTTAATAGACAAAGAGTACATTACACACGCAGTAAATGATATTTCTGTTGTAAATGATCTGAAATGTACAAATGATACCGTAGACTGTGACATAGAAAATGACACTGTTGACACTTCTTTGTCAGTGGATAACAAGAGTTTAGATCTTGACCAAATCAGTCACAATAAATTGAGCCCCAGTAACCAACACTGCTCCGATAGCATTAAGGTCCACCCAGACACTGAAAAACAACAGAGTAACAATATGGTGGCTACATCTCCCTTCAGAAGAGCAGAGATGTGGAGGGACAGCTCTGTAGATAAAGAGGAGGAGAATAGGAAGGTGGTTTGCGGCTCTGGCCAAGACGATAAGCATGAATTGGAATGTAGAGTTGTTAAGGGAGAGTTTGATTGCCATCGCTTCTCCCAGAAAAACTTCCACTTGTGTCCTGATGAAAATGACCAGTGGGCCTCTCCAGAGAGAAGAAGCCAAGAATCTGGGCTGACATCAGAGCTTTTTTCTGGGTTTAATAATAAAGAGTGGGAAGTGCGGGAGCAGATAGTTGTTGGTGAGGAATTCTGGGAAAACGAGGAGAATGATGAATTGGCAGGAAGTGAGCCTCACCCTGCTGTATTAGAGAGAGGTGAGGACACATGGAACAATGAAGCATGGGGAGTCAGTAATAAGCATATTAAGCAAGAGTGGGACCAACAAAGTGTCCAAACTGTAGTTATACAACAGGAAGAAAATATTGAGGAACTTCCAGAAACCAGTATTCTAAACAGGGATGAAGAAGACAGCTCAAACACTGAAGTAGAGAATATAGAAATCCCAGAGAAAGAGCCCCTGGGGAGTGCACAGAGGACAATGACGTTGTATAGCAAACCGGTCCTGGAAAGTGATGGTCAGATCGAATCTATGGACACAGAGAATCAAAATTTTAATAAGTGGCCTCAGAGTCACATGCAAAATAAAGAGCAATTATCAACTGAAGACAAGGAAACAGTCTCCATCCACACAACTATATCTGTCCTTGTCACACAGGCAGGTGATGAGAACCTCTCACAGTTAGACAATGTAGAATCACTTATAAATCCAGAGAATGAAATAAGATCAGAAAGACCATATATAGATGGTCCAATAGGAAACCCAGATATGTCCTTTGAATTTCAAGCCAATGATGTAAGGATGCAGGACAGCTTGGACCAATCCGATGCACAGGACAATTTCAGCTCTGTTGATTTTCCAAGTCCTCCACCGAGCATCGACCTAGACTTGCAAGATGATAAACTGGAGAGTTTGGACGACTCTTTCCCCAGTCCTCCGCCATCTGTCAGTGAGACAGAGGAGTTTATTAGTCACATTAATCTGGAAGATTTTGTAGCCAGCTCCAAGTCAGAGCCAAATAGTCCTCCAGCTCACACCGCAGATGTCACTGAGCCACCTGCTACAACTCTTACAAAAGGTATCTCTCCTGTGCACATTAAACTAGCCCATAAGACCACACTCACATCCAAAAATGAAGATCCACAAAGTAACCTAAACCATAAAACGTCACCTGACACTCCACAAGATGTCAACACTCTACCCAAATTATTGATTTCTGAGTGGAAAGATTTGGATGAAGAGCCATTGGAGGATTTTGAAAAACTGGAAAAATTGTGCTATATTTCTGGTGATGAAGAGGACCTTTTTCTTGGGAATCTAGAGCTTTTGGAGTCTCTGAAGAAAAGTCCTGATCTCAAAGACAGCAATGCAGATAACTGTATAGCTAAAGATATGTGTGGCCCCTCTTCAGAAGACATTAAGACACAAGTGGTGGTGGAAACACCTGAAGAGGAGATTAATGACACACAGATGTCACAAATGCTGTCCTCTGATGTCAAAGACCAGAGCTCTCTTTCTAAAACGACAACCCTGAATGGCCTCATGATGCAGGTCAGTTTATTTGAGTTCAGTATGAATTAAATATAAAGTATATAAAATGAAATCTTCTTTTCTTTTAGGTATGCGAGGAACGGCTACAGTTTTCCCTCAGTGAGAACGTGAAGACAAATGTGCTATGGGGCGAGACTGTTAAAGACACTGTTAATTTGCGGCCATGGGGCGAGCAAATCGCAGCGGTTACAGAGAGCAATGGTGAACTAATCAATGAGACAAAGAAAGAAGAGGAAAGGTGCGATGGTTTCTGTAGAATAGAATTTGTGTTAAACCGTCACAAGCCATTTATTACTGTACATGTTTGCTACATGTATTGTACAAGTAAACTAGTTTATAATTCGTTGATATTGTGTGATAATGTTTTGCTGCAGCCAAGAAAATCAGGAAACATTAACATCAAGTACTGAACCTCAAGCTGATTCTGAGGAAACTCAAATTGAGATGCTCACTGTGATTGAACAGCCTGAAATTACAGTGACTCAGCCTACAGCAAACCAAGCAATGAAAGGTAAGGGCCTCATGGTTCATATGTTTAGTATTAATTTTACTGTGTGTAAATGTTAACATCTGCATTTTTCTTTTACTAGCAAAGTTAGCTCGTTTGTCTCTAGCTCTCCCTCCTCTTGCTATGACTCTACCTCTGACTGTGACTGGTAAAGGCTTCAGAGATGGAGCAATCGGGAGTCGCATTGGTCGCCGGAGAGGCCTCTCACCGGGGAGCGATCAAGACGAAGATGAGGATGACGAGCAAGAGGATGAGAGCTCGCGAAGAGTTATTGTTGTCACAGAAACAGACACTGACAAGCGTGTAGGTCTGAGGAGTCTGCTTAAGTCACCCAAGGAGCCCCTGGACCGAGAGAGGGATAGAGGAAGAAACGTGTCCTTTTTTGATGATGTCACCATCTATCTATTTGATCAGGTATTCTTATTCTTTTTTAGTACACATTTAAAGCATAAAATGTAGCCTGACCTCTTTGTTTCATTGCAACAGGAAACTCCAACCAATGAATTGAGTGTTACAACTCCCACAAGTCCAGCCTCTGTCACTGTTAAAAGCTCTAAGTTGGATGTCCGGGGTAAGTTTAAAACTGCTGCCAGTCACTGGGGATGCACAGTGTTGCACAGGATGTATTATATTTATTTTCTTAGTCTCGCAGGTCCTCATTTTTACTTAGTGATCTTTTCATGTTACATGTTACAGAATAATAAAGGCTTGGGTTTAGACTTTTTTTGTTGTGAACAGAATTGCACTGTAACTAAAATTGACGCTTATATAATTTTGGCTCTTTGTAATACTTCAGTGGAATAGAGTGGATAGATAAGAAGCTATTTTTAACAAAGTGCTGCTTTTCACTGTTGGACACTGTTTGATGAATATACATTTTTAAGTTAGTGTTGTATATGTACATTTTTGTCATCCAGATTCTCATTCTTTTTAAGGGCCAAATGCCAAAAACAAGGAGTCCAAAAGGAAAGAGGAGTACTCAAACAAACCCAGGTCACCTGTGGGAACAAATCCTGTGACATCATCCCGCTTCACTGTCAGTCCTGCTGATGACCCTCACTTAGTCTGACATCACACATCGTGATGGGAGCGTTTTGAGCTGAACTTAAACAACCAGCCATTCACCCAGAGGCTATTTTTGTATTGAATAGGCAACTGAAAGAAAAAGACTCCCATACTAAACGCTGGACTCAGTCCAGGTTTTACCAGCGACAGGATTTTGTATGATAGGTCTGTGGAGCTTCTGTTTGCGTTGTTTATGGAGTTTATTCTTTAGAAATGCAGCAAAGCTCAGAGTCTGGAAGAGCCTGGAGCTTTGTAAAATCTGAAACAGATTTGACAGCTATGCACTGGGAGTCTTAAGCTGTATGCCAGCTTATTTTTTTCAGGCCTCATTTATTATGTTGCTTTTTCCCCAGGTGTATGGGAAATAATCTTTTATTCATGTGTCCACATAAACACATGTATTATCTATATCTTAAGGTTTTTGATTGCAGTCACTTGTTCTTGTAAGTAGCTGTCTAGAACAAAATTCCCGACTCCTGTATTTATAAATACTCATTGTACAAATATCATACTACAAGTGTATCCAAAACCATTTTAGATTACTTTAGCTATACTGTTAGACTGCACGAAAAACAGTTTCTTTATACTTAAGTCTTTAAGTGGTTATTACTGTTACTAGTTATTGTGTTATTTATTTTTATTTATAAAACCATGCAATATTTATTTATTTGTATTATTTTCTTTGTTTAGTTAATGAATTTGCATTTATGCAATTTAACACAAATTACCTTGTTTACTTTGGGACACAATGCATCAAGGATATATCTTCATAAAATCTTCACAACAAATAGAGATATTTTCCAAGACATCCTAATTGCAAAAATATTTTGTATAATTTAACTTGTTAATATATTGCCAATCTGTAAGGAAATATGTTCTTTAGGTAGGCTAATCATTTTCCCATGTCTATACATTTTATAGCTGTCGAGTCATTGTTTAGCTTGTTTAAGGACTATAAATGTAGCTTAGCATGAAAACAGAATCATTTCATCCATAAATAACCTCATTAGTTTGTATATTTGTTATTTTATCCCATTAACAATGTCCTCCTGCAATCCAGGTAAAACCAGTCTATTTGTCTGTTTAAACGTTGGTTTCAAACCTGTATTGTTTAAAGAATAATTTTAAAAGGAAGGTGTATAAACAAGGGAAATAAAACTACAAAAGTGAACATTACATTAAACTGTTTTGTGTCTATAAATTGTTTATTTTGTACTCATCAGCATCACCAAGTATGGTCCTGCTGCATTTTGTCTTAACTTTTTTTTATTTATTTATTTATTTAAAAACAGTAAAAACAATCTTGCAATAAAACAGTTCCCAAATAGATGTGAGGGGGATTGTCAAAAAAAAATAAATAAATAAAATAAAAACCTTCAGGGGACTTGACAAAAGCCAATCTCCAAAGGACAACTGTTCTTATTTGAATCATTTAAGATCCAGTACATAGAAAATACATACAATAGTCCCCACAGTTATTCAGTTGCCTTAATAAGAAAAATACCTGTATAAAAACAGTATATAATATATCTAGCTGAAAGGGATATGCCATAAGGAAAATGTGAGTTATTCAAAAGTACAGATTTCAACGCCTTTTTAAACTACTTTGAGGAAAGATCTAGAAAGGATGTAGAGAGGCTGTTTCTATCTTTTCTCTGTACAGGACACGGAACTGGGACTGACAGGGTGTATAATAAGGTATGAGTTGGATACATGTGAAATTCATTATTAAAAGAAAATAATGGGGAAGTAGCCTTTTTATAGAACTAGGACAAATGGAGCAGTTTGAAGATAAATAACTTGGGAAACACAGAGAACGCCAGCCTGAAGAAACAAAGGCTGAGACTCTCACCAACACAGAAGATTATTCTTAATGGTCACTTCTGGAGATGATAGATAGGTTCAAGTCTAGTTTAGTGGAATGAGTGCAGGCCCAAGCAATATTACAATAATTGGTATATGGATACACCATAGATAATATTAAAGCAACCTTTATGTTTATCAAGTGCCATCAAGTATATCTTGATCTTGTCAAGTATACCCACATATTTGGCTATTATTGTGCTTATAGCAGAAATATGGGGTTTGCGGGATAAGGATTCATCCAGCAAAACCCCAAGAAAGCGCATTGAACAAACATGACTTAAAGGGATGTTATCAATTTGAATTTTCATTGATGAGTTAAACATGCCTGGTTTAATATCAAAAATTTTGAAATTTGTTTTTTAATGTTGAGAGACAGCTTATTGCACAAAAAACACATGGATAACTTGACAGGTTTCTTGTTTACCACCTTTATAAGAATGATGTCATCTGCATATAAGATTTTAAATAATTTAACTAAAACATTAGGGAGGTCATTTATATATAATAAAAATAACAAAGGACCTAAAATAGAACCTTGTGGTAAATCACACTAAAGAGGAAATGAAGAAGACTGTTCCATTATAGTTGACAAATTGATGTCTATTAAGATAATTAATAAATAATGAATTGTGTCTGATGCCAAGATGTAAAAGTTTCTCTGATAAAACTGCATAATTCCTTCATTATAGATGTTTGATTAACAACATTTTTTTCAGGACTTTAGAAGTAGTTGGTAACACAGAGGTTGGCCATTTTATCTTTTATAAATTTTTAGTAGGAACAACTCCATTATCGAAAGAAAAATTTAACATATGAACTAAAGGTTTAGTAATATAAGCGTAGATTGGTTTAATTAACATTCATATTATTATCATGTCCCGGAGTAGTCTTTTAAACTGAATAGCCCATAGTACTATATCTCTAACTTAATCTTCAGTAAGTAAGCAGGAGGTTAAAATCATCAGTGATTGGAGAATTCACAAACTGTAAAGGTCTCAAGTCATTAGATGAAATTTATGAAGCCATAGTTGGGCCACCTTCTGAAAAGAAAACTTTGAATTTTTTTGGCAATTAGTTGAGGGTCTGAAACAAGATAATCATCAATCTTATGATTTTTATCAAGACTACAACTGATTGTTCTCCACAAGAGAATTATTGCTATAATTTACCTCACATTATAATAATATATTAATTGTTTGCTCCTCTAATGATTTGGTTACGTTTATTTCTGTAGGTCTACTTTTTAAATTGCATGAGATTATAAATGGGACTAGAAAGGTATGCGTATTTTTATCATAATTTTAGTCTTCAAGGATTTGATGGTTTGGACATTTGTGTTGAGATTTGCAAAATATCGACTTAAAAGAAAACACAATTATAGATCTGCAAGATGTTTTTCAGAAAAAAAAAAAGGTTTTCCCATGGGCCATTGCAAACATGTATTACGGAGGCAGCAATACGCTCCCAGGCGTCTAAACGGCCGGAAAATCAAGAAGAAGAAGAAGAAGAAGAGGAGGAGGAGGAGGAGGAGGAGGAAGAGGAATTGGAATTACGTATTTATTATGCGACTGTCCAGCACTGCTGTGTTTAGTGCTAACGTTTCATTTTTGTTAAGAGATATTTGAAGCGTCTTAAAGGTATTTTGCTTGTGTCTTTTTAGCGGAGAAAATGCTTAACTTCTGATATGCATTTTTATTGTTTTAAATTGTTTATTAACTTGACCCGCTTTGTTCAACAAACGTTTACTAACCTTAGCTTGTACAAGCCTAATGTTTGCCTGTAATCAGCATCTAATGTTAACGCTAAGTTCTCTTGTCTGGGTTCCCCCGTAGACTCGTGTAAAACGTTTTTGCTTCTCGTTGAAACAAAAATAACTCGAATGAATGTATGAAGAATGTATCTGGTCACTTACTCAAGATACTGATGAATGATATTTTTTTTCTTTTAATTGTTTTAAAAATGGGAAAATATTTAGATTCGCGCGCGTAACTCTTACAGTTGTGATCAAGTGAAATTAATTACGGTTGCAGTTGATAGTAGTTATTTCTATAAATACATTTAATCTTTCAAAAATGTGTGTGTACAGATGTCGCTGGCAGACGAGCTTCTGGCCGACCTGGAGGAGGCTGGCGACGAGGGTGAGGATGGACTCTATCCAGAGGGTGAGGAAGGTGACAGTGATGGAGAGGCCACGGAGAGGGCAGAGGGTGGTCTGGAGGACATCCCAGAGGAGATGGAAGTTGATTACAGTAAAGCCGAAAGTGTTACGTCCATTGCTAAGCTCCGAAACAGCAAGCAGGTCAGTCTGATCATGGATAGATAATATTTTTATACTAGCACATCTCAAACCTAATATGTTCCTTCAGTTTGCAGAAATCATGGACAAGATTTCAGGGTATATTGGAAAACAGCGGAAGAATTCAGATGGTGTGTGTGCTTTATTGTCTTCTTCTTTAGCAACACCAATACAGATTATTACATTTGTTTTTCTTTGGTTTTGTTTTAGTCTCCGGCCCAGTGGAAGCAGATCCAGAATACAGACTCATTGTTGCAGCCAATAATCTTACAGTGGAGATTGACAATGAGCTAAGTATGTCTTTTATTTTTTTTCCTCTGACCAAAGACCCTAATTGTGTACTAATCTCTCCTGTTTTTGTTTTCAGATATCATTCACAAGTTTACACGAGACAAATACTCCAAAAGGTTTCCAGAGCTTGAGTCTCTTGTTCCAGATTCATTAGATTACATCCGAACAGTAAAGGTTAGAAACATTGCTTCTGTTACACAGTAGCTTTAGCCCCAGGCCTGCTTCCCAATATGTGTAATACATTGAACTTTTAATGACTGTCTAGGAGCTGGGAAACAATTTAGAAAAGTGCAAGAACAATGAGACACTGCAGCAGATTCTTACTAATGCCACAATTATGGTCGTTAGTGTGACAGCCTCAACCACACAGGGGTAAATATTGTAGGCTCATTACAGACATAATATGTAGAGTGGCTGGTTAAACTATATAGTGTCTTTGTGTTTTGTTTTGTTTTTTTGTTTTTGAGGTCATTACTTTCCGAAGAAGAATTAAAGCAGCTGGAAGAGGCTTGTGACATGGCCCTGGAGTTGAACCAGTCAAAACACAGGATTTATGAATATGTAGAATCCAGGATGTCCTTTATTGCTCCAAACTTGTCTATTATTGTGGGTGCATCAACAGCTGCAAAAATTATGGGTAAAAGATACAAATTAAGCTATGTTAGCTATTTTTTGTATTTTCTTAATCTTCTAGTTATTTGTTGACTCTCTTTGCAGGTATTGCAGGAGGACTTACAAACCTATCCAAGATGCCTGCCTGCAACTTAATGCTGCTGGGAGCTCAAAGGAAAACCCTATCTGGCTTCAGCAGCACATCTCTGCTCCCACACACTGGTTTCATTTACCACTGTGATGTTGTTCAGTCTTTGCCACCTGTCAGTATCTGTCATGTACTTGGAATTTTATGTCTGGTTTATAGCAATTTAGGTGCTAATGTTAGACTTTTTCGCCATTAGGACCTCAGGAGGAGGGCTGCTCGTCTTGTTGCTGCAAAGTGTACTCTGGCAGCTAGAGTGGACAGTTTCCATGAGAGTTCTGACGGCAAGGTGACCATGTTATTTTATTCTATGTTTAGAGAAGGGTTTTAGCTGTCAAATCCGTTGGTGTAGAGTACTGTTGTATCTGAATATAGGCTCTGTGTGTGTGTGTTTTAACAGTAAGTTAAATTTGTACAGGTTGGTTATGATCTAAAAGAAGAGATTGAGAGAAAATTTGATAAATGGCAAGAGCCTCCACCCGTCAAGCAAGTCAAACCACTCCCAGCCCCATTGGATGGCCAGAGGAAGAAAAGGGGAGGAAGGAGGTATAAAATCCTCTCTTTAAAATAATTGGCAGTGTAAAGCTTACACAAGTCTTTTATTTTTATATATATGTATATTTTAGGGCTGTCAACGTTAACGTATACGATTAATAAAAATAAATTAACGCGTTAAAATTTATGAATGCAAATTAATCACACGATCTGTTTTGCCGTACACTAGTGCTTCTCAAAGCACTTTGGAGGGTGTGAAGCCGTGTCGGGGGGCGCGGGACCGTCTTGGAAATGTGCGTATATCCCAACATTTACTAGTTTTCACTGTTAATGACCCACGCGTCCAGAGAAGAGAGAGCACCTGCCTCACACACGTTTGCCCGTGGTTCGATTTCAGGACAAGTCCACTGCTTTGGCCGTTGCACTACAGCCCTCTCCATTCCCTCCCCTCACAAGGCTCATGTAAAACTTTTTACTAATAAATGTTGTGCGCTTTTTATATCGCTTCCTTTCACCACCTCTGTCCGTACGCGTTCCTGAGAGCTGTGCTTTCTGTGCGTCCTGGACGCGCTTTGAGAGCGGGGGCCATCTATAGCCATCCCAGAACTTACGGAGCCATGAGCCGCAAACTCCTACAAAAGATATATTTTTTTTTTTCCATAAAGCGTCAGTTCTCGACTCAGAGCGGCGACCATGCCCCACCCCTGTCTGCGGCACTGAGAGGAGCAGAGGAGCAATGCAGAGCACAGTTCAGCAGACACTGTTATCTCAGTTACTACACAGACTTATTAAAGGCTCTCTCACAATATTCAGAACTTATTTCTGAGACTTTTTTTTTTTTTTTTTTTATCCAAGTAAAAACACACTCCTCAACCTTTTATTTGAAGGTATCGAAAGATGAAGGAGCGACTTGGACTGACTGAGATAAGAAAACATGCCAACAGGATGACCTTTGCTGAGGTTAGTAGTTTGTGTTAAATAACTCTCCTGGTGCTGTTTTGTTTTACAACGGAGAATGTTCTGCCTTAGTGGGATAATCCCTTATGTCTATTATTGTTCCAGATTGAAGATGATGCCTACCAGGAGGACCTGGGCTTCAGTTTGGGTCAGCTGGGGAAGAGTGGCAGTGGACGTGTTCGACAGGCTCAGGTCAATGAGGCCACCAAGGCCAGAATCTCCAAATCACTCCAGGTAAATGCATTCAGGACTTGCTCAGCACATTATTACCTGTGTGACTATTGTTGTCTAACTGAATAGATTTACTTCACAGAGGACATTACAAAAGCAGAGCATGACGTATGGAGGAAAGTCAACAGTCAGAGATCGCTCTTCAGGAACCAGCTCTAGTGTGGCTTTCACTCCTTTACAGGTACAAGACCTGCTTATTTATTGATAGCCCACAAACCACTGTTTCAGTATGTTTAGCTAACGATCATGGTTTTTATTCCACAGGGACTGGAGATTGTGAACCCACAAGCTGCAGAGAAAAAAGTGGCTGAAGCCAACCAGAAATATTTTTCAAACATGGCAGAGTTTGTTAAAGTTAAGAAGGATCCCAAAATGTAGTAATATAAACATGTGGAGAACTGCACGCAACATCACAGCTATGGATTTCTAAATATTTTTTTGTTGTTTTTTTATCCTGAGTTTGTAAAACATTGTTTTTAATAAACTTGTTTATACACTGACATTTTTGGCATTTTTTTTTTTTTGTGTTGTGCAAAAAGGTAAGACTATATCCTATTTGTACATAGAGGTTATACTATTTATTTTTCAGTAATTAAGCAATTAGTCCAATTAATTGTAAGTGAGCAGTAGAATGTGTGCATACAGCGTATACTATAGTAAGATTTAACCAAACAGACTGGTATACCATTTCTTAAAAGTATTTATTGAAATTGTACAATCCTGTTATAACCCCGTATTATGACATCTCCCATGCAGAACTGTAATGAGAAAATGGAAAATTATGTCCTGAAATTCACATTTCAACACTGTTGCCTTTCTGAAAGCCCCAAAAATAGAATCTATAAAAGGCAAATCTTTTAACTTAACATATTTCTATTTTTATATTTTCACAGACACCTTCCCTCCCCAAAAGCCTGAAACCTAGCCAGGAAATTATTTTTTTACTCAAGTTAAAACTTCAGTACAGATTTGTTTTTCATAGTGCTTAAAAGGATATATCTTATCCAGTTCATGTAACACTCAGATTATTAGTCTGAGTTTTTTCTCTCTATCAACAACTATGCAAGACAAAAAGCTCATGTGTATAATTGACCACCACACATGTAAACAGTTTCAGTGCACATTCACTGTAGAGGGTCTTAACTTCAAATATCAGGTGGAAAATTTAACACAATAAGTTGGAAGATGTGTAACAAAAGGAAAAGAGTAAAACTTGAACTGGGAAATAATGCTACCAATGTGGTAAGAAAACAGGTGATTTATCCATTGAGTACAGGTACATTCATCACTATGGTCTTTGTGATCGATAGCATCAAGGCTTGTGAAAAACTGCGGCAATAAAACATCAAGTAAATTTCTCAAACCCTATTATTAAGATTTATTTTACAAGTTTATTAATTTCTCACAAACATTAATGCGCCATAATAATGCATTTCTTTGACAGGATAACTTAAAAACATTTTCTGTAAAGAGAGGGAGTCAGAGACCAGTTCAATTGCATAGCAATTTAATCCATGTCCAATAAGGACTCTTTCCCTGTCACAGGGAGAGGCCCTGTGGTCACTCTCAATCAGCGTTTAATTGACCAAGACAATATCAATAAAACTTTTGATAACCGCTCACTATATCTAATAGTGACCATATTTAACAGGCATCATAGGGTCTTAAAAGAAGCCATTCCTACACTCCATGACTAAATGTCCACTGTACTTCCAAGTCTAAACCACCAAATTACAGTAAATACAAGATGGGCAGTTTACTTATCAAATCCCCAGTTTGTTTGTGTCAAGTCAAAGGTTTCCAAGCTCATGTTGGACAGGTGGTACAGAGAATTTGTTGAAACAGAAAAAGAAAACAAAACATGAGAAACATGCATGGGGTAGGCTTTCCTAATGCCACATACTGAGTGTGCACACAGACAGGCACAAACGCAAATCTCTGTTGAAAACCCCTTCAGCCCATGCAGCACACCGTGTTTGATCAGGCCCATAGGGCATTTAGTCAACAGCAATCTGCTACATGAGGAGCCAGGTCTTCACGAGATGCGGCCTATATAAACACCATTCTCCATCATAGGAGAGGATTTCTACTACACATCACAATCTCTATCCACAGTTTGGAGTTCAGTCTCGGAATGTCAACAGCAGCACGTTTTGTCTCTGTCCTTTTCGCTTCACTTTAGCTGTCACTGTAGGTCTCGATCTTCAAGGTACCTGTACTCGAAGGTAAATCCCTCCTTTTTCCGCTGGCCCCATTTTTCATAGTCAAAGTAAATGTAAGTGCCCTGGAGGGATGAACAACCATTACCACAAAGCCACTACAAACCTTGTCCTACAGCAAGATACAGTAAATCAACTGAGGTGAATGGTCACCTGTTCAAACTCATCAGTGATAGTCTTGGGCTCCTCGTGCCTCTGAAACCACATCATGTACTTTGTGTGAAACCTCCACGACTGTTTCTTCAGAGCCTTGGCAGACAAATACTGAGCTTTTGTGCCCTGAGACATCAAGAAAAAAACAGTTTACTCACTGCAGGTCAGGCTAGACTGGAGAACAACAAGGATCAACTGAGTGGACGGTGTGTTACCTCCAGGTAGTAGAAGATGAAAAACAGTGTTTCTGTGGACAGTCTCTGGTAAAACTCAATAGAATCAGAGTGATGAGGCGGTACCTGATGATGAAAGGGCAGTGTCGGACATGGGTTCCTCATCAGGTATTGCCTGTGGAACACAGTAACATACAAAGCATAACAATAAGAATTGTGTTGGATGTACTGTATATATCCTAAAAAACATAAATGACTAGAGCTTTTACCTGATCCTCTCAGAGTCCGAAGGATGTGGCATGTGTGTCCATGCAGCCTCTTGCATGGCCTGCTGGTATAGCTGGTCTTTGGGCAGTGGAGTTGGGCCGAGTGGACACACACCAAGTGATGGGGGTATGCTTACTTCAGAAATGGACGGCTGTGGGGCAGAGGGAGTGCCGGGCGCAGCAGACGAACCAGAGAAAATATCTGCAGAATAATTTTTTTTATGAGCGTTAAGTATGAGTATATACTGATACTGATCATGGATTAACTTGTCCTGCTTATTTGCTAGTTCTGACTGACAGCAACATAATGTTCATACTGACCTCTGTCCGTTAAATGTAGATTGCTGATCTCTCCATCCAGACCCGACCCCAGAGCTGCCCTCTCAGCCATTGCCTTGAGAGAACTCAGAGGTTCCGGAGCCTGTGGCGCACAAACACAAGCCAGGGATTACTCTAGATTGTTCCATAGTCACACTAATGAGTAAGCCACCAATTTATAATGCATATATGGCTATCATCATATTTATTATCATGGTTATCACTCTATGGCATTTTAGACTGATTTTGGGACCGGTCTAAAAAGAGTGGTCCTAAAATGGGACTGTGTTCACACAGGACTACTGTGTACACTGTACAATATATACACTAACAAATTAGGAAATACTGCTGGATTTATTTGAGTGTCTATATCTTTACCACTATAGTACCACCTTCCTGCATTACTAGATTAGTAAGAAGTCAAGTAGAAATGTGTTGAATTGTGAAAAGTTGGACTGATATTGTTTTTACTTAATTTTCTAGTTATCTAAAATCAATACACTATTTTATAAACCCCAAGGTTTTCGCCGTAGAGTAGTAGAGTCACAATCTAGCTTTTCACCTTGAGGCCCTCAGAGGCTTGCGAGTATGAGTGGGGCCCATTGAGGAGACTCCCTACGCCAGGTGTGCTGTCTGAAAATGAAGGGGACGGAGAGCTTGGAGGCAAAGTGATGGAGCTAATTAAACTGGGCCCATTGTCCATCCTGTGTTTAAAAGTAGATAAAATACATTTTAATTCACAAAAAAGGGGAGCAGATTTTAATATTAAAGAACACACGAGAAAGATGATAACATACGGTTGACTGGTTGAAGAGCTGAGCGATGAGGGTTGGCTGCTTTGTGACTGGTTTGGTGTGCTTAGAGCTGATTCTGTAGAGCTCTCTGCAACAACAGCGCTGTAACCTGAACAGGTTAACACAGTCAGAAACACTGCTACTACCTTTTATAATAAGTCACAGAGAAGGATGATCTCCTAGTTATCTTAATTTTGCATGATTGTTTAAGATTTTGCAAAGAGATACTTAATATATCCATGTTGTGGATGTGAAGATTATTATTCTTGTTATTATTATTATTATTATTATAAGAATTTATGATTTCCCTCAAATAAATCACACTATAATGTTTTAGGAGATTGTCCAGCTCAGAAGATAAAATAATAACGTACTTGTGCTACCATTTTGTTTGAGTCCACTTGGTGGTCTGGCAGGTGCAGAAATGACTCCCACTCCTCCAACCACACCAACATTTCCCCCGTTGCCTCCCATCATGCCCACCACACCAGGGGTTGAACTGACAGAACTAGGAGGAACCTGAGAGGCGCCCGAGGCAACACTCTGTCCAGGAACCAGCCCTAATATGCTGCTGCTCAGAGAGCTATGAGCCGGGCTGGAGCCAAGCAGACCAAGGCCTGTCCCTGTGCCATTAGTGGTTACTCCACTGGAGCCTGTGGTGGGAATGGAAGTGCTGCACTCTGCTGAAATGCTTGACTGTGTGGTGCTGTTCAAACCCAAACCTCCAGAAGCTGCTGCCTGTGCATAAGGCGCAGGTGTGGAGCCCGAAATGAGCCCAGGAATTGTGTTTAAAGAAGGGGCATGGCCACCTAAACCCAAACCCGGTATCTGACTGGTGGTGCTGGTCCCCGTCAGGCTTCCTTTGCTCAGTCCTAGCCCTAACCCAAGTCCCAGGCTGGTGGCTGGAGTGGACGTGGGCTGTGATTGAGAGCTTGAAGCAGCAGAGCTTGGCGTGCTAGGTGTGGGTAGAGATGGGGCCGTGGATGCTTGCAGTAGGGGGTTGCTGGGAGGGCTTGGGGTACTGTGTGTGGTGACAGAGGGTTTGGACTGAGACGGCTGCTGTTGATGTGTCTGGTTTGCTGCCTGTGTTGGCTGTTGTGCAGGTGGATGCTGATGTTGCTGCACTGCACTGCTGAAGCTTCCTATTAGACTGCTGCTTGCAGGAACTGAAGGAATGCCCCCAACAACACTGGCCATGGAAACAAGAGAAGAGGAGGAGGACGAGCCAGAGGTGGTGGAGGAAGAGAAGGAAGATAGCAGGGATGGGGTGCCATTTTTCACAGGTGACTGAAAATAACATCAAAAAGAGTTATTTTAGATGACATATAAAAAGACCTTGAACATTAAGCAGTACATGAGGTGCAATGTTTACTGTTAACTAAAAAGCCCCATAAATGTGGGAGATTAAACAAGAGAAAGATTAGAATCTCCAGCCATGGTCCCACAGAGGAACAAGCATGATCTTTGTCAGAGCCAAGACAAGTCACCAAAACTCTACAGGACCAAGGGTGAAAAGAGCTGCACTAGACTACATAGCACAGATGAGAGCCTCTCACCTGACTAACTTCACAGTCTGTCGACCGTCCCCTTTTCTTATCGTCCTCTGAGTTCTCCTATAGGAGGAGATACCTTGATATGACAATCCAATTTTCAAATGTTGATTCAGCAAACTAGCCAGTGGATCAAAACACAAATGGACTTGCAAAATGGGTTAACTAAATGCAAACTTAAAGACAGGGTTTTTGGCGCAACTGTGTGAGAATACAGTTAGGTCCACAAATATTTGGACACTGACACAAGTTTGTTATTTTAGCTTTTTACCAAAACTTATTCAAAATACAGTTATATAATTAATATGGGCTTAAAGTGCCAACTCTCTGCTGGAATTTCAGGCTATTCACATCCAAATCGGAGGACGGGTTTAGGAATTACAGCTATTTAATGTGGAGCCGCCTCCTTTTCAAGGAACCAAAAGTAATAGAACAAATTAACATTACCATAAATAAAATGTTCATTTTTAATACTTTGTTGAGAATTCCAAGTTGCAGACAATGACTGCCTTGGATCTGGAACCCATGGACATCACCAAACACTGAGTTTCCTCCTTTGTGATGCTCTGCCAGGCCTTTACTGCAGCTGTCTTCAGTTGTTGCTTATTTGAAGGTCTTTAGGTCTTTTTGCCTTAAGTTTGGTCTTAAACAAGTGAAATGGAGCTGGACTGGGTTGAGATCTGGCAACAGACTCAGCCAGTGCAGAATGTGCCGATAAAAAATGCCTAGGTTACTGCAGTATGTTTTGGGTCATTATTCATCTGTACTGTAAGACGCTGTCCAATCAACTTTGGGGTATTTGGCTGAATCTGAGCAGAAATTATAACCCTATAGTCTTCAGAATTCATCCGGCTGCTTCTGTCTTCTGTCACATCATCAATAATCACCAGTGACCCAGTGCCATTAGAAGTTATGCAGCTCATGCATCACACTGCTCCACCCTTTTTTTTTTTTTTTTTTTAACAGAAGATGTGTGCTTTGGATCATGAGCCATTCCAAGCCTTCTACATATTTTTCTCTGCCCATCATTCTGGTACAGGTTGGTTTGAATCTCATCTGTCCAAAGAATGCTGTTACAGAACTGTTCTGGTTTTTTTTAGATGTTTTTTGGCCAAGTCTAATGTGGCCTTTTTAATGTTTAAGCTGATCAATGGTTTGCACCTTGTGGTGAACACTCTGTATTTGTTCTCATGAAATCTTCTTGTTATGGTGGACATAGACACTAATAGACCTACTTCCTGGAGAGTGTTCTTCACTTGGGTGGATGCTGTGAACGGGGTTTTTCACCATTTTTTATCCAGCCTAAGGATGGTCTGGTTCACTTCCATTGAGAGACTGTATGTTGTGGGTTCACATCAACAGCTTTCAAATGCAAATGTCAAACCTGGAATCAACTCCAGACCTTTTAATTACTCCATTTATGATGGAGGAAATAGCCCATGCAGCTCAAGAAACAACCTTTGAAGCAACTATCCAATTACTTGTGAGCCGTTTTAAAAAAGGCTGCTATATTTTAAAGAGCTGTAATTCCTAAAACTTTCTTCCAATTTGGATGTTAAATTCAGGAAGAGAGTCTGCACTCTAAGCCCATATTAATTATATAACTGTATTTTTAATATGTTTTTCTAAAACGGCTAAAATAACAAAACTTGTTTCAGTGTCCAGATACTTATGGACCTAACTGTATATTATATGTCATCCTTTTAAAACCTAACCGCAGTTTTGATCATTATTAAAGAAAAACTCACAGCAGTGCAAGTGGCTGGGGATGGAGGAATAGGTGACGACGAGGTGGTGGAAGTGGGAGTGCTGCTGGAGTGGAGGTACATCTCATCTTCCATGTTACCCTGGCCTGACGGAGAAGTTGCAACTAATGCTGCAGCTACAGGAGGAGATATATATCAATAATTGTTATTAGAAGATTAATACGATAATATAACAGTACTAAAAACATAACATTGATAACACAAAAACTCACGGATGTCTTCTAGATCTAAGTCGTCATACAGGAATTCATTCTCTTCAAAGTCCGGGTCTTGAGAGGAATCTATGTAGTACTCAACGTCATCTTTGATCTTTTGGATAGCATCCACTGGCACAGAGTCATTGTCAAGCATTCGTAAAATGGTTTCCAACATGCGAATGTGAAATCGATGCCTCTCAATTAACCGCTTAAGCTCATCAATGCGATCTTGTTTCTATGGGACAATACAAAAAAATGTAAAAGGCATAACAACAAATATGAGCTGATTATTTTATAATTTTTTTCAAAAATTCACCTCTTTGTCTCCTTTCTTTTTTCTTGTTTGGACCGAGAGCGATTCAACCTCACTTTCAAACTGATCCACCTGCATATTTAATGTGTCTATTGTATTCTAGAGAATTGAAACAAAAAACCATGGTCAGATTTGAAAAGGCACTTGGTGTAAACACTGCATGAACCAAATGTGATTTTAGCTCAACATAATATATCCAATTGTAACAGGTGTATAATGTAAGTGTAGTGTAATAGATGATCAATTACCGTTAGCCACTGTCCCGTCTCTTCTTTTTCTCTCTGCGCTGGATCCACTTTCTGAGCAAGCCCCAAGCCTTCCTTCGAGTAGGCTTTTGTTTTTGTCTCTCGTTCCACCACTTTGAACCGCTCCATTTGCTGACAAAGAAACTCAAGTTTTCATTTTGTCCCTTTATATAACACAAAGTAAACTGCATATATATAGCAATTTCTTACAGTTTCGATTAGTTTGCGGTTCTCCACTAGCTGCCTTTTATCTTTGATCTCATTTGAGGCTACCCATGTTTTTATCTGATCTCTTAGTCGCTGAAAAGCGCAGATTATTACAGATTATATTATGCTAATGTACTGATATGATATTAACAATAATAAACCTTCAATGTCTTACCTGCAATTTTTTAATCTCTTTTTTGAGGTCAGCCTCATACTTTTCCTTTTGATTTGCATTGGCTGCATTGTGAAGCTGGAATGCACAGAAATAGAAATATTTTTTTTCATTATGTTTTATTAGGGACTTGAAACACAAACTCAATGCCCTTTTACCTTTTGCCAAATGTCTTCAAACTGTTCTACACCTTCCGCTACTTTTTTCAAACATCTATCGATTTCACCTTAGGAATTAACAATGGACATATTAATGTGCATAGTCATGCACCACCAGCAGTAATTTGAAATAAACTATACAGCCAGTGTTACAACAATATCTCACAAAATAAGTGCATTAAAAATGTCAATGAAATGATAGATCCTGTGCAACACTGTGAGAAACAAACATCACTGAGTCCTACCTTGAAGTTTTCTCTTGTCAGCCATGGCTCTGACTACGACAATGTCCACATTCCGTCTGTCACACAGTTAGATGCGTGGAGGCAATACACTGTCATAATACAGAGCACACACATTGCATATCCTTCATTAAAGCGATGAGTGTTTTCATGGAGTGACGGTAACACTATAGCAGCACAGTTAACGTTAGCTGCAAAAAGACCGCCATCCTCACAGAAAATGTACATCCTTTCAAGCCAGTTTCTGTCTATAAATATTTACCCATATATCTGGCATTTAAGGCCAATGATCACGGAAAAAAATAATGGTTCTCACCTAAATTTAGCGACCTGAACAATTAGCATTAGAGAGCTAACCTTAATGCTAGTCAGTCCCTGAGCTCGTCCACTTTGCTCAATTACAAACCCGCTTCAACCCAGGATCAGTAAGCTATGCTCATGGATGAACCCCTCTTTTATGCTTCGTTATTTCTGGAGCCCAGAATAGAGTTTATGATGTGTTATAGAGTTGGGGAACTTACATATTATCTCAGTCCGTTCAAACGAAAGCCTACTAGCTAATTTAGCCAAATGCCTGTCTAGCTAATGCATAAAATGCTAGCTAGCAGCTTAGCTAGCCAAATTTAGGAAAAAGGGAAAATGGGTTACGCCAAAATCTATATTCATACATGTTTACGACATTTACCTAACGTAGGGGCTTTCGTTTGTCTTTTTTCAGTTACAGCCAAAACTAATTCCAGAAAGTCTTCTTCACTTCCAAATTGTGTTTTCTTTTCGACAAGCTCGCTCTATATTGTAGCTGAAGATGGACGGTAACGAAAATCCCACCTCCTCGTCCAGCTCCACCCCAAATCAAACCTGCGCCCCCTGATAGGACACTTCTCACGCCTGTCATCCAGAGACATCCGCTAAAATCTGGAGCTTCAGCAGGAGTCTGGGACCAACAAAACCTGTACTGTAACCTATTAAATACACACAAGCTCAAATCTACTCATTTTTGCAACATAACTATTATATTTAAAGTTTGTGACTTAAATTATTTAGCAAATGCGCAAAACCCCCACTGCAAGTATTAAGTTATTTTAGTGCATTTATAAAACACTATAAAATTGCCATAAGTTTGAGGATCTTCAGCGTAAAGTCTGGTTATGCTTGAGAACAAAATAAAATAATTGTTTTCTTAACAAAACAATGTCCACAATACATTTACTTTGTTTTGTCTTTATCTATTGCATTATAAAATAAATAAAAAAAAACTTACATTACAGGTAAGAAAAACCTGTTCATACACAAATGAAGTAAATCTTTATCTGGTACAAATCATTGGTCAACACAGACAACAGATACTGACTAAAAAGATGTACCGCACTGTCAAATAAGAAGTGTTATCTAGACACTTGGCTGTATTTTCTCTTGTTCAGTGTAGGATTCAGTGTGATAAAGGTGGAGGACTTGGCATATCTCCAAACTGTGTCTCAGCCAACACTGACATGTCAACCTCAGTCTAGTAAACAGAAACAAAGTAAAATGTATTAACAGAATTAGTCAATTACTAGTAATAGTGCTATTATTACATGTTACTTATTCATTAAAGAACTCCAGCAGACATTAGCACCTACCTGTTGTTCTTTTTCCTTTTCTTGTTTTGGGACTCGATGTCTCCTCTTTTTTTGTCCAGCAGCATTTTGCAAAGCTGCAGACAAGGAAGAACCAGACATCCCATTCAGTCTGTCTTCCTCTACAGCAGTAACATTAGGATCTAAATTTGCACCAGACTCATCCTAAAAATTACATGGACATGTTATATTAGATATGACAATGATGTCATATGAAGAACACAAAGTCTTACTTCAAGCAGTATTTTGAGCTGGGCGTTTCTGTAATCATCTCCATGAGCATCAAGAGTCTTCATGAGGAAACTGCAATAGGATGAAACACAAAATAATGTTAAAAAAACAATTTGTTAATTTGTAATATGCAGAAGCTAGGTACATTTTTTTTACCGCCTTTCTTTCTTTAATCTACGTGTTATTCTTTGTACTTGATGAAGACGACCAAGAATCTTCTGATTTACCTGCAATAAACACAAAGAAAATTAAGTTGCATGTAACAACACCAACATTACATTTTATAACTTCACATTAGGGGTGTAATGATAGTTACTATATTAATGTATGGATTTTTTTCTGTGATACAACTATATTGTTATTATTGTTATATATACGTGTGTGTATATACACACAGCTACCCTGGGGCAGACTGACGGAAGCGTGGCTGCCATTCTGCGCCAACGGCCCCTCCGACCACCACCAAACACAGTCACACTGACACATTCATACATACAGGCAAGGTGGGTGAAGTGTCTTGCCCAAGGACACAACTATATATAACATATATATATATATATATATATATATATATATATATATATATATATATATATATATACATATACATATATACATATATATATACATATATATATATACATATATATATATATATATATATACATATATATATATACATATACATATATATATACATATATATATATACATATACATACATATATATATATACATATATATATATATACACATATATATATACACATATACATATACACATATACATATACACATATACATATATACATATACATATATACATATACTATATACACATATATACATATACATATACACATATATATATATATATATACATATATACTATATATATATATATATATATATATATATATATATATATATATCACACACACACACACACACACACACACATACATATATATATATATATATATATATATATATATATATATATATCCCAGATCCCAGGAAAAACATCAGACATCTCAGTCCAGAAGAGCGCAGTCCTAGGAACAGCAAAGATACTGCGCAGAACCCTCAAGCTCCCAGGCCTCTGGTAGAGGACCCGAGCTTGGATGGATGAAACCGCCCACGGAGGGCGAGAGGACAATTTTTTTTTTTTATAAATCAGTAATATCAAATGTTAAAATAATCATGTTAAAATAAAACCAGATGCATCTTTTTGGATATCATTTTTGTGTTAATGAGATAAAATGTTATCTTCAACTCTGCTTCGCTCTCTCTCTGCTGGACATAATCAAGCCTGGCTGCGGGGCTACATTTGGGAGTAAACTTTTATGATTTTTGGCGAAAAGTTGCTGTATCAATTATACTAATATGAAGGTGTTGAATTAGCTGATTCCCAATTGCTTTGCCATTGCATTGCCGGTTCTAAGTCAGACCAGTGCATGTTGGACTCCGGCAGGGCTCCCCTTTGTCACCGGTTCTGTTTATTATCTTCATGGACAGAATTTCTAGGTCCAGCCAGGGGCCGGAGGGAGTCTGGTTTTTGGGATCACAGGATTTCATCTCTGCTTTTTGCAAATGATACTGTCCTGTTGGCTTCCTCAAACCAGGACCTTCAGTGTGCACTGGGGCAGTTTACAGCCAAGTGTGAAGCAGCTGGGATGAGTATCAGCACCTCCAAGTCCGAGGCCATGGTTCTTGACCGGAAAAGGGTGGCTTGCCCTCTCCAGGTCGGAGGTGAGATCCTGCCTCAAGTGGAGGAGTTTAAGTATCTCGGGGTCTTGTTCACGAGTGAGGGAAGGATGGAGCGTGAGATTGACAGGCGGATCGGTGCAGCGTCTGCAGTAATGTGGTTGTTGTATCACTTTGTTGTGGCAAAGAAGGAATTGAGCCGAAAGGCAAAGCTCTCGATTTACCTGTCGATCTACTTTCCTACAACCCCTGGTCATGAGCTTTGGGTCATGACCGAAAGGACAAGATCCCAGATACAAGCGGCCGACATGAGTTTCCTCTGCAGGATGGCTGGGTGCTCCCTTAGAGATAGGGTGAGGAGCTCTGTCACCCGGGAGGAGCTCGGAGTAGAGCCACTGCTCCTTCACATTGAGAGGAGTCAGCTGCGGTGGCTCGGGCATCTGTTCCAGATACCACCTGGATGCCTCCCTGGGGAGGTGTTCAGGGCATGTCCCACCGGGTGGAGGCCCCGGGGAAGTCATACGATATGCTGGAGGGACTATGTCTCTCAGCTGGCCTGGGAACGCTTTGGGGTCCCCTTGGTAGAGCTGGAGGAAGTGTTTGTGGAGAGGGAAGTCTGGGCATCTTTGCTTAGACTGCTGCCTCTGCATCCCGGATAAGCGTTAGTAGATGGATGGATGGTGTTGAATAGTATGAAACTGTATCATTCCAAATTAGCCACTATCATCCTTGAAACAATTCTGAAATAATTCTAATCGATACATTTCATATCATAGCAAAAACATTTACACTGTATATCTGAGGTGGGTTTTTAAAGTTTTCTATATAATACCTATATTCTTGTAATGTTCACAGTAGTACGCACACCTGCTCAATTTCTTTACATCGTCTGCTCAGGGCAAGGTATTTTCTTTTATCTAATGCTCTCCTTTCTTCATCTTCTTGTGCTGTGTTTTCAATCATCTCTTTGTCCCCCGAGCCTAGTTCAACCTGGAAGAAAAACACATTTTACACATAGGTCATTTAAAAAATGTAACATAAAGTTATGATAAGTTATTTTAAAAACTGTATCATGCAAATAGTGGTGTTTAGAAAAGACCCTGCTAGGTAGACAGAATATTGCAAACAGAAAGTTAATTAGCAAAAGCAAGAATATTTTATTTGTCATATAAAATACTTTTGGTATACAGTTTGGTATACTGTATTTACGCACCTCTCCTGGTCCCAGCTCAACACCCCCTGGCTCCAACTCTGCTTCCAGGATGTGTCCTCCAAACAGAGGAGGCAGAGCCAAGCCAGAGAAATCCTCCATTGTCTAATGATGTGAAGTTAGTTTCTGACGTCGCTGAATACATAAAATCCTGTATTGCTAATATCATTAATATTAAACAATGCTACTATGCAATCTGCAGGCACTTAATTTGTAGAAAAGCTGCTCGTTGGTGTGTTTTTTCTCAAAGCTCCAGCTCAATCAATGCCTGTAATACTCACATATGAAGCGATATTGTCTCGTCAACCAAATGCAATTACTGGCATAGAAATAAGCAAAAAAAAAAAAAAAAGTTAATTGTTTGTAACGGCAGCTGCTCGTTCAAAGTCCCTATGGTTATTTTCCTCCTATGCTTAAGGTTTTCATCTAACTGGCGCAGTAAATATACGTCATTTCCGAGTTACTACATTTCCCATGAGCAGACGTACTCTTAAACTACAGCAGACAACATGGCCGGTATGTGGATATTTTCTCATTTTTGTGTCGTTCATAAAGTCACTAAGTGACATTGTGGTTCCCTAAAAGCACACCTACATGATTTATACAAATTTAACTACGACCTGCAAGTCTTTTATTATTAAAAGAAGGACAACTGGTTCATGAAGATGTGACCTTGGGTGTATTGCTAACGTTAGCTTAGTAGTTGCGGAGCTGTGCTGAACTTTGATTTAATATGTTTAGGTTTATGTATGTTCTACTTTTTGTTACAGGGTTTCTCGGTTTCCTGAAAAATGCTTGGAATAAAGAACCTGTTATCCTGGTATCATGTGGGATTGGCCTGCTAGGTAAGTAAACAACCAAACTTCCATGTCTTGAGGAGGGTAGATGATGTGTCAGTAGTGATATGTTTCATCTTTGTTTATTCATATTCAAATCTTCATGAGACAAACTCATTGCGTCAATCTCGCACCATAGACCCTTCCAGGAATGATGCGTTTAAAAAAGTTGTGCACGCAGATTAACGTTCTTTCCCATTCATTTCTACGAGTGAGCAAAATAAAATTATTCATTTAGACGTTTTTGGGCAGCAGGAACCAATGGTTGTTGTTTATATATTTAATAAAAATAATTCTGAACGGATATGTCCCATATCTGAGTGTCAGTTCAAGTTGCTAAAGTTAACTTATAAAAGTACGATTTGTGGTGATTGATTAATTCAGTCTGAACATACAATAGCAAACGTTTATGGTCCGCCACATTTCTGTTACTATTTGTCATTGAAATTCAGAAATATAAATTGCGTAACGTTAGCCTTTAGCTTAGATGGTAATTATAGACGCTAATTACAACGTTTCATTAAACAGCTAAACGTTCACACACTCGCTAATGTTATTAAACTATGCTTGGATATTATTCACATGTGGCAGAGTGGTTGTCAGTCGCCATACCTGCTGATTATTCATAATTTGCGATGTTTGGTGGCTAGCGCTAATTGCTCCATTAAAAATGTTTTATCGTCTTTTTAAACTTCCGGTAGGAGAAGAAGGGTCATATAGACCCATCTTCTTTATATCTTTTTTTTAACCAGGAAAAAAAATCCATTGAGATTGGCAGTCTCTTTTACAAGGATGTCTGCCTGCCTGCCTGTCCGCCCGCCCGCCCAAGATGAGTCAGTAGTACAGACAAAGTGGAGAATACAAGCATTGTATTGCATTAGACATTTGACAGATACAACACAGTCACCGATCCGTACACTCATAAGAAAACATAAAATCTTAAAGACATTGAGATTAAATATTTAGACAAGTAAGATCCTGCATGACCACATGATACAGGTATTAGTCTCAGGTCTGAGACCATAAACTGAGATATATACTTGTGCGTAGTATCATGTTTATCTTATACTTGGTAGACTTTCCAACACTATCCAACCAACTTTTATGCAATGCATTTTAGTCTTTGTGCATCATATTAACACAAATTAAATTAAAATCATTGTTTATCTCAATAAAAATCCTGTATGTAATTCATTATATCTTATTCTGTGATGATTACTTATTTTTCAGGTGTTGCTCTTCCATTCATCAGCCCAATGACAAAATATACAGGAATGATAAATTCAGCAGTACCAGTAAATTACCCAGGTAATTGTTGATGCACTACATTACTTTTTTATTTAGTGCACCATAAATAAATTTGTATTTTTATTTCTAATATCATTTTTAATGTGTCTTGCAGTCCCAGTACGAGATGATGGAAACATGCCTGATGTACCTGCCCATCCATGTGAACCAAAAGGAAACAACCTTGAATGGCTAAAAAAGTTATAATTATTTTCACAAACCCAACATCTGGGCTTTTTCCTGTCTGTCTTCTCTACATGCCCATGTTTCAAAATAAAGATTTTATTTATTACATGCACCTGTTGTGATGGGTTTGTTTAACAGATATTAACATATATACATAGTATATACGTTTAGGTCCATAAATATTTGGACACATTCAAGTTTTGTTATTTTAGCTTTTTACCTAAACTTATTCAAAATACTGTTCTATGATTAATATGGATATATAAGTGCAGACTCTGCTGTGATTTAAGAGTATTCACATCCAAATTGGAGGAAAGATTTAGGAATTACAGCTCTTAAATGTGCAGCTGCCTCTTTTTCAAGGGACCAAAAGTAATTGGACAAATTAGCATTATAACAAATAAAATATTAATTTTGAATACTTTGTTGACAAGACTTTGGAGGCAATGGCCTTTGTTATGCTCTAGGCCTTTACTGCAGCTGTCTTCAGTTGTTGCTTATTTGTGGGTTTTAGTGGCTTAAGTTTTGTCTTAAACAACTTGCAGCTTGAGCAGGTTGAAATCTGGTGAGTGACTCAGCTGTTGCATAATGTTCCATTTATTTACCATATGTACTGTGAGGAGCTGTCCAATCAACTGTGCAGCAATTGACTGAATCTGAGCAGAAATTGTATCCCTATACACTAAGAATTCATTTGACTGCTTCTGTCTTCAGTCACATTATCAGTAAACACCAGTGACCCAGTGCCATTGAAAGATATGCTGCTCATATTACACCGCTCCACCATGTTTTACAGAAGATGTGGTGTGGTGCCTTCTCCAGACTTGTCTCTGCTCATCACTCTGGTACAGGTTGGTCTGAGTCTGAGTCTGATCTGTGTAAAGAGTGCTGTTCCAGATCTGGGCTGGCCTCTTTAAATGCTTTTTGGCAAAGTCTTATCTGACCTTTCTATTTGTCAGGCTGATGAATGGTTTGCACCTTATTTGTTCTCATGAAGTCTTCTCTTTGTGGTGGACATAGATACTGATACGTTTTATATATGTCGTGCACTAAGGTGGATGCTGTAAAGGTGTTTTTCCCCATTTTTTTTAAAATCCAGCCAAAGGATGGTCTGGTTAACTTCCATTGAGAGACTGCATGTTGTGGGTTCACAGCAATAGCTTTCAAATGCAAATGTAGCACCTGGAATTATTTCCAGGCCTTTTACCTGCTCAGTTTATGATGGATTAATGACAGCAATAGCCCATGAATTAGCCTTTGAGGCAACTGTCCAATCACTTTTGGTCCCTTGAAAAAGAGGCATGCATATTAAAGAGCTGTAATTCCTAAACCCTTTTCCAATTTGGATGTGAAGAGCCAAAACTTACAGAAGAGAGTCTGGACTTCAAGCCCATATGAATTATATAGCTGTATCTTGAAAAGTTTTTGTGAAACAGCTAAATTAACAACTTGTGTCAGTGTCCAAATACTTATGGACGTAACTGTAAACAGTATCTTCTTAATAGTAATAAGTTTTTGATTTTAGACAGTTACAAATGCAGAAATGAACACATTTTATTTTTGTAAAACACTACACATTTTCACATAATGTTTGGTGTGATGATTTTTTAAATTTCATACTGGCTGTTTCTCAGCTGCATAATATGTATTTAAACAATAATATAGTCAGTGTATTTTTAAGAACCACAATTATTTATGTAATCAGTAAACAAAGAAACATGTCTTCATGTTTTATTTCACCAAGTATTTGAGGTCACAATCTTAAACACCATGTAGATTTTGAACTTCTGCAGATTCATATTTCAAATTTATTCTTCTTATTTTTTGTATAGAATACCTCTGTATTAAACATGTCATTAGAACTTGTATTTTGATTTTTGGAATCTTACAGCCTGGGACAAACATCTTTTTACACAAAATGTTCACACATTTGTGACCTACAGTACATAATAAATACTGTATGTAGGTTATGGCCTGCCCCACCATCAGGTTCACTTTCTATTTACTTTCTTTATCACTTTCAAAAAGGCATTTCTTAATTTTTAATTTTCTTTCCTTTCAAACCTCTTTTTCAGTCTGAGAGGTAAACAGCCATAGCCCTCTAGTCTACAGTACTGTATATGTCTCACTTTTTACAGAGTAAGAGAATCAAGAAGACAACAATTTTGCAGACTAGGCACATTTTTTTAAAGAACCTCTCACAATGCACTACTTTCTAAAAACATTTCTTCAATGACAGTACCTTCCAAGTCTTCAACTAGTAACTGTTGCAATTCAGTGACATGTTGTCCTTGGGGTTGCATTGAGGTAAAGTGTACAAATAGTTTCCATTTACAAAGTACAATCAACATGAAGAGCCATACTAAAAACTTAACAGCAGAATGTGAGACATAAACAAGATATATATTCTATCCACTCAAATATGATAACTTATGTCATTATAAGCTAAAATACATCATATCATTAAGTAAAATATTCATTTAAAATATCCCAGTATATAAATTTGTAATGTACAGAAATAGTCATTGAATATAGTAATTTAATAGCCAATAAAAAGCTATGACCAGGCTCATTAATTTCACTGTTATGCAACATTTTCATGGTAAAAGCTTGTCCTCTTCTGAGAAAACATCAATATGCCAACATTTAATCCTTAAATCCTACTATTAGGAACCAGTCCCTATATCCTCTAAAGAAAACAATACTGTATCTGCAAAAACAAAAGAACTGCATTAAAATGTTAATGTTGTCTATAAAAGGTGAAGACAAGTCTGAAAAAGTTAATTATAGGTCTTTTGAATGTACAGGTGTCGTTATGTCTATTTCTTTTCATAATATTCTAAATCAATTTGCTTTTAAAAGAAATATACACTTGTGCTACTAATTGAATAGAGCGTACTTTATGTCATGTCATGTTTATATCTGTCAGATTTTAAAAATACTGCTTTTATGAGCATAAAGTACAATTTATATTAGAACAAATTGCAAAACAATGTCAAATTCAACCAATATGCAAAAATGTGCCAATAATCAAAGTGACATTGGAAAAATATCTAGGATGGAAGCTCCTCTTGCAGAAACAAATAACTTACTCAATGATGGGGGCTGAGCGATCATTGGTAACAGTTTTTCTGAGTCGAATGTGAGCAAATGGATTTGGCCTGAGGAGCAAAACATAATTATAATTTGCAGTATGTTAATTGTATTAGGCTTGCACCATGTGATTTATGTGTTCTGTTTGAGGAGCTGCAAAATAAATTGGAGAATGCTACCTGGTTGGTGATGGCGGTGGTGGCGCCAGTGCTGCAGAGATCTATGGTACAGAAGAGTCAAAAGTCTTATGTTAATTTGCTCAAAGAAAACACATATAGGCATATTTAGACTCTGAATCTAAGTTTGCTGACCTTGTTGCTCTCAGCCATACTGTAAGGCCGCGGACGGAAGGTGCTGACCCTTGGAGGAAGAAAAGAGCGCTCCTCCTCTGACTCGGGGGTGAGAGCAGGGAGCCCAGATGAACCCAGCTTGTCGAGTTGCCCAGTACTGGTGCTGTTAGCTTTAGATAACAACAGAGGACTGCAAGAGAATCAAAGATAGGAAAAGGAAGTATTGTATGGGTGGAACAAGATTTTTATGACTGTTGTGATGTGATTGGAAAGTAGAAGAATTATGATATATATTTGTATTGGACCTTTTAATGCTCCATACACCTTATTTTAGACCTACCCTTCAACATAGTCGATCTTACTATGGAGTGGTTGTGTGTAGGAGAAAGGGAACCAGCCTTTCCTGGAATGTAACATTAGGAGAGAGACAAAGCTGTTTTTAGGTGGAAAGAAAAGATTCAATAAATGAATGCTGTATCAAAAATATAACTGTACCGTCCTGTACGATCGTTTTGACCATAATGCCATCCGTCTCTAGGCTCAGAAATGAGAAGGGTTATGTTGTCACCAGCAAGAAAGTGCAGTAAACAAGCTCCCCCACTGACACCAGCCTGTGATGTTTCTGGAGCGTGCGCAAACATGGCTTCGACGCGTGTAGCTCCCAAGAGAGGCAGCATTCGAGGCAGAGTGGAGCCTACAGGAAGAAATAATAGAAACATTAGGCAAACTAAACACAATGTCATAAGAAAACACATTAATGAATAGCGCTTTACCCTGAAAGCCACTGTGTCTCATGTCGGTCCCAGGTCGTCTCGGCAGTGGAAGTGTGGCTGTGGCAGACATTTCTATCCCCTTCAGAAGCCATGGGTTATGTGACGGTGAAAGGGTGGTGCTTCCACCAGGACCTACTTGTTGGTGCAACAGTTGAACTGGTGTCATGGATCTAGACAGAGGAGCACTGTGGGGCAGCGGGGGGCTGTGGGGTGCGCTGTGTGAAATGGGAAGTGTCATGCCCTGTGACGAGCTGTTGGCTGGAGCCACCTGGCTGAGGGACATCACTGTGGAGGGGATGAGACTTGGAGAGAGGTTGGACGTGTTGGTGGACAGGAGCACGGTGCTCTGCTGTTCTAGGCCAGTGGATGTGCCGGGAATGGATGTGCCTGAACTGGCACTGCCACTAGCCCCGCCATCATTGAGGGGGCTGGTGGATGTACTGAGGGGTGTGCTGCAGTGATGAGGAGACGCTCCCGCAGAAGACCCGCCTGCTGCTCCTCCAGAGTCAGACGAGGAATGTAAAGTCTGTGGAGAGTCCTGGGTTGGAGAGGAGTCACTCTGAGAGAATGAGGGGAGAGAGCGCTGCTGCTGGGAACGACTGGAGTCACCGTTCTGCAAAGGTGGGACCTCTTGTACAGAGAGCCTCTAAAAACATCAAGAGTTGTAATCAAATAACTGTAAATTTGATAGGTTTAATCTCTTGTGCTGTGTAATGAGTGTAAACTGTACATTGCAGTTAAATTTAGTGAAAAGATAAATTATATAACAGTAGCATGCAGTGACTTTTTCAAGCGACAAGCAGAGACCTTGACTTCATTAAGTTTTATATGACAACATTTTGATTAAATTTAAATTTAATTAAAAATCACTTAACTGCAATCCCATCAGTGTTTGTGTGGTAGGCTGTTTCAAACTATCTCACACTCTTCCTATATAATTACTATTACTAACGCTGTTTGTATACAAAACAATGTCATTACAACATATTTTTTCCACAAAGCTGGCCTTCTCTGTTGCCTTATCAGTTCAGCACGGGCCACTGGCTCCTCTCTGCTCCTCCAGCTCCACTTCTTATGAACATGTCTGACACTTAACGATGTACATGAGGATATCATTTATATGACACGCAGTTTAATGCACCAGTATGTACTCATGAGAAACGTGAACAGGGTTTAAGCTACAAACTATGACTTATCTGCAGAAACGCTCTTAGACACTTTGGCTGCGGATACTTGTGGAAAGTTTTGTTGTCTGACGCGGCGCATGCGCACTGTAACGGACAGGACCGTAAGCTGCACAGTGCGCTGCTTGTCGCCCGCTGCTCTCAGCCAGAGATCTCTGTCACTGAGCCTGAGACTGACCACAGCACGCATGCGCGAGCCTCCAAAACAATATGCTGGCCCTCTGCTTGACAAGCTCCAGGCAGAAACAGAGCACCATGACTCCGCCTCCACGGAGGTGAAAATGACAGAAATGAATGGCAGAGAGGCAACCTAGCTTGCCTTGACAGTACCTGGAGTGGCCAGCAGGGCGCAGAAAAAAACTGAACTGAGTGACTGAAAGTAGGTAATAGACTGATTCTCTATGGAAGTGAATGGCAAATTGAAATGTTTGGAGAGATAGCGATTTAATTTTGTTATAGTTTTAATCCGTGTGTTTTTTAGATTTGATTGGTCAAGCACTCCTTGCCTTGCTTGCCCTCACGGCACGCCCATGTTATATAATATATATTTTTCTTCTTCGGCCATAGCAAACCAGTCGCACAGTGATTTGGCAAGTTTTTTATGCCAGATGCTCTTCCTGCCACAACCAACCACATATGTACGAAAGGAGTAAGCAGCAAGTGTGAAGCGATGTCAGTGTCACCCCTATATAAATTATAATAAATGATTGTTCAGTATTTATTTAAGAATATATTGTAGAATAATACATTTACATTTAATTCACTGACCCACATTACCATTATATAGTGAGCCATTAATGTCAGGATATTTTAAAGGATGTTTGAATTGTCAATTGTATGTCCACAAACAAAAACAGATTTAAAATAACCAAACCTGTTCTGGTTGGCCAGTGCCAGGCTTGTTGTGTCTGAGGACCTCGGCAACCCCAGCAGTTCCTGAGCTCTGAGGAGCAGTGTGGCGAAGAAGATTCAGAGCGCGCTCTGGGAGTTTAGTTGGCTGAGAACAAGACTGCTGCCAAGAGGACAGCTTCTGTGACAAGAGCTCCTTCACCTGTTGGGTAAAGTTGAAAACACAAAACCATAATTAAGCAAATATATTTTCTAGGATTTTTTTCCTCCTTTTTAAAAAATTGCACTATAATGAAGCTAAACATTTTGCTAGCCACAGTAGTGACATGCAACTTTAATCGTGAATTAGTTTAGGTTAAAAATTGCATATGGCCATATTTTGACATTGCTATACATGTATTTTTAAAAAGACGTAAACTAATTCAAATTCATCACCTTAGAGTGATAGTTGATGAGCAGTTTGGTAACACAACATTGTCTGTCGACAAGAAAACAATATCTTCTTCTCTCCTCCGTGAGCGCTGACCTGTAACCCGTAGCAACAAGAGCGTCCAGCTCACCTTGGCGACGGCTCATCAGCTCCACGAACTAAAGGTAAAAAGTCAAACATTACTGCAGAAACAAGTACAGAGCAGCAAATGCTGAGCACAATGGGGTGACCTTTTATATAGGAGGAAAAAAAATGACTGTGACATCAGTTCCTGTTTTTAAATAATGTAAAACGCAGTGTTTATGACTAATGAGCTGCTATAGTCCTCTTATCATCACTGCCATGTGGTAAAATCCACTCAGCCTCTTACAGGATTCATATTTCTGTGAATAAAGCTTTTGTGCTCAATGACTTGTTGCTGAAAACTAATCTGCCCTAATTTTTGCAACTGTTTTTAATCTCTCGTAATGACAGTAATACGATGCATTCAAAGTTTTACTCCTCCAGTAAAATAGGCCACTCAGTGACCTTGCTTTTAATTACCTGCATCTCTCTGTCTCCGTACTTGTTTGGATGGCGACTGGCCTGGCTTTTCCTGCGGAGCTTCTTCAGCTGAGACTGGCAGCGCTCAATAGACTCCGACTTAGACCTGCGCTCACTCTGATATTTCTTTAAGGTAGCCTAAGCAAAGCAATCATCAGTCAGTAAGAAAGGTTTAGTTATTTGACAGATCATATCAGAGAAAGTACTTTTACAACTGTGCACTGATTACTGACAAGGCCACAGTGATTTTATGTAAACTTACTGTGAGGTATTTGATGTCAAGTTCCAGCTTTTGCTCCAGTTGAGCCAGCAGCTCAGAATGAAAGAGCTTCAACTGTTGAAAAATGGAAACATATATGTACATCTAATTTAAAGGATTTTGATTTAAATTGAGACATGAAATACTATTTGGATACAATAATAACACTGTTACAAATACATCCCATATCCCATTCTAATATAAAATGCACCTTCTTACCACATCTTCCAGCTGCACTTGGATCTGCCGGTGCACCTCTGCCATTTGAAATAATGTGTCTCCTGTAATAAGTAAATTTTTTTTTTTCAAATATGTGGATTTGTGCTAATGGTGCTCTAATTACTGTCAACAAATGTTACAATTTCTTCATCAAAACTAAAGTAAAATGCTCCTTTGACACTGATCATAGGCGCACATTGGTGGTCAGCTGCCTTCCTTGGTCACATTGCACAGTAGTATGTGGTGGTTGGCATCTTGCCCTCCGACACTCCTGCCTGCCTCCCCCGCTGTTTGCAGCATTACAATGAGATCATGTGGTGTTGTTAATCTCCCAACAATGACCCTACTCACTCTATTTCCCTCTGTTCACTTTCTCTGTCCACATTTCTTCCCTCTTGTCTTCATCCCCGCACTTATAAACGTGTTAGATGCACACAGAATGCTCTCAGCTCCTCCACAGCTGCCACAGCTAGTCTCTTACTCTCTGTTAGTTCCAGCACCAAATAATTTTTTACTCTCTCCTCAAATGTGTTCTTTCTATGCACCAACTCACCCAGCTCCTTGGAGCCTTGGCTGTCACTCGCTAGCTCCCCAAGTTTTACCAAAGCATCAAAGTAGCCCTTGGCAGCCACTGTAACTCCTGAAAAACAGACCACAAGTTTCAACAAACATTTCAGAGCATTGATCTCATAATACTAAGTATTTGAGTTAAGAATAATTAGATTCCAGTTAGGCCATGTTTAACAAACCTGTCAAGGCTTTCTCGTACTGTTTCCCCATGGTGACAAAGTTCTTTAAACTGGGGTTGAACTGGTCTAAAATCCCCTGTTGGCAGGAACACAACATGTGAATGTGTGACAAATTACACTATGTCCAATAAGCTATAGTGGAGTAAACAACTGTGTACCTTATACACACTTTCTGTCATCTTATTCACTTCCTCAGTCCGTGACATTTTTGCTTATTTTTCTTTAATTTGTGTGTGTGGGCTCCAAAAAAGTTGAATTAAGAAGGTTCAGGGCCTATGCTCTGCAGTTTTCAGTTACCTTCAAAACACAGAAAGCAAAATCAAGCGTAAATAGTTGAAATGAATGAATATTGTAAGAGTCACAATTTTTTTTTTTTACTTTCCTGAAGTAGCATGCATAAACACTTTTCCCAAAACCTTGCTTTATGTGTGCAGACACTAACCTAAAATGACTCTATTTTGACCTTGCTGCAAGTGAAATGACACAAGATTTTTTATTTTTATTTTGTAGCATTCACAAAAAATAACAATCTTGAAAGCCTTGGCAAAGTCTTTTCATATCAAATTATTTTGTCATGGGTCTCCTCATCTATTCATACGTTGCCAGTTTGTACATTATCACTACACAACATTACAGCTATGCAAATATTTCTGCAAGATCCGTGTGCCAGAGTTTCAGATAAAAACAAAAGACTAAGTTACAGGTGTCAGAACCCTGAACACACATGCAACAGTTATAAGGACAGCTAAGGAGAAGTTGATCTTGGGGCCAGAGGATTTCCAGTCTGGATTTGATGGCCAAAGATTTGCTTGAATTGTTTTTTCCCTTCTCAGCCCTCTTTTGTTATGACAGTGAGATTAGAGACAAAATGTAGACCCAAATCATCTAATCATATAAGACACAATGAAAACATTTGCAGAACCTTGCTCATTAAGGCCATGTTGGTGGAGTCAGGGCAACTGTAACCATCTGCAGGATAAGAGACCACTGGCTTTTAAATGTCTCATGCTTGTAATATACTGTTTAATCCAAAGAAAATACTTCAGCAGAGGTCTATAGATAAAGTGGTACAGCATATTTTTTAGTTCTAATAAAGTGATGTTTGTTTCATGGTGCAAGTGTTGCAGGTGCCAGGGACCCAAACAGAAGATGCATTCATTTGCTTTGAACACATAAATCTGCTTAAAACATTATACTTAAATCTTACCATTAAAGAAGGAAATCTAGGCTACAGAGACAAACGCAAACAAACCAGAACAGAAATAAAAGCTTCATTGTTTTGTATCCAGCAACAATAACATCTGGGATAGAGGTGCCAATAAAATTTAGGCTATGAACCCGAGTAAAAATGCGTGGATATTTTTCTATAGCCTACACCTCATTTGCCCATCGCACAGTTCAACACGGAACCTATAGGCTAGACCTTTAAACTTAACTTTCATTAAAAATAAAAAATAAAAAAGTTACTTACCTTTTTTGCCTCATTGTAAGAATCGATAAAGACTTCCTGCGCGTCTTATGGGAGGTAAATGAGCAGTACAACACCCACTTCTTTTCTTTCTATTAGGCTACTTTCCCTCTCCGTTAGTTAGTGGGGGGTTGTTTCATCCACAGCGCACTAAATCTCACTCCCCCCACCCCTTTTTCACATGGCCCTTTCTCTCACACACTTTACTCTCTGGAATCGGGGTCAGATACTTGGTGCCATTCAGTGCCTCTCCTCATTACTGAGCCGATTATCAACATGCCTGCAAAAACTGACCAGAAATTACCACCTCATACCCTGTACTTCCAAACTGCTTGCTCCCCTGTCCGCGGCTCCTCGCCTCCACTCCTGTCCTGTCCTGCCTCTACCGGTCCCTCTCTTACTCGCTGGGCCAGAATAACAATGAGCAGTAAGAACCTCGGCTGAATAGCGACAGGGGAAAGAGAATAATGACTTGAACTTTTTAAGCCAAAGACGCAGGGGCGCACAGGCTGGCATCTCACTGGCCCACATACAGCCGGCCCATGGTGCATTCCTGCTCCCCATTTTCTCACATAAGGAACACATAGGAGGAGGAGGCCCAGGGGTGGACACAGGCCTTTCACTAACACCGCAACAGTCTGGGCAATAGAAGAAACAATGGCTCTGGAGACTAGCGTGATTTATAGTTCTAAAAAAAAAACTATACGAGAAGACGTTTGCATAGCCACGGAACACACCGAGAAGATGTGACTGTCTACTTTCATCACTAATGCAACAAATTAAAACTGAGTCACTTAAAATGTGGACATAGATAATTATTACAAATCTGATGGGTGAATAGAAATAGTCAAAGGCAAGTCAGTGTTAAGCATAATGTAGCTTTAAAGATTAGAAAATAGCCTAATCTTAACAAAAAGCACATTAGGCTGCTGCGAGTTAACAGGTGTCAGACACTTGCAGTAACAAGTTATCTCCACAGGATGGCGGTGTAGCTTTGTAGGGAGCACTGTTTTGGGCTTCTGTTCACAAAGGACAAGCGGAGCAGAGGTGGAAGAAGTTCTCCAAATCTGTGCTCAAGTTACTTTACAGCAACATTAGTCATGTAGAAGGAGTCATCTAAATTAACATCATTTCTTGGAGAGAAACAAAACAGGAAAAGCAAACACAATACACATAACACCTCGTGTTTTTGTTTTATTAAGAATCCCTGAATTATTTTTTTTGGAACATTTGGAAAACCCTGGGCTGAGTGATATGTGAAATGACTAAATAAGGGTAGCATCACACAGTTATATCATGTCCTGCCATCTTACAACTGAACATTTTAACATACAGCATATCTATTATTAAAGATCCACTAGCCAGTGTATTTGGGAAAAACAAATTAATGCTATATTGTTATTATAAATAGCACAGCATAACAGAAGTTATCTCTGAAAATATGACACCTTATCTTGGCTTTTTTTTTTTTTTTTTTTTTTTTTTTTTTTGATAAAGAACCAAAGAGGGTGGTCCCATTCAGATCAGAGACACTTTCATTAACTGACTTCCAGCACGGGCACGTCTTTATACACTGAAGCTGAGGTGATGGTGGCAGCAAGTCCAACTAGAAATATGTCTATTCCAGAGCTGGCCCCAACTGCTAACACCACAAAACAGCAGAATTAAAAGAAAAACAAAGACAGAAAAAAAAAAGCATGCCAAAAATCTGGTGCTAAAAAACACAAATATACAGTGTAAGTGGGAGGGAGAAAGCTTTTTTTAAATGTAAACTTTTTTCACAGTCTCTAATAATCGGGTATAGGACCTTTAAATGGGTTTATAAGCCACCCTCATACCAGACCAGTATGTCGTATGGGTTTGCAGGATATCACCTAGACTAGTCCAGTACTCAGTGTCTGTGGTGTTGTGTCCCTGGACATAAGCCACAAAGCTGTCGCCGCTTGCTTCCTCAGATCCTCGTTCCACTCACTAAGAAGCCTAACAGAGAAGACACAGCAGTGCAAAATGACCTAAAAACAATAATGCTTTTTACTCTTTCTCAAAATCTCTTACAAATATAATACACGTTTGGCTACTATCTGCTTTTACAGAAGTTATGTAATAAGTAACGTGGAAGTAGTTTTGTAGTATGGTTTAAGGCTTGTTTATAGAGGTGAGCAAGCATGGTCAAACACATGTATCTTTCTGTAACCACGAGCTGTTTACTGTGTTGGTATTGTGTGTTTGTCTTTGACCTTAGCATGGCCATCTGGTGTGTTCTGTTATAGCCTCTTTGGCTGTCAGTCAAGCTGGAAGAGACAAGGAATTAATGAAGCCAATTACTCCCGTGCATGGATCTAGGTGAGCTGTGTGTGCTGGACCTGACGCCACTGTCTGGGTCTAGAATAAGAGGCTATCAGAAAATAAATAAATAAATAAATAAATAAATAAATAAATAATAATAATAAAGAAAAAAATAACAAAATGAGAATAAGAAATATTTGCATTACATGAATATGAGCCTATAGGTCAATGTTTGACTTATACATTTACACCAGAAATCTGTACATTTAAGAATACATTTTCAAAAACACAAATTTATGGAGTCAGGTGTGGTGTCAGTGTAAAGACATCCTGACAGGAAAAGAGGTGTGGTATTCTAAGAAAACAAAGCGGAAGGATGAGAGGAGGAGGAGACGAGAGAGGCTGAGACAATAAGGAGGGGACAGAGGGAGTTGAGTCCTCTGCAGTAAATCTGTCTCAATCTGATCAGAGGCTGTTGGACTAACTCACTACACCTTCTGAGGGACAGGGACAATAGCACTGCTCTGTCAGGTAAGGCCCTTTCTGCACTGCTTTTTAACCTGGACACTGTCTAATGGTAATATACTATGAAACATCTATAAAATGGAATATCCCATCACAACTTAATTACTTATTTGGCTCATATTGTTATTTATTCATACATATATTTATTTTTTTCATTTCCTCAATTATTTGACACTATGCAGACAGATATACTGTAGTTCCAATACCAGTGTATGCAGCTGATGTTTGACATAGAGTTTAATAGTTGAATAGTTTTAGAAGAATAAATATTGCTGGCTGATTACAGATTTTGTTTTTCTTAAATGACCAGCATGCAAATACATGTCTATTGAGGTGCACAGTATATTATAAATGTGACAATTAGAACAGTCCAGTGAAGTTTGTATGGTTACACTGTACAAAACCAATATTTTGTTTGTAATTGTGCATAAAGACACCGGTAATAATTTATATATGCAACATTTTGCAATTGCAAAATAAGACAGAAAGTTATGGAAAAGTATCATCTAAAAGGTCAAATACAACAGGCTCATGAAACTTGAGTAATTTTGAAATTATGCTGGGCTTAATGAAGACAAATGTGATTTTAATAAGAGAGTTCTACACTTTGCTTACTTACCTTTTTTTTTTTTTTTTTTACCATGTGTCTGTTGTCAGCTTTTAATTCAGGACTAATCACCCTACTTAAATAACCATCTCAGCCATATGGCACTAGGATGGCACCTGACCCTAGCCTTCACCTGTGTGTGTGTGTGTGTGTGCGTGTGTGTATTACCATCACACTAAAGAAGCGTGCAAAGCTAAGAAGCCCATTTATCTGTGGCACAACAACTGTTTGCAATTAGGTTAATAGAGTGACCTGTGGGATGTAATAAACTTAGAGCTGAACAGTGGAGGTTGGGCGTGACTTGATGTTGTCCCTCCACCATCTGTTTCCTCCCAAGTCCCATAACACGAAGTACAACCTCAGCACAGATTTGGACAGTGAAACAATAAAAGTAAGTCTGTTTTTAAAAGGAATTGAAAATAGAAAAAGTTTAAAAAGTGCCCTCTGCATTAAAATACCATAACTACAGAGTGTATGTAAGATGTCATAAATAATAAATGACAGAGCATTATTTATGAACCCCAACATAAACACATAGTGAAAGAGGGTCAGCACAAGTAACGGGCGGTCAGCCAGGTTTAAGCAGCTAAATACCGACCCTGTATAATGAAGGGCATCTAGAAGTCTTAAGAGGCCAGCTACTCTCTGCGGGAAAAATAAATGAAGACAGGATAATATAATGATTATTAACAAGTAAATATCCACTTTCTTTTCTTCCTATTCATTGATAATCCCTCACTAATAATAACTATATTTATTTATTAAAAAGAAGGATCTCAATACGTATGCTGTGAGTCACTTTGACCTCCTTTTAAACATACAAAAGGTCAGAGTCACTGTGTGAACCTACACCAAAATGCTGTCAAGTGTTAATCCTTGTCGGGACAAGACCTGGTGGTTTTGGCACTTACTAATAGCATGTGGAAGTAGCTAGTCACTGGGGCCAAGGGCACGAGCCGCTTATCCACAGTCACACCCCACTGAGATCTGAAGAGCCTTCTCCACCTGTTCATATTTAATTTATACACACTGACCTTCCTGTTTCTCTATAACAGCAGTGTCTGGGCATAAGGCAAATGAACAGGTACCTTAAATGACAAAACAGTAGACCACTTTAAGTTTGTTTTGCAAAATCAATCATTGATGCTTTGTTTTTCAGGGTTCTCAAGGGGAAAACAGACCACTACAACTCCAAACTTTATTTCTACAAATCAGACCAGTCTTAAATAGATATTTTTAGCTGAACATTTAGTTATTATCTTCAGGTATCTTAGTCCCTGATGTTTTCAAGAGAGTCAACACAATCTTCTCATCAGTAAGGATTACACATTTTGGAGTAAGGCCAAGCTCTTTAGTGTTTGTGCGAGAGGATCATGAAGAACTCTACTTCCCTGTCTGCTTTTCTTTTGTGCACACTGCTTTCTTTACTGTGTCCATCATCTGCCAGTTCAAGCAGTGCAGACTATGACTTTGGAACACATCCACGCTTTGTGTGCACTCCTATTCCAGCGGATGCAGACCCCTCTTGTTTTCCAACTGTAGGGCCCAATGTAGGAACAGCAAGGCCAGGTGGAACGGGGCATCAAAATGCCCCCCCTACTGGCTGGTGGGGGACAAGTGAAGAGGCCAAAGCTACTATCCTCCACCTAAGGGAGAGCTTGGTTCAACAAAAAGAGACTATTCTGGATCAAAGAGAAACCATCAGAGAGTTAACAGCCAAATTAGCCTTGTGCGAGGGCTTCGGACACACCCCTCACACTGACCACCACGGGTCACACTTCCATCATGCAGCAGTGGGCAGCCATCACACATACGCTGACAACGAGCACTATAGCAACCAGCAGGGGCACCATGGAAACAGCAACCTCATACCGGACTCACCGCAACACCCCTCGGTGGGAGGTCATCGAGCTGATGCAGGGCGAAGCCTGGGGAAGGATAAACATGTGACGCCAGGGGACAGCACTCCTGAACAGAATGAGAGGATGCTACAGGCGCTGAAGGAGAGGCTGGAAAACTTGCAGGTGAGTGCTCACAACTTTTACAACTTTGGTCCACTGTTAAAAAATATTAATTCCCATTGTTCATTCCACTTTCCTTTATTAGATAAAGTAATCTTGTTGTCCACTTAGTCTGAAACAAAGGAACAATCAATTACCTAATCGCATACTTGGCCTAAAGTCCTTGAGTGGGTATCTCTGAGAAGGAGCAGGCTCAGAACAGAACGTCACAGTTTGATCAGGAAGAGGGAGGCATGAGGAGAAGTTTTAGCCTTGGTACATGTGAGATTTTTAACAAGCATATGTCTTCTCTGTCCATTTGATTTACAGGAAGAAAACAGATAATGTTTCTTCTTCTTAGTTCTTTCTCTTATTTCACTTATCCAAGCTTTGTCAGGTTAGTTTTGGAGCAATAAGTTGTACGCAGTGTTACAGGGAGTATATGGAGTAGGGGGGTTAAGAGCAACATCAATTAGTGTGATTATCTTTGACAGGTTGGTAATCAGGTCATGCACTAGTACAGTGTCTGTATCTTTGTAAGTAACTTAAAGACCAGTAGATGAGAGACCAGCTTACTTTTCAGCAATACCTGTTGCAGCTAAACTGATGAACTACTTTGAAGTACTTAAAAGATATAAATAATGCCAATCAAACACATCAATGCTTCCCTTTTTGCAGAAAAGAAACACTTCAATGACTTACTCCAGCTCTCTGAAGGAACTGCTGCAGAGGAAAATTGATGCTCTTGAGCAGCAGCTGCACCATCACACAGCGGCCTTCACTGAGCCAGACCATCACAGTGACCACGGCGAGCACCAGGACGATCACCATCCAAACGATCACAGGGATGACCACAGCCATGATGACCTTCACAGTGGAGAGGACCACTCTGACCACCACGACAATGATGACCACCACAACGCTGAGGGTGACCACAACCACCATGAAAAGCATGAAGACCACCACGGCAACGAAGCAGACAGTGGCTACATCTCTCACACAGCATACAGAGGGGCCGGGCCTCGGACTGGTTTTCATGCAAACAAATTAGAGACAATGTTAAATCAGCTTCACCTGACAGGTATGTACACCAAAATGTTTGATTAGTTGGGTAGTTATTCCATAGTTATCTTATGAAATCTACAATAATTAATTTATTATTAAGTTTTTATCTGTGTATACTGACCTAAAATAAGGAAGGAAGGAACTACCTGGATGACAATAAATTTGTTTTTTGATGGGATTTTGATGGTGAACTACATTCATATTTTCCATCTAATAAGTGACAAACAACACTTTTAAAAGATAACATTTGTTAGCCGGAGACAAAAAACCCTGATACATGTTCTTATTAAAAGTAGGCTACTGTATAATCCAACCCATCTTTCGTCACCAGGTCCAAACAGGTTGAAGAGTCCAGATGCCTTCTTGATCAGTTTTCCCATGAGAACAAACTACATGTACGGGCGTGTAAAGAAGACTCTGCTTGAAGAGATCTTTGCCTTCACCTTGTGTCTATGGATAAAAGCAGGCATGGGCCCAGGTCTGGGGACCCCCTTCTCATACTCTGCTCCAGGGCAAGCCAATGAGATAGTGCTCATTGAGTGGGGGAACAACCCTATAGAGCTGCTGATTGATGACAAGGTAAGAGAGCAGTATCTGCATGTTCAAAATGACAATTACAGTGACAATAACAGTGACAACTTAGAAATTAAAAATGTGAATGTTGAGAACATGTGGGCCTAAGCGTTGAAAAGTAACCTACCTACCTTTCCTTGTAGTTGAAAAGGCTTCTGAGACTAAGATGCTTCTGACTTATGACCTTAACCCTGCCACAGATTAACCCTTAACCAGGCATATCCATTACACAGAACTGATTAGCTGTTCTGTAGTGCTGTCTGAAAAGGATAACCATTGGGTCAGACTCGGGAACAGTAGTGGGGATATAGATGAGAACAGTAAACAATGCAACTGGTTGTTGAGTACACAAAAGAACATATTAATGCTATCCAGTCAGTATTTCTCCTTCAATATGCTAAAGACACTTGCTCCCTTTGGACCAATCACACTGCGAAGGTTCCTTAGCAAGTAGTAAGGTAATAGCTAAATCATTTACAGTGTTGTTTACGGTGCAACAGGAAAGCTTGTAGAAACATATATTCATAAAATCATCTGAAATCTTGATCAAAATAAAAAACTTAAGGAACGTTTTTCCAAAATTGTTTCCTCTGCCCTCTAGTGCCAAAAACAATTGACTGCATTCTTTCTTAACACATACAGAAAATGTGCTTTAAAATGTAATTCCTTGATTCATCATTATTTTGAAATGTGTGCATCCAATCCACAGGCAGTGACGCTGCCCTTGTCCCTGACTGATGGGAAGTGGCACCATGTGTGTGTGACTTGGACAACTCGGGATGGACAGTGGGAGGCCTACCAGGACGGGGTACAGAAGGGCACGGGAATCAACCTCTCACCATGGCACCCCATCAAACCTGGAGGTGTTTTTATCCTAGGGCAAGAACAGGTAGGTTATTATCTGTTTAGAAGGGGAGATCATTACATTAGCAGCAGTCTAAGTATTTCTGTATTTCCACCAGGACACTCTTGGGGGACGGTTTGATGCCACTCAGTCGTTTGTGGGTGAGATGTCAGACCTGCACATGTGGTCCCGTGTCTTAAGCACCAGTGACATCCACAGCTTGGCCTCCTGCAGCAGCCATCTTCAAGGTGATGTTATTGCCTGGACTGAGGCAGAGGTGGAGCTCCATGGAGGGGTCACTAGACACCCTTTTGACCCCTGCCATTAAAAAGAAGACAGCAGAAAAATGTACGGAGCACTCTGACTGTATCCAACTCTGAAGAAAGGCACATCAGTAAACATAAGCTGCTTTTAATATTTTAATTGAATATTTCCCTAACACTGCATCCTTCAAAACCATTGCCTTGCATTACTTTACTCACTTTATCAGTGACCTTTGTAGCAAAAGTGAAGTGCTATATAAACAATTAATCAAAGGATTGTGTGTGTACAGAATATTACCCATCATGTGTAGGGCTGGGATTTGATCCTAGTGGTATGTATGTGACATATTGTCATGTTGATGAAATGAAACATCTGTTAGCAGACCCTGTGTGTTCTGTTGTAGTGAACTTAATCATAGACATTTTTGTTTTTTACACTGGATCCTCTTTTTTAATTAAAAGGTTTCCACCAAAATACAGCTACATGACCAAAGAAAATAATTTTTAGTTATTTTGTGGTTATAGTAGATAGACTAATAAATGTTATTTCAGTAATAAAATTTCTTTACAAATCAAAAATGTTAACGTTTAGCTTCTGGAAGAGGCAACTAATTGAACTGTGACTTCTGCATTGATCTGTTTGCATATATTATTGTACATTCATGAACTGTATATAAGATTATAGTTTCATTTTTTTTAAATATGAAAATGTGAATTTTGACTGTATTTTGACCATGTAAATAAAACCTTAACATGAAGCCTCTAGTAATGTCAGAGTTGATTAATGCCGCATGCAGCAAGTTCAAATTAACTGGACTCATCATGGACAGTATTAACTTTAATCCTGGTTGGACAGCCTACCTGAAGATGCTGTGAGTCATAAATGGCATCTCTATAAAACAAATCTGACTGATAATATACTGACCTCCTTACAAAAACTGCAATGACAATTCACTTAAGGAAATAAAGGCAACACTGACTTTCTGTTTAACTTTATTGTTATACAGTAGATAACTGGCACCAATGAATCGGGGTTTCTTTCTGCTACATTTACAGATGATCCATCCATCATCATCTCACAGTAAGTACAAATAAATAAATACAAAATAAAGCCATTTTCTGGGGTCAAAGACTAAGATATCAAAGCCCAGTGCAGATAACTTCAGTGTTTATAGACATGATAAGTGGAAAATTTTGTTGTACCAGTTTTGGCAACTTCGCACATCACAAACCAGAAATTAAAGGCAAGCGGAAATATTAACTTTAGGAATGACAAAAAAGGCATTATCCTTAGGTCCATACATAATTTAATCACTTGGTTTTGTCTTTGAGGTCTCACAGAGATTATCATTCAGCTTGGAGCATGATCTCAGGTACAACTGCAACCCAACAAATACAGTACGTGTGGGTCTAAATACCAGGCATATTATTTGTACAGTTTGTGGTTTATATTCCAGTATATTGCAGTGTGTAGTGTAACCAAAAGAGGGTGCTACAGAGCTGGACTAGTACCAACATTTTTCAATACATATTATGAAGCTGCAGACTTGGAACATGCAGAACTGTCAGAACTGATGACCGCACTCTCACCCTCGTTACTACCAGTAGAAACTTCTATGCTCTCCCACTATGGTTAGGGTTAGGATTAGTGTTTCCTAGACAGTAGTGACTAGCACTACTTAATTCAACAATTAGTTCATGCCCCCGTCGCAATAAACAAGGTTTGGACAATGCAGTCATGTGCGTACGGTCCTGAGAGTGCAGGCTACTGTCTGCAGCTTCAGACTACTCACATTTTCTCCCAAAAAATGAATAAAGTGCAGTATATTGTTCACTAATATCTAGTAATGCCAATTCAACAAACTACACATGTAACAGTTTAGTGAACTGGAAGTCAGGAAAATCAGTTACAGTACAAAAAACCTACACATTAACTTTTTTTTCATTTCTATTACAGTAGTAATCACTTTTTTTGTTTTTACTGGAAATATGTTTTAATAGCTGGGGTCTTATTTTAAAGTTCTTTAATCTATAATACAATTAAAAACTAACTGGTGGATTTAAAAGAGAGTCACTTTACCAACATCTCTTTAATATAATTGTGTAAGTGTAAATGTGTTAATTATACTTCCAACAGGGAACACTAACACTTAACAAATCAGTGCACTAGCAGCTGATGCTTCAGGTCATCATCAACATGCAGTCCTACAGTAGTTCTTAAAAAAGAAAAAAAAAACAATAATTTAAATAATCTCTAAGTGTATCATAAACATTCTAACATCTATGTACAAAAAGTATACACTGTAATGAGCTGCCTTCTTGATTTCTTGATCATATGGTAAACAGTAATGAGATGCCAGGTTTTAGAGACTAAATTGGTTTAGGTCTGTTATCATACAGGCGTCCAGAGGGTTGAGCTATTTCCTATTACTATTTGTAGTTTATAATAGCTGTTCTACACATTAGAAAAATGCATCTATCCAAACTATGGACAGTGTAATAGACGAAGAAGGGTCTTAGGCAACTTTTTCACTGAGACCTTAATACTTCTTGGTGAGCAGTAAATTTCTGTTAAAAAAAAAAAAGATTTTGTGCTCTCAATATTTAAGCTTGGGTAATAATAGTGAACAGTTTAAGGAGAATAACAGTGGCAAAACAATTAAGCAAGTTATTGGTTCATTTCATGTGTTTGACATTTACTCATTCGTTGTCTGTCTCAACCAGCACCAGATAAACTTGGTTATTGTTGAATGCTGAATTCACATTTTAACTAGGGTGCAGCATCATCGGATGCTGCATGATGTAAAATAAAAATAATAAACTGCTTACTACTTCTAATTGAATTTAATTTTGGACCAACTAATTCTGTATGTCAGCAGAGTTTGGTCCAAACAAGCATTTGCAAATCTTATAATTCAAAAACAATCAAAAGAAAAATGCAGCGCTTCACCTCTAAGGCATGCACAAGCTGTTCCAGCCAGCAAAGACCTTTTGTTCTGAGTGCTAGTTTATGAGATTATCCCTATTCAGAGCCAAAGTTTACCACTTGGACAACTTCTAAAAATAGTTGCTTAAGTGTGGACCAAAGCAGAAATCTATTTTACAATGCCTTAGACGCATTACACCATCCCCCTCAATGAGAAAGGTTGTAATGCATCAGATCTGCAGTTATTCACTCTATATGCAGCATTAAAATGTCTTGTAGACAGGACAGTGTGGACGAGATATTCTAAAAACTGGGAAGATGGTAAACTAATACAGGGAATGAAGACAAAATCTCCAAGTTGGAAGGAAAAACAGAGGAAGACGCAGATAAAAGAAAAAATCATTACGGTTGCTCCTCCTTCTTCTTCAGTGATATACGTTTCTTTCTGGCTGCGAGCATCTCATAGAAAGGGTCAACACTAACTGCAGATCTAGGTAAAAAATAAAGAGCATGAGCAAATATTGAAAGAAGCACACATTTTGATATGTTTTAATGCATTTGGTCTGTTCCCATTTGACTTGATGCTTACTTGATGCTGTGGATCCATTCGTCTTTTTCCTCAGGCGTAGGAGCAGAAATGCGGTACACCATGTGGTTGCCTTCAACTACTCTCCCATCAGCCTCTGTCTTGCATGCCTTAATGAGCTGGCCGCGATTGTTAGGGATGTACAGCTCAAAGCAGTTCTGTGTAAAAAAAAAACAAACAAAAAAAAAAAAACAAGGAAATATTAACCAAGTAAATGATTAAACAAACAAATTCATCGAAAGCTTTAAACAATATGCAGCTACACAAAATGGATATACCGGTTTCCTTGGATCTTCCACTTCACGGATGCTAAGGTTTTCCAATGGAATGATTCCTCTAGGTTCCTTGTCCTTTTAGTAAACACAAAGCAAAAGGAAATTAGTGCTCATTTAAACTATACAAAAGCCGTAAGCGGCCATGGGTTCATTACTTTTTTTCTTCCCTCCTGTTATTTCATTATAACAACTTAATTTGTTTGTTTTCCTGAGATAACAGCCTAATTTTCTCGTTATAACGAAAAAACAAGGTTTGTTTAACAAACAAAACAAATAGTTTTTTTGTTAAAAAGAAGTTATGAATCCATGGCCGCTTACGGCTTCCGTACAATTCTGAGTTAACTTCTATCTAAAATATTGCATAAACCCGACAAAAGTAAAGACTTACTGTGGTGTATTCAAAGTAATAAAGGCAGTTGTCTGTTAGAATGAACCATCGTCTTTTCCAGGTTTTTACTCGTCCCCCTGAAATTAAATTGTTGTCATAACAAGTCACTTTTGGTTTTAAAATTAATTTACTTATACTACAGTTAAACTACTACAATTCTGCAATACATACCTCCTGACCAAAATAAGCAGCAGCAGTACAAAGTTGAAATCACAGGAAGAAGCAAAGATGTAGGGGAGAAGATTTACAGGAAGTCAAACAAAAATTGACAGAAAGGAGGGAAAAAGATGATTAGTGACACGTAGATTACAAGCCCCGCCATGCAAAAGAAAAAAATCAGATGTTTAGACTGCCATCACAGAGAATAGTGTTTATCATGCTTTTGTAGTTAAAATGCAAACACTCTGTAGTGGCAGTTCAGGTTGCGGCAAAGGGCCAGCAAACCTCAAAGAACAGAGGACATGTTCATTAGGTGCAAAGCATTTGAATAATATCTGCATACGTTATGTAATGTCACATCAATAGCTTCATATAAAAATTTATAAAGGTTTAATTGCAACACAAAAGGTAATTGACAACAAAACAATAAGACATTGCTGGCATCATCTCACCAAGTTTGAGAAGCCAGCCTTCTCTGTCAGGGTTAAAAAAGGTATGTGTCAGGTCATTTCCGTCGTCCTCTGGTATCTTAAACGGCTCATTTTTAATGCTTTCGTAGAGATTCTGAACAATAAAGAAGTTTTTTTTTTTTTTTTACATTCTTCCTTTAACATTGAATATTATTTTCAAATAGTAATTTGATTTTCTTCATACTCTTAGCAGGTCTTCTGGCAAGTCTCCTCCCTCATTGATACCTCGGTTCATGGAGATGAAGCGGTCCACCCCAGGTTTGTCTCTCACATTCGGGTTATGAAGGCTGGTATTCAGCATAATGATTGCAAATGACAGCACATAGCATGTGTCTGTAAAAACATGAGAAAAAAAGTGATAAACAGTGTGATTAGCAGCAAATATTGGAAATAAATCTGAGTACTTGTGGACTAGATTTCAGTTAAATGTGTAAAAATACCCTTACCTGTGCTCTGGAAGACACCAGGATTACAATGACAATATCTCTGTGCAAAAGCCTCCATCATACGGTCAATCTTCTGGGCTTCACCAGGCAAACGAAAACTCCATAGGAACTGCCTGCAGACAAGTGGTTCAAATTAAGGTTTAGTCAATCCATCAAAGGGAAAAGTCATTACTACACAGGTGTATATTACCTGAGGGCCTGGACAAGGTTCAGATCAGTGAACTCATGAAGGTCAACAAAAGCCTGAAGAACCTTTATATTAAAATCATCCCTGGAACGCAGAGGACACAATGTTACCAAAAAGTTATTGTGAAACTGAGAAAGTCAGAGATGATTTGAAACCTGCACCTTTCTCCAAGGTAATCTCCTATAGCAGTTTTGTTGAGGCCTTCACCTTTGTAGAGGAACTGAGCAATGTCCTCAGCTGTGTGTCTGAGCAGTTCATTTTCAACCAAAAACACAATACCCTAGAACGACAAATTGACCATCAATCTGCAATAATTTCAATTTGATATCTTCTGCACATAAAAGCTGCAATCAAAAACAAAAAAGTGAACCTTTTTCGGGTCCATGTTGAATTTCTTTCTTCCCATTGCCACATGTCTACTTTTTTGTAGCGTTTTACTGCAAGCATAGTAAAACAGAAAAGATTTTTTTGTCACCATTGTTGTCTAATTACTGTACTATATCAATTACATCATTCATTAATATTTATCTTAATGTCATCTTAAATCACAACCTTTTAATAAGTTTGGATATGATGCTAGCAACATACTGTGCAATTTCTCCTTACCTGCCCTCTGTACTAGTCTCTAGTCCTTCTACTTCTAAAATTGCTTCTCGCAGTTCCTCTCTGAGCCTCTGAATCTCCTGCAGCAGAACGCCTTTTCTCCTGCGTATGTCCTCCAGCTCGGCACGCTCCTCTGAGCTAAGGTCTACTGGGACTACAAGGCAACGTGACAGTGAATTAGTTGGTAATATACCATTATGCAGCCAATAGGAAATGTGCCGGAACAAGCATACCTTTAGGCTTGTCTTACATTTGAAATACTAGTATATAAATATTAGCTTAAAAATGATTTCAGAACAAAAAAATTTTAACAATTTGATTAGGTTTTAAGACATTATCCTGCAAGTGTCTTTGACCAGCTGTATTGGAATATTAAAAATCTCAGAATCCTTTAGAATTTCCCAGAGGAAAATCCAATAGGAAAGATCATAGTTGTCTTATATAGGATTCTTTTTGTATTTGGTGATTATTATTAGAATCTAATAGGATTTTATTTAGAAATGGTAAAATCTTTGTAACATGGAATAACAGAACAATTTTTAAAATCCACTATTTAAATCAATTTCCCTGTTTGACTTTTCACATGCCCCTTTACAAACCATACTACATCAAATGAACGCTAAGCGACACATCGGCCTGCGGTCCTGACCCACTGACTGGAAAACACTGCCAAAGTCTCCCTCAAAGCGAACAGATGCTCCAACACAACTAACCACACCCACTGTCTGTGTTAGGGATACTTTTTCCTAACTGCTGTCTATGTGAAAGCTAAAACAAGTGAGAAACGGACCAGGGATACAATGATCATAATGTCGCATTTAAATTTAACTTATAACAGAAACGGTATTAGGCTCCAAGCACAAATACAACCAGTATAACTAACGTAACATAAGGCTACATCAATATCAGCACTGATGTGTATATTATATCATAACGTGGTGTAGGGATGCCTTTATTTACTTTTGGAAAAGAAAATAATGGTTAACGAGCACGTTTAAACAAAATGTACAACACAGTCTCAGCTAAGCAAATAAACCAAGCCAAGCTGCTAACGTTAGCTGCACAACTAGCCAGCTTGCTAACAATTGTGAAGCAGTGTGACTTACTGTAGTCCAGGTCGTCCATTTTTGGCGCTTTACTCTTAGGCATAAATATGTCAGATTCGACTGTCATTCAATATTGGGAAATATGGATATATGCGTAAATATATCCGCCCAGCTATAGTAAAAAAAAAAAAAAAAAAAGCCTCTTACGCCGAAATGTTGGGCCGGAGACAAAGAAGGTGGCAACAGCGGAAACAGAGTCCGTCTGTCGAGATGGACACTTCCGGTCATTTTTTTCCCCCCTTCACAATACTTAGTGTCAATCAGGCCTCAATATGAGGCAACATATTCCCATATCTCCCAAACTGGAACCAGGACAGAATTCCCCACCCTTTTATGTTATTGTTATTATTATTATTATTATTATTATTATTATACTTTTTTACCGGTCTTTTTCTTCCCGTGTGATGCTGCTGGGCGAAATCTGAAAAAAACATCTATGTTCCCTGACCTCAGGCTTTACAAATTAAGTACTGGTGTCAGATAATTATTGGAAACATTTTGAAAATACTTTCAAAGAATGTGTAAAAGTTGTATTCATTCAAATTGGACACACACTAAAGCACTGGAGAAGAAAAGAAAAGATTAAAGTTTGCTCAGGGAAAATGTATCAAGTTACATTTATTTAAAACCATATAACTATATAACTGTACATCTTTCATAGTTTTAGTAATAATCACAATGTCCTTACAGGCAGTCCACTACAAACATCCTAACAGCTTTATAATTTTAGGGATCAAACCCTGACACTCATTATACTGGTCCAAGTTATGGCCAAAGATGCCAACATATTTAAGAAAGTCAACTTTCAGAACAGAAGAGTTAACATTTTGGCAATTACTTCAAAGTTCATATTAATGCTTCTATTTGGTAATGTTTACAAGCCTAGACCGATAATAAAATCACATTCTGTAGCTGTGTAAGCACAGTGTAATTGTTGTCAACTAGCTGCACTGTGTGCTTAAATAAAAACAAAAAAATGAAGGCCTGTTGAGCAAAAGCATTTTAGTCCATCTTTCTACAGACAAAACTGAACAAAGCTGTTCAATCACTGGAATTACAGGCTTGAATGAAGGCATTGATTTCATCGGGTGTGAATAACACTTACAGTGTAATGATGCTGACACTGGTCAACCTCTGACAATTACTAAAAATAAAGTAAAAAAAAAAATCAAATGTTTTATGGAAATAAATAGACAGATTTAATTTCTGAAAGGCTATATTAAGGTTATTTTTGAGATCTTTTAGATTATACAAGATAATTTTAACAAATCTGAATTCATCTCCATTTTGAAAAATTGTACATTCTAAATATAATCATTTTTTTCTATAAAATCATTTGACGTCTTTAAAACATCTTTACATATCTTGCTTCATTAATTGTGCTTCACAATTAATATTGTATCTATTTTACTTTAGGAATTATGCTGCTTTTTATTTAACAAAAGCACCTGTTTATTTATTCTGCTTTTAGTGTGATTTTTTTCTGCTGTTCATGTGCAAAATGAGGCGTATAACAAATAACACAATGACATAAAATTGTGAGTTCATGAAACAGTCTAAAGCTACTAATAAAAAGGCTTGTGTTCAGACATTTTCAAGTTCAGTATTTAAAGTTTGCTGACATCAAGAATCGTGCATCAATTTGCTTAAAAGACAGGCAGACTAGCAAAAATGTATTGGTGACCGTTCAACGGCTCCATTAATACTCTCAAAAGCTCGATGTTGCTGTACAATAATTCAATTGCATGAAAGTCTATGGTCATTTAAGAAAACATCCACATTCTATACTGATGCAGTGAAGGAAAGACAGCTCTATCAAACGTCTAAACATATAAGCCTAGCTGTCTTTTGTCTGTGAAAGGATGCTCTGAAAAGTGGCTCATGATTAAGTATTTAGCTTTTCTTTTTTAAGCAAAAAGGGGAAGGTTACAACAACTACATTGTCCAGTGGCAGATAAGGCATTCCAGGACGGAGGTTTTTCACTGAAACTGATAAGGTACAATATGGAAGGCCAGGGATTATTTCCTCTGGGTTACCCCAGTGAATCTCAATGTGATTTATAGTGTTTAATTTAAATTTTAAATTTAATTTAAATACCATATGAATATTTTTGGATTCCTTTCAATATCACTGTAAGGCAAAAAAACAAAACAGGTAGTGCTTCTCATGCATACACCTATGTATACATCTGACACATGCACTATCTGCACCAAGGAATCCTCGCACATTAGACTGTTTTTCCCTCTTTATATTCCAGGCTGTGCAGTTTTCATGCTTCTCAGGGGATGCCAAGTCTAATCCTACTGCTGTGCAATATTTTTACAATTTCCTATCCTTTTCATTTTAAAATGTTAATGATTTATGCTGCTATGTGAAGGGCTGCTTTCAAAGAGAATTTCTTTGTAGTGAATGTGCAATGACAATAAAGACCTATCTATCTATGAGGTACATTTTTAATCCATTTTCAAATGCATTAATCCCTGCAGTCGTGCTCCAATAACATGTGGCTCGGTGGGTTATCCCTTTCATTAAATCTAGAAAAGCTGTTTCAGAGTTACAGGCTATTTTAAGTTTCTCATATTGTTACCCCCCCCAGTTACATAATTCAGTAGACAGAATGCCGAATGCAGCTCAACCAATCCCTGATTAGAATCTGGTAATCTTTACTCCAGAATCTCCAACAATAAGACGAGACATGGAAGGATGAACCTGTGAGACAGAGATAAAAAAACAACAACAACTTCCAGTTAGACAAACACAATTCACACAGTGCATAGAAAAAAACAAACAAACAAAAAAAAAAACAACAGTATAAAACTAAAATACACATCGACTGGGTGATTTTAATCACCATCAGCTTTACAGTTGCAAAAAAAGTATGTGAACCCTTTGGAATTTCTTGGATTTTTGCATGATTTAGTTATAAAATGTGATCTGATCTTCATCTAAGTCACAACAATAGACAAACACAGTCTGCTTAAACTAATGCTGCAAAAAATTATATGTTTTCACGCACAGAATGCTCAATGAGGTGAAGAAGAATCCTAGGCCCTGTCCCCTATAATCGGACTACGCACTACACACTTTGTTGAAGTGTGCATTTTCTAAAAGTGCATAAACTGCATGAGGGTACAAGGGTGCAGGGGGGTTAAAAAGGAGAAATGGGATAGTCCACACCTCTTGGACACTCGTGCTATGAAAGCCACCAGGTAAAAAACTTAGCAGTGTGTTTGCTAAACTGCTGCTGGATTTATCTGAGAGTTAATAACAACTGAAAAGTGAATCATTTTGTCACAGAAAAGTCAGAAGTGTTTAATGTTTTAACAGTGCTGTTACCTGGACATTAGGCACATTAATTTAAAATTTCTATCAGTTGAGCTGTTTATGTGTTACTTTTCATTTTGGTCAGTTAGCGCTCACTGCTAAGTTGCTAAGAAACAAATGCGGCATCATTCAAAAACATCACAATGAAAGGCATTAAGGGAAATATACTTTTGAAAAATCCGCTCTGAACCACGCTTCCCAGAACTGCGCACTGAAGTGCGTGATGAACTCTGGTTCTAAACGCTGAAGAGAATTGGGACTCACTACGCACTTGCGCCCCTTAGTGTGAATGCACATTTGAAGGGCACAAGGGAACAAATGCGAATATTGGGACAGGGCCCTAGAGTAGCAGCTAAAGACTTATAGAAATCGCTGGCACAAGCTAACAACTCTATTGACAAATCTACAATTAAGTAAAATATTAAACAAGAATGAACTTCATAGAAGGACACCACAGAGGAAGCCACTGCTGCCCCCCCCCAAAAAAACATTGCTGCACATCTGAAGTTTGCAAAAGAGCTCCTATATGTTCCATAGCACTGCTGGCAAAATATTTTGTGGACAGATGAAACCAAAGTTGAATTGTTTGGAAGGAACACACAACACTATATGTAGAGAAAAAAAAGAACAGCACACCAACATCAAAACCTCATCCCAAAGTATGGTGGAGGGGGCATCATAGTTTGGGGCTGCTTTGCTGCCTCAGGGCCTGCACAAATTGCTATCATCGACAGCAAAATGAATTCCCAAGTTTATCAAAACATTTGCAGGAAAACTTAAGACCACCTGTCCGCCAACTGAAGCTCAACAAGGATGGGTGATGCAACAGGACAACGACCCAAAACATAGAAGCAAATCAACAACAGAATGGCTTCAACAAAAGAAAATATACCTTCTGGAGTGGCCCAGTCAGAGTTCTGACCTCAACCCCATTGAGATGCTGTGGCATGACCTCAGAAAAGTGATTCACACCAGTCATCACAAGAATATTGCTGAATTTAAACAGTTTTGTAAGGAGGAATGGTCCAAAATTCCTCCTGAGCGTTGTGCAGGTCTGATCTTCACTACAGAAAACGTTTGGTTGAGGTTATTGCTGCCAAAGGAGGGTCAACCAGTTATTAAATTCAAAGGTTCCAATACTTTTTCCATCCTGCACTGTGAATGTTTCCATAAATATTCAATAAAACACATGAAAACATATAATTTTTTTTAGCTTTAAGCAGACTGTGTTTATCTATTTTTGTGACTTAGATGAAGATCAGATCACATGTTATAACTAAATCATGCAGAAATCCAAGTAATTCCAAAGGGTTCACATACTTTTTCTTGCAATTGTACAAGTTGTTTACTTGAAATCTGTAATTCCAATAAATTTTGGTGATTATATTATTACTAGTAATAGTTTTGAAATGATTTAATTACATTTTGTGAAGTGTTTGCTATGAATATTTGAGGGTTGTTTTTCAAATTTTGTATTTAATTTGTAGAACTGTACTTTTAAATGTAATTACAGAACAAACACTTTTTACACAGACATACATTTTGGTTAGGATTTTGCTGCTAGTGGTATATCAAATACATAAGCAAATTACTTGATAAAATAATTGCATCGAATATGCGGATTGAGTAAAAATATTAGAAAAATAAAATTCTGTTCTGACCTGTGCTTGGAGAGGCCCATAGGGGACAAGTTCTCCATCCACTGTCAGTGTTCCACGTGACGACAGGGGTTGTAGACGGAAAGCTCTGCAGGTAATGTGGCTCACATATGGTGAACTGACTGAGTGATGGGTTCCCCTTTCCATAGCAAAGAACAGTCTAAGCAAAGTGGCTCTAGAGATACCTGCCCGCACAAAGGTCAGGTGGATAAGGCCATCATCAAACATGGCCTGGGGTGCAGCATGGAGGTCAGCCCCTAAATGAGTTTGATAAAGAGCCAAAACCAGAACAAAGTCACCTTCAATGGTAACCCAGTCTCTGGTAGGAAGAGGTTGATCGAGAGGGGGTAACAAGTCATCTTTAGGGAGATTTGAAGGTAGTGAAACAAAAGGGCGGTTTTTAAGAGGTCCAGCTGATGCGGAAATGTCAAAATTAAATGATGAGGATGGTGTGCGTAAAGGTGAGGGTGAGGTGGAGCTTGGGGTGTTTGGACGAGGGGCTAGATATGAAGAAGCATGAGGGGAGGCACAGGATGGAGAAGAGGGAGGTGTAGGAGAAAGAGAGAGAGACAGCGATGAGAGTTTTGGGGGTAGGGAGTTTGAGTGTGAGTGCTGGAGGAGGGAGAGGGGTCTAGGTCGGGAAGCATTCTGGTTCTGGTCCTGTGCTTTGGGCTTGTGAGAAAAGGGAGAGTGCCGAAATGGAGAAGAGATTGTCAGCGCACGCTCACGAGCAATGTCCAGTGGATATGATTCTTTCTGGTAGTAGGTCCCGTTTAGATCAATGTCCTCAACACTGTATCGAGTTGAAGAGTCTGTGTCAGACTCCTGACTCAGAGGTTGGCTCAACAGTGCACTGACTATCTGGGTTGAAGGTGCTGAATTCTTTCTAAGAGCCTGTCTAGTCTTCTGAAGACCATCCTCGTAAGTAAAACTAGAGTCTGTCCCTTCATCAGCCTCTCGTCCTAGGTCTACCCCATACCTTTCTCCCAACTCTTTTGCAGGCAAAACTCCCTCCCCCTCCCTATAACCACCACTCTCTGGATCATCACCATCCTTGCTTTGGTCATCATCCTCCATCTCACTAGAGTCCTGCTCCACTCTGCCGTCATCTTCCCTTTCGTCCTTAATACATACCAACCTTTCATTCCTAACCATATTACAATCATCCCTTTCATTTGATTCTGAACTGGTCCCAGACCTTTCTGAACATGTTCCAGATAACTCCTCTTCAGCTTCCATCTCAGCCTCTCCCTCCAGTTCTCGCTCTCTATCTTCTGCCAAACTGCTAGCCCTCACAACTCCAGTCCCTCCCCCCCTGGCCCGCTGCCTTCGTCTCTCCCTCTCCCGCTGCCGTTCCTCCTTTTCCCGCTCTCCTTCACCCTTCCGAAGACTCCTCTGCTCGCTGATGCCCATGTCAGAGCATGTACGATGAATTGGTGTTTTGCAGAAACCCTCTAAGCCCTCTGTGATACTACGAGAAAGGGGTCTTCGAGGTGGAGAAGGCGTGGCATCTGTATTGATAATAGATGGTGGCAAATAGGACAGTCGACCCTTGTAAGATCGAAGAGAAGCTATGCGCACAAGGGTGCCCAATGTGAAACGAGCTGAGCCTAAGCCACGATATCTGGAAAAACAAGACAACGTATCAGCATAAATATAAAAACAAAAAAGAAAACAGAAAGTGTTGTATTGTAAAAAAATTATATTTTAAACATCCTACTTACCTCTCACTCTCAATATCAACATCTGACACAAAGCCCCAGGCAACTGAAAGAAAAGAAAACAGTCTTCTGGGGGCTTTTGAATGACTGTTGGGAGGAGGGCTTGTGGTCACAGAGACTAAGTCCATGGGTCGGACACCACCACGACAAAGCAAAAAGCAGCAATTTAAAAGAAGGGACTCCCGGAGACACATGTCATACCTGTGGCCAATAGACATTTATGTTAGGTAGAGAACGGAGAATACTTCTATCAGTAATGTTTTAAATTAACAATCATAAAAAAAAAATGTTATGCTAAGATTGAATATAAAGCAGGAAGCTTATTTCAGAAAAATAAAGTGATCACCCTGCATGGTGATTGACAGAGCCAGCCAGTGCATTTCCAGAGCCACAGGGTAAAATGCCAACAGGTGTTTTTATTGCTTGTTCCCAGTCAGGACGCTCCATCAATCCATTAATTACCTACAAAATCAAAGTAGGATTAGATATTAATATACAAAAATCGTTAACAGTTAAACATTTCATTGCTATATAAAATAATGATATACCTCATGTAGCAGGCCATCTCCAGAAACAATGATGATGCCGTCCCACTCTGGTAGAGATATCTCTCTTATAAGCTCTCTAGCATGGTTCTGGCGCTCTAAAATAAGTTACGCAAGGTTGAGTCATATTAAGATGTATAACACTGTATTTTGCTGGCTGCCACCTTGCTTACCTGTTTGAATAAGGTTGTAGCTGATGTTGGCTTCTCTAATCATTGGGAGGATGTGCGTCTGACACCATTGCATCGCCTGGCCTCTCCCACTAAAGGGGTTGACCAGTAACAGTAGTCGCCTGGGACGAGGTAGCAGACTTCTTGAAAACTCTGGAGGAAAAAAAAGAAGATGCAGTTAGACAAAGCTACAGGATTTGTTCTGCCCTGTAGCTAGTTAGGTGCCTCAACTCAAACCATGCCAAATGTGGACTTTTAGTGTATTGTAATATTACAACCTCTCAAATTTACACAAAGTATTTCTGAATGCCAACAAACACCAAACACATAACCAGTAACATAAATGCAATTACTTTAATGATACTGTATTATTATCCATAATATAGAGAGGCAATCACACACTGAAACAGTAGAAAAAAGTAAAAGCTAGTGAGCTTACGTTCTCAGATAATCTGGTATTATGCAACAACTCACATAAAAGCATCTTAAACAGCCCTACTGAATGCAATATTTTAGCAGAACAGAAAAACATACACACCTTAAGGCAAAGAAGATAAACAAACAATCAAATTAAGGTGAGTAAAATATAAATATCAAAGCTCCAGACTAACTTTATTTGTCAGGAGCACCGTAGTCCCTGACTGAAAATTTTTAGGGCCACAAGCAGAAAATTTAGGGGCACATGCCAAAAAAAAAATCTGTATCACAAATATTAAATAAAGAAAATAAGAAATGTATCAGTAGTTAACCTTAAACAGTCAGACACGCTGCCCCTAAATAAAACTGAATTTAACTGGAAGTAAAGAAATAACAGATCCATAACAGACTAATTTTCAGAAAATAAAGAATTAAATTGGTAATAAGTTGGCCTATTGAAGAACTGTAATGTCCAAATTCCCCTCAGTTCTCCCCTCATAGCTATCAGCTAATTTGTGGCTTCAATCTTCATAAAAATGACCAATTGGTGTTTTCACCTGGCCCTCTATTTTTTCTGATGGCTGTAAATAACAGTACCTCTCTCATGCAGTGCTTCTCAGGAAGCAGCATCTAATGCTAAATACAGAAGCTTCTTAGCTAAGTTTTATCAAATAAACTACAGCCCAGATGCCTCTCTCTTCTGCTGGACACAGCGTGGACTTAGTTTATAGTGGTTTCTGTGCGTGTTTTGTTCAAAAGCCGCTTTTAGAGTGCGTAATGACGCAGTGTCCACGGCAACAGAAAAAAGTGTGGAGGAAACGAGCGGAGCGGCGCGTTGTCGCGTGTAAGCGTCTTTTTACGAGAACACGAATGTGAACGAAGTTAAGCCTCAGACAAATCCCAGATATTCGCTATTCCTGCGGGTCACTCTGAACCATTAGGAACGGGACATGCAGCCTGCAGCCTGTGTGAGTTCAGCCCCTGCTCTGCTGAGAGAGGGAGATGGAGCAGAGTGGCAGAGACAGGGTCAGGGAAACTAAACAGCAGATCAGCGGCGTGTTTCTGTTATTAAACTATTTTTGACATCGTTCGAATCTACAAACCCAGATTACTCGAAATAATTAAACTAATAACAATACTGAGTGTCTCTGAGAGTGAAAGAGAAAACTCATTCATTTAAAATAATTGTAATAATAACTATAGATAGTAAAGTCGGAAATTATCTGGTCGCACGTGTATGGAAGAGGATTAGGGCCATTGTAAAAAAAAAAAATTTTTCTGAGGGTTAAGTTCTGAGAAAAAAGTCAGAATTCTGAGATTAAAGTCAGAATTCTGAGAAAAAAGTCAGAATTCTGAGAAAAAAATCAGAATTCTGAGATTAAAGTCAGAATTCTGAGATTAAAGTCAGAAGTATGGGTGCCTGTAAGGACTGACTTGTGCAAGAAAAAGAGTACAAAATCCATACAATAAACTATATAAATGCATTATTATTGATGGGGTTGTGATGTTGTCTTTGTTTGTTTCAGAAAATACATTTTTTATACGTTCTAGAGCACTTTCTCTTGCGCTGTTGCCTCAGCGACAGTAATGGACGGGCCGTCGCTGTGGCAACAATAAACAGAGCGCAAATTCTTAAGCAGCGAATTAAATGACTAAAAGGTGACTACTTCCCCAATAAGTGTTTAAGTGCATTCTTGTATGTTTCTGTGGGTAAAAATGTTTAATTTTTACATACAATACGTAATATTTCATAGCAAAAGCCTTCCTTACAGGCTAACGTAGTTTCACTACAAGTGCCTGGAAGGATCAAACCTGAGTCATGTTCATTTGTGCAGCGCAGGCAGGAACCACATGTGCAGACATAGTGTAAGAATTCTGACTTTATTCTCAGAATTCTGACTTTAATCTCAGAATTCTGACTTTTTTCTCAGAATTCTGACTTTATTCTCAGAATTCTGACTTTAATCTCAGAATTCTGACTTTTTTCTCAGAATTCTGACTTTAATCTCAGAATTCTGACTTTAATCTCAGAATTCTGACTTTTTTCTCAGAATTCTGACTTTAATCTCAGAACTTAACCCTCAAAAATATTTTTTACAATGGCCCTAATCCTCTTCCGTACACGTGTGCGAGTAGTTTGGAAAAAAAAAAAAAAAAAACCTCGTACAGATCTATAAAATGGTCGCAAAATGCAAGCATTTGGTCGCAGTCTGGAGCCCCGAATATGAGGAACTATAAATGATTTATAGCACACAAAGGAAAATCTGGATGACAACTTAATCCTCATCAGTTAAAAAGGTTAAGAAAGAAAGGCATCTGGACAAAGTTTGTAATCCTTTTTGTAAGACTGATGAATTACTCAGTACTTCATATGTCATTTGTGTTTTTCTTTCTATTTGGCGACTGGAAAAACACACACCAAAGAAGTTTAAGAGGTATTGCTTTGGTCTTGTATAAGGAAGGTGACAAAAAGAGGGATATGTTCTAGAGACGTTTGTCCAGTAAAAAATAAACACGGAAAGTCTATTTATCTGTTGAGGAATAAAGTGCAAGGAAAGGGGTGGCAGGCGACAGTGGCCCACCCTCTTAGGCTTTTCCTTTGACACCGAATGATACAGGCTGTCTGTGCAGCACAGATAAGGCCAAAGACCGAAGTAACATAATTTAAAAATAAAACAATCTAAAATAAGTTCAGTCATAAAAAGCAACTTCCAAAAACACAGAATCACTATTTTTGAAGTGCTCTGTGCAGCACTGTCCAGAGAAAAGGGTCAGTGCGACATTACACTACAAAGGAGGCATAAAGTAAAAGACATCAAAGTACAAACAACAAGAACTACCGTTAGTGTCCTACTGACTGTCTATTGGAAAGTCTATTGTTGTCTAATACAGTACAGTCTAATATAAACCAAACCACTCTGTATATTTATATATTGAGTTTTTCTAATAGAGATCAGTATACACAGTATCAGTATACACAGTATAAACAGTAATGAACAGTTGTGTAAGACACTCACCAGTGTCAGCAGTAACAGGGACATCTCGGAGAAGACACTGCACCGCAGCAGACCACCTCTCAGCTTCACACCGGCTTTCAGCCAAGTACGCCCTGACCTGCCTGCGCCGGGATACCCCCTTGCGCCGTTTGCCAGGTGGATACCAGTAGAGCACAAGGAGAGGGGGCGCTGGGGCACGGGGACAACTGCACCCCACAAGCTCAGATAAAGGCAGCAGCAGTCGGGCCTCCTTCCCAGGACGTGGGGAAAGTCGCTGGATGTGTATGTGCGTGTAAGTTAGGGTCAAGGCATAGTTTGAGGCCAGAGATGGGGTGGGTGAAGCAGTAGGGGAGATCCCACCTGGACCACCAGGGCTGTTGGGGCAACTGTTGTTGTTGCTATTACTTCCAGATCCCCAGCTGGCAAACTGGCCATGAAGCAGAGCCTCTGAAGGAGACAATGAAGAGGGATCTGGGGATCGCATCCTCTTCGCTTATTCAGTCTAATGTAACTTCAGCAGGTCCGTATTTCCAAAATTTGGACTCAGCAAGTCAAAAGACTTGAAATATACATAAAATATTTTCAGTGCTTGATAACAAAAAAAAGTAAAAATCAGTTTTGTTTGGAGAGTCCCTGTCAGTCCATCTCAGGCTTCTTTCAATGAAACATAACTTCCAGTTTAAAAGATTTTCTACCTAAACTAACCTTACTGTCACAGTTTCAAAAATATGCCAACTTCTACAGTTTACTGCCAGTTTCTTTTAACATATTTAAAGACAATATTGTAAAATGGAAAACAACACAATTCAACATAAGCTGCCTATAAAAAAAGCAGCTACACATAAAAATCCTTTTTCGAAAAATTACTTGAAACATTAACAGGGACAGTGAAGAAGACGACAATCAAAACACCTTGTCAGAAAAGCAGCTAGGACAATTAAATTAATGTAGCGGCTTCTGTAAATATCTTAAATAAAAGTGCTGGCTAAAATGTAATCAAATGCCACAAAGATATAAGTGCAGGCATTGACAAGACCTTTGATACCATTATTGCTATCTTTGATCTTAGTGATATGAAGAAGGCTGCCAGAAGTGACTAGGCCTTATTTATAGACAGTAGTGTGATATTTTTTAAGTTCTATGTAGATGCATATTCTTGATTCATAGATTGCACTCCACAATAGGAGGGTTACATAAAAATTAAAACAAAGAGACATAAGACATAAACAAAAAAAAAAACAAACAAAAAAAACAAACAAAACAAAACAAAGACAAACAAGGAGGCAGTTCTTGGAGGAGGCTTGGTCTATGTCATGACGAAGTCCTCAGGTAAAGCATCACGTGCCTGCCTTTAGATCTCTGTTCCTGTTTACAGACAAAAGAACTAATTACAGATGCTTAACCCAACAAAAGGCTTTAACACGAGTGATCACCTACTAATGATTTTAGACAGATAACATATCCTTTTTAAGTTAATTTCAATGGACAAAGGTTGTTATACCTGTATCAGACTTCACAATTACAGTAGTAAAAGTACAGAATAGTGCCAATATGATAAGAGGAAGAGATTAGATATGAAGCAATACCTGCACCACTATGTCCCTTGACCTTAGTTTCATCTTGGCTAAAGCATGTAATGACTAAAAGTCACACATCCGCCATCAGTCTTGCTGAGCAACCAATATTTTTTCCAAATAGTTGCTAAAAATATGACCACAACCGATCGTGTTTTATATTCAGGATATTTTCTTGACATGACTAAGCAAAAAAGTATCTAAGTGCCAATTTAAAAACTGTGAGGAATGTTAGCAGTGGGAGTACTTCTGGCAGGCTTTTTACAAGGCTTCAAATTCTGAGGAAACCATAAGCTTGTGCATAAAGATGCCATATCTTACCACTATTTTCTTTTGCTGCCTTTAAGTACAATAAATTGACCACCATGTTGGGATCTAGTAGAAATAACCCTATTAATAAACGGACCACATTATGCAAGCTGTGGTAAAGACAAATCAATAGTTGGCTGATGTCCTGACCCGATAAAGAACACAAAAGAACCTGACTGATGCCCATTGTTGCACCTACGTCCTTAAAAAGAAGGGCGGAGACACCCAGAAAAATAATGTCAGCTGCTAAATTTGTCTGCCACACACAATGAAGTGGCTGTAAGTTGCTGTGTGCAGAGTATTTTGGTGCAAATTCTAGAAAGCACAGACCAAAAGTATCTTTAAAAGCTTACAAGATGACGGTAATTCACATGAGTATAAATTGTAACGTTGGGTAAAGACAGCTAATGTGTGGACATTAAAACGTTCAAAAAACTTTAAACACTCGCTACTTGTTAGCACGTCAAATCATAAAACATCTTACCGTTAACTGGTCAAGTTATTGAGCTCATAAGTTCAGCTTATCCAAGAATAGTTTACATTTATCTTGTATACGCAGTTAAATATGTCAACATTTCACGAGAAAAAACTTGAATAAACACACGAGCAAAGGTTTAGTATTGTCTTGAGTCAGAAGCTAGCTACTGTAAACTGAACAGCCAGTTAGCGAGAGTTAGCTGCTTGCTTTACAGTGACTGTTGTTAGAACATTGTACATTTAACGTTATTTTCCAAAACACAGCCATCCAAAGTACTTTGTTAGTTACATTAACATTTATCTTTATCCCCAATGGGTCCAAAGTAGAGAAGATAACGCAAGATTGGATGACAACGCCGGCTAACGCTGATAAAAGCAGACGTAACGCAAGACAAATTAGAAATAGTACACATTTTTTAGCATACTCTAATCACTGTACAGGATACTTTAAGCAATTAAGTGTATTCATGACTCCGATTTACCTCATCTTGTCCTCCTCTCACGACAGTCTTTGCTCTAAAAGCTAGGGCACGGCGCAGGAAAGGTCTGAGCATAGAGACGCAGCAGCAGCGGCTTTGAGCGGCACAAAGGAAACCCAATGGCGATAAGGAAAACACTACAACACCCACCGACATTCTCCAATCATGGACAGACCACAACTTCCTGTTTGAGTCAATTCTTTCCAGGACAACTCGTATCAATACTGGTCAACAACAAATTCCTGATGTCGCTTTCCCACTAACCTCATGATTTATGTAGGGCTCTGCTACTATACAAAATACCTGTTTATGGACAGCTCTTGGCCATTCTCAAGTCCTTTGATATAACCCACCAAATCCATACACAATTCATTAACATTAAAGCTCATAGAGTTAGGCAACAGACAAATCTTGTACAGCCAGCCAATCTTTTATTTGTATGAGATTGCATGAAAAATAATGACAAGACTAGTTCTTGTAGCCACGACTGGCTCTGCGACCACGAGCTCTCTCGAACTTTCTGCCCTTGGAGCAGACATAGGGCCTGAAAAATAAAAGACAAGTACATTTATTGTCAAGCTTTACACATCATTTTATAACCCTTTCCATAATTGATAATTTATTAAAAACCCATACTACATTCACAATTTATGAGATTTGTCTTTTTGCATTATTATATATCCACAAGCAGTAAATATGAACACAATATTGGCCTAGATCAACTTGTTGGCAAGGCCAATATGTTGGGATTTGCATGAATTTATAGGAATTACATTTTTAGTTTAAACCACTATTGTGTTGTAAAAATGTAATCATAACATTGCACTGATAAGTCTGACAAGTAATTGTGGCCGTTGCAATGTGAAAGTTATGTAAAATATTGTGCTTTACTGCAACTACAATTAATTGTTCAATTGTAGTTGTATTTTTTTCCATAATACCACATGTGTCCAAACAGATACATTTTCTAATATCATGAGCATAATACCGTAACATTGCATCCACTTACTTGGTGTGGCTGTGAGGGGTTCCAGGGGCTTTGCCAAAGTGCCTATACACCTCTCTGCCTTTTCGGGGTCCTATAAATAAAATGTCAATTATGATTCTTTGCACACAACATAAACATGGCAGCATTTTACAAGAAACTATCCAGCTCAATGACATCACTAACAGCATTCACCCACAACTAGCCTTCAGTATAATCTACAGAGTGAAAGATTACTGAAATTACATTTTATTCACAGTGACAGCACTTTGTGGTGTAGAAAAATCCCAGTTTTTCAATTTTGCATGTTTAAGAGCTACAATAAAAACAAGTGCTATGCATGTATGGAAGAGCAGTTTAACCTATTTATTAAAATTAAAATTGTTTCAGTGCTACAAACTCTGACACACTGAAAGTGTTTGGTTTACATGTTACATACAGAGTAGCTTTTAAAGTAAATAAACTTAAAGCAATTAGCTAACGAGTGGCAGAACAGGAACTTGAGTATTGACAATGATTAAAGCAACTGATTTGCTTTTATTCCCTACATGTAATAGTTTCTTTTTTTAGCCAGGCAAATTTTTTTTTTTTAGTAAAAAAAACCAAAAACAAACAAAAAAACAAGAATGAATTAATTTATCATTATAAAATGCCTATGTACTAATAAAGACAGACATTAAAATTATTTCTTCTATTTAATAATTAGTTGTCATACATCTTGACTGGATATGACCAATTGGAAAAATGATGACAGGTATACTTGAGGGGGTACTTAAGGTATGCCAAAAAAGCCTAGGGTGTACACAAGACAAAAAAGGTTGGGAACCAATGGTCTAGATTGTCACAAACTTAAAAACTCCAGTTATTGTTTGTGAATGGTAATTAACACACCAGAACAAGACTTAAGCCAACATGACTGGTCAAGGTGGTCTAAAGCACAAAATATGAATGGTTAAAATTACCTGAGAGCAGCACTGTGCCCTGTCCTTTGGGAGAAGCCAGGGCAAGCTGGTCAAATGTCATCACCTGGCCACCAGCTTTAAGGATCCTGCGACGTGCACCATCAGTTACTCTCAATGCACAGATCTGAGAAAAAACATGAAAGTTAATTTATATACAGTATACAACATACTTGAGACCTAAATGTTGTTATTCTGAAAGTGAACCTTAAGTTTGGGGATGTCTTGAATCCTGACATCATCAGTTACTGTTCCCACAACAACAGCAATTCTGTTTTCACGACCAGGCAGCTTCATCTTGCGGATCTGGACAAAGCAAAAAAGAGCAAAATTATATCAGTGAGCAGAACTATGTTGATACAAATACACAGAAGCCTTTAAAGGTGACTACGAAATCCTGCACAAATAAGTTGTTTTAGTCTTACAAAACACATATACTTCAAAACAAATAGGCTATTCCATGTGAACTGTCAACCAGCATAATCACTAAATAGTAGGGATGCACGATTATTATTGGACCCAGACACCAATAAGGCAGCACTGCACAGCATTTCAGCATTTTACAATCATATAAGCAGAGCCAGGTCTTAAATGGGAGGGTCAGCAAAATTAAAGAATGACTCCAGATTGTCCACAAGCGGAGTTTTCTTATGATGAAAGAGGGGTTAAAGACAAGGCACTTATGTGGCTCGGTCCGCCACTCAGCCCGCACTTACTCTCACAGAGCTGCACTGTTAAATTCATTAGTACTTACAAAATCAGGTACAGTATATACAAATAATTAATGATTTATTATCTGTAGCAAAAACCTGTAAATTATTGATTCCAAAAATGTATTATTGTGCATCCCTACTAAAGACAAATGCTACTGATTCCGAGAATTTTAACTGTAAAACATTTGAAGGGATTTGGTAAACTCACAACTCTAGTATATAGTATATATATATATATATATATATATACAGGGGTATATCAGTGCAAATTCAGATTCTTGCATGACACGTCAATTTCCAACCTCCAATCCTTACCAGGCGGGAGACAGAGATGGGTGGCCTATTGGTCCTGCTCATGAAGAGCCTCTTCAAGACAACCTTGTTGAAGGGAGCATTTGAGCGACGAGCCAGGAACCTGTACAACTACATCCACATAGGTGTATTAAAATAAATAACCAGTACAGGAACATGTAAGATATAAATGTCAAGACAATGTAATTCCTTACCTTGACCAGGAGCCGCAGATAAATATCCTGGCTCTTTGGCTCTTTTCTATGCACCTTGCGGTCCTTGTTGTGTCGGATGTCGACTCCCTATAAAGTTACCACAAACATCATCACCCTGTCAATTGTATCATCATGTCTAGAAGCTAAATGTGCTAATAATAAATAGATGCAAGCACTGCTGTACAGCAGCTAGCCATTTAGCAGAGGCAGGTATACACGTTGAAATAGCAGGAACCTCAAATCGGGCTATATTGCTAATGTGCTGAGTTTTTTTTATTAACTCCATTACGACTGAAGGAACAGACAGTGTTGCGGTCTCTTATAGTGGGTTTCGGAAACCTTTTCATTTAAGGTTTCCGCTGAAATTCAACGTGTTAAGCGGACACATCGAGATAACTTGTCGGCTGCCAACGGTAAGCTAATGTGAGTTACAGAGCCTATTTACACCAAATCCTCACTTTACTGAAACAGGAACATCGTTTGGGGCCAATATATACCGTAATTTACGATACGAGACATGTAACCATAGAGGATGGTAGTGGATAGTCCCGATAGTCTATTTAATAAAATCCACTAGCAGCACCTACCATCTTGGACTCAGAGCGAAAAGGGAAAAGGAAGAGCTGAGATCTCGCGATAAACCGTGCAGTGAAGTCTCGCGTCTCTGATTGGACAACGGATTTTTTTTTTTTTTTTTTTTTGTGCGCTTTATTTTAACAACACTGGCAGAACAGAATACACTGGTCAACAATGTCGAAAACAGTACAAAAACGACTGAGCTTGAATAGTATTTTAGAACACTGAAATAAATAATAATGATAAAAAATAAACAATAAAATTAAATAAATAAAAGTAGAAAAATGTTTTGTATAAAATTAACAATTAGTGCAGCAGTTTTACTTTTTACATTACTCAAAGCTTTTTTGAATATAATAAATAAAAAAATATATATCATTGAGATAAATCTGGAACAGGGGTTTCACCTATAAGAACTTACATCTATGAATATACTGTTTGGCTAATAATATAAAAGTATTTGTTGTCTTGCAAAAACCCTCCAAATTTCATCATCATTCATCATTATACATTATATTAGGCGCATGTGTATCAATTTCTAACATGCAACTTTGAAACAAACTCCAAAAGGTTCTGGTGTAGGTACAGTCAAAAAATACATATTCTACTGTTTCAGTTTCACATTCACAAAAGGTACCGTCATTTTTCTCAACATTAAAACACAGTCTCAAAAACTCATTACTTGGATATATATCATTTCAATTTTTAAAGTGAGTTTCTTTAGCTTTTGGTGATATTGGAAGTGTGAGATACTTGGCTCTAATTTTGGTTTTGATTTCATTTTGAAATTTTTTATGTGCATTATTTTTTTAATGAAAGGGGTTGAAGTTGACTCGAAATTGCATTTCTTATAACTTTGCTTGAACATTATTTGTTTTAAAATTCTACTTTATTTGTGATGAGTAAAGAGAATCTTGGCAATGTCACATCACACATCAACAAACCTTTAACCATATTTAACAGTGGAATAGCCTTAATTATTGTATTATATTGTTTCTCTTTGCATTTAAACCATATTTTCCCTTTAGAATCCATCAAATGTGAAATAGACCAAACACCACTTTCCACCCAGTTATAAAAATAAATAGATTTTCTTTTGTACAATATGCATTTGTTCCAAATAGGTGCATTATGTAGGGTGAAATCATGTTTAAAAGACATTTTACAGTTTAACAAAACCTGTTGATAAAATTTAGATAATTTGAGGTGTGATTTAGAAATACAAAAGTCATAGGAGAGTAGAAACTCAATGCCATCGCAATTTAAAAATATTTTTGCTGGAAATTTATACCAGAAACTATTTATATTAAGTAAGAAATTCTGCAACCACATCCACATTAACTTTAACATCCCATGTATGGCATTAAAGTCAATTACATTTAGACCATCGTCAGCTATTGATTTACATCTGCTTTTCTCATGTAGTGATGTTTGTTTTTCCAGGTGAAGTTAAAAATGTTTTTGCTTATTAATGTAATTAGATGATTAGGGATAGCTAATAAGAAGGCAGGGTATATAAATCTCGAGAGTGCCTCACTTAATTAATTAAGTAATTAAAATTTGACCAAAGATTGATAAATCTCTTTGTAGCCAGAAATTTACTATAGGCTGAGTTTTTGTTATATTGTTTCCTATATTTAAAAGCTCTCTAGTTTTCCAGTCTTTAGATAAAACTATTCCTAAATACTGTATTTCTCTTCACTTCTTACAGGAGTTCCATAGAGAGCTGCGTTAGTGTGATCACAAAAAGCCATTTGTTAAGGTTTAAATGTAATCCTGATGCTCTTTACTTTACTTTATTTATTAGAAGAGGCATTTCCTCTGCTTTTTTATAAAAATAGTAGCATCATCAGCCAGTTGGGTTCAAAATCTGGACTGTTTTTTAATGTAGATTGATAATAACTCTGCAACTAGAATAAACAATAATGATGAGTAGGGGCAGCCCTGTCTCATGCCTCTGCTGAACAGAAATCTTTTGGATGTACCCTCCGGGGAGACACTGAGCTGTAATCAACTAACTTTAAAAAAAAAAAAAAAAAAAAAAAAAAAATCATCCCAGAAAAAACGATAGAAGTTTGACATTAAACCATCTTGACCTGGGGCCTTTCCCTAGAGTCATCTGTTTTTGGACAAAGGCTCTGACACACTTAAGGTGCTTCCTGCACATAGCGTAAGAATTAAACTGCAGCTTTGTCTTTCACAGATAAACTGAAAACGTGTGCGATTTCAAAAAGGTGTTAAAAAGTAGAATGAAAAGGTAATGATTCAATTAGAGAGATTACACAGATACAGTGTAACCAGATCAAAGGTTAAATCACATAAAACAGTCACATAAATGCAATTACAACAGATGTGTTACAACAAAATGAGTGGAATACATCTGGCTCATTTATTGACAGACAGCAAAAAGCAAGACAATAAAATGTTGGGTCTTTAATTAAAATTTTATATGAATGTAACAAATGACACAAAAGTGTCTGAATAAATAAAATAGAAGCAAAATGTCAGTTTCCATATACAAAAAAAAAAAAAAAAAAAAAAAAGTTTTTGTGATACAGAAGGTTTACTTTTTTTGCCCTCCTTGCCGTCTCATATGACATAGGAAGACTGTGAAGGTCAATGCAATGCCTCCAAGAAACACTGTCCGAGCCACAGGAGGAACCAAAGAGAAGTTTATCGCCTAATGGACAAAAATAATATAAAAACAGTTATTCTACAAATCCATAGCAAATAATATAATTATTTTGCTGTTAATTTCTTATGACAGGTATTTTACCTGCATTGTTGACCAATAAACAACACCCGCCTGAGAAAAAAGTGTAATATAGTAAATATGTTTATTCATATTCAAGTTGTAGGCAACAATTATAAAAATTACATTACTATGTGTAGCCAACCTTGTATGACATCCAGAATTTATGCCTCCAGTCATCAAGCAGGTCTTCTTTGTTTTCCAGAAAACTCAAACCTAAAAGGCAAATTTAATTTACAGGGCTTGTGTTAGTAAGAAGTAGGCTAATTTGGACTTGCCGCTGTAATACACTTTTTTATATACCAATGTAAAAGGCACTGATTGTGAGTGGTGCTGCAATGAGCTGGTCCAGGACCACCTTTGCTGTCACCATCTTGGCTCCTCCCCCTGGCAGCATCCTCTCCAGACCTTTTAACCAGTGGTAGTTGAAGTTGGCATGGAAGCAGAAGCCAACAGTGGCTACTCGTGCTGTCTGGTACCAGTCAATGCCAACTGTGCTTTCCAGCGGCAGTGTGTCCTCTGCTTCGGGGGCAGAGACAGGTCTGCTGCCCAGCAGGCTTTGTTGTATCAGGTCAGCTGAAGCAAATAGCGTGGAGTAGCCCAAAACATTACTGATGTACGGGTGAGATTTGAAGACTGCCCAGAGTCGCTTCATGATCTAAACAGTAAGAATACAAATTACAGCATGCAGTTATGACTCTTAAGTACTGAAATTAAATGAATACATTGAGCAGCGTGATGATCACTCAACAATAATGTTTAACTGACCTTCCTTTTTAAGGAATAAGGGAGTGGAGCAGTTGAGATGAGTGACTAGTGCCTTTTGATCCGATCAAAGTTCACTCACTGAGTAAAACTTTTATCAGCTTTGTGTGGCTAGTCTGAACAAAATGCATGCAATGAAATAAGACAAAAAACAAAACTATTAACTGTTTAATTAAGATACAAGGTTCACTGTTTAATCCAGTGTCTGTGTAAAAACATACCACTCCAATGCAAATGAGCGAAATTTGACTTTACGTTTTGTTGCAATATATCTAAAACTAGATTATCTAAATCTGAGGTGAAATCAACAAAGGTAAAGTTAATATAATGCATTCTGTTAATTTTTACAGACAAACACATTTAAACACAACTCACCACTTTTTAAAAGAAAGAAGCTCTAGAGTGAAACAGCTGTGCACACTGCTCTGGAGCACATGGTGCCTATAAATAGCTGGAAATAAGTGCAGCAGGAGGCTACAAGTTACTTCCCCTGAAAGAAATGATAGACATAGTAGCCTATATAAAATCAATATGTGACAAATGCATTATCTCTAAAGCAAATTAATTCAAACAAACATTAATTTATATTTACAATCATTTAATAGCACACTACTGGTGAGTAAGAAGATAATATGAGAGGTACGCTATCACAAACAATATCCATTTAAACACGTGTGGAGAAAAAAATGATTTATTGGTAATTCAATGCAATCACACTGTAGTAGGGAAATTATGAATATACTGACTTTAAAACCTATGTGGTTTTCCTTTTCATATCAATGAGTATTTTGTTAATGACATCAAAAAAGGAGGCTAAATCCAATATGACTCGAATATGACCATACGATATTATTATTATTATTATTATTATTATTATTATTATTATTATTATTATTATTATTATTATTATTATTATTATTATTATTATCTTCAGAAATACAACTTCATTCTGGCTCTAGTTTAAGATTTAAATTCCAGTTTTATTATATTCAAATTTTTCTTCATGTCTTCCCTTTTAAGCTTTAGAAAAAGGTGCCCTGTTCATCCACCTGCTGCCATAGATATGTAAAACTCAGCTCTTGGAAGGTGTGCTATTGAATTGTAAAAGGTCAATTAAAGGCACTAGCAACTGCGTTAGCTCTTGCCTCTGAGAATGTGGTAATGAGGAAGAGCATTTAAGCTGATCAATTAAGGGCTTGTTAACCATCCACAACTGCTACAGTCTTTAACAACTGCTGTCTAGTGCGCCACACAAAGCAGACGTGTGCCAGGCCTCCACAAGCCGCTTGACTTGTCACTTAATTGACTTTTTTCTATTCATTGCTTCTCTTCTTGTCACTTCCTTTTCCACTTTCAATGTGTTGAGTTAAAGTCCATTCATAATACAGGGACAGGAAAAGAGAGGAAGTGTGCATTTACGACGAGTGTCTGTGTCACTTGACTTAGGCTAATTTACGCGCACAAATAGTGGCACACATCTTTCTGAACCTGTCTGGGTGGACATTCAGTTTGCAGGAGCAGCGGAAGACACAGCAGTGTGAGCTGAGAAAGGTAAGGACATTTTAATGAAGAAATTTTTACTTCAACTAAAGTTAGGTTTAATAATTTATGGCATTTGCTTTCAATGATTTTATTATTTTTGATGAATTACATATTACATTGTATGCTGTTTCAAAACAGGCACTTAGTCAAAAGTTTTAATTAATCACTAATAGGCCCATGGATACTGTAGATTACATTTTTGGTCTCCTGCTACTACATAAAATATCCATATAGGCTATAGCCATTGCTTGAAAGTAAATTGCCAAATTTGCACAAACACAAACCACTTATTTCTCAGTTGTATCTAATTTAATAATTTGTAGGCTCTGAGTTATTTGAGGATTACATTTTATAATTATTTTTATGTCATGCTAGCTAATTTTTACTTAGTTTTTGTGAACACATAGGCCCTAGTACATCCGTTATTGTAAACACATAGGCCCTATATCTTTTATATTTCATCTTAGTGGGAGCCATGCACTCGTCCATCTCTATGAGTCTGGAGCCAGGTCTGGACCGTGGGGTTCCCTGGGGTCGTGACCTCTACACCTTTGTAACCTCAGCTGCTGGTCACATGATGAGGACCCTACAGAAGCCACGAAAGAACCGGCCGTCCAAACGTCAGGTTAACCACCGGCGTTTTCTGCACAACATGATTCAGAGGTTGGTCCACTTTCAAGATTACATTTCATTTGTCTTTCAATTATCATCAAGTACTCATATGGTATGTTATGTGATTTACAGAAAATTTGCAGATATAGAAGCTGCCAACCACCGATTGGCCTCTGCGCTGTACTTTAAGGTCAATGAAAAGAAGCCTGAAAAACCCGAGCAAGCCCACAGCCCTGTGCAGAGTAACTCGACTGAAGAAAAAAACACAGTGGACGGAGATGTACTGTTAAAATCAAAAGACTGCATCACTGTTGATTCACATGATCCTGAGATGGGTGGAAAGAAGCAGACAACAGAACTGAAACAACCTAAATCAAAAAAGAACAAACAGACACAGAAAAAAACAGACCAAAATCTGCTTGAATTTACATCAATGGGCTCCACATGTATAGATCGTCAGCCAGTGCACTTTTATGGTGATGAAAATCCAGGAAATACACACTTTCCCGTGGACACCCAAGCAGATTTAACTGAGGACACTTTCCTCCAATTTGGCCAAGACGCAGACACCTCTCCTTCCTTCTCCCCGGAGCTGTCTCCATTGTCTCTCGACTCTTGTGATCTTTCAGTCCAGATGTTCACAGATATCTCATCCTGCACACCAGCCCAGAAGAGCTTTGGAGAGATCACTGAGAGCCAATGGGCAGATATAATTGATCTTTTCAGCACTGGGTCCAAGGAGCTCAGAGGCAGCGCCAATGTGGAGGCTTATTTTGAAAGTATTTGTGAGTGCCATAGTGATGCAGAAGGGAAGGTCGGTACTGATGATGAGCTAGAGGATTTCTTCTATGAGAGAGGTCAGTGTAAATATGACCACAGCTACACTAGCAATCAGGCAGTGGCCACAAATCATTTCCCGACTGAACATATTATAAGTGACAACCAAAGCCCCACTGATTTGCATTTGAACAATTTTCCTTCATCAAATAGTAGCAACATCATCCAAAATGAACTGCCATCTTCTGCCAACTATCAATTCATGTCATACCAGCATCCTTTCCAACAAAGCCAGTGTACACTGGGACAATATCAAGTTAATCCCATTCAATTTGAGGGGGTTGCCCAGTCATTTTCTGCCCCTTCTCATACTGTCCCGCGATGTTTCATACCAACACTGCCGCACGAGGGAGACTGGCTGTTCACAGACATCCTCACAGATAAGACATTGTTGCTCAGTTGAAGAAAGCCACTAACACTTTGTGATCTATTAAGAACAATAAGGTGCATGGTAACAAATATGTTTCCACAACTGACTTTGGAAAAATGTAAAGGATGTTTGTCTAAAGTAAAAGTCAAATGAATAAAGTGAAATGTATTCTATACATTCAGTACACAAAAATGTTAAATATTTCAGGCATTTATTTATTTTAATTGTGACATTAGTAGATTAGTGAAAAACACAATATCTCACAAAATCTAAATTTTACATATTGCATTATCATAATCATCACAATTAAAATAAAGAAATGCTTGCAATATTTTCTCTGTGTAGTGAATCTATGTAATATTGTATGTTTCACTTTTGAATTTATCTACTGAAATAATTTTACTTTTCTACAATATTTTTCAGTAATGCACCTAGCCCCTTTCAAGATAAATCAATGTAGCTTGTGATATAGAAAAAAAAATACTGTAACATAGACTATTTTCCCAGACTGTATATGTATGTGTTTGACTGTTGCATAATGAAAAACAAAAAGTGTATTTATAAATGTATGTTGCATTACAGTATGTAATTGTGTTTTTTTATTGCCAGAGCTAATAAAGAAACACACTGACACTAAAAAAAAAAAAAAAAATCAAAACCAACAACATATATTAAAGTTAACCCCATTCAAACATTTTAATATTACATCATCATTAACAAAAAGGCTAAACAATTAAACTTTTTTTCCCAAAAGGCTTCAAGTTCCACAGCAGCCATTAACAAACACAGAGAGAAACATAACACCTTTAAAAAGCATCGGCCCCTTCTCTTGCTACAAATAAAACAGATTTGTTTGTTCAGCAGTTCAACCTATGGATCTTTACATAAAGGTCTAGTAAAGCATCAGCATCGCTGCAAGGAGACTTAACAGTAGGTTAACAATTATTGATTGATGGATGTTTCGTCGTCATTTGGCTTTAGTGCTTTGTCAGCCCGTTTAAGATAAGGTACCTCCCTGGTAGAGTGTAAAGTGCAGAAAATCTTAAAAAAAAAAAAAAAAAAACACAGCCTCAAACTAAATTATTTTGCATATTTCTAAAAATCATACAAACAAAAGAACAATTCAAACCCTTTAATAGGGCATTAAATATATGTCGTCAGTACTCAGTAGCTACACACTCTTGACCCGACTACTTTGCTCTTTCCTTTAAACTGTGAATTACAATGATAAACCTGGCTTATCAAATAAAATACTATATCTAGAACCATATACTTAAGCCTTTCTTAGCAGTTAGGCGGTGTAGTTTTAGCTTTGCATTACTGCAGCAGCAATATAGATAGATGAAATTAAAGCATAAGAGGCAATTAAATTAATACAAACCTGATCACTAAAATCGACTTGGTTGGCCCATAAAGAAGTTTTGTAAACTTAGGTTAAAAACAATAAATAAACATTCTTTTAACCACTGTGATCTCTCTTTAGTTCCAATATTAAAATCAAAAGAACATTTCACCAATTTCTGACAAGTATGTTTTAGGGAATTCCCTTTTTAGTTTTTAGTTTTCCAAGGGCAAAGCTTATTGGCCTGTTTGAAGTAGCAGATGAAATTGTATTGTATTATGGAAAATAACACTTAAAAATGTCTGTTTAATAAAAAGCTGCAATATTAAATTGGTGGAATGACCTTTTAAAATGACATTTTTACTAATGTAAAACCATATCCTAACAAGACAATGCTAAATGTATCTACAGTTAGTCAAAATAATTTCACAATAACCTCTTGAAATAACACAAAAAGAAAAGAACTTCCTCCAGTAAATGTAAGAAGGCAGGGAAAATCTGTTGTAAAACAGGTTCACAAACTAAGAAGTTTGTGTGACAATACTTTCAATTCACAAGATCTGATAGCTAAAAAAAAAACGTACTTTTTTAGTTCTTATTTTCTTCATACAAAATTCATTTCTGGGTGCCTTCTTTGTCTTTTTATCTAATGCTACTAGTATATAAACATTTCATGCTTGAGGGATTTTCTACTTTGAAATAATCCAGTAAGGGTCATGAGAAGTACGCCTTACCAGATTCTACTTGAGGATTGAATTTGCTACTCTAAACTACTCTACATTTACTAAAATGCTAAGTCCCTTTTCTCATCCATACGCCCATCGCTTGGTTAAACAAAAGCTTTGTTTGATGAATAAATTACACAAGTAATTAGTAAAAATACAAAAATGTCACGTGTCTACAAAGGGTAAAGGGGATATGTTGTCACCATTGTCTCATTGGTTAAGAGGGTAAACATGTCCACAGGTTTGTTATGTGGCCATCACTGACATACCACCTTAGGTTTTGACCACAGAAAGAAATGTGTAGTGTAAATGCTATTCAGTTCTGGCCTGGCGGCTGGGGCTAATTACTTAAGTTACAATGTTAATGCACTTGCTTGTGACAGAATTTATTAACAAACACTGTCAAATGATCCAATAAGATATGGTTGGTAGAGATCTATATCTAAAGATGATTGTTTTATATCTTAGAGAAGTATATTTGTGGCAAAATATTTAAATTTGAACCAGAATAACGAAAGAGAGAATTGTGTGTGTGTGCATATTAAATGAAGCATTTTTAACCACTGTTGATCTAAGGAGAAGAGATTGTCTTTAAGATGTTTAGAAGTATTAGCCCCTTGCTAAATCAGCTTGTACATACAGTATATTCTTCTTTATCAAAGGGTCAAACATGGCTTAGTTTTAAAATGCCTCCTAATGTAAAAGACAAACCTGCTGCATTTTTTCTTGCTCTATAAACTGTACAGCAGTAAATGGCTAAGCAATTTAGCTTCCCATAAACACATGGGAATATAGCTCTAAGAAATGCTTTAAGCAACACATTGTAGAAATGTTGTTAGTTTACCTTTCGTCACAGTCAGTTACAAAATAGAAATAAATTTTAGCTTTTGAAAAATCTAGGTTTACACATTTTCTGAATTTGTCTAAAATCCTAAAGAGCATTGTTTGATGAGGTTATTTCATATTACAGTATCTGGTGTGCGTATCTTGCATGTAGCTCATTGACCCCTGAGTAGTCGACACTGTGAGAGGCCAGGTCATGCGTTTGCTTATGTGTGTGCGACATTTAAATGAGTCAGAAGACTATCACTCTGAGTTGTTGATACTATAGGGAGGTGGTGGGTCCAGGCTGTTTTCTGATGAAGGGGTGGGGGTCCCTGGGAATCCAGAGGAAGGGGTTGGAGAAGCAGGTGGCTCCTCTGAGTCTGAGTTTTCCAATAAGAAATCATCCACCAAGGCTCTGCGTCCACGCATAGGCAGGGGCAAGGGCACACACCTAGACACAAGTAATGACATCAATATACTCAGATTACGCAGTTGCTACGTGTAATTACTGAAAATAAAGGATAAATTCAAAGAATTCACCTGTAAATAAAAGTGTTTTACACTATATTAAAGTGTGTTATTTTTGTCAGTTTGGGTACAGACTATTGCATACTACCTATTAAGCCATGTTTTAACATAATTGGACTATACACTAATAACATAAATAAGTGAGTAAGACAACACAACAGTATACTTTGTGAGTCATTAGGGCAATACAGATAAGTGTCTTGTAAGCATGTAAAACAGAATATACTCCACAGTATGGACAATTTTATGCCACCAGAGTCTCAAACAAAAAAGACACAACATTTTAAAACATAATACACACTGTGACCTGTGATCTGCTTACCATTCAGGGACGCTGAGTGGTGTGGTACAGACAGATGGACAGTGTGTCAGTGTTAGATGGACACAAATGGAAGCAACAAAAGAGCAAAGCAAACAAACAAAAAGTTAATGGGTGGTTAAAAAACAATGGCTGATCAGATGGGTATGAAAACATAAAGTGACACATATACTCATAGACTTTTAGGCTCTCAGCTGTACCTGAGTTGGGTGCGGAGGGATGAGATCTCCCGTGTCATGCTCTGGCTACTGTCGTTCATCTCCTCCAGTTCTCTCTGTAGCTTTCTTCTCTGAGCGTTGGCGCGTGAGTTTTCCTCCTCCACCTCCTCCAATTGCCTCTTCAGCTGCTTCAGGCGGACCATTGATTTATCCAACTGTAGAATGAGGGGGCACACAAACAGAAAAAAAGGTTACTGTGTGACCAAAGGGCAAATAGGGATTGTCAGATTATAAATGATGATGGTTGTCGGAATGGAATCACTGTCTCTGCTGTTGTTGTGGGATTTACATTTCGGATTCCAATGCACCCCACCTCTTTGCCAAACACACAGATGCTTGGTGGGATTAGGATTAGTTTGGATGAAGCTGTATAAATGACTATTTTCCTATAACATTAGGGTTAGGGTTGGCTAGGGGTTAATAAAAGCAGCAAGGGCCTGTCCAATTTGTGCATCTATAGCCATCTTTATTTTACAAGTGCAATGAAATGTTTTCTTGTAATTTGTCTTTGAAAAGTTTTGTCATACCTGCTCTCTGTACTGATCTGCATGTCTCCTCTCATCTTCAGCCTGCATCATAACTTCCTTTAGTTTCTTTTCTGTTTTCCGCACCAATTTGTTGGCAATGGCCCGTTCCCTAAGAAATACAGAAAATATACAATATTAATACATTCTGATGTATTATATTTTTAGCAGTGTTTGGCATATATTTATGTCATGTGCATGTTTTTTTCTCCTCACTGTTGCTCTTGTTCAAGCTGTTCCTCCATTGATTCAATCTTGGCCTCCAGGGCAGCGACATTGAGCCTGTGTTTGCCCCTCACAGTCCCCTCCATCTCTCCAAGACGAGCTTTGAGCTCCTTGTTCTGCCTCTCAAGCTGCTCCCGAGCAGCCTCCGCCTTCTGGGCCAGAGTGCGCTCTCCCTGCAGCTGTACAGTCAGTGTCTCCACCTGCAGAGCCATCTTTCTCTGTCGCTCAGATATCAGCTCAGAATTTGTTTGCTCCTCCTCCAGTTCCTCCTCCAGCTGATTGACACGAGCCTCCAACCTCCGCTTCTCTTCACTCAAGGAATTTCTGATACACACGTTTTTAATTTTAATAGTTTAATAAATGTGATGTTTAATGTATAGGAATATAGTTAACTTTACTTACTTTCCAGTGCTGTTGTTGACCATTTCATCTGCCAACTCATCTCTCTCCTGCTGTGCCTGCCTTTTCTGCCTCTCTGATACAGCCAACTCCTACAGAAAAAAAGCTAATTTTATTTCTTTCTTATACATTATTATCACTGTTTTTAAAGAGCTGTTTAAAAACCTCTGTGAGCTGCAGCACTTCTGCCTCCAGAGATTGGATCTTCTTCTCGCTTTCTTTGGAATGAGACATCACTTCTTCTCTTGTTATTTTGGTTTCATCCAACTCACGGAGGACTTCCTTTAGTTGTGCCTGTAAAATACACACATTTTTGGCAAACTTCTCATTGACAAGTCCAGTCAGTTTAGGTTTTGATGTGAATATGTAATTAGGTGTTGTACCTGGAACCTCCGTTGCTGCTTCATAGCCTCTTCTTTACCACGGGTAGCTGCTTCCACCTGGGACTCTGAATCCTGCAGCTCAGCCTCTAGTTGTTTTTTGGATGTGACAGCCTGAGAGCGCTGACTTTTCTCCTCCTCCAACTGGATCTCCAACTCCCTCACCTGGAATGAGACAAGAAACTCTTTTCTACAGGAGAAACTATGAAACTGTGAGTCTGCTTTTTATGTGCTATTACCTGTTTGCTGAGAGCCCTCCTCTTCTCTTCTCCCTTCTCTTCACTAGTGCTAAGCTCTCGTTCATACTGTGCCTTAAGAGCTTGTAAGGTGACCTCAAGCCTCAGCCGGGAGTTTTCTGCCTCTGTCAGCTCCTCCTCAAGCTCCTGCGTTTGAACTCGCAAGCTTTGGGCTTCAGTTTCTAAGGCCCTCCTTGTTCGCTCTAATTCATGAACCTGATACCAAACAATAAGCCAGCAACAATAAGATCATTGACTATAGACTAAAACAATATTATAATGAAAACAAAATGTGTACATTTTTGCCAACATCATCCTGTTGGTTCACTAGCTGTTCCATTTCCACACGAAGCTGCTTGTTGATCCTCTCCAGCTCTTCCTTCTGGTCCTGGGTCTCCTACACAGAGCAACATCCCAATACAGAAGTGTATATTATGTCTATATATGTATATTATGCAGCTCCCCCAAATATTAATCCAGTGCTATACTTGATTCTCTGTTTACCTGCAAAGCTCTTGAAAGTGCAAGATATTTAGTCTCCTTCTCTCTACTATCAGCTTCTGCCCTGTCCCTTTCCTCTGCCAGACGAGCACTCACTGCTTTCTCCTCTGCCAGACACTGATGTGCAAAGGAAAAATGTTAAAAGAAATGTGAGGCTGTTTGAATAAAATGTGACATTAAACTTTCTAATAAGCTTTAACATATCACCTGATCAAATTTCTTCTGCCTCTTCTCCAGGGCTGTGCAGTTTTGCCTCTCTTTCTGTAAGGCCAGGGTCATGTCCTCTATTTCCTCTCTCAGTCGCTCCCTCTGTCGCTCCACTCTTTCTTTCTCCTCTTCTTTCTGTCGCTCCCTCTGGAGGGCACTGTCCAGCTCCCGCTGAAGCTTCCTGCGTGTTTCTTCTCCTGCTTCCACTGCTGTGTTCACCTCTTCTGACTGCTTGCGGAGCTCTGCCAGCTGCAAGTGTTTTGAACAATAGGTTGTAAAAGTCATACAAACAGTTTCCCAAACTTTAAAAAGGACCTAAATTATTTATAAGCATTTACCTGTTGAGTGTGAGTCTGGATCTGGCGATTCAGCTCTTTGGCTCTTTCCTCCTCCTCCTCCAGTCTCTCCATCAGTCCATTTCTCTCATCTTCCAGCGCTCGCACCCTTGAACCCAGAGCTAGCTTTTGACGAGTCTCTTCTTGCAGAAGTTCCTGTGAGAGTAAAAACATGCCATCCAACACCACTATCTGTATAAAATGAATGTAATGCATCTAATTTGAGGCTGTTACCTGTACATCATGCAGCTGGTTTTCTAAGCTATTAACTTCTTTAGCAAGACGAAGGGATTTGGTATCAGAAGTAGACAGATTGCCTGAAAGAGACTCTATTTCACACTAAAAAAAACAATATACTAGATCAATTTCTTGTCACAGACTGAAATTTAAAAATCTCACTCTTATACTACATAATCAAATAATAATTTCATCCTGTTTCACCTGTAGCTTATGAATGCGCTCCTCTCTTTCCTCCCTCTCTCTTTCAGCTTGCGTCAATCGAGCACTGAGCTCCTGCAGCTGGTTCTCAGCTCGCTTTCGGCCTCTCTCACTCTCAGTGCGACTTGTTTGAAGGGCCTTGAGTTCATTGGTCAAACTTTGACGTTCCTCCTCTACCACTGATTTGGCTTTCTCAAGGGACTGGCGTGCCTGATACAATGACATTTTGTGGTATGGTATATTAAGAAGTCAGTATAAAGGCATGCTAAGATGCTAATGTATGCTGATGGTCTCACTCTCTTGCTGTTGTCCAGTTGTTCCTGGAGAGTGTCAATAGCAGCACTGTGTTTCACTCTCATCTCTGAGAGCTGGGCTTCGTGACGGCGAGTCTCGTCTTCCACACAGCGCTGGAGTTGATTTAATTCTGCCTCTCGACGAGACCTAACAGTAAAAACAGTAAGTTAGTGTTTTAGACAAATGCTGCCAGGAATGGCTCTAAGAAAAGGAAAATGCACAGTGCATCTATTGACAATTGTTTTTTAACTGCGCATGTTTGTATCACATTTATGTTTATGCCAATAGTTAACCAACTCATGTGAGCCATGCCACAAAAAAAAAAAAAAAAAAAAAACACACAAAAAATAACAAGTCCAAGTTGTTATTATTATAATTTAATAAAAATACATACCTAAGCTCCTGCTGAGCCGCTGTGGTGTCTAGAGTGTCCTCTAGTTCGGTCCTCAGAGCCTCAAGCTCCTCCCCCAGATCTCGTCTCTGTTTCTCTGCCCTTTCCCTCATCCCTCGTTCATTCTCCACTTCCTCCTTAAGCTCAGACACTTGAGACATGGCCTCCCTCAAAGCTCTCTGAGCTTCTGCTCTACGGGTTCCCTCTTCTTCCAGACTGAAACAGTAAAACACAGTTGAAGAATTAAATACTAGATTTAACAGTTGAGTATTTCTCTCACCGGCTCTGCAGGGTGGTGATATCTTTCTCCTTCTGAGCCAGACTGCCCTTAAGCTCAGCAGCCAACATCCCCAGGTCTGAGAGCTGCTCCTGGGCCTCCACGGACTCACTCTCCATCCTCCTCTTCCACTTATCCTGCTCCAAGCGACCCTGCTCCTCACGTTTTAGGCGCTCTGCAAATATGACAAATAGATCAATAAATATTCCAACTTCTAGCCAAAACACTCAATAATTAAGTGTCAACCAGCTGCAATGTAGTAATGTACAATTTCATGCTACCAAAAACAATATAGAGATTAACATTAGCAAAGTTACCCTCTAAGTCAGCAATGACAGCCTCTTGTTTGTTCTTAAGTTTGTTAAGACTTTTAGTTTTCTCCTCCTCTTCAGTTAGCTGGTCAGTCACCTCACTCAGACGCTCCTCCAACTGTTTCTTCTCCTGCCCGATGGAAAGCATAGCAAGAGATTATAAAGCACAGGATTTCAGTGCAAATACAATAAACAAGTAATCTAGCTGTTATCATGGTAACTGTTTAATCTGATGCTGCAGATCTTTATATCCATTGACTAAATGTGATAATGACCTTGCTAAGTCTATCTCTCTGTTCCACTGCATTCATTAGGTCAGTCTCCAAGCTTTTGACTTTGGTTTCCAGTGTGACTTTTTCCAGCAGAAGGCGCTGTTTTGCACTTTCCTCCTCCTCTAACTGTTCCTCCAAATCCTGAAGATGAAGACAAAATACAGTTCACTGCATTGAATTAATGTTACAGCCTTTGAGCCGTCAGCTCTTGAATAAAGAACAGAGAACAAGTACATAATGTGTAGGTTTGATTGCTATTACCTGTATGTTCTGCTGCATCTTCTTCTTCTCATCGGTCAACTTCACACCTCTCTCTTCCTCTTCCACCAATCGTGTCTCCAGCTCGCTCAACACTTCCTCCAGCTCCTGTTTCCTACTTGCTAGTCTGGCTCTCATTTCCTCAGCCTCTGCAAACAACTCTGCCTCAGCCTGTAGTTGGTCTGCAAGTACTGCCTTCTCTTCCATCAGCTGCAAAACAACAACAACAGAAAATGAGGAAAGGGTAGTCATGTGACTGCGGAGAGATAATATTCTGGTCATTAAAGGGACGTAGAGCACATGTTATAGATTAATAAATAACAAGTAGGATACAAATAAAAGAAGACATTTTACTATTTATATTGTACTTCCTGTATATATTTTTTTATTAAGTAATATTGCACACTGCCCTTTTTGTCAAATCTCAATCAACTTTATATTTCAGAGGTTTTAAATCTAGTGTATTTTATTTTAAGTGTAGTTTCTTGAACTTGACACTGATCAAATTTAATCAAGTAATTAATGATTTATTTGCATAACAACATGCTTTTAGGTAATAAAAGTTGATTGATAAATTATCTTATAAAGTAAAATTATAAATGTAAACATTTATAAAAGCTAAATCATTATCTTTTAAACTCTTTTCAATCCGTTTTTTAAGTGTTCCCAGTGTTTCTGTGAATGAGGAATTGAATTGTCCAATCAGAACACTCCAGGCAGCAGCAGGAGGAGACTCTGGGTTAAGCTCAGGGTTAGAGGAATAAAACCTGCTCTGGACCAGGTTTGGTTCGCAGAGTGAGTTACCATAGTAACTGACTAAAAGTTTCCCTCTTTCCAGGGTTAAATTACTCTTAGTGTGGACTACACCTGCTTCTTTAAACAAGGCCACTGTGTAGTGTTTACCTGAGCATGTTTCTGGTCCAGCTCTGTGTATTCCTGCTCTGCTCGGGTCAGATTGTCTTTGGCTTTCTGCAGTTCGGCCTCTCTGACTTGGATCTCCTCATCTTGTCGAGTCACTTGCAGCAGAGGCTTCACCTACACAAGCACATAAGACAGTAATGTCGGCATTTTATCAGCACAACTTAAAACAAACAAATTATTCATTGTTGTGTTAGTCCATACCTTAGTGAACAGGCGCCACCACTGCCAGTTCCTGAGTTTGAGGTAAGCGGCGCAGTTCCTCTGCATAACTCTCAGAGCACTCAACTGCTGTTGCTTCCTCATAAAAGCCCTTAAAGGTTCACAAATATTTAAATGCTTTCAATAAAATGCACATATAGGTAAAATAATATTAGAAGTGATCTAGACCCAGATCGCCACACCAAAGTTTACCAATTGTAAACCACTTGAGTAATTATAACACTTTGTCACCCTTCTTGCACTCTTTCAGAGATGCTCTATGTATGTAATTTTCAGTATTTCCTAAACTAAGCCGCATGCTGTTTACTTCTGGGTTACTTCTGCTATAATTTACATACCATTATGTTACTGATTTGTTTGACAAACTATGTTGACATTATTATATATGGCATATAGTATATACAGTATGATTTCAAATTAAATGTGTCTATAGCAGCTAACTTACTACTTTGTACAACCCCATTTATTATGCTCAGTCATTCTGTTAACCTTAGTATAACTGGTCTTACTTGCGTGCAAGGTAGCCTCTGGCAGCACTCTGAAAGCGTATAATAGTATCTGTTATCTTGAGGTCCCTTTCCTCTTCAAGATGAGCCAGAACTCCAGCTCTGAAGAAGACTTTGCTTTGACCCACTCTGAACAGGTTTTTGTCCAGTTCCAAAGCATTTATCTGAACAAAATCAATATAGAACATATTAGTATAAACAGCATCTAAACAATTATGCACACGTTATAATAATAATAATTTGTGACTCACCATAAGTTCTGAGGCTTGTTTGCCATCCATAAAGGTGCGAGGAATAGCATTAGGTGTCAGGATCTCATATCTGTAAAATAAAGGTGTGAAATGAATGTGCATTTTATCAAGAGGTACAACATCAGGAATGTGTAAAAGAGAGTCATTAGCAGGTGCTGGTGCAAGTGCTTGAAGCAGCATGTGTGTAAAAGTTAGAGAGAGGGCAGCTGGTTATGAAAGGGGGTTTATGTCACTTCAGCCTATGGCTTCTAAATAAACTACTGTACCTCTGTCTGAACTCCTGGAATGGGATGCGGTTAGGGAATCCTTGTCTGCAGATTCGAATACCCTCCAGGACCCCATTGCACCTAAGCTGATCCAAAACCAGGTGTGGAGAAAGCTTACCTGCCTAGGAAAAGGGAAGTAGAACAACAATTTATTTTTATCACTACATCTTATTGTCTATGACATTAATTTGTCTCCACCTTACCCTCTTTTCATGGTTAGGGATGATACAGCGCAGAAAGTTGGGGTTAGTATTTCTCAGAGTGGCCATCAGTTTGGTGAGAGATTCTTTGTAAAGCTGGCCAACTGTCCTAAACATTCCCTTTTTGGTCTTCAGTCCTGCTGTTGCAAAAGGCACTGGACCACTGCTCTCCCCTGTGGACACCTGGTCTAGACCTATGATCCTGTCCACTGGAAGGAAAAAGTTAAACTTCTAAGTATGATTTTGAATGCACATGGCTTTATGTTTTTTTATGAAATATGGCCATAATGATAAACAATCTGCAGATGCAGGCAGGCAGTTATGTCAATGCTGTAGCCAAAAAATGAATTGAATATATACTATTGGACAATAAGAGGCACTCAACTACCATAAAACTACCAGCATTGGTACTGTGCTTTAAGGCCATCGCAAGACTAATAAAACGTCACAGCAAAACCACCAAATGTAGGAAATACTCACAGCAAAAATAAAGAACACACAAATATAAAAATGACATTGCACAGACACAAATCTGTCCAAGAAGAGCATGAGCAGAAGTGGGAGTGAGGAATGCTAAGTGTGACACACAGAGGAGGAGAAGAACCTACTGTCGGTGCCATTAGCCTGGATTGTTGCATAGGAGTCAAAGAAGTACACACGAGGAAGAGTTTGAATATCTGATTTAGAGCGAAGGAAAATAAGGAAGATGAGAAAGACAGTAAAAGCAAGCAAAGGAAAAAACAAGAGGAGAGAAAATGAGGGAGTAAAATTGCAGAAAAAGACAAAAATAATATGTTAATTAGCAAAATTTTGGAGTTTAATTTTTAAGTTAGCAGACCACATACGATTGATAAATTGTTTTGCCGTGAGCATGTGTGTAAAGGCTCCTTACCTTCTTTCCAGAGCTCAGATACAAAATGGTCAGATGATTGATGGAGAAGAGATGCCACATTGTCGTTTAAAGGATCCATGTTCTTTACCAGCCATTTATCTGCTTTATAGTCCACCTTTAAAAGATACTTTGTTTTAAATGTTCTTTTAAAAATGTCAATAACAAAAAAGTAAAGACTACCTTTCCAGCATAATGGATAATTGAGAAGTCAGCCTCTCCACGTGGCTGCTTTGATTTAAAGAATTTGGGATGGCTGCCTTGCTCAGCAGAGAGCTTGTCCACAAATGAGCGATCTGTTGCCCGAGGGAACCAACACTCTTCATCCAGCAGAGCTAGAACTCCAGGTGGGTTGGTCTACCATAGAAAAAAATGTAATGTAATGTAATGATGTAATGTATTTTGAGTGGAAACAGGGCTAGGATCACAGCTAATGAATCAGAAATTGTTGCAAATTATGGGTATGGATATATATATAGATATATTTGAATGTGTATATACCGGTCTCTCAATGAGGTCAATGCAGGGCTGTAAATCGAGTCCAAAGTCAATGAAGTTCCACTCAATGCCTTCCCGTTGGTATTCTTCCTGCTCCAGGATGAACATGGTGTGGTTGAAGAGCTGCTGCAGCTTCTCATTTGTGTAGTTTATACACAACTGCTCAAATGAGTTCAGCTAAAATATTTGGAATTTAAAAAATAATGATTAGAATCCTGATTACTTTGGAATTACAGCCTTATAATGTGACACAAAAACAAACCTGAAAAATTTCAAATCCCGCTATATCGAGGATCCCTATAAATGAGGCTCCTTGCCTCTGTCTTCGGTCCAGAGCTCTGTTAATTCTGTGCACTAGCCATCTGAACAGACGCTCATATGTAGCCTTAGCCAAAGCTTCCACAGCAAAGTCAGCCTACACAATGAGAGATAAACTGTGTGATTCACTCCACAGCTGCAAAGTTATTCTTAAAGCGTTCACATCTTAACAGAACATGTCACCTGTTCTTTGGTTTGGGCCTTTTGCACGTATTCCCGTCCCACTTTGATCCTTGGCATAAGTATGGCCCGAGTAAACTCCAGTACGTTGATGCCCAGTAGATGGCACAGTTTTTGAGCAGCTGTGTTGTCAGGCATAGAGGCTTGGTCCTGGTTTTTCTCCTTTGTGAAAGAAATGTTTCCAAACTGAAGCACAGCGGAAATAACCTTTAACATGGCTAAGGAGAGGTAAAAAAAACATATATACGTTATACTTCTGTGTTATGAAATATATAACCGTAGCTTTCTCCCCTGTTGACCACTAATCCCTTACACATGGACTCTTCTGGGGTGAAACCCATAATGGCCATGGAGTCCATGGTCTGTGTGAAGTTCTCTGAATCACTCTGGCCAGGAACAGGGATAGAGCCTCCACTGAGGAACCGGTATTCATCTGCAGTTCCCAAGAGCAGGTCCGCTACACACAAAGAGAAAAAAACATGATATTTTAAATGATAACCTTCTCAAATGGAGTGTGTAGTCTACAAATCAAAACATATTATATAAAATATTACATTTATTATTCTTCTTTCCTTACCTCTTGTTGCATCTGAAGCACCACAAAGCAACTGGTAGAAGATATGGAAAGTCCGTTCATCCTTGGCCTGGCGTGTGGCTCTTGATTTTTCCAGGAGGTCTGGAGAATTTGGCTAAGGTATTGCTTCTACATAATTATGATGCCAAATACAAGAAACATTACTGATTTTTAAACATTATGAAGCTGAATGAAAGGATACAGGTCTCAATATTGGCACCAACAATGTATCCAGGCGCATCAAAATTAATGCGAATGAACTTGCCCTAAAACAAAATTGACTGAATGTTTAACATTTATACAATATACTTTAAGTCTTTTATAATATATTTCATGCATTAAAGGCAAACTAATGTATCCTCTTACAAATCTAGATGAGTTGTCATTTTTTACAGTCTTTGCATTTCCAAAGGCTTCTAGTATGGGGTTGGCCTGCAGGAGCTGCCTCTCCAACTCGCCCTGGGAAATAAAACACACATCATATAAGCTGGAAAAACTCAACTACAAACTTCTGTCAGGCGTTATTCTGAAAAAATATATATATCACCAAATGTACCTGCTTTTTGTGCAAAAACTAGATTAATAAAAGCAACTTACAACTCAGCAGTCAGACAGAAGTGTCTATAGCAGGTATCTCTCTCAGAATGAGCAAGGTTCTCAACCTTTGCACTAATATAATTAATAGTATAGGCCTTAATCATGTTTCACATTGCACATTACTATTAATATGGCATGTCTTGAATTATTAAAAAGGAATTATTAAGTATGAATAACTACTGAACAGTCAGTTGAGAACCGCTGCTCGAGAGCACCTAAGGAAATGCTGGGAGAAACTGTAGCTTGGGATACTAGCAATAAAACTACATTTTTGGCTGCAATGCATAACTGCAGCCGTCGCATTGCGAGTGCAGAAGCTGTTGATGATGCAGCAGCAGTGATGGGCCTTAAGGGAGTGAGGGGCTTTCAGCCAGCATAAAGGCACACATGCACCAACAACCAAACTCAGAGCAAGTGCAAGTAAAGTCCTTTGTAATGACAAAGCCCAGCTTTAATGTGTATTTTGCACACATTAGCAGAACAACTTCAGGCACACACCGGCAGCTGTAATACAGTCACACCTTCAAATACACCTGTAAGGTCACGCTGCAATGCACCTCAGGCTTTTTCATGTTACCCAGGCAAAAAACAACCCTCAACCAAAAGACATCTACCACAATAAAAGCAAAGCCTACTTTACTCAAACACATTTTAGAAAGAAAAGCATACAATGCGAGAGGCATAATTTGTTCCTTAAGTAAATAGACAATATGTATTCTGACAATGTTTTATACTCACATATTGCATACTCTGATGAATTGGTCAATAAAATGAAGGTTAAGGGGATTGGTGGATAAAAGATGAGGAAAAAATAAAAACACAAATAAGACAACAATAAGTAAATGAAAACAGACAATAAACATACATTTCACAGCACAAAGTTGAAAGGTCTGCTTAAGAAGACCTGCATTAGTTGTTAAGTGAGGAGTTATAATAAAGTAATTAAAAAGGACAGGTTGAAAGCAAAAGACAGAACAGGGGACAGAAGTAACTCACCCGGTTAACCATAGTACTGCCTCTTGTTAGGGATCTAGTACCATCTGTCTGAACATGCAGGAAATAGAGAAGCATGAGGGGAACCAAGTGCAGGAAGGAAGGAAGCAAGGAGGGAAGGAAGGAAAAAAAACTTTTAGAAAGAAAAGGAAAGGGCTTTTAGAAAGAAGGAGACTCGTGCCAGGATAAAATGAGATGGTCACAATACCTTTTTATTAACTACTTTACAATAATAAAACAAGCAATACATGTGCAATAATATGTTGCTATAATGTTAAGTAAAATTAAGAGAATGGAAATTAGGCTTCAGTCTGAGAACAAACTGAAAATGTTTATTGTAATTCATTAACTCCTTTTTGATTTATAAACTTTGTTAATTTAATTTAAATGTTTCTTTCACTTAAAGTATATTTAGCCCAGTCTTTTCAGATGTGATTGTCTTTGCATTGACCTACCTGTATTGCTTCCTTGTTGCGTCCCAGAGTACCACCCTTATGGGAGGAGGCGACATGAGCCAAATACTGGATGACTTTTTTTGTGTTTTCTGTTTTCCCTGCTCCAGACTCTCCACTGTAATATGCACATACAATAAAAAGTGAAAAAGTCAAATGGAATAGCACCATTCATTTTACAAAGCTGCCTTTAAAACACATTTGTAAAAAGCTATTTAAAACTGATTGTGGATACTAATAAAAATGTGCATTTAAGGTGTCAGACCCAAACAAAGAGCAGGTGTGGAGGAAACAGGCTGCATCACAATTGTTGCTTTTGAAAAATAATGAAAGAGACTGGAGCAAAAATAGCAGTTGTAAAAGACTTAAAAGCAGAATTGTTGGCCCAGATATGTGGAAACATGGAGTGAAGATGAATACAGAGGATCTTCAACAATGACAGGAAGACTCTGACAGGAAGATGGGGTGACAGCAAGATGAACAACAGAACTAGACCTAAGTCAGCTGGATGATTTGTATTCAAAATGGAAGCCGGGCTAATATTATGGACATTACTGTTCAGATTACACATAGGCAATGAGCACTGCCTCTAACAAGGTTTGTAGACCTTATCTTCTCATCCATTTTGTTTACAGATATTGCTGATTACTCACGTGCAAAGGATTGACTGATCTTCTCTGTCTGCAAAGAAAAAATAAACAGAGAAAAAAAATTAATAATTAGTGGACATCAGAGAACTAATATGACATGTTAATTATTATATACCATATAAGTACAGCTAGGATTTGCTCCATTTCTGGCAGGTTGAAATGAATATTAACTTTAAAAACCAACAAGAAGTTCTCAGTATAATATCCAGACATGGGACCTCTGAAATGCTGTAAAGTCATATATGGAAGCAAAGGTTTTCTATGGCTGTGACCGGCTGGTTCATGTTACACCATGTCCCTGCTCCTACAGGCCAAGGGTTAAAAGTGATCTACAGCCTTAGACATAAGTTTCATGTTGTATATTAGAATGCAGACTCCTGCTAGGCCACTTAAATATTGATGTTTTTGTCGGCTCCAGACACGTCAGCTGCTTACTAATTAGTGGCAAGCTGTGGAGAAGAGCAGGTCACCTGCTGAACTGGTCTCTCCAGACTAAACAACCACACAGACACTTAAAGGGTGGTCATTGTTTGGAACATTATTTGAAGTTGCTCTGATTCCCACACATTCACCGTGGAAGAATTTCCACTGGTCTTACAGGTTCAATCACTGTTGTAACACACCTACAAGAGGCTTGGAGGGCGGTGGGGGGTGGAGAATACAGAGAACCTTTCGTGTCTCATTGTGTTATCTTAGAAAGACACCCTGATGCCTGAGGGATTGCTCAACCAGCCTTTAACCGCTTTTAAATTGCTCCAGATTTCTTTGCATGAAATCAACATGACAGTTAAAGCCTGGAAAAATGAATGTTATGCATTGTTATTACTAATATAATATGTGGTTACTAGAATCAACAAAACAGATGGAATGATATCACGAGATTTACCGACTGTTACACATACTGCCACACCTGGAAATCTCTCACAGTTAGTGTTTTCACTTTTTAAGCTTTTTATAATTGTTAAGAACACACACCTTTAAAAGGGGATCAAAGATCACAGGCTAAATTCTTTAACACAATCCTGCTCTGTTGAACTGATAGCACAAATGTGTAAGCTGTATATCATATGGGGTCAGCGGTTTCAGATAGTCTTGAGGCTTGTTACCTTGCAGCATGCTCCGATAGGCAGCTTCTGATATAGCATAAATGTGTGGAGGCATTTCATGGCGTTTTTTGCCTCGATACATCTCTACAATGGACTCTGTGTAGATTGGCAGGTTCTTGTATGGATTTATTACCACACAGAAGAGGCCTGAATATGTCTAAAAAGCAGAGAAAACAGAAACATTTTACAATAAATTAACACCAAAAATACAAGAGAAGTGACATAAAATAGAGTCTTATTTTACTTTCTTACTCATTTAAGTGACGTACGTAAATGTTAGGTCAGATTACAGCACAGTGTCAACAAGTGAAGGCGGGCTGCCTTGTCCATGTTTGATAAGAACAGGAGTAAGTTTACATACAAAATACTTAAAGATTAAATGGTGAACAGTGTTTTTCTTTTCAATATATTATACCTAAACCGTTCAAATATAGGTCTCCTTATATGAACTTCAACCTAATTTTCACTTCAGTATGTTCACCTGGTTTTACTTCAATAATCATGGCTGGACACTTGCACAACACATGCATTTTATTAGATAAAAAAGAATACAAGCAGCTAATCCTGTTCAATACATTTCACAATGTTAGTCTAGTGTTTGATTGAATTGTTATTCAACTGAAGTGAAAGTCAAGAATAACAAACAACTTTATCTTATCTTCTCTTTTATAGCAATGGAGCTGCGCTGAACTATTCCAACAATTCTGTTCATAATTTTTTGCTGAAATTACTGCTAAACTACCTCTACATTTTTCTGTTCAGAGACAGATATATCTCAGCATATATAATTACTATAACTAACTATAAATACTATCTAGTTTATTCAAATAACAATAATATTTGCCCTATGGTAACATTACTGCTGGACTTTTCTTTCCTCTGCTCTCTCCAGACAACTTCTGCAGAAGAAACTAAAGACGCCCCCCACTGTTATACACTACATGAACAACATGTAAACTGACTCTTAGGGCCCAGTATCAGTACACAGTAGATGCCATAGCATTAGGTGCCAACACAAGAAGACTTGACACAAAATTTGTGCAAACAGAAATTCATACCTTTTTAAACTTATAACTTGTATAAACACTTACATATATCAAACCAGAGTAGTATCTTTCTCTTAAATTGTGTAACACTGATGCTTCGTTCAGGCAGGTGAGGTCGGCCATGTCTTCCACTTTACTAAATCGTGGAGGGTTCATACGCTGCACCTCTTCCCTGGACAGGGTTACCAGTCGCTGGCTGTCTGTTAACTCCACCTCAACTTCATCACCACGCTCCTCTCTAATACTGGCTGACTGTATGAAAAAGAGAAAGAACAACAACATACTGTATGAGTTTTAAAATTTGGCACAGCATTATTTAATATGGAATGTGCATAGGCTTTCTATCATTTTATTTATCATTATATATTTTATTATACAGAACTTCACTTGTCTTGGATGAAAAAATACATTCACAGCTCTCTTATTGCCATTGGCTTTGCAGTACAACAACAATATAATATTAAGTGCCTGTTAAGTACAGTATGGATGTGTACTGGTGAATGTCTATGCCATTCTAGGTCTTCCAAGGGCAAATGAACATTAGGAGACTGAAGGAGCACATTGTTCTATTGATAGAAATCAAAACCACCCCAGAAAAGGGAGATAGGCCACTATGTTCATATGTCATATCCAACACTACTAAACCTTGCACAGTGCATTACACAAGAGACAGGCCGGAGTGGAACAAATCAATAATATGACAAGTGCCTTGTGATAGTCATTATGCCTTCAAGTGCTACAAGCATCACAAGACTAAAAACTGGACAACAAAAAACGCAGCATCCTGGTGTAAAAATGAGATCATAAAAGATAACAGACACCCACAGTGCTGCATACGCCCAACACAGATTGCCCCACCTGCCTGACACACCTTTTACATAATGGACATACCTGGGCTAATTATTTACCCATGGATTAGTATGATAGTATGACTGGAATTTATCTTAAAAATGATGTAATGTTGTAAAAATTTGGGAAGGTGTCCTTCATATTTTGTGGTTGCTTATGAGTGAGTAAACCATAGGAGCTTACCTCAAAGCCATGCTTCTCTGATGGCACCCACACCAGCCTCTTTGCTGCCCAGTCAGCCTGGCTTGCTGCAGAGAAAACTGTTGAGTTGGAGGTGGTTGATGCAGGCCCCGCCCCTGATGAGAGGAAGCGGGTGACATCGTTGGCACCTCCCCCCGTTGACCAGGACATGGTAAAACTGGCACTCTTAAAAGAAACAAAAATGGGAACAATGCTCAGATGAGTTGGTGAACTGTTTCTTTTCATCAGGTTATCATGAGAATGACAGCATAACACAGTGACACTGATCTGTTCAGACATCGCATGCACACTTCATGAACACACATATAAAACAATAGCAGCACGCGAGTAGCATGAAGGCCATATCTAGCTGAGGATGGAGCAAGGATGGCCTAACCTAATTGAGAGATATAACAATCCAAGTAAAAGACAGGGATTAGCAAAGGCATAGCGATCAGTGTGTAGGGAGTAATGCAATACATCAATTGGCTGACTAAACGGACATGACAGTGAGGCTAGGGGGCATTCAAGTAGGGCAAAAGAACAGAGATAATGCAAAAATGAAAAGCTAAACAGTAAAGAAAAGAAAAGTGAGAACTGTGAGAGCCAAGGAGTGATTTCAGGGACCATGATCCAGTGAGAGATGAGGTGACAGCTACAAGTGAACTATGAAAGATGTCCAAAACCAATAACAGTACAATTAAAAAATATGTTATTAGAGCTTCTCCACAGCTATGGGAAGAGCTTAAATTCAGACTTCTGAGTTGATGAAAGAGTTAGATGAAATGATTTGTAGTGGCTCAGTAGCTACTATAAGAGATTAAAAAAACTATAATATTATAGGCTATACAACAAAATATACAAAACCGGGTTAATACCTCGGCTATTACCAAACACAGATCAGACAGTTAGATATTTGTGTTGCTGGTTAACTATAAAGTGTCTCCATGCCCCAACAGAAATGTCATCAGGCCTGATTCCTGCTATGCATCCAAATCTCAAGTTTTTTCTGCACTGTCTGTTCATGTCATTGCCCTGCCGTTACATTCCTGTTACTACAAATGACTGTGAATGGGTGTGGAATAAACATGTTGACAAAGGAGTTGCCACCACCCTGCCAGTCACCATGGAAAATATGTGATCCACTGTGGGATAGAGCGGCTTTAAATTGGGCAGCAGTTATTACATTACTGTTACTGCCTTAATGATCAACAAACTACTCAATCTGAGAGCTGTCTGTAGGAGTCCGTTTACTGAATATCACACTGTGATCTAGTCTCAGCCATCCAAGTGAGTTCACCAAAAGAAAACGATTGCAACATTACCTTATGGCTGACAGGTCGGTGCAGTACAGCCAATACTTACAAGAAAACCTGTCCTGCCGCAGCTGGAGTAATCAAAATGTGTCTACGCTCCTCCATGGCAACACCCTAAGCACTTAGCTGGACCCACAGACAATACCTTCCTGGTTTGAACTGAGGTCATTCACTGCGGGGGGTCCTGCGGTCATGATGTGTGTAATTGATCGGAGGGTGTCTGTGTGTGGTGAGACGTCTTCGTCTTCAGATTTGATGCGATTTGGCGTTTTAACAGCAGCGATTAATATAACATCTGCTCCGATAGTATAGATAGGTGACATTAAGCCAGTGTCTAGAATAATAAGACATCTGCAGAGCACCACAGCGGTGCAGCCCGTGCTGTAGATATCACCTGCATTTTGTCGGCCCTGAACAAAAACTGACGGCGGCAACCACACCTTGGCATGAACAATCACATGTGCCACTGCATTTATGGACCCTTTAAAACTGATATGTTGTAGCTCAAAATTATTATTATATTATATTATTATATTATCATTATTACTATTATTATCCATTTCAATTACCATCTCAATTAAGGACAGTCAAAAACAGAAATAAAGGCACCCTTTGCCTCTCAGTTTTAGACAGTAAGCTGCCGAATTTAGACTGACCTAGCGAGGTTAGCCAACCTCGCCGAAATATGAGACGTTTAGGATGTCATAGAAGCTATTTACGTGGTGTATTCGAGTATTGGCAACAAAAGGACTTACCTTCAGAGCCCCTGCTGATGGTGAACAAGGCTGTGGTGCGATGTGAACCGGACCGAGGCTATTTCTGGGGTATTTTCCTGTCTGAGAGGTGTGTTGCCTACCGCATATGCGGCTTTTATCATTGCAGCGCTCTCATAGACGAGCCGCACACACTTGTCGGTATGTAGACCGACAGCAGTGAGGGCAAGGCGGCGGCTTCAGGCCAGGCGGGACGCTTCCTGTTAACCAGCCAACCAGAGGCGAGAAGACGTGTTTAGCCTAGACTGACAAAAACAAAAATCCAATCCTAGGCTACAGCGGAGTCATAAACCCGCCTCATGAAAGCGACAAGATAGGCCTGGAGCTGTCCACCCCTTCAATGGCATTAAACGGGTGCGGTGACGAATTGCGTAAACCATAGCGCAATGTGCTCCACAGTGAACCAATCAGTGACGAAGAAAGGTGGGATTAAAGCTGACGGACGTAAGATGCAGCCATCCGCAGGCTTGTGGCAGGTGCCGTGTAGCGCTGGCGTAGGGACATCTGCGCGCCCTTTGTTTACCACTCATGGCAAATGCAGACAGTTTACCACGCGGGGGCAACATATTGAGACAGCCACAGACCCAGATCTAGGACTAAAATCTCGAAACAAATCTCACCCTGGCGTCTAATATAAATCAGCCCACAACAAAATATAGTCAAAATTCAAAATTGGAGGGACACTGTGTTTTGGGCCACTTCTGGAAATTAACCCTTTGGCCCTGATAATAAAAATTACTTTTGGGCCATGAGCTATGGAAAATAGAGGGACATTCACTTTGCCATAACACAAAGAAATAACTAACAACTAATATATAAACTAGATTACAATGATTCTGTTTTCTACAATACAAAACTGATGACCCCCTGGCCTAAGGGTGTGTGGCTTAATAAGTGAATAATGAATTAGACCCGTGGTAGAAATATGGAAAGCCATAAGTCAGCCAGACAATCTTAAAAAAAAAATATTACATTGGGCCAATGGGAGTGAAGCAAGTTTGACATATAATTTTTTACAGACATTTGAATTTCCCTCATTTTCACCAGACCCTCCTGAGAGATCAGATTTTGGTAAGTGACTTAAAATATTTTATTAAACACTGATGTTATCTGTTTCTGGATAGGCCTACGCATTAAATTGATTATTATAATGGAAGGCTATTTGAAAGAACAGTATTGAACTGCTGCTACGATATTAAATTAGGCTTGTAGAATTTTTAATCTTGTCAATGTTTGATAAATATACTCTTCTCAAAGGCAGATGCTGTGTCAGGGTTACAAGCTATCAATCTGATTTTAAAAATGAAAGCCTATAGATGTCCAGGATAGTTAGAAAAATCTGTTTGGGACTGCTCTCGCTATTAGGCTAACGTTAAAGTGGCCTATGTTGGTGCCTCTCACCCACGACTGATGCTGGAGACTTGGTTTCATTAGTTCATTACACATTATCATTCATTTATTTAAGCCACTGGTTTATGTGTCTGTTTGCTTTTATTTTGTTTGAGTGGTGGTCATGGTATTGACTCAGTCTTATATTGTATATTATGTATTATGGTGTGGACAGGTATATCAGCTGATAAAAGACACATCATTGGTCATGTAACTCTTCTGAGTAAAAATCTCCTCTCCATCTCCTACATTTTTTGTCTAAGATAAATGAACATAATCACAAAATACAAAGAAGCCAAAGTTGACCTACTAAACTTATTGACAATGTCTTGGCCTCGGACAAGTCTTGGTCTTGATTACATGGCCTTCACTTCAACACTATGAATAAGCTGTTTCCTTTAGTAATGACAAGATGAGGGGCAAAATTTATTTTATGTCTTGGTTTGCATGTGTTTAAAGTATCTTTTTATCATATTTCTCTTTGTCTTTTGTGTGTAATGTACAATATAAAGCATAATCTAACTCTGTTTTAAATACTTTGCTTTCTCAAGGTGCAGTAAGACTAAACCCAGGAACATCAACTGTGTCGGACAAAGACGTGGAGGTCCTGATGGTAAAGTGGCTGCAGTTGGCAGGCAATATGGATGGGGACCATAAAACAGCAAGAAAATTCTGTTTGTTAGATACTGTATATAGGCATGTTTTTGTTGGCATATACACTGTTGAATTTTTGCTATTTGTCTTGTTGGTTAATTCTTTTGATAAATAAATTGTATCACTGATTAAATTATTTAAAGTGTAAATGATGCATTTAGTTATCCTGACGCACAAATATCTATATATCTGTTCCTCTTCAGCTGTGAGCTACAAACCCTCACATTTTCACCCATTTGCCTGCTTTTTAGTTTATTGTTGTATTTGTTTCTCTAAGGTCATTAGGATTACACAGCAGCATCACCAGAGAGGGCCAGAACAAAAATGTTGATTACATCAGGCTGTATTTTGGTTTAAATATGAAATTATGTGAGTCAGCCACATGTGGCCACATTAGGGCCATACAGGCATTCCATATAACCACTAGACATTAGCCCAGGTCGCTTACCCCAGTAAACGAGAGGGTCGCATCCCTGTGGCTTCGGGTTGGGGACAGGTGCTTGTCGTGGCGGCCACCCCCGAACCCGGTGGTGGACACTGGAAGTAAGGGATGCCGTCAGGTTGAAGAAGGAGTCCTATCAAGCCTGGCTGGCTTGTGGGACTCCCGAGGCAGCTGATGGGTACCGGCAGGCCAAGCGTGCTGCAGCCCGGGCAGTTGTGGAGGCAAAAATTCGGGTCTGGGAAGAGTTCGGAGAGGCCATGGAGGAGGACTATCGCTTGGCCTCAAAGAAATTCTGGCAAACCGTCCGCCGCCTCAGGAGGGTGAAGCAGTGATTCACCAACACAGTTGGAGAGTGGGGAGCTGTTCACCTCGACTGGGGATGTTGTCGGACGATGGAAGGAATACTTTGAGGATCTCCTCAATCCCACTGACACGCCTTCCGTTGAGGAAGCAGGGCTGGGGACTCAGAGGTGGACTCGTCCATCACTCAAGCTGAAGTCACTGAGGTGGTTGGAAAGCTCCTCACTGGCAAGGCACCGGGGGATGAGATCCGTCCTGAGTACCTCAAATCCCTCTACCGGGTGCTTGAGGGTTCATGGGAGAGGGTTCTAGGTGCAGCCAAGGGCCGGAGGGAGTCTGGTTTGGGAACCACAGGATTTCATCTCTGCTTTTTGCGGATGATGATGTCCTGTTGGCTTCCTCAAACCAGGACCTTCAGTGTGCACTGGGGCTGTTTGCAGCCGAGTGTGAAGCGGCTGGGATGAGAATCAGCACCTCCAAGTCCGAGGCCATGGTTCTCGACCGGAAAAGGGTGGCTTACCCTCTCCAGGTTGGAGGGGAGTTTCTGCCTCAAGTGGAGGAGTTTAAGTATCTCGGGGTCTTGTTCATGAGTGAGGGAAGGATGGAACGTGAGATTGACAGGCGGATCGGTGCAGCGTCTGCAGTAATGTGGTTGTTGGTTGAGTTATGTTATGGCTCAATTATCACAATTGCACACTTGGGCCAGATTTGGGCCATCATTCACTTTGGTATGTGGGCCAGATCAACATTTGGTTTACATCAGGCTACATTTTGGTTTGGTTATGGCTTTTGGTGAGTCAGCCACATGTGGGCCACATGAGCACCATATGATGATGATGATTTAAATATAATGATGTTTGGTGTTCTGTAGTCTAAGTTGTGCTCAGTTTTATTTGGCAAAACATGCCTTTTGCAACATGCATTTTAACAGATCTTAAAACCACCTCCATTGCTCATACCCCAGTTTCTTTTCTCTAAGTTATCAGAAGCATTACTCATGGCCCACTGGTGTCAGCATTGGTTGTTCTGCTTTATAAAATCATAGAACAACTAAAATAAAACAAACATAGAAATGCTGTATTTAATAATAAACAGCTGAAAGTACTGCATAATTGCTTCTACAGTGAGATAATCAGTCTAGATAGAAACTAGAAACCTAGTTTTTGCTTGAAAGTGCTGTAACTTTAAAGGTGACCATAACAGAAAGACATTCTTCCATGATAAACACAAGTAAATCACACACACACAAAAATTGTAGCATAAAATAAACCCACAGTTTCAATGAAAAGCAATATTTATGAATTGCTTTGAAGGCGCTACCCCGACACTCTTCTCACAGTTAGTGAGAGAAACAACTTGTAACATACAACTTAACATAACAAATTGTAATGGTGACTGGAAAAACAACTAATTTGCCTAAATTAAGTGCTTTTCTTCAGACATTGACTTTATTTTTTACTAGTAAACTGTCTAAAATATATACAGTATATATTACAAATGTGAAAAAGCTTTTGTATAATCTATAAGAAAAATGCATATAACCAATGCTAATTTTAAAAATGTTTTACCACACTTTATCTCATCATCTTATACATTGTATTGACTAAAGCAAAACCATTACCTAATCATCATCAAGTTATGAATGCCACACACACTTAAAAAATACTACATTTGTGCAGAATAATACTTACCATGTGAAAAAAAAAGATCATACAATAACATACATCATGAAATAGACCTATACTAGTGATTCTCAAACTTTTCCCACCCACTAAATAAGGACTAATCTAAGACTAAAACAGAACTAAACCATGTCTAAACCAGGACAAAACCAATTTATCAGGGACTACCCAAACTAAAATAGGACAACTGGCTCTAAATTAGGGCTTGAACTGCAAAAGAGTACCATCAGTGGAAGCCTGCTTACCACGAGTGGTACCCCATACACAGTTTGAGAAACACTAGCCCATATCACACTAGGTACACTACATGAGACTTGTACAGAAGCCTGCACAAATTCAAATGTCAAGTTTTTGCAAGATTAAAACAAATACGCAGTTGCAGGTTTAAGCCACTATGTGGTGCTGTTGTCTTTCAAGCTGGTCGATGCCGATCACAGTGCTGTGGTGGGGATGGGCCAGACAAGAGACACATCTTAACATTTTTTTGACAGATTGCCAGGACCAATCAGCTACAGTTGATTAGTCATCTGTGGTGACTTCTTGAGAAATATAATATTTGCTTTTATTTAGTTTTTCAACTTCAGTTCAGTTGTAGTGAAGATGATCTGACTGGGATGGCCTCTGTGTTGGTGGAGATGGATTCTGAGATTGTTGCAAAAGTTCAGGGGATACAAGTTGTAGAGCAACCTCATTTTCATAGCAAAAAGAGGAATGTGGGCTTTGGATACACTTCTGTTCATGCAGCTCTTTAGCACTGCATGAAGGCGTGTTTGGGATTTTATATGTCCGATTAAAAAATGAATAATCCACCTAAAAAAGAAAATTAGCACATATAAGTTGTACTTCATATATACATTTTATGGCAACACTGAATATAAGACAATGACCTGGTAGCAGTCTTTCCTCTCAAAGAGCACTGGTTCAAAGCGGTGTCCCCATAAGATTTCAGAAGCCAGATAGGAGCTGCGGCATTGCGTGGTCATAGCTGTGGCCTCCACCATGCCTTCAAGAATGACCACTACTTCCAGCTCAGAGTCATTTTCCAGGGTTTTTTGGTCCATTTCATAGAATGGGGACTCGTCGTTGATTTCATGAACAATTGTCACTGGGGAGACCAAAAAGATGCGGTCGGTGCCAGTGTCGAACCCCACGTTTATGTCCACATTGTCCAAAGGAAGAAACTCTCCCTCAGGTGTTACCCTAGACTGAAAACAGAAAAAAAATGTCAGTGTCTGAACGGGGTGTAACAGAGACATACAGTTAGATCCATAAATATTTGGACACAGACACAAGTTATATTACTTAATAATAATAATAATAATTATTATTATTATTTTATATGTTTTTTTATTTGTTAACCAAAACATATTCAAGTTATATAATTAATGTGGGCTTAAAATGCAAACTCTCTACTGTAATTTGAGACTGTCCACATTCAAGTCGGAGGAAGGGTTTAGGAATTACAGCTCTTTATATATAGCAGCCTTGTTTTCAAGCGCTCAAAAGTAAGTGGACAAATTAACGTCACCATTAATGAAATGTTAATTTTGAATACTTTATTGCAGGCGATGACTGCCCATGGAGCACACGGACATCACCAAACCCTGGGTTTCCTTCTTTGTGATGCTTTGCCAGCCCTTTACTGCAGCTGTTGTTGCCTGTTTGTGGGTCTTTCTGCCTCAAGTTTTTTTTCTTAAATAAAAGCTTCATTGAGTTGAGAGCTGGTACCTGACTCAATCATTACAGAATATTCCAGTTATTTGCCTGACAAAAAAACAAACAAACTCCTGGGTTGCTTTTGCAGTATTGTGAAGCGCCATCCTATCTACTCTACTACTACTGACATTTGGCGGAAACTGAGCAGAAAGTATAACCTATAAACTTGAGATTTTCTCCAGCTGCTTCTGTCTTCTGTCAAATTATAAATAAACACTAGTGACCCGGTGCCATTGGAAGTTATACATGATCATGGTCTAATGTGGCCTTCCAATTGTTGAAGCTGATAAATAGTTTGCCCCTTGAGGTGAACCCTCTGTATTGTATGTATGAAGTGTTCTCTTTTTGGTAGACTTAGATACTGATCAACCTACTTCCTAAAGAGTGTTCTTCATGGTGGATGTTGTGAAGGGGCATTTCAATATTTTTTATCCAGCCTAAGGATGGACTGGTTCACCTCCATTGAGAGACTGCATGTTGTGGGTTCACAGCAACAGCTTTGAAATGCAAATGTCACACCTGGAATCAAGTCCAGGCCTTTTACCTACTCAGTTTATGATGGATTAATGAAGGAAATAGCCCATGCAACCCCCGAAAAAGCTTTTGAGGCAATTCCTAAACTCTTTCTTTCTATTTGGACATGATTAGCCACAAATTAGAGCATAGAGTCTGCACTTTAAGCCCCTATTAATTATATAACTGTACTACTTTGAATATGTTTTGGGAGACAGCTAAAATAACAAAAATTCACTCACTGTCCAAATACCTAACTGTACCTGTACCTTAACGTTGACTTAAACTGTTAAAAGGATTAGGTAATGTAAAGCACATTACTTAAAGGAAAACTATACTGTACTTGACACTGTAACCTAAGAGTGCCAGATAAAATCACTGCGGAATTAAACATGTCACCCAAACGATTAGTATTTGGTATTTCACTCAACAGTCATATCAAGGCTTATCACTCATTCAAATGTATTTTTTGATCCTCACAAACTTAATCCCATCTGCCCTTTCTGAACTTTGAGAGATCAAACAATCTATGCTGTATCCTCAGTGTTCCCCCAACCTGACCCACATGCAGAATTAGAAAGTAATAATTAAAGAACAATCACAGAGGGAAAAAAAATCTGAAATTGTCAAAAGAAGCCTAAAAGTGGCTGCAATAATCTACATCAACACTGATGCAGTACAAACAGCAGGATACTGACAAGGACAATAGTATTCAGTTTGTAGGCAAGTTAATCCACAGTAAATCTTCCTAACCCTGAGAAAAAAAAATAAAAACCCTCATTAACAACAGTACACAGAATATCAGCCAGATGGTCAGTGCTTTGTTTTTTTCTACTGCAACCTTGTCCTATGCAGCTACTTCTTTCTTTTCGGCTTTTCCCTACCAGGGTCGCCACAGCAAATCATCTGCCTCCTAATGTCCAGTGATTCACACATTGATTTGGCATAATTTTTTTAATGACAGATATCTTTCCTGATGCAACCCTTTCCATTTAACCAGGACTGGCTCAAAACGAACACTGACTTGTGACCCCTTTTGGCTGGATTAACCTTTTCCTATCGTGCTGACTCAAACACTAGGATATAACATACATATGGTAAAATTGCACCATGCAAATTGCAATTTATTGAGTTTAAAGGTTAAAAAGAAGTCATCTGGACTTGGTTTAATCAGATGAAATCTTTTTAACCTTTTGTTGTGAATTAATTAGCCTGGATGAGTGAGAATCTTACAGACATTTTAGTGAGTTTATTTAGTGTGCTTTTGTTCTTTTGTATTGTGTGTAATCTATATACATATTCTGTATGTGCTTACTTTATGTATATTGAACAAAAATATAAACACAATATTTTTGTTTTTGCTCTTATTTTTCATCAGCTGATCTCTTTTTCTATGTACACAAAAGACCTATTGCTCTCAAATATTGTTCACAAATCTGTCAAAATCTGTGTTAGTGAGCACTTCCTCTTTGCCGAGATAATCCATCCACCTCACAGATGTGGTATATCAAGACGCTGATCAGACAGCATGAATATTGCACAGGTGTCAGTGTGTGAGGTAAGTTATATTTTATTGGGGGGGTCCTTCCCCTAGAATTGATCAAGTTGTTGATTGTGGCCTGTGGAATGTTGGTCCACTCCTCTTCAATGGCTGTGCCAAGTTGCTGGATATTGGAAGGAAGTGGAACACGCTGTCATATATGCTGATCCAGAACGTACCAAACACGCACAATGTCCAGTCCATGTCCAGTGAGTATGGTGGCCATGCAAGAACTGGGATGTTTTCAGCTTCCAGGAATTATGAACAGATCCTTGCAACATGAGGCCGTGCATTAACATGCTGCAACATGAAGTGATGGTCATGGATGAATGCCACAACAATGGGCCTCAGGACCTCATCACAGTATCTCTGTGCATTCAAAATGCCATCAATAAATTTGCAACTGTGTTCGTTGTCCATAACATACGCCCACCCATACCAAAACCCCACCACCACCATGGGCCACTCGATCCACAACGCTGACATCAACAAACCGCCCACACAACACCATACACGCTGTCTGCCCTCTGCCCTATACAGTGAAAACTTGGATTCTCCTGTAAAGAGCAGACCTCTCCAAAGTGCCAGACGCCATCGAATGTGAGCATTTGCCCACTTGACGAACTGCAGTCAGGTGGAGACCCCAATGAGGATGACGAGCATGCAGATGAACTTCCCTGAGATGGTTTCTGAGAGTTTGTGCAGAAATTCTTTGGTTATGCAAACCGATTGCTGCAGCAGCTGTCCAGGTGCCTGGTCTCAGACGATCCTGGAGGTGTAGATGCTGGATGTCCTTGGCTGCTGTGGTTACACAAGATCTGTAGTTGTGAGGATGGCTGAATATACTGCTAAATTCTCTGAAATGCCTTTGGAGACAGCTTATGGTAGAGAAATCAACATTCAATTTATGGGCAACAGCTCTTGTGGACATTCCTGCAGTCATCATGCCTGGACATTTTAGAGTGGCCTTTTATTGTGGCCAACCTTAGGCACACCTGTGCAATATTCATGCTGTCTGATCAGCATCTTGATATACCACACCTGTGAAGTGGATGGATTATCTCAGCAAAGGAAAAGTGCTCACTAACACAGATTTCGACAGATTTATGAACAACATTTGAGAGAAATAGACCTTGTGTACATAGAAAAAGTCTTAGATCTTTGAGTTCAGCTGATGAAAAGTGGGAGCAAAAAGTGTGTTGAGTTTATATTTTTATTCAGTGTATGTTTGTATAATATATCTTGGGTGCACTCACCTTAAGAAACTGTGCTCGGACATGGGCCTCCACCAGGTGGCTTTTTCTTAGGTTTCCGACTCTCCACATCATGCAGAGTTTTCCATCCCTCATTGCCACCACAGCTGTGTTAGAGAACACAAGTGTCTCATTGCGCTTTTTGGGCTTAGCAATCTTTGCCATAACTGCCCCGATGATGAAGGCGTCAATAATGCAGCCCAAAATGCACTGCAAAACGACCGCCACCACCGCCAGGGGACATTCTTCGGTTACACTTCGAAAGCCATAACCTATAGAAGTCTGTGTCTCCAAAGAGAATAAAAAGGCCGCCATGAAACTGTTCACTTGAAGGAAACACGGCTCCACAACCATTAACTCTCTTTCAGACTCTCCTCCAGCCCCGGCGTCTCCTGGTCCAGAGGAGCTGTCGGAGCTGGGGTCCAGTCGAATGGAGAGATCTCCATGCGCAGAGGCAATGAGCCAGAAGGTAAATCCAAAGAGCAACCAGGAGAGAAGGAAGGAGAGAGTGAAGATGACCAGCATCCAACGCCAGCGAATATCCACACATGTGGTGAACAGGTCGCTAAGGTACCGCTGACCCCTCTCGCTCATGTTGACAAAGGTGACGTTGCAGCGTCCATCTTTGCCCACAAAGCGTTGTCGGGGCCGACGAATCGAGCGCCTGGTTCGGCGGCGGCTGGTGATCAAGGGAGAGGACAGTGAGTCCTGGTCCTCTGTCCCCCTCACACCAGCCCTTTTCCCACCTGGTCCAGAGCACATCCCTTCTGCTGTCACTCCGCCCTCTCCTCCTTCTCCTCCAACTGAATCCTTAAAGGCACTCTGCCTCCGGGCATTATTGGTGTTGCTCTGTAGAGACAGAGCTTTGCCGTTGAACATATGTGTTGGGGAAGGGCTGGTTGGAGTCCCTGGCCCTGTTGGGCTCCCCTCCACTTTGGCTGTGTCTGCTGCATTATGTGCCAGCCTCATGACCTCCTCTTCATCTGCTGGCCCATCTACCACAGCACTGAAGCGCCGTTTCACACGGGCTGCTCCCATTCTGTTCAGTCTTTGGATGTGCAAACTGGATGCAGTACAAAAACACTTTCCTAGTTGTAGCAGCACCAATGTTAATAATACATCCTATTGAGAGGCCATAGAGTCCAAAGTGGTAAGACATAACCAAGACATTATTTTCTCCAAGGTAACTTTTCAGTCTCCTGTTTAGTGTGGTTTTTGTCAATCTACACAAAGCTAATTTTATCAAGTTAAAAATCAACTAATAAATCATGTTAAAACAGAAATATGACACACACAAAAAAAAAAACAAAAAAAAATCATAGGATTATTAAGGCAAGAAGTACCTAAATAGACAAGATCAGAACATGCAGGAGATATTTTGTGGCAATGCAAGTGATAAAACTAGCAAGAAGTAATCACAGGGAACAATTCAAACATTATCGCAATAACTAAACAATGGAAACTAGGATAATAGGGTTCAAATAGGTCTAACATGCAAATCAGGAAAAAAACATGCCTATTCTTACGGTGTCTTTTTGCAGTTATCAACCTCTTGGCCAGGGTACAGTGGAAAGAAAGAAACACCCATTACCTGTCATTCCATAAGTAATGTAGTTCTTAATAAACTTAATTATTTGACTGAGTAACAGGGCCTTTAACTGTTTTAAAGTAGATAAAACAAATTATGGGAGGGACTAAAAGAAAGCCATTCATAGTAAAAAAAATTTCAGAACATTGTTGAAAGCATTTCAATCTACCCTTTTAGCTGATGACATACATGCTTGTCGGTCAGTGATAATATTTACCTGAACTACACTGCTGTAAACAATTAGCTGCTACTGTTGGTGCCTCAAAACAAACATAGCTTATTACATCAGTATAATGGTTTAGAAAGAGCCTGATAAAAGATAAAAAAGGAAGAAAGATTACTTTTATCCACTTTAGAAGTTGCTCATATTGTTGTAATGTTTACGATAATTAAACAAGTACAGAGGTCACCTGAGAAGGGTTCTGTCATTTCTCAGGTTTGTTGTCAAACTTGACTGATGAATAAGGGATATGAATGTAGTCTGCATCTCAGACTATATGGAGTAAATATATGAAGATCAACAACTGTGGTTACTGTAAAAATGTTAACAAATAGATAATCAATGTCATATAAAAGCAATGTAGCAATGAGCAAAGAAGAATAGAAAGCGTGACTGTCCAGTAATTAAAAAAAAACCTCTTGATCCTTTAGTCATCAGGAAGGTGGATGAGAGACAAATCTGTTTACAAAAAGTAGAAATGTGGAAAAAGATCCCTCCTAAAGTGAAAGGTCAGATAAGGGTTCATCTTGACTTCTTCTATGCCTCCATTTTGACACATGTTCAGCAAATACACCAAGCCATTCCCTAGAGCAGAAATAAGAGACAACAACAACAAAAAAAGTGACATTTTAGTGTAGTATTGGTATATTTTATATTGCTACTGACTGCAAAGTCAGCTAACATCAAAAGTTATCAGATATAATAATTAATTACTGTGCTGTATATATTAAACATATAAAATGTATATAGTAGGGGCAGGAAGATGTGCTGTACTGCTATGTTGCCTTTTATAGACTATAGAATAAGCTGTACTGCTGCTATATGTTTACATCTGAATACACAGTATAAAAGTTAAGACACACTTAAGCATGGAGCTTGTGCTTGTGTTTTTGTGGTCTGCATTTGCCCTGATCCTATTTAGTTTTGTTATGTACAGTGAACCCTGAAATTATTCATACCCCTGGCAAATTCTGACTTAAAGTTACTTTTATTCAACCAGCAAGTTTTTTTTTGTTTTGTTTTTTTTGACTAGGAATGACATAGGCTTCTCCCAAAAGATAATAACACAATGTACAAGAAGTATCATTGTGGAAAAAAAATATTTCTCAGCTTTTTTTTTTTTTTTTTACATTTGAACAAAAAGTGGCATGTCCAAAATTATTCATACCCTTTGCACACTGTCACAGTCTATGGAAAAATCCAGTTCTATACCATTCCAAATAGTCCATGCTCTTCTAAAGCATCCTAATTACCCTGATTCATTGGAAATAGCTGTTTTAATCAACACAGGTGAAAAACAGAAGCTCTCTGCTGTTGGTTTGTGGACAGTCATGGCTAAGACAAAGGAGCTCTCTGAGGACCTGCGGCTGCGCATTGTGACTGCTCACAAGTCAGGAAAGGGCTATAAAACCATATCAAAATGTTTTGAGGATCCAGTGGCTATAGTGCAAAGTATTATTAAAAAATACAAGACAATCTGTACTGTGACAAATCTCGGAGGACGTGGTCGGAAGCCAAAAGTGACACCTGTGCTGGCCAGGAGAATAGTGAGAGAGGTAAAAAAAGAATCCAGGGATCACCACCAAGGCCATCCTGATGAATCTGGGCTCTGCTGGTGGCAACATCTCAAGGCAGACAGTCCAACACACACTGCACACCTGCTGGGTTCCATGAACGCAGACCAAGGAGGACACCACTTCTCCAGATAAGGCACAAAAAAGCCCGCTTGGCCTTTGCAAATGCTCATCTGAACAAAGGAGAAGACTTCTGGTCTTCTGTTTTATGGTCAGATGAAACAAAAATTGAATTGTTTGGCCACAATGATGTATCCTTCATTTGGCATAAAAAAGAAGAAGCCTTCAACCCTAAGAACACCATCCCCACTGTCAAACCTGGTGGTGGGAACCTATTGTTTTGGTGGTGTTTTTCAGCTGGTAGACCAGGGAACCTAATCATGAAAAAGGAGCAATACATCAAAATTCTCAACAACAACATCAGGCAGTCTCCAGAGAAACTTGGCCTTGGGCACCAGTGGACACTTCAGCACGACAATGACCCAAAACACACAGCAAAAGTGGTGAAGAAATGGCTAGCAGACAAAAACATTAACGTTTTGCAGTGGCCCAGCCAGAGTCCTGACTTGAATCCAATTGAGAATCTGTGGAGGGAGCTAAAGATCAGGGTGATGGCAAAGAGACCCTCCATCCTGAAAGAGTTGGAGCTCATTGCTAAAAATCAATGGGCAAAAATACCAAGGAGACATGCAAAAAGCTGGTCAGCAATTATAGGAAGCGTTTGATTGCTGAAATAGCCAATAAAGGCTTTTCTTTGTTATTGAGAAGGGTATGAATAATTTTAGACATGCCACTTTTTGTTCAAAAGTAAATAAAAGCTGAGAAATATTTTTTTCCACAATGATACCTCTTCTACATCGTGTTATTATCTTTTGGGAGAAGCCTGTGTCATTTCTGGTCAAAAAAAATTTGCTGGTTGAATAAAAGTAATTTTAAGTCAGAATTTGCCAGGGGTATGAATAATTTCGAGGTTGACTGTATATTAATTCAATAAAGTTCACCTTGAGACCTTTTGACAAAGAGTTTTTCCTAAATAACATTAGGATTTTTCCTTTTTTTATAGTAAATTCTAATATAACTTCTATTTTATATAAGAAAGGTGACAATGACATTTATTATATAGGTATTTGTTTGATGTTTTAAACTGACCAAACAGTTGTCCTGTGTAGGGAATAGAAATTCATAATGGTCCATATTTATCTTCTTGTTGTTGATTAGAAAGAGCCTGAAAGAAACACAGAAGCATATGAATATGTTTAATTATAGTCCAAAGAATCCCATCATCGTTTTATAAACAACAAATGGGGATCACATGTTGGCTAAAGACACAATTAAGACAAGAGCAGAATCCCAGCTGTTATAGAGGGTATGAACAGAGCTTGAGTATATTCTGGTGGATATATGACACGTGTGCTTGTGACTTTTGTGATCTCACCAATGGTTTTGTCAATCCACTCAGGAACAACGTAGAAACAATTAGTCATATAGACACTGCCAAAAATCTCCACAGTTAAATATGTTGTGTGTTTTGATTTAATATAATGTAGAAAAAGCATAGAAAGGTCACCTCTCTATCAAGGCCACAATACAAGTTTTACAACTCAAGTGTTTATAAAACCTGTTAAGTTAAATAAGACTTTGACAGTAGTTTCTAATATGTGCTTTGTTTGCTATCGAGGTGGCAGGTTACATTTTATATTTCCACATTTTAAGTATAGATTTTCTGTCAACTACTATACTGTATGTTGCTGTAGTGATGACAACCTTAGCTGTAAACAAATACCAAAACTACTTACTCCAGATCATATAAAATAAGTAGTAACAGTAACAAAATTTCCACAAATTATTATTGGGTGTTACAACAGACATTTTTATAAACATCCAGAAACCCAAACCTACCCACATACAGTGTTGGCAGGTTGACATCTGACGTTAAATGTGCGTCCTGACCTTACTACCCTTGCTGCTAACACTGTTAAATGAAGTTACTCTTGAGTCTGTTATCGCTCTGATTAGGTCTGAGTGTCACCTGACCCTAAAGTCAGGAGCTGAAGAAGGTGTTGAGTGTTTGAATATGTAATGAATGTAATGGGACAATCTTCTTTGTAGTTAAGGGGCAAATGGCTGAAATTACTTTTTATGGTATGGAGTGGACATGTAACAGCTGTCCTGAAATACTGAAGTGCAGTATGTGCTACATTAATTACTAACCTCTGACCTCCGAATTATCTTTAATTGTAGACAATACTGAAATATAAAAGGAAATACAACTAAAATACACTCACATGCACACTGTAAAACATGTAACAGGTGAAACATGTCAAGGAAAAGTATGATTGGTGAAATGTCTTGGTTCCCAGCCTTTTTCTAGTGTTGATCCATGATTTAAATGAAGACTTCTGAACATTTCAAAGGAACTAATAGTTCATATTAAAATAAATAAAGGAAAGGCCAGCAGATAGTTTTAGTTTGAATCATTTATCTTAAAAATGTCATTGCATTTATCATTTTCACTACAACTAACCCACTTGTGTTAATGCTGTGATCTAGGTTTCCTGACCTCTTTCTGTCCAGATAATCTGCACATATTAAGGTGTTGTGTGGGCAGATTAGTTTAGCAGGGAAAATGATTTCTATCTTACTTAGTGCACCCTCTTGCACTGTCAGACACAGATTCATTATAACAGATGATGTCCTGAATGAAAATACTTAAAGTGAGCAAATGTTGCTCTATTTTTGTTCAGTAAATTGAGTCAAATAACTATAATAGAGATATGTACATAGATACAGGAAACAGCACACAATGTACATGACCAAATTCCTAAGTGACCCCTGTAATGTCACAGTGCAGATACAGAGACATCAATACAAAACATTGATGAACTAGTTTAGAAACAAGGACACCATCTCTCACTGTCACATGGCCTTGTGTCTAATGCTTTTCATGATCAGTTTCACCCAAAGTTGAATGAATTTCAAATGTTAAGTTTGTATGTGGCACATTCTGACACAAACACACATAAAAACTGTTGTTTTTTTAACAGTCGAAACCAGATATTCTTCCATATTACAAAACCACAGTGACCTCTTTAGCCAATCAATATAGTTCTTTGCCCATCTAATGGACAAGTTGATCACAGTCACAAACAGAAATTATGCATTAAATAGTGGGAATACAGTAAATAAGAGTGACAAAGTTTTTTATCAAATCTACAGAAATTTGTGCTGGTCACACAACAAAACTAGAGCTGCTGGTTGCTGTGTTTGTACACTCACTGTTTCCTAATTGAATTCCTTTATTACATAATGTCCTGGTGATAGGTTGTGGTAGACAGTTTATGTCTCAGGTTAAGATTAAGATTGTGTGCATCACATCATCCACATAAACAAAGTGTGAAGTTATGCTGGCACTGGGCCGCACAATAGATTGAAATGTTTCCTCCAGCATCTACCCGTAAATAAGGCCATGTAACATCAAAATCCTAATATGTGTGCGCTATACTTAAATAATTGAATATTAAAAACAATGAATATGGTGATTATAGGTCATTGGGGGTTCTGACATTATAGTGACTAGTGCCCCTAATACACAAGTTAACAAGTATGTCCATTATGTGTGAGCTGACTGCACGAATATGTACACAGTTTCCTGAGCAGCCTATCTACTGTGGGCATGGTATACAATGATACTGGATACAGATCAACAAAATCATTGAATTTCTTCACAGCATACAAATATTTATTGAGTATGCAACAAAGAGCATAAGTTATAACACACAAGCCTTGCATGTTTGCTGTAGCCTATAGACCTATCAAATGCTAGAATTTAATAAGCCTGTTATTTATAGCTTGGCTATATAAACACAGCCATCTCAAAGCTTCATCTCGTTACTCCAGTTCAATGTAAAGTAGCGCGAAGTGTGTGTCTAATGCAGAGTGAGTGATTAGGCAACTCATTTCAGATCTCATCGTACTTTTTGATTGGCAGGTTACACATTTAATTATGAGTTGGGCAGCATAGGAGAAGCTTATGTGTAGGACTCTGCTAAATGTTATTAAAACCTTGATAGTAGATAGTAAATTTACTTGGTTGATTTAGATTAACAGAAATGCCCTGTTTTAAAATAAGAACAATGGATCTTTCCTTGACATTTGGATAACACAATAAACTGCGTGATCCAAATGTCGAGGAAAGATGTATCGTTCTTATTTTAAAACAGGACAAAACAGGACTGTTAATCTAACTCAACAAATTATATTTACTATCTACTATCAAGATTTTATTAACATTTAGCACAGCCCTACACAATAGCTCAAAAGTAATATAGGCTAGTAATATAGATAAATCTTAGTAAGAGTTGTATTCACTCACCGAGAGTTGAATCTGTGGTCCGATAGACGTCATAAGCCGTCAAATAAAATAACATTTAAGTGTGCAGCGGTTTTCAAAGCGCGAGTGAGGTGCGCCACGTTTATGCCATTCACTCTCTCAGGTGGCGGATGGGCGCGCTCACATCATGACTCCATTGTGTCCTCTATAACACGCGAGGGCGCGCACCGACGCTGACCTTGTCTCATCGCGGTAGGCTCAAGTCAAATCTGACATTGTTTGAGAAATATGGAGTTTTAAATTTCCGAGTTTGCAAGCTAACATATTTTAAGATTCACCAACAACAAAACAAGTTGAGCTAATAAAGTTCTGCAACCTTCTTCAACACACAAGAAATCCATCATCCTGGTGTATTTGCATTGATTTACAACTATAAGGCATTATAGTCATGTACTGTCATGTAACTTTTATGGTTTATATGGTCATATGTTGCTTTTAAAAATATAATTGGCTATGCTGACTAGAAAAATTTATAAAATTTAGGCAAAGAGGAGAAAGAAGGGACCACACAACAGTGTTCATGTCAGTTTAAAGTGCCCAGAGGGTCAGGAAAGGGGCAGAGTACTAGCCAATGATTCTACTGTATGGATAAAAAGGATAAACTAAAATATAAAGTATAGATGGTATATCCTAGAAGACTAACTAAGGCTAGACATCGTCCATCACTCAGAAAACATTTTCTCACTCACTAACAGACTTCTGAAGCAACTCTAAGTCTATTACAAACACCTTTAGATGACAGTAAGTATAATTACTAACACATAGCACAGTATATATTACATTTTAGCGCTTTTGTCATTTTAACTGTGTGAGAATAAAAATACTCTGAACTGACCAGTGGAAATCTGTGTGGAAGGGAAAATAGAGGAAGGTCCTGAGCAGAAGAATGAGAATGACACGATGAGCACACCAATAACTCATATTTGAAATCATATTTGTCAGACAGAACACAAGCTGTACAAATGGGAAATTCGCAGTCATCTCATCTTACTTGTTTGGCTGGAGTCCCACAAGGCTCAATACTGGGACCAATCTTATTCAGTCTTTATGGTATTAACTTACCAAAGGTTTGTTCAAATATCAAAATACAATTATAGGCTGATGACACGGTATTGTATGCTCATGCAACAATGAAACAAGAAGCTGCTGCAATACTTTCTGGGGCAATGGTACCAGTGTCCCACTGGCTCCAAAACTCATGTTTACATCTGAATACAACAAAAACTGTCTGCATGTTTTTCTCACAGCAGCCAGCAGAGGGGCCAGATGATATGATATTTACTCACATAACTTACTGTTACACAACCTGGTATCATACAACAGAAAGCACCTTAAAACCCATCAAGTCTCTCTTGAAGAAAACACTGAAGACTAGACAGGAAGCCTATACATTTTCATTACTGTAAGATTATAAGTAAGTATAATATTCTAGACCTCAACAGTTATCAGGTATTTTTGGATGTCTGTCTCATTTTTAAAGTTTTGAATGGGCTTGCGCCTCCACCATTAAAGGACTTTATACATAAAAAAAAATAATGATAGAGTAAACACTAGAGCATTAACCAGAGGAGACTGCAATGTACAATGGCGCAGGACTAAATTTAGCCAAACTGTAGGGTCTATTAGAGGGACACGGTCAGCCCATGTTAGGAACTGTGACAACTACTTAACTATAAAAAAAATACCTAAAACAATATTTGAAATCAAACCAGCAATGTACCCATATGTAAATTATTTCCTCATTATGATTGACATTATGATTGATCTTAAGTTTAATTTGGCCACTTTTAAAAATATTAGAAACTCACTCTCAACTGAAGCTGCCAAAAGCTTCTTCAATGCCATGATACTATCACACCTCTCTTACTGCATAACTAGTTGGTCCCAAACAAATAAAACTAATCTCAAACCACTGGAGTCTATTTATAAACAAAGCCTTGAAAATACTGGACAAAAAAAAAAACTTTCAATATCATCATTGTAACATACTTGATAAATATAATATGTTAAACTTTGATAATTTTGTCTCCTTCTCCTATGTCCAATTGATCTTCAAGATTGTCCATAACTTGGCCCCTCCAACACTCAAAGAATTCATCCAGCTGTCAGCAGATACGGCTTCAAGGGTAACCCGAGGTACCACAAGAGGATTGTGTAACATCCCTAGAAGTAGAACTGCTTTTGCTCAATCTGCATTCTCATTTAGGGCTGTTAAACAATGGAACGCGCTCCCATCTGAGTTGTTGAGCTTAAACAGTCTTTCAGCTTTCAATACAGAGGTGAAAGCATGGTTTTTAGAAAACCAAATATGTATGCACAATTAAGAATGAACTGAAAGACCGGAATGTGAATGTTGACTTTGCAATGAATGTGTTTTTAAATACACCATCTTTGCTAGCTGGTGAATACAGTTTGTGTGAATGGGTGTATGAACGTGTTGTATGTGTTGGTGAGTTTGGATAGATGCTGCATGTGGAAGCAACAGGGGTAGTGGCTTTTATTTGTTGTTGTATATATGTAAATATTCCTTGTTGACCCCTCCCCCCCAGGACTGCAGATGGAAATTAACTGTAAAGCTAGAGTCTGGACAGAATATAGCAAAACTGTCTCTCAATTGCAAGTCTCTTCTAAACCCATGACAATGCTATATGAGGACAGATAGAAGCCTCCGAGAATCATGTAAGTTAATATTGTTTAGCCTAATTTAATTGTGATAAATCTTTGCAACAACTGTATCAGAAAAAACAGGCACATCTGGGACTAAACCTTTTAACATTATTTGACTCATAATGAACCATAAAATCACCAGCAGTGCTCAGCGGTAGCTGCAGCGTAAGCCAACATTTCCACTTCAGAGCCACCATTATGGCTTAAATTCACATAGTGATACACTTACTCACATATTTAGAAATGTAGAATGAAATGTAGAAATTAAATATAAAGAATAAATGAATGGCTAGATATAATATTAGACAAGCTGCAATTCTGATAATGAGCCACCAGTGGGCAGTTTGAAACAATTTTTGGCCCCTGTGTCCCTGCACCTCTGAAACCAAATTAGCTTCATATAGTGGTCTGGAAGTTTTCTAAAGCAGTAATTGACTGGAACAAGAGTGAGCAGGAGACACACCTGGTTCAAAAGGCCATAATTACAAGTCCGGATTAGCTGCATGGACAAAAGTACTAAAGTTCACTCCTAAAAGTGTTTTGTGAGTGATTTTACAGAGGTAACAACAGAGAAACAGCAGTGCTTACAAATTATTCAGGAGATGACTTTGGATGATTAGGACAGTTTAGATGACACTGCATGAAGATGAACCCCCCACAGTGAACAGCTACCCAGTAACTGTACCTTAAATACCGTAAATATTAATAGTATATATTTGCACACAGTGTCACATTAAAATTAAATTTTATAAAGTCTCTAAATTAGCATGCTCACCTTGCAATCAGATGGTCCTAAATTCAACTTGGGAACAATAGTAGTGGTACTAGCAGTAAAGTAATGTGCATGTAATGTTTACATCCATAGGTTTTTACTAAGTCAGTAAATAATTTAGTTGATTGCTTTAAGTTCTATTAGCGCAAATCTTATTTTGAAGAAAAAATACTTTTACTAGAGAAGATATTTTTAGTACTTCTTCCATCTATACCAGATTTGACCATGGTCCAAATATTATACTGCTCCATAATTTCTGGGGCATTGCATATTGTTTCAGAACTTGAAAATTATTAACACATATAGACTATGGAAAAATTAACTGAGTGCAAAATCAATCCTAGTTTAATAGCATGACAGATACCCCACAAAATACATCTACAGGTATATACTAACAACAAACTGTTTTAATATTGAGAGCACAGGAGAAATTTGATAGGCTACTGTAAACGCAAGCAGCATGGTGAGGGCGGGAAGGGCAAATCAATAACTCATCACAAGTTGTGAATCAGCTTAGTCTTACAACCGTTTGTCACACACAAAAACGTCCACCCATTTAATCAAGCGAACCATACCGAGGACGCTCAACCAGTAGGCAATTTGTCAGTCTTATTGCAACAAAAATGGGAAAGCTAATTAATGAAATGAAAGAAGAAAGCAAGGACAGCCAGGAAGGTTAGGGAGCTGTTAGTGTTTTTTTATGTAGAGTGTTTATCATACTGATTGGACCAGTTACAATCCCTTCATTTGGAATGTGCTGCATAAAAAACAAAGACATATGGGGAAATAACATCTGTTTTCTTAAGCCGCAATATGTTTTTCTTTCTGCAACTTCTTGTGCACTCACAGCAGTGCTAAAACACTACAGGGACCACCGAGACCCGTGATCTCTTTACACATTAGACAATCGTACACCCAGAATAAAATATGCAGCGCTAAACATTTGTATGTGACAAGCAGACAATTAGTATAATGAATTGCGTCACTATGCCACCAACAGGATGTAATATAAAACTCACTTTCATTGTCATGGACTGAGATGGTTACAGAATGCCCAGTGCTGTAAATCCTCTTGATCAGCTTTTCCAAATGTATACAACGTACATAAATAAGAGCTCATTAATACTCATAAATGCTCTGATATAATTCCAGTAAAATGATAATATACTAAGCCTGCAAAAAATGTGATTGAGTAAAATAAATAGCATGTGACTGGTCCCCCACTATTTCCCTCATGTTTCCATGTTCTACTTAAAATATACATTTCCAAATGTTTAGTCCCACACATTTTAATAACGCACTTTTGTGTGGTATAGTGTAAAATTCATGCATTTCGCTGTTTCCAGACATGGCCACTCTTTTTCTTGGGTCTCAGGTTCTGCCTCCAAAACCCTTATACCTGTCCTATACTCTACAGGAGCCCGGGCTTCTCATGCCTCCTGGTCCGCTCTCCTATTTTGGCATGCCAGTGCCAGGTATTTGTTCAAATTCCTCACACCCCGTGGGGATAGGTATGTCCCCCTCCCCCGTGCCTTCACTCTTTACTGCTGTCTCTGTCTATCTTATGTGTACCCGCACATGTACGTAGCAGTCAAGGTTGACTCCCCACCACCAACATGAGGCACACAGCCTACACATGTTACTGGACAGCTAAATCATTTTCAAGTTGTTCTGCCTCTTGGCAAACCTTAAGTGTGGGCTCCATGACTGCAGCCAAAAACAACTTAGTGGATAACACACAACTGTGGCTGCTTTTGATAACTCCTGAAAGACCGTTTATTCTATGGACTTGTCAGGCTCGTATTAGAGCCACAATTAAAACGTTTCTCTGACATGAAACTGTTGATACAGGCCCTGGCTCAGCTGGATTATTAATTTCCTCCACCATTTAAACACCAAATCATAGTCTAAACGCCTTGCAGGGTGGACGATGGCTTGTGTTTGAACATGAGCTAGTATTGACATTGGATCAAAGTAGAAGAGAATAAGTTATTGTTGTGCGTCATACCATGACACCAATGGAGGCTACTTCAGCTGTCTGCTGGCCCAGTGTCTGTCTAAACTGTATAGTCACTCTTTATAATGAAATGTACAAAAAAAAAAACCTTTCACACGTTAGAGACCAGTTCAACACAGAGATGAGTAAAATTAGATGTGCATAGATTTTCTGAGGCACTGTTAAGTCCAGTGGATGTATCAATAGAGACCATTTCATGTGAAGAATTAAAGAGATGGATAGTCAACAGTAGATTTTCTATAAACAAGTTAACATTATTTATTTAGTTAATGGTTCATCATCATGTACTACTCACCTACAGTAATTTTAATACTACACATACACAAATGTAAGTTTGTAGTTACACATTCCAGACTATTGTTTTGTTCTGTTTAATCACAACCCCTGTTATTGTAAAGTAACGTCTAGGGTATTTAAATCTTGTCTAATAAATTGTATAGTAACATTATGATTTGCCAAAATGTGATACTGCAGTACTATTTATGGTCAAACACTTGACTTTCAAATGCTTGAATTCCCAATAAAATGTATGTTGATAATTCAAACCACGCGAGAGCCCTCAAACCAGCATTAACCAAACAGAAAAGAAGTAAAAACAGTGTGTGTTTGAAATTTTAATAGCAATACTCAGCAGCACAGTTAACTGCAATTATTTTTATTTGTCATAACTCACAAAAACTGGCCAAGTGCGCTCACACTTAAGTCATACTCTGAGGCTGAATCATCTCTTCCCTCTTAGTCAATCAAACCCCTCATGTAATACCATGTGTTACAAAATACTACATTCTGTGTGTATTTTATTTAAAAGCCTTTATTATTTGTGTTGGTTCTCTGGACATGCACCTCTTTTTCTGTGTTTACCTTTAAAAAAAAAATAAACATTTTAAATAGGAGAATGAGAGGGGGCTTCTTGGCCATTAGCTCAGGTTAACACAAATTGGTTTAATATTCAGTGCGGTGCAGGATAAGCCCCTCACTTAGCATCCCACCCCCTTCACTCAGACTCTCAGCGTTGACACAGACACATCAAAGACTGAGGCAGGACTGCACAGGGCAGGACTGGACAAGACACAGAAGCGTTCACAAGTTTGGACCAACATTATCGCTTCAGCTCTCTGACCACTCTTATTGAAGGGAGACGATCCACAAGAGACACAAAGCTAAACACTCTGTGGCTCTTTTCAAAATGGAAAAAGACATTCTGCATCTATACGCATTTTCTGGGAATACGCTTGTTTAAGGTAAGCCATCATTTTACAGGCCTACCTAAACAGATTTATGATCAGATAAATTAGAAATGGTCCAATCCTTGTGATATAAATTCAAGCTTTTAAATTTTACAAGTTTCATTAGAATAACAAGATTATAGTTGATTTACTATAAACTCATATTTTTCACGGTAGGTCAATTGGTAAAGTAGTGTGTTCAAATATTTGGCCTTTAACTACAAAGACGGGCTTAAGAAAATGAATAGCAATATTTTCCAAGATGATGAAACCACAGTGAATACAATGTAGTTGTTATTTAAAATGGTGTGCCAAATATATGGTGGCGCAATGCACCACAGGGGTTTGGGCTGCTCGTCCAGAGTTTAACAGTAGCTCTTAACCCTGGTGCTGCCTGGGTCACCATGTGTCACACACAACACCAGACTCCCTACAGGCACTTTGATGTCCCTGGGAATTAGGTTTCCCCACAAAATTATCAATTTTAGACTACAAGTATTAAATATGGATAATCAAATGATAGACACATCAAAAATGTATGTATTTGAAATGTCATGTGTACTTAATCAATTTATGTAATAAATTATGGTCATTATAAATAAAAAGACATCTTTATAATGTATATCTCACAGTTAACATTTCCACTATTTTCAGCACGTTCAAAGTCCAAAATGTTCAAATCCTACTTATATTAATTATTGTGTAGGACCTTAAAAAAAAAAAAAGTTAGAGAGTAGATTTACAGCTTTCAATTTAAGCCCTCCTACTTTTTTTTCTAATTTTATTATTTCCTTTAAACAAAGACAGCCTTGCCTAGCTCCCAGAGAACCAATAAAACATGAATAGCTGTGCCACCTAGAGCAGGTTCGTGGCCAAATATAAAATAGCGAAGGTTTGCTGACATTTCATTTCTCCCACAAGTTTGTATGACTTTATTTTCTTTATCTGGTGTCACCATTTGCAGTGTATTGAAAGCCGACTTAAACACTTGTTATTGTAAAACCTCTGTCAAACAAACATCTACAACTAAAATTATGCCAAAAAGTGTGTGGTTAACACTAACAATTTATTTTGTTTCCAACCCACTTTCTTTCTTGTGACCCATTCCCTCCCACCCATCTCTATCTCTGTTAAAACTATCTCTGCTCAGTCTACTGACGCAGGCAGCCTGCATTTCCTTTAGCTCTTACTCTTTCTTCACCATGGATCTCTCAGGGTCCATATCACCACCATCTCCATATACTCTTTCTATTTTACCCAACCTGTCTACCCCATCTGCTTCTCCCTCTGTGTCTCCGTCCCCCAGTCTGTCTACAGCCCTCTTCTGCTCTCTTTTGTCCCTGCTGTCTCTACTGGGAATTTTAGGAAACCTCTACACTCTGGGCCTCCTCCTAAGGCGCAGGAGAAGCAGGAGAGGACATGGAGCGGCCACATGCTGCTTTATCCGAACACCATTACCATCATGTCTGGCCAACTCCACATCCCCTTCGGCGTCCCCTATGTCCTCCTCATCCTCTACGTCCTCTCTGTACCTGCAGGTGTTGAGCCTGGCCTGTGCTGACCTGCTGTACCTGTTCACCGCTCCCTTCATTGTGTATGACAGTCTGGCATCAGGGTGGGCCTTTGGGGAGCTAGGCTGCCGCCTGCTGTTGAGTTTGGACCTGCTCACCATGCACGCCTCCATTTTCACCCTCACAGCCATGAGTCTGGACCGGTACCGGGCCGTAGCCCACCCCTTGCACACCTCATCCTCTAACTCATCAGGGCTGCTGCGTGTCTGTCTGGCCTGGGGCCTGGCAGTGGCTCTTAGTCTTCCCATGATGATTACACTGCACCTGGAGGATGGGGGGGGACAGGAACAGCTGTGTGTGCCTGCATGGGATGAGCAGAGCTCAAAGGCTTATCTTAGTGTGCTTTTCTGCACCAGCATTCTAGGACCCGGACTAGCCATTGGGGCTCTGTACGCCACTCTGGGTCGGCTTTACTGGGTGTCCCAGACCAAACCAGCCTGGGCAAGTGGGAGCAGCACTACATATCCCCCTCGTGCTCCGAAGCCTAAAGTTCTACTTCTCATTTTGGGTATTGTCCTGGCCTTCTGGGCCTGCTTCCTGCCCTTCTGGGTGTGGCAGCTGCTGCTCCTGTACCAGCCTGACATGCTGAGAACTGTCCCGGTGGGAACACAGGTAACAGTCAACCGCATCCTGACAAGCCTGACTTATGGAAACTCTTGTGTCAATCCATTCTTCTACACACTATTGACTGGTAAACGAAGACGTAGCAGGCAGACACTAACCACAGTCAATACACTCTGCCGCAAGAGCAGCCCCCCGCAGTAGTGTGTCACACAACAATATGTATGTATGTATATATGAACTGAACTTAATTATGCACCTAAGGCCATTGTCAGCAAATACAAACTAAATAACAAACAGAGAACAAATTAGAGCACTTTGTCTACTTTAAATGTTTGTGTCTTTTCTTCTTTTTTGGTGAACAATATATATTTGAGTTATAGAGACAATTACTGTAAAATGTGTCTTTTTTGGGTGGGGGTGGGGGGTGGGGGGATATGTAACATTATTATTATTATAGGCACCTGTTGCACAAGTTAATTATTAATTAAACTAAATTTAATACATATTTTATAGTTTTAAATGTGATACTATTTTTGATTAAATTAATATTTTACACTGAGCATGCATATACATTTCAAGCAAAAAAAGCTGATGCACTTCTGTTTTATTAAAAAGGCCTAAAAAGAAGTTATGAATTGACAGGTCAGTACCTTGTTAGCACTAGACTTTTTGCATGTTGTATATAAAAATCTATCTTACAGTTAAAAGCAAATGTACAATGCTATGCAAGGCCCCAGTTTTATAACATTAAAGCTGTTTCTAACAATGCATAATAAAGAGTATTTCTATAATGCCTTCTGTAATTGTCCATGTTGTTAAATCTTTAGAAAAGAAAAAATGCTATATGATGCTAGCAGATGTGAGCAAAAAGACACACACTCATTAAGAGGAAAACTATCAAGCAGATGGTAGAGGTGGTGCATTAAAAATGTCAAAATAAACAAAACAAAATGCTTAATGAAACAAAAGATATGCTTGTACATTTTTAATTTAGGGTTGGTGACCGTTCTTGTGTGCTCTGGACCGCTGGTGTGTCTCTGTCTCCTTGTAACTGTCTGTCTTCAGTGTCTCAAAGGCTGCACTGTACTAGGCCTCTTGCTCTGTGACGCAGATGAGCAAATATTGTTGTTTGACAAGAAGAGTAAACACAAGGGATCAAGGGACAAAACTGAAAGAGGGGTATAACCAAAGAATAGGTGAGGGAACTAAAATGTTAACAATATACCTACTTACAGTGGGGTAAAGTAACTAGATACCTCATTTAGTCATTTAGTTACATTTTCTAAAACATACTTTTACACTGACTTGAGTATAGCAGAAAAAAATGCAACTTTTTTTTAATGATTTTTAAAATATATTAACGAGTAAATGATCAACAGTAATAGTAGTAGTAGAAATAGTAGTAGTAGGAATAGTGGTAAAAGTAGTAGTAGTAGTAGTTGATAAGTAGTATCAGTACGTACTTTGTTAAAATTTACATAAAATGCTTATTTACTTCAGTTAAAAAATAAAAAATAAAAAAAAGAAGCAGCTTTTTCTTAAATATTTTGGGGTAACAATACTTTAACTTCTTCCACCTCTGCCCACATCTTCCAACAAGTTTCAGTTGGACCTTCAAATTAACAAATATTTGTTGTGTAAACAGTCATATGATAAAAGCAAACAGAAATGTTTAATGAAGTAAAAAGATTCCACTCAATGACAACTTAAAATACATCAAGTTTAGACTAGATTTTTGCTGTAAAATTACTCGAGGGTGCTCATTTCAAGTCCTCTGGCCTTAAAAGTTATTTTATTTTCTCCCAAATTGGCATGTGGGCTACCAAAACACAGAAAGCCCCATTAAACAGTGGACACTTTGTATGGTTAAGAGTACTTTTCAATAACTTGTTTGACTGTTAGTCCAGTGGCGGCTGCTGATCTTTAACACAGGGGAAGCTGAAAACATTTAATCCCTACAATGATGTATGTATAAGCACTAAAAAATGAAGTAAAGCACTTTGCTTTAAACTCCGCATGGCTCCTTCTGCACACGACTGTCTCCTCTGTTGCTCCAACTCAATGCATGCTGTGAAGCCGGTGCACATCACGCCACTATAGGCGCTCACTGCTCCTTTCACTTCCAGAGATGCTGAGCGTCCAGGGGTGGGATGATTTTGGTTCATTTATCCAATCAGCATCTTGCATTTTTGCTATGAAAAAAAAAGCTCTGAGCAGTTTCATAGGAATTCATTGAAGATCAGTGTCAATAGGGATTTACACAGCGCCTGAGCTGCTCTGAAGTAAGAGGAGGATTGTATTGGAGAGCCAGACCAATCAGCTGATTAATGAACGACATACTCACAAAACACATTCTAGCGAACTTTTAATGTAACTTAATATCTATTTTTATGAAAATCAGCAGTGCATATTGGACCATTAATTTAATGAAATTTAAGGGGAAGTTCAGCTTCCCTTGTTGTCAATGAGCAATTGCCACTGCTGTAGTCCCTAGACTAATTAGAAATGTGATAGGTTTCAAATTAATACACAATAAAAGCCAATTATTTAGTTGCAATAACATCTACATTTATTTGTACTTTATTTGCAATGGCGGAAAGAAAATCTAGGGAGCAAAAACAACAAAAAACATGTGTACGTGCGTATGCACCTAAAGTTTGTCAAAACTCATACCAAAAGCGCTTGTCAAGGGAGAGGTGCATACACTACTGCAATGCCATTAATGCTAAGCTGTACGATTCTTTAAAATGTACATGTGTTTCCATTTACCTGGCCTAGCTACCTTTAAAAGGTGAACATTCCCACTGCAGTTATTATCCAGGACCCTGCACAGTCTCACCACGGGGGGCACTTCTTCTGTGAACTTAATGTAAAATCCATTCACCTTTCAAAGACATTTGAGGCCCTCTCAGTACATTTGTACATTTTTATGGAATTTGTGTGACCAAGGAGTTGACTTTGAATATGTCTGAAAATGTGAGCCCTTGGTGATTTTGGACCCATGGGCCATTCCAAAGTGACAGAAGATGGAGGGTGTAGTGTGCATAAGGATGAACCCTATCCAAAAAAGACACTTAACAGCAGTGGGCTTATTAAAACATAAAAAGTTTGCTCAATTTTCAGGAGAGTTTGCCAGTTCTGAGTGTCTGTATATTCTAAAATTCAATATATCAGATTTCTTCAGGTCTTCAGAAATGATTGAGTGTTTCATAAACTTAAAAGGCCTGGTCAACCCTACCAAGATTCATGGAAAATACTGTCCGAGTTTGCAGGCTGGCCAATCTGTAAACTATGCTTTGTGTTACTAGACTTGGCAAAGTGACAGCTTGGGTCCTCATGTGCAACTTAGGCCAACATATATTGAGGTTGTGTCATGAGGAAAAACAACACGACAAATATTTTCATTTATGAGACTCATCTGCTGTACCTGAGGATTTCATAAATGCAGCACATGTCCATTTCCTGGAACCACCAAGCATCTTTCCATCCCAGCTCGACTCGCCCCTCCTGTCCAGCCCCCTGATTGACCAGTGTTTGAGGCTGGTGCAGGTGCCCCTCCCCTGGGCAGCCCGCTCAGGAAAGCACCCCGCTGTTAAGGCGAGACGAGACCACAGCCTGGGCCAAATTCACGCTGTGAAGTGCATAAGAGGCTCCCGTTCTCATCCAGACATACACAAAAAAGATTCCCTTTGCCTACTCTCTTTAAAACTCAATCTCTCCATCTGTTTTCCCACTCTTGATCACACTCACACACTTATGTAGCTTTTCAGGTCCTCGTCTGATGCAATGATAAAATGTCTAAAAAGGCTAATAAAATATTCTTCTGTGCTAATAGGGATTAAAATCCTCAGACTATTATGAAACAAAACAAAGCTCAAACACACTGAAATTTATGATAGTCACTCATGTAGATGACATAGTATTAGTAAACTGCTTGTAATTGCTGGTTTGACAGCAAACTGTGAACCTTGAGGCTCACAATGTTTCTTTGTTCTGCCTGTAGCGGCTCTAGCAGGAGGCACTCTCCTGTCCATCACGTCTACTGATATCACACCCCAGTGTCAGCTGCCAGGATCAGGCCACTGCTCAGCGGCATGCATGCCTGGAGGCCGGAGGTTACATCAACCGACAAACACATTACGGTTCACACTTAGGCTCTTACTAGAAAAGTGTGTAAATATGGCATGTCTCACCTTCTTTCTCTCTTTCTTCCTCTGCAACGACACGACTCTGCCCATGAACAGACATCTCCGTCAACTCAGGCATCAGACCCTCCTGACCCCTGACCTTCTGACACTTCATTTTTCTGAACCCTATAAAAACAGAGATAATAGATTATAGAACATAATGGATTTGAACTTACATGTCTGGAATTGTGCAATTTGTTTACATAAACACAAGGCAAAGAAATGTGTTGTTACAGCAGGCTAAATGTAGTGTTTAATGAATCTGTGGAGTTACATACAGTTAACATGGGCAGACAAAATATTCTCCAAATGAGAAAGCGGGCTCTCTAAAACGATAGATGCCAAAGAGTAAAGTTGAAGGTCTGGGGTGCTTGGGATGCCACCTGCTGGTGAATTAAATGAAAACAAAACACTACAATCTGCATTAGCAGTACTTATGGGTCCTTTTTTTAAATTATTATTATTTTTTGTTTTGTTTTTATTTTTTACAGTTAAAGTATTGTTAGTAAAATAATTTTCTTTTGACTAGATTAGAAATGAAATGGTTTAGTTGTGCCATTATGACTAGTTTCATATTTGGGTTATACCTAGTTAATTTTGTGTAGTGATTAAGTGATGATTATTTAGATGTATTCTTATATATACTGATGGGAGGCCAAGCACTGGACTGAAGATGTTCTGTACCTAAAAGACAAACAAAAGAAATTTAACTCGGGTCTCTGGTTGTTGAGTCTGGTGCATGTCACCCCCTCACAGCGTTCTCACCTTCCCAGTAACCTGCACCTTTTAGGGCAGGGCATGTCTGTGCTGCTGGAGGTCAGTAACTCAACACCTGCATCTGAATAAAACCTCCGCTAAGGCCCTGGGACCCTGGACTGTGCTGGCATGTTTTCAATACCCATAACCTAAGTAATTGTGTGAGGGACAAATTTTATGGCAGATATTCTTAATGAGGAGGAAGAAGAACTTATGGCTTCCAAATGTTGGTCAACTTTGTTTGCTTTACAAACAAGCGTAACTTGACAATTTTGAATCTTATTAAAGGATTGCGTTTTCTGTCAATAATTAATGTTTGCCCACCAACTAAAATGGCTACAAATCGTGACTACCTAACAATAAATTGTCACAATATCACAATAAAGCACAATAGAACATGAAATTACAAACAGGAAAAATGTAACCACGCGATTTACGAGTTTGAAAATAATGTTTCTAGACCTACCTTGGTTGTAAATTGATCAGACAGAGCTGTATTTAATTTCCTTGAAAGAAACTGTCCAAAGGTGGAAGACAGGTGGTGATGCAGTACTGTCACCTGTGCTTTGTGCTGCTAATACCGAGAGGATTTGGCGGCCTCTGGCGGAAGTGGCAACAAAATAACGGTGGACCTGAGGCGGAAACGGCACTGTGGCACCGTAAAGAGAAATAAAGGCCCGGCCAAGAAATTAAACAGAAACACTCGTGACTTTTAAAGGAAGTACATTTGACATCAGCATTGATGTCATTTGGATCCCAAAACAGTGGGTGAGTGGAAAGGAATATATTTTTCCGTGCCTTTCAATTGGATTTTCTTGATTTGCATCTGGCTCCTTATGCTAGCTAGCTAAAAGCTAACTTTGTTCATTTTTGTAACCATGGTGGCTGTTTTCAACATAGTGGTTAGCTGTACACTTAACATTGCATTGTTTTAGAATAAATACAAGATGTTGTAATTACATTGAGCATATAGTTTATTAACTTACCCAGCAAACTAAAATGTATGCGAGGTTTGTGTGTTAGTCTTAACATCAGGCTAACATGACCCTGAATGTCTTTACCGTCACAGTCGCCGGAGCAAATGGGACCAACCCGGTCCTGGTTCTGGTGGTATGGGGGAAAGTGAGGCTGCACCCTCTGGGGCTCTCGATGCGGCTGCTGCTGTGGCTGCAAAGATTAACGCTATGCTAGTGGCCAAGGGCAAGCTCAGACCTTCACAGATTAGTACTCCAGGTCCGCCCGATAAGGTAATAATATAATAAGGAACTTTTGCTATATTATTAAAGATCACTACCCACTATAACGTGTTGTATATTTTTACTTATTTAAATAGATCATGAGTGCTGGAAAACCTCCATTGCTAGCCAAAGCCAAGGATGACCTGGTTGTTGCAGAAGTGGAGATCAATGACGTGCCAATCACTTGTAGAAATCTCCTGACTCGTGGTCAAACACAGGATGAGGTCAGTGGATGTGTGTGAATGTAATTCTCTACATTGTAATTGATTATGTTTATAATGTTAACTTCTAGCATTTAATGTCTGTAGATCAGTAAAGTCAGCGGTGCTGCAGTTTCAACTCGGGGATGTTACATGACAGCTGAGGAGAAAGGAAAAGCACTCCCAGGGTAATTTTATATATATATATATATATATATATATATATATATATATATATATATATATATATAAAGCTGAAATAACAAAGTGGCTTGCTAATACATTTTTTTTGTTTTTTTTTTGCTCAACCCATCAGGGACCGGCCTCTGTATCTACATGTCCAAGCCCAGACGCGAGAGCTAGTTGACAGTCAGTAATAAATCATTTTTAGACCTTCATTTTTAAAGTGATTTTAAAGATTGTTTTTTTTTTCCTAGGGGCTGTTAATAGAATCAAAGAGATTATAACAAATGGTGTTGTAAAGGCTGCCACTGCCTCGTCATCTTCATCTTTTTCACAAAGTGGAGCTACAGTAACAGTTTACCAGCAGCACAATCCACCTCCAACGTCAGTGGCGCACATTATTCATCACAAACCAAACCTCCAATCAGGAGTAAGAGAAATTCTTTTTTAAAAACATTTGATCATCATGTGCTGACATTACATTTTGTCATAATGGTACCATAATGTCATAAGCCTTAATGTTCCTTTTCAGTTGCATTTTGTTCAGGATAAAGTGTTTGTGGGCCTTGACCAGGCTGTCCCTGGGTTTGCTGTCAAAGATCGCGTTGAAGGCCCAGGTTGTTCATACCTGCAGCACATTCAGGCTGAGACAGGAGGCAAAGTCTTCCTTAGAGGAAAGGGGTCTGGATGTTTAGAGCCTGCTTCTGGAAGAGAGGCTTTTGAACCCATGTATATCTATATCAGGTCAATATTTTTGGATGCATTGAAAGTATTTTGAACCAGTTTTGTTCTTTGCATGGTATTCATTTACCTAAACTGAGATCAGTTCTTTTCTTCAGTCATTCTAAACCAGAAGGACTTGCAGCAGCAAAAACCCTTTGTGAGAATCTACTCCAGACGGTAAGGGGTTGCTTTTTACTGTTAACAAAATTATTGATTTGTTTAGGTTACTCTATACTTTACAGCTTATGACATATGCCAGTTATTTATTTATAATACCTTCCTAAGCCTGCTGCTTCATGTCCAATGCGCACCCCAGTCTTTTATCTTCTTGGCATTGCTTTAATATCAGTCTGTCCCTATTACATATTTTGCATTTTGCAACTGTTACTTAGTGCTGCTTTCAATGTTCTTTTCTAGGTCCATGCAGAGTATTCCCGCTTTCTTAGCCAAATGAGCACAGTGATGCCAGCACAAGGTATACACTACACAGGTTTGCAGATGATGACTTCATCATAGTTGCACAGTGCATTGACTGAAATTATGTCCTGTCACAGGCTTCACGCAGCCTTCAGTGGTAAATGGAATGCCACCACAAGCTCCTTACTACCAACCTGCTGGATATCAGCCTGGCTACCCTGTGCCCATACCTCCACCTCAACCACAGCCTGTCCCCACACCATACACAGTGCCCCCACCCATACCTCCTGCTCCTGGTGTTGCCCCGCACTATCCATTGCCCCCTGCTCATGCTCCTGTGCCCAACTCCACTTCAGTATGTGCACCTGTCCCAGCCCCAGGAACAATGCCTCAAGTAAGACTGAGCAGCTACTGAACAAATTGCAGATTTCACTATAAATTAAGGTTTGAATGTTTGTTGAGTTGTTTTCCATAACTTTGCAGACTCTTCCTACTGTAACTTTTCCATCATCAGCCACAGTGACGCCCAAATCTACTGCCTCTTCAGCATCAGCCAACCCACCGCAGAAAAGACGTTTCACAGAAGAGGTGCCAGACGAGAGGGACAGTGGACTACTTGGATATCAGGTGATTCTCTATTATATTTACTTATTGTTCTCTGTTTTTATTAAAGCATTGTTTTTACTATTTACTACTAACTACTAGGTTTGTGGTCACAGGTTATTCCAGTTTAACTCACACCTCTATTAAAACCATTTTACTCCTCTATCAAATTTTATATTGAAGATGTTAATGTCCTGCCCACAGTCTTGTAAGTTGAGTTAAAGGGAATGAAATTATTATAGATGCTTTCATAATGGCTGGAGCAATTGTTGGAGGTAAATATAACCAGGCCATGTGAAGTGACAGGACAGGGTTTAGTAGAGGATGTCTGCTAATGGCGCTTGTGTGTTTTTCTGCTCATAGCATGGACCCATTCATATGACTAATTTAGGTGCAGGCTTCCCAGCGGGCAGCCCAGAGACCACAGGACCCCCACCGTCGAGTTCCTCTGGCCTGTCGAGTGAGAGGGACAGGTATAAGCAGCCAGTTTTATAATGTGTTTTTATGCAGCTGATATATTTTCATCCTACACTAATTGTTTTCTAATTTTTGATTTTTAGTTGGCAGCTAATGCCTCCACCACCATTGCCTGTGAACGTGGTTAGACCCAGGATGGAGGAAAGAACAACACCGCAAGGTCCCATGGGTAAGGCATCATTCTTGAATTCATAAATCCAGCAAAATGTAAATTCAAAGCTCCTGATTTTGGGTAGCGGTATAAAAGTTTCAATGCTCATCTGGGCCCTCAACAAAAATTTGACAATTTATTTAAATTGCAATACATTAATAAAGTCTTCACAGATCTGCTACAAAGAATTCACCCTTTGTAAGCTCCATTTGTGATGCCAACAACGCCTTTTTTTCTGAATGGTTTTAGAATAATCTAATACACAACACACACACAAACAAACAGGCCTTTACGCTTCTTATGATTCTTACAGGACTCTGCTGCTGTGACTAGAAATCTCCAGATAGTGAGATGGACATCTCTGTTTTCAGTCCTTTGAAAAGATTTATTAAGTACAGTCACCCATGTTTCTCTTTCTGATGACAGTCTTTTGAGTTTAGATTCATTCATGACTAATGAAAACCTCTCTTGTTTTTGTGTTTTCTCTTTTTTCTGTGTTTTTCTTCTCTTCCATGTGTCTCTGTGGGATTCTGGATGCTGCCATTGGGGGACGACTCATCCTCTGATGTTGTCCTGCCAATCGATTTGATGTTCCATCAACCTGCTTTTGATTGGGAGCCCTTTATTTTTGCTATCATAACTACAATTTTAAAACTATTAACCATTTGTTTCTCTCTTTATTTGTGTATATTCATGTATTGTATCTGAAACTTCTTGTTATTCTTTTGGTATTATGTGTCCTCTCTCTTTGTTTTCCTTTTTCCCTTTTTCTCTTTTTTAGAGTCTGCAGCAAAACGAATAAAAACAGGTTTGGTAGCATACACAGGGGATTCCTCTGATGAAGAGGAAGACACCTCCACCTCTAAAGCCTCAGGACCAGGGACTGCTGGGACGGTACCCCCCACTTCTACCTCCTCAGGCTGGACACCAGGCTACCGCTGTCCTCCCCCTCCTCCCCCTCAGCCTAAAACGCAGACACAGCAGCCATCTATACCTTTTTGGATGGCCCCGTAAGACAAGGAAAGGCTCAAAAAAAAAGGAGAAAATCTTAGTGATTTGACATTTGATCTGAGCCATTATTCCGAGCCCTTGTTATATAAATGATGAACATAAAAGTTCTGTATCAGTTTCAGCATTATTTTATTATATGGCCCTTTTGATACAGTTTAGTATTCTTTTTGAAGATTTGTTGAACTGATAATGCAAATACATAAATTGACAAGTCTACTTTTTCTGCCTCCACTGTGGATGAAGCCAATTACCAGGCGAAGTGTTAAAATATGTATTTATAAGGTAACAAACTTTGAATTTTAGCCCCCATGATTATGTCTTTTGTAATATGTAGTAAAGTGATTCTTTATTGCTTTTCATAAAATAAACATAATTTATTGCCATTTTAAGATTGCACATTAGTTTATTCACCTGTAGCCAAAGTGGTAATACAGTACATCGGTCGGTGTTCCAGCCACCTCTTGCTCCATCTGGTCACCTGGACCAATAATGTAAAGATGTCATGTCAACATCTAAGTAAAATGCAATATGCACTACTGTAGTGCTTATTGCATCACACACCTGCCTTCCTCTTTCTCAAAGGAATGGGCACCATTCCACTATTCCACCATTGTACATCAAGTGAGATTCTAGAGACATTTGAGAGATCCTGCCTATCCAAAAGCAGGCAAACTCAATATTTTGGTGCCACCACAAATTTTTTTATGATGTATAATGTCCAACTCAGAGTTTTCTGTTTCAGGAAACATGTTTGAATTTATTTACTCTGAATTTAGCTCAGAGGAAAAGGTGATTCACCATAGCAACGGTAAACCAAAGGAGGTGGCCATTTTAGAAGAGAGGCGTGTTTGACAAAAGAGAAGTTATCCAATTCAATTCAGATTTATTTGTATAGCCCAGTATCACAACAAAAGTCGCCTCAAAGTGCTTCACAACGTGTTGATCAAACATAAACACACAATCAGACAACACAAACAATAACTACACTAAACAGACCCAGGACACTCCTGTCCTTAGACCCTCCTTCTCGGTAAGGAAAAACTCCTAAAAAAACCCAGCTGTGGGAAAAAAGAAGAAAACTTATGGAGCCCAACTGAAGGAGAGATCCTCTCCCAGGATGGACAGGCAATGCGTCTAGGACTGTTAGTTCATTAGCTCATCTATAGGATCATAGATCAGCTCTGTAAGGATTCATCCAGGGAGTGGGGTGAGGTAGGTTGAGGAAGTCCATAGGATGCAGCAGGTGGGCCTCATTCAGACAGGTGAGTAGGCGAAATAGGTCCAGGAAATCCAGGATGCAGCAGGGGCCTCGTCCAGACAGGTGAGTGGGGCGAGAAAGGTCCGGGAAATCCAGGATGCAGCAGGGGCCTCGTCCAGACAGGTGAGTGGGGCGAGATAGATCCGGGAAATCCAGGATGCAGCAGGGGCCTCATCCAGACAGGTGAGTGGGGCGAGGTAGATCCGGGAAATCCTTAGAGGTAAGGTTGAGGGTCCACAGGTCGGGACAGGAGCACAGATGGGGTCAGCTAAGATCCAATTGTCACTGGGACATCTGCCGGCAGCCAGGCATCTGAAACAGTCCCCACTCCCCCAGAGGGGAGCGGGAGAGAGGGACAACTTGTGAATAGCAAGGAACTGATATAGAATGAATAGAATGGAGATATAGAATATTTGATTATATTAATTACAGTGATATAAGAGGAGCAGCAGATGAAACCAGAGGACAGAGGCTCAGTGCACCATACTTCCCCCAGCTTCTAGCTCCTAGAGCAGCCTAGCCTCAGCTGTGGAGTTAACCCTGTTCCTAGCTGCCCTGACCATTAAGTTTTCTTGAAGAGGAATGTCTTAAGCCTAACCTTAAATGTAGGGTCTGTGTCTGCCTCTCTAACATGAGCTGGAAGCTGATTCCATAAAACAGGAGCTTGGTAACTAAAGGCTCTACCTCCAACTATGCTTTTAGAAACCCTGGGAACCACTAATAGCCCTGCGTTTTGTGAGTGCAGTGCTGCTTGGTTGGTATGGCTCTATAACATCAGTAATGTAGGATGGCGCCGTACCATTTACGGCCTTGTAAGTCAGGAGAAGGATTTTAAACCTAATTCTGAATTCAACTGGAAGCCAATGAAGTGAAGCTAGCACAGGAGTAATATGTTCTCTCCTGTCAGTTCCTGTTAATAATCTTGCTGCTGCGTTTTGCACAAGCTGAAGACATTTTAAAGAGTTTTTAGGGCACGCTGCCAGCAGAGAGTTACAGTAATCCAACCTAGCTGTAACAAACGCATGGACAAGTTTTTCAGCGTCACTTTTAGATCAAATATTTCTGATTTTGGCTATGTTACGTAAGTGAAAGAATGCTGTTTTACAGGCTTGGTTTATATGAGCCTTAAATGATAAATCTTGGTCAAATAAAACTCCTAAGTTTCTCACAGTAGAACTTGAGGCTACACTGACACCGTCCAGGGAGACTCTCTGGTCAGACAGAGCATCTCTCAGCTTTTTGGGGCCTAGTATAATGACCTCTGTTTAGGAGGAGATAATTAAATGTCTTCCAGGTTTTTATGTCTCTCACACAGGCGCTAAGTTTCTCAACGCAGTCATTCTGATCAGGTTTAATTGATAAATACAACTGTGTATCGTCTGCGTAATAGTGAAAATTAATGCCATGTTTTCTGATTATGTTTCCTAAAGGCAGCATGTAAAGCATGAACAGAATGGGTCCGAGTACTGAGCCTTGCGGCACTCCATAGCTAACTTTACTGCACTGTAAGGAATGTTCATTTACACTAACAAACTGGTACCTATCAGATAAGTAGGATTTAAACCAGCAGAGGGCGGCTCCTCTGACCCCTATGTCACAGTCTAATCTCTGGAGTAAGATGCTGTGGTCAGTGGTGTCAAAGGCTGCACTGAGATCTAACAGAACCAGGATTGAGACCAGTCCATTGTCTGAACTTAATAACAAGTCATTTGTGACTCTGACTAATGCAGTTTCTGTGCTATGGTGGGGTCTAAACCCTGACTGAAAATCTTCAAATAAGCTATTGTCCTGTAGGTGGCGACACAACTGTTTAACTACAACTCTTTTTAGGATTTTTTGAAATAAAAGGGAGATTTGATATTGGTCTATAGTTGGCTAAAATGTCAGGATCTAGACTGGGTTTTTTCAGAAGTGGTTTAATAACTGCACATTTAAAAGACTGTGGCACATAACCTGTTTCTAAGGAGGCGTTTATTATAGACAGTATAGGTTCATTAATTAGGGGAAGAGTTTCTTTAAAAAGTTTGGTTGGTATTGGGTCTAAAAGACAAGTTGAGGTTTTGGAGGACATAATGACTGATGTTATCTCAGCTTGGATCTTACAGCGATGAAGTAGTCTAACGTTACAGATGGTTTTATAGTGGCCTCCCTTTTTACAGCTTTGGCTTGCTCTGAGCTGATCGTAGGGAGAATTTTATTGAATTTATCTCTAATACTTGTGATTTTGTTGTTAAAAAATTGAAGAAAGTTTTCACAGCTGAGAGTAACAGGAATACAGGGTTCTACTGAGCTGTGACTGGTGGTCAGCCTGGCTACAGTACTGAACAGAAACCTAGGGTTGTTCCTGTTTTCTTCTATTACAGTTGAATAGTATCTGGTTTTGGCCTCGCGGAGAGATTTTTTATAATTTAAAAGACTATATTTCCAGGCATTCAGAGACTGCTCTGAGCTGGAGTGACGCCATAGCCTTTCTAATTTACGGGTTGCTTGTTTAAGGGAACGTGTTTCGGCATTAAACCATGGTGCTACACGATTCGGTCTAACAACCTTTTATATTCTTTATTTATCTAGAACATAATTTATTATTATTAATATTGAACATACAATAAAAAACTATTGTCCTGTAAATGCAAATTAGATTTTTAAAATAATTTATCAGCGTGTGGGTTAGTCAAAATTGACATCACAAATGATTTGATTTGATTTTTAATTTTTGTGTGTGTCAGATTATAATAAATTTCACCCAAACACACACAGTTGTTCCAATAAAAGATGGTCATAGACACACTGTATATAGGTTATGAAACCATTCATTCATCTTACTCCAGTTACTCAGTCCCCTAAGGAGTCACTGTTACTGGAGCCTAGGCTGGGTACAACCTGGACCAGTGATGATTTTACTGATGATGATTTTACTTAAGTAAAAGTACAGATAAAGGAGCAAAAATTTACTCAAGTAAAAGTATCACATAAAAATTTCTACTGAAATAAAAGTACTTATGAGTAACAACACAGATTCAAGAAGTAATGAATCTGTTAATTGTAAGGGTTTTGCTGAAAACAAATGGTTAACCGGTGCAATAGAAGAGACTGAATCTTTCGGTGAGGTTTTTCTGAAGAGTAATACTTTACTGCATCTTTAATACTTACGTACTGTCTAAAATGACAACATGGCAAAAACTAATGATTTTAAATCAAACTCAAAATACTTTTTACTTCAAACCAATTCAAAAAAGTAGTAGAGTATAAAGTACAGATACTTGCTCTAAAATGTAGTGAAGTAAAAGTAAAAGTACTCTTTGTAAAATTTACTCAAGTAAAGTACATGAAAATTGTACTTAAGTAAAGTAACTAAAGTACTTTTACTCCATTACATTCCACCACTGCCCTGAACAGTGGGCAGTTAGTTGCAGGCTTGACACAGAGACAGGCAGAACTCTTCACACTCACATCCATTTTGCTAGGGGCAATTTAGAGTCACCAATTCACTATCCTGGCTAGCCAGCCTCTCCTACTTTCTTTTCAGAGTTTGTCTGGCCGGCCAGGCTACCAATTCACATGAACACATACATGTTTTTGGATGGTGGGAAGAAGCCAGAGAGAACCCACAGTAACCTGGAGAGGACATGCTCCACTCAGAGTGTTTGTATGAAGGTCCAAGTGGAAGGGCCACTCATTGGACGTGAAAAATGTCTTAAGTCTAATTTGACTGCTCTTTTAGATTCAGGGATCTATGCACATTTATCAACCCAATATTTATCCAGGCTTAGGACTCGCACAAATAATGGATTTTTTTGTAATTTAATTGTGGTATTGATACCAATTTGAAACTATCCATACTTCAGTAGTAATGACAAACAGTGTTATTACTATAATACAAATTCCACTGGATCCTTCATGTGTGCTCTACAACGGCAGGTCCAGCCCAGTCCATTGTGTTCTGGTGGCGCTTCAATGGCATAAAGAAGCCATTATTAGTAACATGTATATAGGCTTTTATAATTTACAACAATTCAATTACTATCGAAAAAACAAACAAACAAACAAACAATGGTTGAGACTGTAAGGGATGGTATCGGAATTGGTATTGGTATTGTCAATACTAGGCTTGGTATCGACTGGTATTGAATTGAAGGTGAGAAAGCTGGTATCGCACATCACTAACAGATACAGCCTTGACAGTTTCTACTGTACATTGCACTGATGTGCATATCATGGTAAAATGTACATTTTGGATGTGTGTACATGCATACACAAACATGCTTCTTTCTCAACACACATTCACACCAATTTGTGAAACACACCAAAAACATTTTAGTTCCGATTTTTTTTTTTTTTTTTTTTTTTTTTGCAGGCAGAATCATTTATACAAACATTAATGGTCATCAATACCTCCACCTAGTGGAAAACAATAAAAACAAAAATTCCAATCCATTCTAACTATCATGATTTCATGAAATACTTGGATGAATACTGCAATGGCAGCATATTGTAAAAAATGACATTTGAATGGGAGTCAGTGGCACAAAAAATGTCTTAAAGGTGTAAAGGGGTAAAGGTGGGACAATTTTTATGGAGCATTTTAAAAGGTTTTTGAGGCTAAATGTGTGTCATTTTAATCAACACAGCCAAAGTTATCCACAAAATACAGTTGCAAAACATTAAAAAAAAAAGTTTCCAGCCCTGCACGCAATGTCTGCTTTGTAAATCACATCTGGCATAGAAAGGTGCACACACAAACCCACCTCATGTCATGCCCTCTCCATGCCTTGATTTTACCAAAGAAGGACAATGCAAATTTGTGCTACAAACAGAGTCACTTGAGGTCGGAAAAAGCTAATTTAGACATGCCAGATTCATTTTGGAATAACTGTGATGTGGACTGACATACCTCAAGTGACTGTTTGTGACGTGGCATCACCCTCCCATACAGCTGTTCTTTGTGCAAAGTGCACTGAGTTGTTGACCCATGTACAGAAACACCATCTGCAGCAGGATGATGTCGTAGGTCTTTGGAGGTGATCTGTGGGTTGTCTTTAACCTATTCTCACCATTCCTTCTCTGGTATTTTTCTTGGGCTGCCACATCTGGCCTTAACATCAACTTTGCCTGTGTCCTTCCATTTCCTGATTACCACCTTAAATACCTTATCTCATTATTGAATGCACTGTCTATGAAGTTCAAGTCTTAACTTACTAATCTAACAAGTTTTGTGTTGCAAGTAATTAATTTTTAGAAGTTACATGCATTCAAATCAGTAAACTTATAAGGGCGCCCAAACATTTCCACAGACATTTTTTCATATTTCATTTAATTTAATACAAATAAAAATTGTTGTTCAGAAAACCCCCTAGAACTCAGGGTTCACTCATGTGAGTGGGGTTGGGGTTACGCATAAAAATTGCTATAAAATGAAAAAAGAAAACTTTTTATTTTTTATTTTGTTTTACTTTTTTTGCATAAAATCTTTTCTACAACTTCAGACCTAACCATAGATTTAAAGTTTATTATTATATATCAATATTGTTTGTTTTCATTGCCTTTTTGTAATCAAAAACCCATTTTTTTTTAGATAACAAAACACTAAATACTGCCATATTATCCAAAAACAGGCTGCAGAGTGGATCACTTGGGGTGAGGTTGACAGAGACTTAACTAAGTAAATAATTAATAACAACATGGGTTTTGATGCATTTTTATTTTTGGAGCAAGGACAAGTTATTGTAAAAACTTATACTCTTTAACTTCAGGACCCATTTGGGGCCACAATAAATTGTCTCAGTATTTAGTCTCAGTGTCTTTAAGATTTAATGTTTTCTTGTGATTGTAAATATCAGTGATTGTGTTGTACATCTGTCAAATGTCTAATACCTGCTTGTATTCTGCACTTTTTCTGTACTGTTGCCTCATCTTGGCCAGCCAGGATATCCTTGTAAAAGAGACTGTCCATCTCATTAGAGATGACAAAAACAAAAATATGCCATATTATCCTAAAATCAGGTGCAGAGTGGATCACTTGGGGTGAAGTTATTAGAGCCTTGATTAAGTCAGTAATTAATAATTATGGCACTCCATAATGGTAGTATTCTTGGTCATATCAATACCAAGTTATTTTAGAATTTACAATAATAATACTGAATAACAATAATGGACTGGCATTATGATATGCTTCACACGCTTCTCAAGCTCACCAGAGGGCCCCACAACTTAGACCACAACTCTTTTGCATCGCAGACAATTTACAATGCTCCCAGCAATTCTTTAATAGAGTCTTCTGCTTCTTCCAGTTCAGTAAAATTATTATTTTAATAGTTAGACATCCTAATGTCCTCAGACGATTTTTTGTTACTCCAGCGTAATTATTCAGCCAAAGGCCCAGAAGGCAGGCAGCGTGGCAAACAGGGAATTTCATCTTAAGGAATTTGGATAATACAGACATGCCTTCAGACCAAAATGTTTTAAAACAGGACATTCCCAAATAAGATGCAACAAAGAACCTGTCTTTCCACACCCGTGCCAGCAGATGTCGTTATCTAATGTCCATTTTAGCGAGTCTGGTGGGTAGTATACGTTCTACACAGAACCTTAAATTGTATAATCCTGTATCTCACACACTTTGAAGTTGTTAAAGATGAGCGCCAAATTGTACTCCACTGTGGGACAGACAGGGATATATTAAGGTCCTGTTCCCAGGCCTGTTGTACAGAGGCATGTGGGTTAGCAGAGGCTGTGGACATTAGACAGTACCTATGTGAGACCAGACCCTGAGACAAGGTGGCCTTTTTAAAAAGCAAATCATATTCCGAGCATGAGGCAGGAGTGTCACCCTCTTTACATCTCTTACTTAAAATTGATGACAGTTGTAAATAAGTAAAAAAGGCAGAGTTGTGGAGACCAAACTGTAACTTTAAGTTTATCAAATGATAACAATTTTCCACAAAAAAATTTGCCCAATTGTTGTGATTCTTTGTCTTTCCCAAATTTTACTAGATGATGTTTTGCCTCCAGCAGAGAGCAGAGGGTTGGTCCAAATGGGACAAGACAGAAGAGAGAGGCCATTTATATTTATGAAGCTGTTTCACAATTTTGCATGAGAACCTAACAACGCTATTGTTTAGGTCAGTTGGTGGTTTTATGCAGTACCACAGACAGGCTAGTGAAATGTTCTTGTTTTGGGAGAGAATTATATTATCTAGCCAACACCAACTGCCCAGCTGTAATTTGGGTTTGTAGGCCCATTCTAATGGGTTTCTTGCATTATAAGAAAGATAGTATTAAAGTCTGGGACTCCAAGACCACCTTTTGACCTGGGTATAATTAGGTTTTTTTTATAAGCAATCTTAATTTTTGTTATTCCAAAGAAACTTAATAAAAACTGATTTAATATCCTTAAACCAGTTTTGAGGAATTTTAAAGGAAGTGGATGCAATGATATAAGCAAGTCTGGGTAATATATTCATTTTCAATACTTCAGCTCTGCCCCAGAGAGATAATGGTAACACTGTTAATCTATTATCATTTTTTATGGTTTGTAAAATACTTGGTCCATTAAGATTAAACATTTTTGAAATAGGGGATATAATATTAATTCCCAAGTATTTCATGCCATTCACTTTCCAGATAAAGAGTGTATCCAACAGATCTGATTAGAAAGTGTGAGCATTAAGTGGAATTGCCTCACTTTTGTTCCAATTAATCTTATATCCAGAAAGACTACCAAAAGTGTTAATTAAGTTAGGAACAGTAGGTAAGGATGATATTGGTTTACTCAGTGTGAGTAAGATATTGTCAGCATATATATTAATTTTAAAATTATATTCAAAAATATTCACACCTTCTATGTCTCTATTGTAACGAATTGCATATGCTAAGGGTTCAAGAGCAGAGATAAAGAGTTGAGGGCTAACCGGACACCCCTGCCTCACACCTCGTTGTAGGGCAAAGGTTTCTGATATTATACCATTTGTCCTGACAGCAGAAAGTCGGGCGTTGTAAAATACCTATGCCCAGCTGATACATTTATGCCCAAAACCAAATTTTTTAAATGTATAAAATAAATCTGGCAAGTTGATTTGATTGAAGTATTTTTCTGCATCTAAAGAAGCAGCAATAATTGGATATGTTCTAGAGCTTGCTTCATGTATGACCTGAAAAAGTCTTCAGAGGTTATTTGAGGATAATCGGCCTGGGATGAATCCCATTTGATCTAAATGTATAATTGAATGTGAACTACTTTCTCCAAGTGCAATGCTAGTATCTTAGCAAGAATCTTATAGTCACAATTTAACAAACTTGGAGGGTGGTAATTTCCCATCAAAAGTGGGTCTTTGCCTAGTTTCGGTAATAAGGTCATAGTGGCTTTGTGCATGGACACAAGCATGATACCTGATACAAGAATTGCATTAAACAATTGCTGTAAATATGGTGAAAGTTGTTTTTTAAATCTTAAGGCCTTGCATGGGACCTTGCGGTAACCTAGGTTAAGTAGCCTATACCCTAGCTATATAAAACTCCTTAAAACTTCCCGACTCCTTAAAGTTGATTTATTCTGGTAAAAATAAAAGGTGTGTGATAAAAGTGTGTGCTCTGGTAAAAAAAAAAAAAAAAAAAGTGAACTGTTGATTGTTAATAAAGACTTGACAGAGTAAACCTGGATATCTTTATTTTCTTTATATTGACTGAAACAAATGATGGGAACATGACATCTTTGAGAAGGCCCACTGAATCCTGAAAAACAAAATTGCATCCCTGATAGTAGAATCTCTACACAGAGCAGACCCCGTGTCCCTTCACCAAAGCCAAGAAAAGAACAGCTCACATAAGACACTCTTCACAGCTGGCATTAGATTAACTCTCACATTCATTCACAAAGCACTGATGTGGAGCATCAACACCATTCATGCACAGGACCAACTACTGTCATACCAGTAGGGCAGGTTCCTGTAAGGCCAGTAACATACAATCATTGCTATTATTTAGCTGACAATGTTTCACTTTGTGTCAAAACATCAAATGACATTTTGCTACTAGCCCCACATGTGCAAGAAGTGTCGCTCTACAGCACCAAACGGTTTCTTCCTATTTTTTTAGTAATTTAGTGCAATGCTCAAGATTTCCTGAGAATAGTTACAACACAACAAAAAAATCTAAGGCATCTTTATTTCAATATATATTATATTTCTCTGTACTAAAATGCAGAAGGGAGTATTCTTTGTTTTTTATATTAAGTATTCTCTAATATTATCACAGTCTTAAATGGTACCAAGTTACTGAAATAGATATAAAAGGCAGAAAGCTCTCAAAAAACAGAAAACCTAAAAGGTGTACAACAAAGCAAAAGAAGGCTAAACCAACACAACTAAAGTTGAACTGTGGATTGAAAGTAAGAATTGCCATTTTTCAAAGCCATTAATGCATTATTAGCTGCAACAGGCCTTACTGTACCCCTTTCCTTGTTGACAGCCTAGTGCAGCTAAATGGTTTTTGGTCGAAGAAGGAAGACTTCTGTAATGGCCCCTCGTGGCTGATCAACTGCCATGCAATTAGATGAGATACAGTACAATAGATAGTGACATAACGATAAGGAAGCATGAAGAAAAAGACATCTGTGTCTCCTGTTACAGTGACTGCCCTTGTGTGTGGAATGTGTTCTAGTTTAAAACCTGATGCGGTCAAATGTGCAAAGAATGCATTTGAGGAAGAATCATTGTTTTTGTACAGAGATGGTGGGGCAAAATGTTGCAACTATTACACAGCTAAGAGACCACACCTGTGAAGGCAGTGAAGTGTTCACTGAGTTAATTCCAGGGTTAGGTCTTGAAAAAAGTCAGCAGAATGGCCGTAATAAATAACAATAAATAAATAAATACAGCAAAAGGGACTGGTCGGCATACTCCCCCTTTCATTTAGCAAACAAGGAACCCCTGTGAGTGCATTACAAGACTGACATTAACAGCTTGTGGGAAAAATATAGATTTGTCTTCATTTCATTGACCATTGACTTTGTCATTTTTGGTCAGGCATTTGACACAGAGCCTTTTGGCCCTGAAATACATAAATATGGAAGCAGATTCTTTCTCATGGCTATCCCAACAGTTGGGATGAACCAACCTTGGCTACAACCTCTCTCTTCTTCGTTACTTATGAGATTTGAGGAACAAAGTAAAACTTAAATCTTTGGTATAAGCACCAAACTAACATGAACTGTCTCTAACCAGAAAGACAAAAAGGACATTATTGCTTACAATACAAAGAACCAGTTTGATCAATTAAACTGAATTTCCACCGATCACCACCAGAGGACAGTGGTCGCATGACTAAAATACACCTGAATCAATATGTTAAAATTAAATATCTACAGTATTATATTAGATATTCCCCTATTATGCAGCTCAGAAGATTAGATTGCATAGTAAAAATGTCCCAGAAAACACACATTCATCACTCACTTGCCCATCTTAAAAAATAAACTTAATATACATAAAATCAACTTTTTATCAAGAAAAGAAAAATACTCAAGACAAACTTTTAAACCCGTTTTCCATATTTCTCTTTTTACATCTTTTTTTAAAGCATGCTTTTTAGGAGCAGCAGGTTAGATGTCCAGCCACCTGAGTGAGATATTTTTTAGCGTGGATGTTTTACCACATATACATACACACACTTCACTATTCTTCTTCCGCATCATTGTCGGCTATATCTTCTTCCACATTGTCTGCCCATCGTTCACGCTGGGAGGCCAAGGAGTGGATTCTTCCTGAGTCTTCTGCTTCTCTGCTTCGCAGCTCCAGGCCTCGGAGGAAGAGCGCTGGGTATGCAGCGAGCCGATGGGGGGCTAGTTGTGCCAGAGCTTGCAGAGCGATCGAGCGCTCCCTTTCAGTTTCATCTTGGAACATGAGTGGGGGACCAGCGCCAGAGCCATTCCCGCACTCCTGAACTGCACTGGGCAGGAATCCTGAGGAATGTCCCTGCAAAGACTCAAGAGAAGCAGGCAGCTCTTTCCCATCCCTGTTGGTCTCTTCACCCAGCTCAGGACCGCGTCGGGGCCGGCGTGTGCGCACCTCTAAGCAACTGTGGCCTTTGCGATGGCGCTGCAGGTGGTCTTCTCGGGCAAAAGCCTTATGGCACAGTGGGCACTCAAAGGGCCGAGCCCCACTGTGGAGGGACAGGTGGTTCTTGAGGTCGTATGAATGGAGAAATCGAGCTGGGCAGTCGGGACAGGGGTAGGGCCTCTCTCCTGTGTGTTTCCTCATGTGGATCTTCAGCTTATCGTTTCTACATACAAAGGAGAAGGGTAAAAATGTGAGAAAACAAGATCTAAAAAAGACACAAAGGGTTCTAATTTATGTTAAGTTGGAAATTTCTGTACCGTGTGAAGCGGACTCCACAAGCTGAGCACTGAAAGGGCTTTTCTCCTGTGTGTGTCCGCATGTGCCGGGGAAGTTTTCCTGCTCCATGGATAATTTTCTGACACACGGGACACTGCTGAGGAGTTTGAGATTTTCTCTTTCTGCCTCCACCACCTGCTGATGCCGCTGGTCCTCGATGGACGAGAGATGTAGGTATGGAAGTGTTCCTCATCAGGACCCCATCCTCCACAAAGCCCTCCATGTCATCGTCTTCTGAGAGCTTGTCATTGGATTGTTGGACAGCCGGTGGACGGGTGTGTGAACGATCCTGCAACCAGTGAAGCACCCCACCATTTAGTGTAGCGTCTTGGCCTGGTTCATGGCTGTTTCGATGGTCACCATTCAGGCCAGATATGAGGTGATGCTCATCTTTTTCTGGGCTGGGAGGTTGAGTGGATGGAAGGGAGCGCAGGCTATCTGATGCAGGAGATGGATGGGACATGGGCGATGGGGGGTTAAAAATGGAGTTATGATTTGAACCAATTTTTTTCACCTTTTTTTTGTCTGTTTTTCTTCGAGAGACTTTCTCGGCACCCTCATCCATCAATTTCTTCTCGGGAGTAGTTTGCTGGACTCTATACTCCTCTATGGGAGCCTCAGTCTCCCCCAGGATCTCTCTACAAGCATCAGCCACACACTGGATGCCTAGCAGCTGAGCTCCTCGGAGGACGTCTCTCATTCCAGAGCTGGGGATGGTCAGGGTGGCGGTGTAAGCAAATTCTAACAAAGCATCAAGGGCATCTGGCGCAACACAGTCTAACTGACACACGCTGAAGCCTCCTCCTCCCTCTCCACCCCCCTCCTCTGTTCCAAATAGACGGCGAAAATACAGACTGACAGCAGCCATGACGGAGCGGTGGGTTGGGTAACGCGCCCCACGGGAGGTAAGGGTGAGGTCGCATAAGAGTCCTGTCCTTCTCTGGTCATTGAGATGGGACAAGAGCTCGTTGCTGTGCTCCGGGAAGGGGATCCCAATTAGACCGTCCTCTCCTGGAGACATTGCCACCTGCAGGATAGAGTAAGAGTTTGATGATTATAAATTTTTCCTTTATAAGAAACATAGTTTAAATATAAAGGAAATTTTCATTCTCTTCATTGACAAAGATCTCCTATTCACCAGAGACATCCTCTTATGTCCTCTTATGCTCGTGTGAGCTTTCTCTAAAGATAACTGCAGCAGGATTTACTCATTTTGAGTAGTGGTGTAGGCCTATAGAATTAATATTAAGAATACTGTCTTATGATGACAAGATAGTCAAAAGAAGAAAATCTAGGCATAGGAGAATTATGCAACGTGTTGTAAGTGAAGGGCAGTGGGTTAATTCCCAGGGGAACCCTTTATAGCATTAGCTTTCTTATTTAAATACCTGGTGAAGAAGCTAATGGAGGAAAGAAACTAGAAAGGGCAAGACACTGAGGAAGTGACGAGCTTGTGTAGGGGAGTGAAGTAAGGGGGTGAGCAGAAAGAATGAGGAAGATCAAAATAATCAAGATAAGATTTCTATTGTATGGTGTACACACGTCATCAAATGCTAATGGTGAGACTACATGCCTTTTGCCACACTGGTGGTGGATTACTGTAAAGCCATGATATCAGCGATAATAACTTGTATTTTTTTTTTTTTTTTTTTGCGAGACAGAACAAGGACTGAAGGTAATAAAACCCAACAACTCCCTGCTTTGGCTCCCTCGGCTCATGCCTCACCCTGTCCACACTATACCTGCTCAACAGTAATGCTTGCACACCTGAGCAGACCAGATTTTCCACAAACAACTCCCCCTCCCAGGTCCCCCCTCCCTGAGCTTGATTTCCCTCTCATAGCAACTGGCAGCCCCCTGGCCATCCAACAGCCCTTTTCAGAGCGTGCCCAGAGGGCTTTGCACAACGACTGTACATCCACTTGAATAACCTGCTCCAAACACTCCCTATTAAACACACACACACATCGCGTGCCAGTCTGAGGCTCCCCCCACCCACTATTGTTAATTTAACCTGTTATATGACCATCTTAACGCCTGCGTATCTCATACACATGCCTAAATAAATGTGTTACACCCATTCGATGAAAAGTACAAGACAACTGAAGATGTTTTATATAATCTGCAAGCAATGTTAGATTAAAGTAAATATAGAAAGTACAAAATGGTTTCTAGTTCATGTTCCCAAATGTCTAAATGTGGCCCTACCTTTCCAGTTTTAATTGGCAATGGCACAGTGAGCTGGAAGTGAGGCAGTACGCGCCTCGTGGCATCCATCTTTTGATTCTTCACAAGTCTTCGCTTCTTGTCACTCCTTCAAAAACCTTTTTTGTTCTTGCTAGCAGATGTCTACCCCAAACATCTCGATTGTTTGTCATATGTTAAGCATTGATCATTGGGGATGTCTGCCTCATTCGTACACTCTTTTACAAACTCTTCCTGTTGTATGAAAAGAGGGTGCAGGGTTCAGAGATAACCCTCCCCCCTGTCGCCTACGCGCTCCTTTCTCCAGAACCCAACGGCCCATTTTCCGAACACTTTCCGGTAAACACAATATTTGCAAAGACCTTTGTGTTGTTGAGAATCGGCCAAAACGTACATATTAATAAGCGAAAGGTCTTTTCAGGTGAGTGAATCAAAGATGGACAACTTCATATTATCATACTACAGATTGGCAGGCAGGAAGCATAAACGTATGCAACCCAAAAACACAAACACGTCATACAAAATGTCAAAATCAAGCCACTATGCAAGAACCAAAATCATATTGTTTTTTTATGAGTCATATTAGACCAATAAGAAGCATTTAAGTAGTGCCAAATGAGAGTTCAATCATATTACATGCACCACAGAAACAAAACTGATATTTTGACCCAAGAAAATGTTGAAATAAAATATTCAGTATATTAAAAATAATGTATTTTCAAAGACTGTCTGGTGGCACCTTGGCAGAGACGGAACAATACAAAGCGACGTCTTGAAGATAGTTTTACAGGAAATGAACTAAATCTCTACAGGATAAAAACGTAAATGCCTCATGTTAACAGTAAATTGAATAAAATATGGCCGGAGCATTAAAATATTATCATTATCAATGCAGATTAGATACATATACTAACATTAGAAATATTTGCTTGTGAGGGCAAAAAACAAGACATGGGGGATTTAGGTGGAGCATACAACATCTTGTTAAATTTCTGGCATACAACAGTAAAAATTGCATGAGGGGTGGCTTATAGTTGAACTTGTTATTTTCAACATTTTCCTTGCAACAATGGCATATTTAGAAAATCATAAGTTAGTCCCATCAGTTTGGCTGCTTGCTCTGAGTCACCCATACTGGTGCATGATGACATCTCCGTTCTTCTGCCTTTGTCACGGTTTTCTGTTGTTCGTTGCTACATGTCTGTGTAACTTGCTGAATGTTGCAACACATTATAACTAATGTTGAGGCAGCCACAGGCCGATGCCACAAACACTTCTTTATCTTCCACTAAAGAGTAATGCTTTTTCAAAGGTCCATGTTGTACTTTTAATATTATCTCTACCCCAATACTTGCAATATTTAAGTGTATTTGTGTCAATCAAATTACTGATGTTCATTTTTTTCCTTTTTAGAGTTATATTTGCATACGTGCCAAAATCTATAACTACAAATGCTTACTGAATAGATGTTTTGACTTTTTAGATGCAGAAAAATAATTCACCTCACCTACAATTTTGACAAAATAAACAATGAGCTTTTATTAGAAAATTAAGTAGAGTTATTCTTGTCTAGTTGGTGTTAGTGCATTTTTATGCTGTCTGCAACTGTGTAACTTTAAGACTAAGTTGCTGCATGCCAAAGAAAATCATTTTAAAAGAGAATTCACAAAGCATTCATTTTGACTGACATTTCAATGCCCAACCTGTGAAATGGGGTTAGCCTCAATAAAAAGGTGCCAAGAACCGAAACTACCAAACCTAAATAACTAACCTACTAATTCTTTAGTATTGGAGGTACCTTATGCCTCTATCAGTATAATTGAAGTGCACGCATTCAGAGCTGTGACGACTGGAACAAGAGCTGTTACTATTATTTTTATGGCGCTTATTTTCCATTCAAGTTTGTAAGTTTTCCCAGTCCACCTCAATTATATCAGGCTCCGGCGTTAAGGGGGAAAATATGACTTCATACCATTTGCAGCAAACCGCGGCCGAGAGGAAGAAGGAGAAATGCTTTTATGAATTCTGATGTCACAGGTTTTCCAAAGTGCCCCTGCTTGTGTGCATCTGTGACGCTGCGCATGTGAGAGTATTGGTTAAAGTGAGCATTTATGTCTACATGTTTCCTAGAAAAACAAAAACCTAAAAGACAATTGTAACTTATGGTTTAAAAATAGAAATCATGTAACTATTCACTTTTTGAAAGTTTAAGTAAAATATTATAACCCTTGAAGAAGCTAATATAAGTTTGACACCCACCTCTTATCCACACTCATCTGGTTACTCCACAACCGCAAGGCAACAATAAAGAGGCTAAAAGCTGGAAAAAAACAATCTCATGCCGTTTCTGTGCTCGACCGATCTGTCACTAACTCCTGTGTGGCACTAAAACTATCTTCCTACATACACTTGACTTATTAAGGCTCAAAAATGGAGTGTGCTACTGGGACACATATAGTGAGGAAGAGTAGGGGTGGTGGAGGAAGTAAGGGCATGATAGTAACCACAACTGCCAAACCAGCGCAAAAACACTCTATACACTAAACTAAAAGTCAAACCAAATTTAACACTCCAACCTGCTGGGAGACAAAAGCCCTACCCTCTCCATCAGCTCCCCCTGGACATTTGCATCCGACAGACGATATTAAAACAGACATGGCCAGGTAGAATTTGAATTGGGATTTGAATTTAGGATTTGAGGCAACATCATAGTAATACTGTATGTTCAACAACGGCACACTGAGGGGACTGACTGGTCTATATTCCCAAAAGCTGGCCTCCTCTGTCCTTACTGTAACTGGGCCATTATGCTGTGAGGGGATGGACGCATGCGCAGGCTGTGGTCTTAGTTCCTAGAACACATTACATTATTCATTTGGCTGGCAGAGCAGAGGCCCTTATCCCCTCCGACTTCTACACCAAACTACTCTGCTGCTGCTCTGGACTTCAGCAGCAGTTTGCATGCCAGACCGGGAGGACCTGCAGTGGGATTAGCAGCTTATCAACTCACTCAGCACACATTTGGGTGCACAAATATACAGTAGACTCTTGGCCTTGGCCTATAACACACACCATCAAGGACCATCAACTGGAACTAGGTCCTTAGGCCAAAATTTTGGTTTAACTTTTTAATTTCTAAAAATATAAAAAATTTACAAAATTACATGAAATTGTATTGCCTTCATGAAGCGACCAGCAAAACAGTTGCTGGTCGCTTTCTGAGTAAATTTATTCAAGTATGCTCTCTAATTTAATTTAGTTTCTCAAAATGCACTCATATTAATGAGTATAAATGACACCATTTCTTGTTTGTGTCACAGGGAAAGCAGAAGCCGGAAGGGAAACAGAAAAAAGAATGAATCTGAGGTTGGAAAAAGGAAAAGTGTCTGAGATTTGAGGTGAGGCAACAACAAAGAAACATGAGGGAGGTATGTTTTCTAAAAACACACATGTTCTTAGAAATTGCACTGTGAGGAGTGGGAGGAGGAACACGTTTGAGAGTACAGGAGCTGAATGGGGAGAAGTGGGTGTTCAAATACGACCCAAATAAAGCTGTGACAAAGGGTGGGGAAGACAAGAAAATCTAGTCCCAGACTCGAACAATCTGTGTTCGAGCAACATGAAACAAGAGTCAACAGAGTTAAGTTACAAGAGCAGAAGAAGGGGGGACAGAGAAAGCACACACAGCAGCACAGGAAATAGACCCGCTCCCTGCAGGTGTGAGCTGTGGTACACACCGCTAACATTAGCAGCAACAAGGAGTTTCAGGCCCAGATGTGTGGAAGAGGCCCGCTGACTTTAACTCTAATCATCTCCTCCTTATCCACCAACAACAAACTGTTCAGACAGTACGTATGTGGAAGAGAGCAGCTACCATTTAATACAGGAGAGGAGTCAGGTCAGGGCCTTTCTCCTGAGAGTAACAAATAACGAAAGAGCAATAATGTAACACATTAACTTCTCATTAACTGTGAAAATTAATACAAATACACAACAATCGAGGTATTTATCAAAACATATATCATTTGTAGTTGTATTCAGTCCAGTATGTTTTATGTAGATACAATAAAAAATAAATAAAATTTAGTGTAAAAAATATATTTATGTCTAATGTAAAAATCATAATTTTATTTTTTCAGTGCAGGCCTATCCTACTATATGTATTTTGTGCCTTCTGCAAAATTCTGCTATTTTCTTATGATCACCAACTGTCTTTTGTTAATTAATACATTTTTATATGTTTTTGATGGTTAAATATAACATTGGTTTAAAATACATCTTAATTTTGTAAAATATTAATGTGTTAATGAATGAATTAACTACAATTAATTGCAAAGAACAGCTTTGTTGACAGATAATCCACAACAAATCTAGCAGTAGGACGCATCTCATGGCAAGACACATCTTGCCTAAAATCTGTTGTCATAACAACAATTTTTTTTTTATATATTTGAAAGGTAGCATCCTCCTATTTCATTTGTATATATACTGGAAATCCTAAAATATCCTAAAAAATATACATAGTGTATCTTTAAGGATACAATGGGTACTTTAGTACATTGCGACTGTAACAGGTTCACTGTGGTTGACACCTATACGGCACATGTAGGCACATGTTAACGAGATCTTATGGTAGTCAGTGTTGGCATTATTGAAGTATTACCACATGATCGCAGAAGTACATTCACATACACAAATGTTGCAAAACTCACTGATGCTCATCAATTTCCTCTTCCTGTACTCAGTAAAAATGGTCGACATACAGATGTATAGATACTTAAGGATACAGCAAATAATGGTAATAAAATTGTTTGGAGTTGCAGATGATGACAAAGGGATGTTTCAATTTCCCGACAAAACGAGAGAAGGGAGGAGACCATTACTGAAAACAAACTTACATCAGGACTTCAGGATAGATACTGGGAGTAACTTGTGGTCCTTTTGAGTAATGCTACTGACGCCCACTTCTACTGAGAATAAAGGCAGTAAGCAGTCGGAAATGCAAGATGCAAGATAGTGATAAAAGGTTTTCTCTCACCTTTGTGGAAGAGTTAGACTTTCAATACATAACAGTTTAAAGCTATTGAAGTTTAGGCGTATAAAGGGGGGTCACTTCTTGCTACCGAATGCCTTTTGCTTCCTCTCTGTTTCCCCAAAATCTTCTTCAATTATTCAAGATCGTCTTGTCACTGTGTATTGTTACATTAAAGGCTGAATCATGATTGCTAAGAAAAAACTTAGTTTCCTTTTGAGTATTTACAAGAAGCGGCACAGCTGACAATTGGTTAACCCTGGGCGGTGTGGAATGCAGATGGGGTGGTCGCGAGCGCGGGAGGGATGTCAAATGCTACAGAAACTCATGACTGAAATAGGGAAGCAGCAGATACTCTACTTCCTCTATTGACACAGATGAGTGGGGGAAAGACTCAATGTGGTATTAGCAGACTGGAATAGGACCACTCTGTAGTCACCACTGTTACCGGACGATCAAGGAACTGACCAGACATGATTTTTCCAGCTACTCAGAAAAATGCACAATTCCCCAAAAATACATGTCTGTGTACTATCAGACTACCATATAAGTCTGATGACTGAATATGATGAAGGGACACAGTACAGAAGTATGTATTCTTACCTCTGCCAAATTTGTGATTGTTTTGTTAATGTGTTAAGCAAAAAAAAAGTAATGGATGGATTTTGATGACATTTTCAGGAAATGTCAGTTATAGGCCAAGGAAGAAATTATGCGTTTTTGGTGTGGTGCCAGGAATTCTAGAAAGAATTCTGTAGCATTGCAAAATAGAGCCAAACTGACTAGATTTCATTTAGTTGGATAATTTGTATAATTATATAATGTTTATTGCCCTTGTGAGCCCTTGTTTAGAAGTTTCTAAATGCTAGTTCTTTACCTTGTTGTACAGTATTTTGGATTTGTTAGCGTTTATAATAGTTTCTCTTAAGTATAAGTGTTAAAGTACAACATAATAGTAATTTTGATCTTATTTAGGATAGATATTGGGTATTATACTGTATGTACCTATATCCCTTTAATTTTTTGTTCAAATAGATACTTTTTGGGGGTTTATGTGGAGACGAAGAACAAGCTTAATTTTTTGAACTCCCATCCTCCCTCCCCTGATCTCGCTCCCCCCTCTTCCTCCTACTCAGTCTCTTCACATGAAACTGAAATAGCGGGTCAGAAATGGGGGAATTTATCTGGGTTCACATGGCCTCATTGCAAGCTCTTTCTGCAGCTGTGTGTGCAACATTGGTCTCTGTGTTCCTCCTCGTGGAACAGACCACTCCAGATCAGTTCCTCAAAAACCCACCATGCACAGACACATGGGAGTCACCAGTCACACTAAACCATTATCACATGATATGTCACACCACTGCCCATTGCAAATACAGATACTAAACTAGACTCGCTACTCAAACTCTGTCCATTACCACCACTATACCCTGAAGAGTATAACAGTCAACATTCCTAATCAGTTTCAATAACTGCATCGAGACTCTCATAACTTCAGGTGCCAAGTTGTTGTAAAAAGTAGTGCGGGGTATTAGTAAACATTTTGAAAGAGATTTCATCATTTTGTTTTAGATAATGTGATGTAAAATATTATAAAACCTTTATTTATATACAATACAAATTATGCAACTGATGTTCTGCACATTAAGTTAATAATAGCTTTTGCTAATTTGAAATTCTAGTCCTAGTTGGACATTTCTACTAACACTACATTAAAATACAGTATATATTATCTACAGCTAAATCTAATATTAAAAAATTACTAAAAGAAACTACATCCAAGTAAAAAAACAATCACACTCGCATAAGGGTTCACTCACTCACATGGGGCAGTGATAATATTTTTAAAATGAGAACAATTTTGTTTTGTTTGTAGCCAGGTCTTAACAACAGGTTAATTTTTTCATTATTCCTGATAATTATATGCACAGATTGTGTGCTATTGTTTCTTAACAGTACAGTTAAACTATTTCTACATCTTCACATGGTAAAGCTATTTTTTTAATGAACATAGACAATCACACACATGCTATTTAATCTGTAAATTCATTCACTGATTTATAAATTAATTAAAATAAAATTAGGTTATTAGATTAACTAATATAAACCTACAGAACTGTATGTGTATAGCCATATTTTATCCTTTTGTTTTTTGACAGCATTTAATGACATACATGTTAGTTCATTGTCTTGCAATCTTGTCCTGACATTGGACAGCTCTACCTCTGTTCAGGTAAACTCTTTAACAAAATAGAAAGCTATTCCTTTAATTTTCAGGCTTATCCTATGCAATATAACTCTATATATGACAGTAGAACATTATTTTTAGTATCACTACAAAGCCATCAAAGCTAAATGCAGTTATAGAGTGGCTGCAGCCGACAAACCGCAGAGGAGTTAACTTCCAGTTTGCCTATAAAATATTTAACTACTTGACCACTTTATTCGGCTCATATTTTTTTCCAAGGACATTTTGATAAAGCCCCCATCTAAAAGTCTCTCAGTGGTAAAATAAATAGCACTTAATGAGCTTTCAAGACCTTGAACAAGAAGGTAAAATAAAGACAAAATAAAACATACTGTAGAATCTGTCCAAATTGATCTCGGTATGTGATGTATGTCCTTTCTGTTCTCAGGATAAAAATGCAATTTGATAAAAACATTCACTTTGCATTTTTGACTTGCTTTTTAGATAGACCTTTGTTTAAAACCATCTAACCCTAACTCACAAGTCTTCCTTTACCTTTAATTGTGGCATATGGGTAATACACTTTGCAAGCAACAACATGGCTTTCCAGTAACGATACAAGGAACATGAGGCAATTAAAATACTATTGATAAATGTGTGGACAGACTGGTTATTGCTCTCTGATAGGAACTCCAAATTATTTTTACAATGTATCCCCTGTCATATATTTGGTGTGCACTTTACACTTTGAGGGGTGTTGGCGGGCTATTTCCAAAACAGTAAGTGAAGAATACATTGTGAAAGCTGTATTACAAGTTATAATTTGATTCCTACCTCCGGTCCATAAACAGAAGACGACTGTCCTTTGTGATTCCCACCCGTCAAAGGTCACCTGAGGTCATAAACCTATGGGAAATTAAATAACTTTTAAAAACGCAATCCAAAGTCAATACAATGTGATGACTATATAAAACTGTTTCACTTTTAACTTGTGAAATAGTTTATAGTACGGCAATATTGTACACCCACCAGCAATCATATGACACATCCGCTGTTCTGTATGTGTGGGGGGTGTTCTTGTAAAAGGACAGAAAAATTGATGAAATAGAAACTGGCTACTTCCTACAAAGAGGATCAAAGAATAAACAAGAGCCAGACAGTGTTGATGAGTATGGCAGTGGCAAAGAGAGTGGGTACTGGAGTAAAACATCTGGATGGGACTAAACTCAGCAGTGTAACAGTATTACCTATAGTGTCATGTCTGTAGCAACAAAGGAGGAGGTCATGTCAGGACAGCAGGAAAAGCCATGATACACAGATGTCTAATTAGTTTCCACACTACAACTGGTCAAACAAAGCTGCCTTTAAAATGGCAATTCAAAATACAGATGACTCTGGTTCCAGTATTATAACGTGCATTCACAATGATGCTATATGGTTTTCTATTTGCATGTATGTGTGCCCAGCCTTTCCAGATTAAGATATACACCTATGGTTTGAGGCCTTCATATGGAGGGCTGAAGATTTAACCAAACAAGATGGAAACCAAACCCAAGCCAGTTGATCTAGTTAATCCGGTCTGTCAGAGGGGCGAGTCAGCAACTCTTCACAGTAATGACACAAACACACACATTAAAAGCCCACTGGCATGACAGCCTTCCCCACCCAGTAGGGCAAAACTCAGGCTAACATTACAGTCTACCCATTGTCGCCAAAGAAGACGGGGCAGAGTTCAAATAAAACAGTGGGTGCGCCCAGAGAGAAGGCGGAGGTAATGATGGAGACCACTGAGGCTGGCTCTCAAAGGGGTTAAAGGAGGCTGAAGCCAAAGGTGCAGTGCGCACAGAGGCAGGTGATGTGCGTGAGCGCAGGTTGGGTTTTGGATGTCAGCCGATGTCCTCGGCTATAATTAGCAGCCGGTCTCCAGAAATGCACCCGCCGACCCGAGTCTCTTACCTGAAGCACCTGCTCTCACAGAGGCTGCGCGCTTTTTTTTACCTGAATGTACTTTCAAAACACGACTTTACACCAGTCTAATAAACGTAAGGGCGCCACGGGCCTAGGTGAGCTGTGACGTAGTAGTCCTCCCGTGACCCGTTCAATACCGTGAGGGAGGAGGGAGGGGGGGCGGCTGTACTTCAAGTAGCCGGTGCTGTCAGGACAAACAGCCATAAATAGCCTCACAATTAACCCAAATAAAAACGCTGGTGTCAGCTGTTCGCTTACCTGAGCCCGGTATGTCACCTGTCCGGCCCCGTCGCCTCCCACCGCGGTCTCACACTTCCTGGATAGTCGTCCCACCTTGTACTTGTTTTATTCGCGCGGTCTTATCTCTTTGCGATGGAGGCTCGCCGCTTGTGCAGCTGAAAGGCAAGAGAGCGAGAACTGTCCCTCGGTTACGCTCGTCTTTCCCTCTGCTCGGTCCTCTCCGCAGACCGGCTCTCCTGGCTGTCTGACCCCCCGCCTGCCTCCGCTGGCCCACTCTGACTCCCAGCTCCTCCTTTCTCAGAACCAGGAAGCGGCTTGCCCTACTTACGCCCAACCGCGGATTGGCTCTGGCAGCGCTGGGGCTAGAGAGGAGACCGCCGGGTGGGCAGGGCACGGGGGAGGGACGGAGGGGCTCCGCGTACAGCGCTATAGGCCACAGGACGTGTCTGTCGCGTGGCGAGGGCTGTTGGTGGGACAAGGAGAGAGTTAGACGGCCCCTCCACTGTCCCGCATCGGGCATGACTGGGCAGGTGGGTAGACAAGTGAAAGCGGATTGAAGGACTGCTTACCTGTCAAAACTAAAGCATTTCAGTCGCACAGACAGTGCCCCCTTCCTCATGAGTCAGCAGTAGTCTCTAAAGCTGGAGGTGACATGAGATAAAGAGGACCTAAACAGACCAAAGAGGTTTCACTCGTGATTCAAGTTGCCAAATGAAAGTCACACAGGATGTGTGAAGATTTAGCTATGGCCAACTCCAAGGGGATTTTTTAAAATGACTACTTTAAGTGCACCATTGAATCACTTAATATAGAAACAAGTATAGCCACTTCTTTCCAGAAAGTATGTTGTATTTTCTTCACAAACACAGACAAAAGAGTAGCTTGTTTGTTTTCAAGAAGATTTCAGCTCTACAGATTACACACACTTGAAGTGGTTAAGTGTTTGGGAATCACCTGCTTTTCAGAGTAGATCTTGTTCATGTCTTGGTGGGGTTTGAAGCGAAGGTGCAGGAAGTCTATATATAATTTTGTGGTGAGCTCAGGCAGCCCACCCGTTACCACCGCTTTAACCTTAAATCCGCGCCTGCTCTGTGGTTTATATTCCACTACTGTAAATGCTACTAATTTCCTTGCTACATTTTTAAGCATAGCAGGCTACAGACATGCCAGCTTCGGTCTGCAGTGGATGAATGAAATGAGGATTACATCAATCCAGTTATTATGCTAAGCACACTACCACACTGTTGCTTCAACATGGCAGTCAAAGTTATGGATGATTAGGCTTTGGCATGAATCCTCAAAGCAACAGAGTTTTTAGAGAAACGTCAGATTTAAAGCAGTCTATTTCAGCACAGGAATACCTGCCAGCAGGTATGGTGGTGTTTATCCCCCACCTCTCTCCCTCTAACATCAACAAGATGTCAGTCAGGTCCACTGTGGGTTCCCTCACACGCACTCCGCTGTCTTCACATTACTCCAATGCCCATTTAACAAACACAAAACGCAGCAACACAGTTGTGCGGGGCGATATGGCTTTTCCCCACAACGTTCTTGCCATCTAGTGGTCACTGTACGCACATGCACGTTGATCAATTTTAGTGAGGGTAACCAGAGCAAGTCTTCTCTGGTTCCTCTCTGTTATCATTTGTTTTGCTTTGTGAGACTTAGCAGGGACCATTCAAATGAGTACATTTTTGAGTACAAAATATTTTTGTATGAAAAAACAAAAAAACAAAGCAACATTACAGTTAAATTTCTAACCACACTCTAAATCAGTATTCAAGCATTTATAAAGCATTATGTCAACACTAATAATCACCACAGAGTTGTTACTAAAGTTTTAGTCTTGAATAATAATCTCATGTAAATCATTGCATAGTTATAAACATCCATTTGAATTCAATGTCTACCTGTTTTACCTTGTCTACTTTATTGCTGTTACATACACAGTGTGTAATTATTATAAAATGGTACTGTGTTATGTGTTTTCACTCACTTTGTTATATTTCTGTATGTTGTAGTGCTTTATAAATCAATTTTAATTTGAAAGAAAATTAAACATTCAGGGCAAATTTGATCTACACAAGTTTTTGTTGTTGCAGGCCATAGCATACAATTGCCCTTTCAACCATCAGCTCATTACAACAATATAACTTAAAAGGTAAAATTGAAACAAGTTGGTGCCACAATTCCACAATTATTTTCATCCCATTAATCATCGAAGAAATGAATGCATTGCCAATATTTATGCAAATGTTCTTCCTCCAGTGGTTTCTCATTTTCAATAATAAAAATAACAAAGTCTAAATAATGTGCTATATTTTGTACATCATAATTATTTTAACATGCAATAGGGGATGCACATTTCTTTTTTCATTTCTTTTCATAATGCTTCAAAAAATAGTCCACTGCACTGTGAAATCTAAATCCATTTTATTCTTACATCCAGATATACACCACCTTTTCATCATCTTCACTGGTGTCACAAACAAATCATCAACATCATTACCTTCAAACCTCACTCATCATGAGATAGTGATTTGACAGCATTATTGGCTATATTGTCTGCTAAAGCTGTGATAGATAAAAAATAAAACATTTGGTCCTTAAATATATTGTCTAGGCATCATGGTATCAAGGGTTAAGACAGAAATGCTTTGCTGCTACCCACACAAAACATCAAACATTACTGGAGCTAAAAAGAGGGAGAAGTGACAAATGAACATGAACCAACAGAAGCGGGAATGCGAAGTGTGGTGAAAACCGAGAGAACAAACCGTTAGTAACCGAGGCTGTGAAAATGAGATGAAAGGAGCCAGCACAGACGGACAGATTAAAGAAAGCATACACAGACTGTTAGGCACATATTTACAGGGAGCCGGGTGGAACAATTTAGGTGAGCCACAGCAGAGTAGTATCATCGTGTGTCACACAAAACACAATTCACATAAGATTAGGAGCCAGAGTGAATATGTATAGGTTAAAAGTTTTGTTGACCCAAAACTAAACACCACACTCCTAATTATTCAAAAGTATATGCATATTGACTTGTACAGTGATTTTTTCATTTTTTTTTTCAAACTCTATACATTATCATTATTATTCTGATGAGAAAATATTACACTTTGGTGAAAAATGGAAAGCAAGAGGGAGATGGAGCTGGAAACAAGAAAGTGCCTTTTCTATAGTCTGCATATTGATCTCCCAGTAGACTTCTGTCCCAGTTCTTAAATGTCATCTCCTCAGTTTTAAATGTTTAACTTGTATTGCTGCTCCCTTCACCAACAGATTTTTTTTTACCTTATGCTGTGGTTCTGTCTCCTATAGAACCCTGTTTCCACCAAAATCACAGAATCTTGGATCATACCTTTCATCAAAATGGCAGAAATTGGCTTCCATAGGCTTCTATTGCTCATAATATATTTCCGCTTCAGCTCCCCTGCTTTCCCCAACAATCACTAACACAGATATGTATGTATACATTTGGATGTTGTTTTTTAGACTCATAAACCAACCTGGAGCATTGTTGAACCCGTATAATGTCTTTCAAAATCTTTTCAATCATCGGTTTGAGTCAGTGACACCTGACGGTCTAAGACAATCACATCCTAGAGTGAATGCAACAATGGCTATACTTGTCAGTTTAATCCTGTCTCACATATTGGCTGGCAGTTTATGCCTTAGTCCCTCTGAGTCTTTTCTGCTTAGCGCCAGCTCCGTGTCCTTCTTGACCCCTTTCGGAGAGGAGTTGTTTGCCGGGGTAGTTGGATGTCCTGAATAAGAGCTGGCAGTGGATGTCTGGGACGCCTGGGTAGGAGCTGAAGGTGCAGTAAGTTTTGAGGAATGTGCTGTAGGAGTCGGGGTTGAGCAGGAAGTGGCTGGTTTGGAAATGGGATTTGGTGCCAGTACTGGAGATGTTTGTTTGACAGGATGGACGGAGAATGTTACTCTAGTGGGAGAGGTGGAGCTAGGAGGTAATGCCTGAGTTGGGGTCAGAACCTGTTTTGGGCTTGTGTTGTGACCCCTTGCAGCAGGTTGGAGGCCTGAAGGACTTTGGGATTTAGTCACTGATCCTGTGGTAGGAATTGAAGAGGAAAATGTAGTGGCAAAGCTTTGTGAGACAACAGTGGAAAGGGTTTGTGTTTGGGATGGGACTGACGAGCGTGTTCTGGAGGTAGGAGTTGGGACGGGGGAAGACATTGGAGTCGGGACTGGGCTGAGTCCGGACAGTGGAGAAGCAGAAGGAGGTGTGGTTGAAGCTTTGGCTCTAGGACTCTGCGGATGAGGTGGGGAGGATGACAGCAGAGACGACGGAGGAGATGATGAGATTAAAGATGATTTGGGACCATATGTTTGAGGAAGTGGGACAGGAGCTGAACTGGAAGATGGAGGAGGGGTGGAGCATGGAGAAGGTGTTGAAGAGCATGGAGAAGATGAAGACAGTGGCTTGGGACGTGGAGTTGAGCTAAGCGACAACGGACTGGTGCCAGATGAAGGTGGTGTGGAGCAGAGAGGAGGGGAAGAGGAGCCAGGGGGAGGCATGGAAATGGGTTTTGGGCGAGCCATATGGGCAAGTATGGGAGTAGGAGAAGAAGGGGTTGGTGCAGGTGAGGGGGTGGAGGAGGAAAGTGGAGTCTGCTGTTTTGGAGAGGAGGAGGTGGACAGGGATGTTGCAGTAGAGATTTGGGCTGCAGTAGGAGCAGCGGCAGCATGTTGGCCACATTGTGCTGTGTTTGGGACAGTGTTGACAGAGGCAGTGTATGCTGCTGTGGCCTGAGCAGGAGTTGTAGCTTGTGCTTGTTGGGATGTAAATGGTAGACTTGTAACCAGCTGAACTGGAGTGTTGGACGTCAGTATACCAGCACTGCCCCCTCTGGCCAACTGCCCTGCCAAAAATGGAGCAGACAGCAGATTTCCCCCAGAGGCCTTCCGGTGCAAAGGGGGATGAGGCTGTACCCCAGCCCAGGAACGATGAGGCAGAGTGGGCTGTGAAGCTGAGAGCAGCCTGGCCTCCTGAGTGAGCCGGCCCAGTGCTGGAAGACCCTGACAGTTGTTTCCTCCATGTCGTAAGAGAGCTTCTTTTGCTCCCTGCTGGCTTGTCACAGAGGTCTGTGCTTCTGGTGGTGCACCAAGAGCAACATTTGGGTTGGTGATTGGTATTTTAGGGATGGGTGGAGTCGGAGGCCCTGTCCCAGGGGATGTTCCTGGTGCTCCACAAATCAGTGAAGGGTCAGCTTGCATGCGGATGCTGTAATGAAGTGGGCGTCCTTGCTGCGCAGGAGTTGGGACAGAAGAGGCAGATGTGGGTGGTGTTTTTGAGATAGGTGGTGATGTAACCCCACCAGGAGGTACCATGGTGGGCGGGGAGACAGGAAATCCCCCTCGTGGGGATATACCACCCATTCCGCTCATTGCCATCATGCCAATCAGGGAGCTGACAGAGGGCCGGAGCGGCTGTAGGATGGGGGCCCGTGGAGGGGAGAGTGGGAAGGATGCAGAGGGGGAGGGGGAGATGAGGGGTGAGGGGAGGAAAAAACCTCCACTGAGTGCATGCTGCTGTTGTAGCTGCTGCAGCTGCTGCTGTTGTTGTTGCTGCTGGTGCATGAGAGCAATGGCTACATTACTAGTGGCAGCTGCAGTTTGGAGCGGGGCATGGACCAGAGGGGCCCAGATAACAGGCCGTGGCCGAGGGGACACGGTGCCACTTCCCCCTATCACCCCACTGCGTCCAGCAGCGGCGGCAGCAATGGCATCCTGCATGGCCGGCATGCTGTCATGCTTAACAATCTGTTGCACCAGTATACTGTCTGATGATCCCAGTCCACCTGCTGCCAGTCCCCCACCTGCACCAGGACCCCCACCCCGACCTCCACCGCGACCCATACTCCCCCCAAGTGACCCACCCTGGGACGACTTGCGTAGGAGCATAGAGTTCTTCCTCCCTGTGAACAAGAAAGTTAATAAACATTATGCTGTATTGAATTTGAAAAAGAAGGTGAAATGAAAGATTTGCTGATTACAACACGAGCAGCAAGGTTTCATTTCTCTCTCAGAACATTGCCCATTCTTTTCTACTTTTGCTTTTAATTCTCTTTCTCTGTGTGTTTGACCTTTAATTTGAGAACACATCTACAACATTGGTGGCATTGGCTCAGGAGGTAGAGCAGTCGTCCTATAACAGCAGAGTGGCAGCCAAGTCTCCGTCAGTTTGCCCCAGGGCAGGTGTGGCTACAGAAGTAGCTTACCACCACCGAGTGTGGGGAGTGAATAAATAATGGACTAATGTAAAGTGCTTTGAGAAGCCTGAGAGGCTAGGAAAGAGCAATATAAATCTAATCCATTATTATTATTAAACTGTATATTTCTGTTGTAGACCTTGATTAATAAGTGTGTGACAAGGTCACAATGATGAATTAAAACATAAGATAAAAAGCAAGGCACAGAATTAATAATGTGGTAGGTGGAATTTACTTTCTACTGAAAGTGTAGACATTGACATATTACCAATGCGATCCAGACGGTCGACAGCAACTGTTTCAAAGGCACGCCTCATCATGGGATGTTCCTCCAACACCTCATTAAAGCTATCCACACTCAGAGAGTACAGGCGACAATAGGTGTCAGCTCGGACACTGGCTGTCCTTCGTCCACGGGTCAACAAGCAGATCTCTGAGAGTATAAAATCATGAATGAATTTTCAAAACTTTATCTAACTGGTTTTGTCCTAGAGGTGTGTAGTTTGACCTCCTCTCACCTCCAAAATATGAACCATCACTGAGTTTGGTTTCTTTGTTGCCACGAGTCAAGACACTGACTCGTCCGTGTTGGATGAAATACATCTTCCGCCCAACAGTGCCCTCACGAATTATGAAATCTGAGGGTTGAAACACTTCAAAGCGGAGTTTGGTCAGCACAGCAGTAACAAAGTTGGGATCAGCATTGGCAAACAAAGGCATGTTAGCCACCAAGCTGCGGCAGTTAAAGCTCACTATTTCCTAAGGAGAACAAGTTGAGAGAATGAATGAGGAAAAAAAGTTGTAATCACTCAAACAATCTGGAGGTACTGTATATACCCGTATGTATGTTACATTTCATTACCTCTTTCAGTGGCTCACTGAGCTCTCCCAGGATGTTCTCCTCATCAAACATTTTCCCTTGGAATCTGTGTTCATAATACTCATGTATTTTTTGACGGACGTCTGCTGGAAGCTTATGAAATGACATGTACTGCTCCACCTGCTTGTACTGTAAATACACACAAATACAATAATTAAGTAGCATGGTTTCTGGATCATCAGGGCAAATACTGGACTGCAACTAGTGATTATTTTTGATAATCAATTAATCTGATGAATTTTTTTTGTACTTACTAAAATTTACAACATAATTAGTAATTTATACATAGGCTGTAAATATTTTAGAAAAGTACTATGTCTATAGTAAATTTAACCAACAATATGAACAACTGATCAGACAGTTTTTTGATATCAACAGATCTGTGTCAGGCATGAGTGGATGGTTTACCTTTTCCTGGTACTGACGTCGAGAGGAGTCCAGTGACTGGATGAGCGCAGTTGCGTGGCCAATAAACATAGCATAGCAGGTGGCGCCCACGATCATACTGAGCATGGTGAGCCACACATCAGTCATACCCTCTGGAGCCTGAGCGCCATAGCCAATACACAACATATGGCTCATGGCTTTGAACAGAGCATAGGAGTACTGCACACCCCACGTGTCATTCTGTGAGTGAAAGTCACAGAAGAAGGGTGAAAGTGAGTTAAAAAAAGTTCAGGGTGTTAATTATCTAGGTACTGTGAAATTATATTCACTTAGAACATACAGCTTGGAACTGTCGAACCCTATTATAGCTCAGAGCTACATTACTTTGAAAGTTTTAGTATGTTCAGTACATGTACATAAGTATTTGTACACTGACACAAGTTTTGTTATTTTAGCTGTTAACCAAAACATATTCAAGATACAATTATATAATTCATATGTGCTCTAAGTGCAGACTATCAGCTGTAATTTGAGCGTGTTCATGTCCAAATCAGAGAAAGGGTTTAGGAATTGAAGATACTGAATATGAAGCTGCCTCTTTTTCAAGGAACCAAAAGTAATTGGACACATTAACATTACCATAAATAAAATGTTCATTTATATACTATAATAATTTGTTACAAATCCTTTACAGGCAAAGACCCATGGACATCACCAAACACTGGGTTTCCTCCTTTGTGATGCTCTGCCAGGCCTTTACTTCAACTGTCTTCAGTTGTTGCTTGCTTGTGGGGTTTTTTGCCTTAACTTTTGTCTTAAACAAATTAAATACAGCTTGATCAGGTTGAGATCTGGTGACCATTGTAGAATATTCCACTTCTTTGTCTTAAAAAACTCCTGGGTTGTTTGCAGTATGTTTTGGGTCACTGTCCATCTGTACTGTGAGGCACTGTCCAATCAACTTTGGGGCATTTGGCTGAATCTGAGCAGAAAGTATATCCCTATACACATCAGAAATCATCCAGCTGCTTCTGTCTTCTGTCACATCATCAGTAAACACCAGTGACCCAGTGCCATTGGAAGTTATGCAGCTCATACATCACACTGCTCCACCAAGTTTTACAGAAGTTGTGGTGTTCTTTGGCTCATGAGCCGATTAAAGCTTTCTCCAGACTTTTCTCTGCCCATCATTCTGATACAGGTTGGTCTGAGTCTCATCTGTCCAAAGAATGCTGTTTCACCTGGGCTGGTTTCTTTAGGTCTTTTTTGGCCAAGTCTAATGAGGCCTTTCTATTGTTGAGGCTGATGAATGGTCTGCACCTTGTGGTGAACGTCTGTATTTTCTCTCAGGAAGTCTTCTGGTTATGGTGGACCTAGACACTTATAGACCTACTTCCTGGAGAGTGTTCTTTACTTGGGTGGATGTTGTGAAGGAATTTTTCATCATTTTTTTTCCAGCCTAAGGATGGTCTGGTTCACATTCAGTAAGAGCCTGTATGTTGTGATTTCACAGAAACAGCTTTCAAATGCAAATGTAACACCTGGAATCAAGTCCAGACCTTTTACCTGCTCAGTTTATGATGGATTAATAAAGGAAATAGCCCATGCAGCTCATGGAATAGCTTTTTAAGTAACTGTACAATTACTTACCCTTGAAAAAGATGCTGCTACACATTAAAGCAATTACAGCTGAGAGTCTGCATATGCATAAGTCCATATGAATTATAAAAAGTTGCATTTTGAATCTGTTTTGGTCAAAAGGCTAAGATAACAAAACAAAACAAACAATACTAACTGCATATGTGGAATGGCAGTCATTCACATTTTTGCATGAAAACCAGACCAGGGTCTTTCTGTGTGTCTGTGTGTTTGTAAAGGGTGCATGTGTAAGCCCAATTATTCTGCCAGGTTAGTGGTCCATCGATGCAGGGACTTTCTCTAGGGAAAACCCTAGCATCAGTCAGCCTAGCAACTGTCACTGAGGCAACCATTGAGACATGAGTCAGCTATTCATGCAGTTGTGTATCTGTGTTCTTTCAGTGCCACTTGATAAAATATTTCCAGCACGTCCCTGGGCTTTCACACCTCCACCTGGTCTCTGTTGAGGATTTTAATTGGAATATCATGTTGTTTTTGTAGATGATAGTTGATTTTAGTCCAGACGTGCTGCAGCATGAGCCCGAGATAAGTAGCAAACAAGGCATCAGACTCACATGTGAATACACACAGATAATTCTAAAGCTGGCTTTTCAAGGCTGCTCTGTTTTTATCAGTATTGCTCAAACAAATTGAATAAACAGGAATTATTTTTAACTGATTATCCTGTCCTTTCTCATTCACTACAAAGAAAACCAGTCACTGGAACATATTAAAAATTATGTTGTAAATTAATGCAGAGGGTAAGTCGGTCAAACAAGACTGACTTTTATGAGGGGTATTTCCCCTGTGGATAAAAATGGTTCCCCAATAAAGACTGAGCTCAACACTTCATTCCCAAGTAATTCATGCCTTGGGTCATTAGCTATGTGTAGCATTATGGCCATACAAACAACAAAAGTGTAAAACAGAAGGCAATAACATTACTCACATCTCTCAATGTGTAGATCATAAATAAAGTTACAGTCATATGTAAAAGTTTGGGCACCCCTCTGAGGTTGCATAATAATTGACTCTGTCTTCACGAAAAATGATCACAGAGGTATGTGATTCATTTTCTAATGACAACTGAGTTCTAGGATGTTTTTCTAACCACCATTTTTAGTCTAGCAGTATTTAGGAGTATGAAATTAAATGAAATGTGAAAAAAATTGCAAAATATTGGGCACGCTTATAAGTTTACTGATTTAAATGCATGTTATGCCTCAAAATTAATTACTTGCAACACAAAACTTGTTAGATTAGTAAGTTAAGCCTTGAACTTCATAGACAGCGCATTCAATAATGAGAAAAAGTATTTAAGGTGGTAATCAGGAAATGGAAGGACACAGGCAAAGTTGATGTTAAGGCCAGATGTGGCAGCCCAAGAAAAATACCAGAAAGACATAGGCAAGGAATGGTGAGAATGGTTAAAGACAACCCACAGATCACCTCCAAAGACCTACAACATCATCCTGCTGCAGATGGTGTTTCTGTACATGGGTCAACAACTCAGTGCACTTTGCACAAAGAACAGCTGTATGGTAAGCAAAAGCTAATTTAGACAAGCCAGATTCATTTTGGAATAACATGATGTGGACTGCCATACCTCAAGTGACTGTTTGTACATTTTCTCATTATTGAATGCACTGTCTATGAAGTTCAAAGCTTAACTAACTAATCTAACAAGTTTTGTGTTGCAAGTAATTCATTTTGAGAAGTTTCATGCATGCACGCGAAAAAAAAAAAGGTATGTCATTCATTTTCTGATGACATACCTTTTTTTTTCGCGAAGACTGACTCATTTCACCTCAGAGGGGTGCCCAACTTTTACATATAACTGTATATCTAATCAGAATTTGTTAGTAATCAACAAACAGAGGATACTTACCACCATGAGGTTCTTAGACACCCAGCAGTCCAGAGGGAAGTCCTGCAGCATGGGCACCAGAAACTGCAGACAACCGTCCCAGTGGCACAGCAAAAGCATCATGCCGATCAGATTGACTATCCTCACCATGGCACTGGCCAGGTCATAGGTCATATGAAAGATCTAAGATGGCATTTTAATGCGTTATAGGACAGGAGATTGATTGGGCATCTATTCAATTTAAACAACCTTTATACTGTAAAGATGAACTGGTTGTATTAAAATGACTTGAGCTAAACACTTCACACAGATACTGCCTTGCTTTGTGTCCACAGGGTTTTCTCACCTCCTCCCACTGATGGATGTAACGGATGAGCCTGGACAGGCGCAGCAGTCGCAGGAGGCTCAGGATTTTGGTAAAGCGGACAATTCGCAGGGCCCTGGCTGTCCTGTACACCTCTGAATCTAGACTATCTACCATCAGGAAGATGTAGTCCACAGGGATGGATGAAACAAAGTCTACCAGGAACCAGCTCTTCAGGTAATTCAAACGGATAGCCCTTGAAGAGAAAAGAACACTTCCTTATTTGGTAAAATGGCAATATGGAAATCAATCCAACATTTTACCTCATCCATATTCACTGGGAATATGACTGGAAATTGAACAAAGGCGCTGCCACAAGCGGCACATTACAGATTCATATCTTAAACATGAATTAGTTTGAACAGCCAATTCCAATCCAGCAAGCTAATTAATATTCCCAGCCCTTCATCTATTCAGAGCCTTGCTGCATAACAAAAAGAAGCACAGTGGAGCCAACCTGGGGTCCAGTAAAATCTCTGTGCTGTCCTCCTTCACAATGCCAGTCCTGAAGTTCAAAACCAGATCCACCATGAAGAGTGTGTCTGAAACCACGTTGAAGATAATCCATGACGGTGTGTTCTCATCTCGAAAGAAAGTGATGCCCACCGGCAGAATGATAAGGTTTCCCATCATCAGAAGCAACATCAGAAGATCCCAGTAAAACCTGGAGAAGAATGTTTAAAAGACACATTTAACTCTGGCTTTATATGCATCTGTAGTTTTATAACATGTGGTGATGTTCTGACAAAATCAATACATTTTCCTCAAATTTTCTACATAATAATTGTAATTCCTGACAGAGCTAAAAAAACTCCACTGAGATAAAAACAAGCTTTTTCAGAGTTTTCACTTATCCTGTCTCCAAACCCCCATAACATTGTTGTACTCAAGTGTAATTAGTCATATGCTGTAACTCCTTATTTTGAGACAGTGTGGCTTCCATTTGACATCTTTACACAAACATTAGCAGCATTGTATTTGATCTAACATTGCAATAGAGATGAACAAATTCAATACACAAAGTGAGTAGCACCATCGATGACGTCACACTGTCATTATGATTCTGAGAGTGATTGAAGAATGAGATGTTCCAATCAACTGTCTGTCTCTCCTCTGATCCTCAGATCCATGACTGTCCTACACACTGAGAAGGCGCACTATTCACGATTCAGGACTAATTTAGAAATACAAGCTGATGGTGTGGCTCTACTACACTGATGAAGATTAAGTATGAGTCATCACACTGCCTCGCTCACACATGCAGTTCTTCTTGATTTGTCACTTTGACTCAGAGATGTATCACTTCATAATCACCGGGGCTAAGTGCACATATTATTTACAGCAAGTCTACATCCATCATGCACCTTGATTACACAGTTACTCAAATGACTTCCTACAACTCACTTTACACTACTGACATTCATACACATATACATTTATACATTCATTTCAGTGTTGTATGAATTGTTACTTCTTAGTGTTTCTTTGTGATATACTGCAACCTAAACTTGCTAAATATAACTTGTGCTGTGTGTACAACTAAAAGGATAAAATAATACAAAAATATTTTTCTCCTAATTGTACCCATAGGTTTTTCTAGAGCATTGTCTCCCTCACATACTTTCTCATTTCTGATTATGAACTATCATCTGAAAAAAAAACACTTCGCAAAAACTAAATGTACTTTTTCTAAAACATACTTTTACTTAAGTCAGTTTTTGAGACAAAAAAGTAAAATTTACTCAAGTACAAATGAAAAAAGTACAAATCAAATAAGTTTGTTTGACGTTGATGACAAAGAACCTAGTATACTCATCTTGAACTCAATGGGTCTTGGGTTTGATATAGATTTGGGACAGTAGCAGTAGTAGTACTACTAACAAAAAACTTCAAAAGTAGTTGGTTAATATTCTAGGGCTGAACAATTCATCTAAATCGAATCTAAATCGCGATTTACATTGATACGATTAGCAAAGCACAGAAGCTGCGATTACTTAGGCTTTATAACATCTTGGTCGAGGCTGTGGGTTCATGCCCATGTATTTTATAACAGACAGTAATACTCATCAATCAGAAGCAGTGTATAGGATTTTTGAGATTCAGAACATTCACAAAGATTTGGGTGCAGCATAAACACATTAAAACAGAAATCTGTCTGTAAAAGTGCGCAATTGAGTTAACAAGTGCTATGAGCCATGTGCGCGAGATTGGTTTCGCTTTCACGAGCACAGTGTGCAGGAGCAGGAGGAAATAAACGCTTTTTACGGATTAAATGAGGACTTTTAAAGTATGAATGAGTGGAGAGATAAAGACTATGATATTTGGTATCTTGTTGAGGCCACGCGGACTTCTCTAAAAAGTGGACTGTATCAATGGACACAGGCTGTCTCTGACCGGTGTCTCTACGTAAAACGATAAGAGCTTCATAAACGCTTTCTAAACACATGAGAAAGTCTGGCTAAAGAAAATGAGTTAAACAGGCGGAATAAACCCAATAAAACACGCTTTGCTTTCTGTCTGTCAAAACAAGAACGTACAGGATCACCTTTTTTTTTCTCTGCTTCATTGTCGCTATTCTTGTCTAAAGTTACTACACTTTCCAGGCACTTAACATACCAACAGTGGTTTACTCAGCTCTTGTGATTGCATGATGTAAATACAAATAGCCTACATTACATTATATTAATATGTATGTGTTCTCTAAAGCATCTCATGCTTAAAATGTAAATTATAAAACCAATCTCTCTCTCTCTCTCTCTCTCTCTCATATATATATATATATATATATATATATATATATATATATATATATATATATATATCGAATTGCAATATCTGTCAGAAAAATTGCAATTAGATATTTGTCCAAAATTGTTCAGCCCTACTATTTACACATAACACTTATTAGTTTTACCTGACTTTTAATTCTGTACATTACTTTTACATCTGAGAGTAATATTATTTTAAAGCAACAGTACTTATGTAAAGAGTGTCAGTACTTTCAGTACCACTTCTGTTCATTGGTTTACTATAAGTAGAGTAGTAGTAGTTTGTGGAGGCATCCAGTGGGGAAATTAAAATGTCAACCCTCAGACCCCATTTTTTATAGTTTTCCTCTATCACTTGAACACATTTCTTCATTCAAAATTGTAATTTCAAAAACAGGTCACACCAGCAACCAAAACAGAATTTATTGTTCTCAAAACAAATTTTTTTTCTTTGCAAAATACAGTCAAAATGATTAAAATATTTCCCAAATTAAGTTTCTTGCTCTTGGTAACTGCAGTTCTCATTCACTTAGTGCAGTAAGCATTTGGGTTCATACTTTACACAAATAAGTGAACAGGGAGATTATGGATATTTTGTCACCTAAAACCTGACAGTTTTTATATAGAAAAAATACAGATTATTTAAAAGGTAAATATAGACTGCATTTGACTGATTTACATGTCCTCCTGTACATTAATGTAAGTCTTCCTGGTAACTGTGATGAGCTGTGAACTTGCATTGGTGTATTTTTACTGAGAGAAATGACCTTTACACTAACAGCAGAATGAAGCAAGCAAAATTTGCTTTTTTCTTTATGCTGACATCTTTACCACTCTCCGTCAGTAGCATTGGTAACAAAAATAAAAATGTATTTGTTATGATTAAAAAAAAAGAGAGAACACAAAATTAAGTCACAGTAGTAAATCTTTTCTTATTGGCTTTAGCCCACTTGTTTCAGTCTTGCTCATCAAACCTATATTGAAACAGGATTCTCTATTTGCAAGTCATTTAGAACATTTCTCATCATTTTCAAACTCTTAGAAAGAAACTGACTCCTGTTTGGCTGTTCACTCATGAATCAAAGGGAAAAGGATCTCAGCAGAGAGCCAGGGCCAGACACAATATACAGGATTCTTACAGAAAACTGTTAGTTTTTTTATAGAAAAGAAGTAATCATAAAGACTGAGGGTAGACTGTTTAAATGTCTGATTTTTAAAAACATACTCTACTTATTTACTGCTGTGAATTATTTTTGTGTTATCTTTTTCTTCAATGTAACAAATGTATTTTTATTTTTGTTACCAATTGCTACCACTGGCAGTGGTAAAGATGTCAGCATAAGGAATAAAGCTAATTTGTCTTGATTCAGTTTGATGTTTTTGTTACAGTCATTACAGTAAACATATAAAGAATACCCCACTGCAAGATTACAGCAAATGAATGTAAAGGACAGTATGTAAATCAGTCAAATGCATGTTCTTTATTTATGCAAAATACTTCTCTGTATTTTTAATATTCCAATATAAAAATTCAGGTCAGGTGTTAGGTAGCAAAAATATCCATCATTCATAAAGTATATAAATCAAGACCTAAACAGACGTTCGCAATCCTTACTTCTCTCTTATAAAAAACAATGAAAAGACAATTTTCCCTTTAATTTGTGTGGAAACAGTATACAGAAGTAATTTTCTCCTCACTGCTCATTTTGTTGCAGTGACAAAGTACTGAAAATCAGTTTCTTGATTACACTTCTTCTATTTTTTATTCAAACAGAATCACCTAAGGGCCTTTTAAAAGACTGCAATAAAGACTAATTTTGTTTAAATTAAGCTATATTGAGTAAGAGCAGACCATCTGTAGCAGAGGGCATGACCTCAGACAACTCTCAGGATGATTGTGATGATGCACACACTATTGTCATGTTTGCTTTTGGGAATTACACAAAGGGAATATGGGGATAATGTTTTTCCACAGTGTTAGGCGTTCCCCAACTCTTATACATCTTCCAGTGAATAAAAGAAAAACTTAAAGAGACAGTGTGTGGTAAACAGAACCTCAGATCACTGCTGAGTTACCTAATCAATGACATTGATCATGTCAGTGCACATTAACAAGCTGTTGTTAACCGGAACTGGGGGTTGGGAGCTGTAGTAAGACAAGGCTGCTAACAAAACTTTTTTATCAGTGTCATTCCATTGTTTTTACACATAACTGAATTTGTTTTGGAGTTTTTGTATGTATGGATTTATTGGAATGTTAATATAAATATAATTGAGAAAAGTGACGACATGTTCAATGCTATTTTGTTTTTGTATTACTCTATTCTTAATCTGTCCATTTTCCACCTTAAACTGCTTTGATCCCTGAAGGTGAACCCTGGTCATGTTTTCTTTCTGGGTCACATCAATGTACACATTTTTTTCACAAAGATTGTCATAAAAGCCCACTCACTATCACTTCTTTGGGCCTCTGAATTGCAAATGTAATCAAAGGTGCTCTTGGCATCCTCATCAGTATTCCATTCTGAACATGCACAGGTGCTAGAAGAGAGCTGACCTGCATCTATCGGCTCAGCTGTTGTCAAACCAAACACTAATTCTACTGTAATTGAGGCCAAGTGTCTCCTGAGCTGCCTCTGATTGGTTCCCGAGTTAGCCAGATGTCGTTCCTCTCTGAGTTTCCACCCGTCATTCTGCCAGACGAACAGACAAACAACCAGAGCAGCAACAGGCTATATAATCAATCTCTGTTAGTATGTGTTTTGCCCCTAACTTTGCTTGAGCACGACTCTGCTACAGAAAGCTGTCCATCTTTTCACTAATCACCTCTCCACTGTGAGCTAGCCTGATTCTGCACCTCTCATGCTTCTTGATGTGAGAGCAGCGTATCTTTTCTTAATAAGGTGAAGGGCGATGGAGCTTATGAGCAGACTCTGTAATGGTGGACCACATACACAAGCAGTCAAGGACAGCAACAAAACTAAAACAAAAGTGGCTTAAAAATAATCTGCCTTTCTTCTCCTCCTGGCAGATGAGATCTCACTTGTTCTGGCCTGCAAGTGTTTAACCAAATCTTAAGCTACTAAATAATGTATAACAGGTATTTAACTTGCATAATTTAAAGTGTATATATAATTAATCAATATTCACTTGCAATTCTCCAACAGCATTACTCAGATGAATATTTAAATTTTTGTGATTTTTTTTTTAATGTCGATCTATAAGTGACAATGGAAAGTTTGGCCCCGGCCCAGTCACCTCATTCACTGTGATCAGCAACACAGCCATTCATGAGCAGCGCTATGTGAGCAATCATCAGATTGACAGACATTATAAAGCTGTGGGACTGATGAGACAAAAGTGGGCCAGGAGCCTTGGGGATCAAGTCATCCATTGTTGCTGCGGTCTGTCTGGAGATTAGCACTCGCTGTTTCTCCCTCTGCTGTCCACCTGCACAACCACATCTCTCAATACACCTCACTGTCTGCATTTGAGAATGACAGAGCAAATATTTTCTAACAATTTGCACAATGCACATAAAGGAAATGATAAATGATTAATAGTGAATTATTGCCATGTTCATATCTAAATGGTGTCCTCAAGGTATTGATACACTCACAAATGCTTCAAGTGCTATTGATTAGTGGAATATTTTTTTTCTTTTAAGCATCTCTGGTCACCACCAGAGGGTACTGAGTAAGGTTTATCCTCTGTTCAAGTAAGAATTTAGACTAACTAATCTCCAATATTGTAATCTCCTACAGGCTAAACTTGTGCAAACAGCAGGCCCAAAGTATGAGTCCTTTCTCTTTATCTGGAGGCCTTTCAAAAGACATGTCACCTATTTAGTGGCCTTTAAATACACACTCCTCCCTCTGCCTCCGTCATGCCCCTAAGGACTTTTCACTCGCTCATTTTAACCTTTCATATGCTTGGCTCATAACCTCTCTCCTTTCCTCTAACCTCACCATCTCTCCAACAGCAGTTATTTGTTCTTCCCCGCCCATCATCTCTGCTGCTGACCACCTCTCTGTTTCCTCTTGTTGTGAAATTATGATGTATGATGCCTCTCTGGTCTTCCACTAAGTGTCTGCCATCATGCTTCAATGAGCCCAGCACAATGAACATCCTCTCAACTGCTTTCATCCTTATTCCAACCCAAATCATATGATGTGTCTTTCATGTGCTACAAGTGGCCTATCTTTGTGTATTCCCAAAGCAGCATAAATCAGATGCTGCTGAGCTACCTGAAATCGCTGTAGGGGTGGATGATCCAGGCCCCCGCAGACTTCAGTCTCTCCTGCTCCATGGCCACAGCTTTGTGGGAGCCGAACATGCGCAGGCTGAATTTGTTGACCCCTGGCTGCAGCATGGCTCCAAACTGCCTCTGTATGAAGGTGCTCTGGTTGGAGTTGCTGTAGTCCTCCCCGTCCAGACCCATGCCGAAGCCCCCTAATCCTGATGGGCCCACTGTCTCTGGGGTTCCTGCTGTGGTATTGCAGGCTGTGGTAGTGGTAGTCTCTGGGCCAGTTGCCACCACCATGACACCTGTCCCAGTGGAGGAGGTGGAGGCCAGGGCAGCTCTGGAAGCAAATCCCACTGAGCGTGGAGGAGGGTGGCTCGAGGAGGAGGAAGAGGGAGGTGGGGGCAGGGGTGCTGGGGTGGTAGGGGTGCCTGCCAAGCGGAAAGCCAGGCCGTCCCTGTTAGAGGAGCTCATGATGGACAGACGCCGTCCGCGCCCTCCTGAGGAGGTGCTGTCCTTGTCCCCCTCCAGAGAGGCCTGGGACAGACGATAGCCGGGAGATGGCAGGCTGCCCTTACTGCGCCGCTTAGACTCCCCTCCGTTTTTCCGCAGGAGGGTGTCCCCTGTGGACCCTCCTGTGCTGACAGGGGTGGCCACTCCTCCGGCCACCCCATCCATGGCTAGGCAGAAGGGGCTGAGCGTGACCCTAACCCCAGGGATGCTATAGTCTAGAGCTAGACCACATAGAACAGCAGTAATAATGTACAAAAGAAGCAGCTACAGAAGTGTGACCTTTGTGTCTCTGAGCAGCTTCACAGCTCTCTCGTGAGTCCCCACACATCCTTACCTCACGCCCTTGGATATAGCCTCTACATGAAGACTTTCCTTCCGCTGTGATGCTTTCATGTCTCTCTGTTGCTCAGAGTGTCTGGTTTGTCCTTACAGATGTTCCCGTGGCATTCCTCCTTCCTCGTCCTTGAAACGCTGCTCTCAAGCCGCGGCCCTCCCTCTTTCCTTTGCCGCTCATTGTGGACCCAGAGCCGGTGTGCGCTGAGAGCGGGGCTCGCCGCTCAGTGTGGCCCCACTGATGAGCCGGGTCTAGACTCCGGGCTCACCCGGTGCTGTCTGGCATTATGTAAGACGCTGACAAGGACTCTTGCTGTCAGTATGGAGGCTTGTTAACGGACATAAGAGACGCACATAATGGGCGCACGCGAGCGTTTGCACTAGGCTACCCGGCGTACTGATTCATTGTGACACGCACAACCCAAAACACGCACAAGGAAAAACAGAGCGACGCGGACGCCCAATGAAAACAAATGAGCCCCGGTCTAATCCACGTTTAACCAATCCACGTCATGCTGTTTCCCCAAAACCGCTGAGAAATCGCTCCTCCTGAGGCACAGAGGATAAAAAGACCGGTTCCACAGCGGTGCCTCGCTGAACAGGTGCAGACAGAGCCAAGTTGGTTTAAGGTCTGTCGCGCGGAGCGTTGAGCCGTCCAATGTTTTCTCCCCACTTCAATGACACTGTGCTTGGGACGTGTCCTTGTTGCACGTCGCGCGCAGAGTCCGCATGTCAGTGGCAGAGGAGGCAGCAAGGTGCGCTCAGCAGTATCCTTCTCTAAATCAAACTACTTGTTGAGTGTAGAGGTGGCGGCTGCTCAGCGCTGCTCTCTGTGAGTTGCAGATCCCGCTGTGAGGCGCTCAGAGCTGCTCTGTGACGAGGGCACGACTTGTGGAGGTCGAGCGTAGCGGATACATCCACGATGCGCCTGGTGCATGCAAATGAAAATTTTAATAAGTAAATAGGCTACGTATATAAATGATTCTGATCTAATCGGCTTGTTGCCTTGGCATCCGCATCCCAATCATTCGTCCACATAAAGGCCGCATGCCTGGCCGGCGATAGACGCACGCATCTCCTGTACAGGAGCAGTGCGCGTCATCCCTCACAAGCGCGTCACCAGAGGCAATGTTTATTTTTTTAAGACAAAAACTTAAAAAGTTGCATACAAAATCTATACAATAGTTAAAGACTATTGAATTTAAAGCTGAAACAATATTATACCTTATAAGAAATTAGGCTTGAATGGGGGATGGGGAAAGGCTTTCAAAATAATAATAAAATAAAATAAAAAGCTATGCGTTGAAAAGATCAAAGAGTGCTCAACAGTCATTACTTAAAATTTAATTCTAACACTGTGTCACCAGTATTTAAAAAATGCTTACTGTTTCTGACTTTCAAAGGACTCTAAGAATAGGACTGTGGACTATGACCTCATGGTTTGTGAAAATACAGTAACCCACTGTCTGATTGTGTAGAGCTAGACTCTGAGAGAAGAGGCTTTAAGGCATAAAACTGCAAAGGGCGCTCGGACAAGCTGGAGAAAGGCCTGCAGGATGTCATGTACTATATATGGAAAAGACCAATACACTGGACAGATATAATTAGTTTATAGCCATACACAATTCAACCGTCTGTCTGGTTTATCATTCTCTAAAAGCTGTGGCCCAGCACTGGCCATGAGGGCATCTCATTGCACTGGTCCTAAATAGCAAAAGATAATTATGGCGTCAGAGAGATAAGGGAACAGAACAGATAACACAAGTTTCTTAATGGAAACAATTATAATCAGAACCAGCAATGGCAGAGGCTGTATTCATATTCAGTTAGACTAATACAAATAATTAAACAAGAATAAATAAACAAGTCTGCTCTGTTAATGAAGTTCCAACAAGAAATGGTTTTATTTGGAGGAAGCATATTATCGTTTTTACACAAGCTGTATTCAAAAGTACCAGGGAAACAAGAATTTGAAGGTATAATGTGCAGGAAATATTCTTTTTAGTGCTAGTGTTAAGCTGTCAATGACTGAAAAAAAAAAATACACCTTTCAGGCATAACATTATGACCACTGACGTTTAAAGTGATTGACAGCTTATATCAGATTATTATCATGGCACCTGGTAGTGGGTGGAAAGTTAACATTTTGTGCTCAAAGTTGATGTGTTAGAAGTAGGAAAAATGGGCAGGTAAAAGGATTTTAGGGAGTTTGAAATTGTGATGGCTAAGAACTGGAGTCCTCAAACATGAACCTATTCCGGGACGTTGACTGATCTCATGATGTTGGTGTGTCCGCTTCCTGGGATCCATCCAGTCACCACGATCACCATGTCGCCTGGTTTGAAGAACCCTCTCGCCTTCCCTGTGCCACAGTGATAAAGACAGTAAAAAGTAACCAGTCAGGCTGTACTATAGATGCACACCAGGGTACAGACCTATGTCCATGCCAAAGTTGACCCTGTTGTCCACATCGTCGGCCCACACTGGAGCGGGCAGTGGGTGAAAAAGCACAGGAAACACTCCTCTCAACAGCTGCGACTGACGGGCCACCTGAAGCATAGCAAGGACACGGAAGGTCACATACAGCAAATGTTTATAAAATATACAGGGATGTTTACAAATGGGGCCACAATCACTGTGTAGATCTAATTTATAGCACAAAATGTTGAAGGCAGATTTTTATGAAACTGTCAGAATGGGAAAATGAACAAAAGTATTTGTTTTTCCAAGAATGCTAAGGCTAAGTTTTTGGGATTTAGGAATCAAATGTTGAGTGTGGCAGAATATGGAAAGCTTTTTATTCAGTGTAACTAATAGCACATCGTGCAAATTTTTCAAATGTTGAGAGTCATACTTGAAAGGACACATTACAACAAATTATTACCTTGGTAGAATATTTTTAGCAATCAATCCCACTAACCTCATCTACAGGTTGGGAAAAAATTATATTTTTAATAGAAAAATAACTGTCTTCAAATTTTAAAAGCTTGTTCATGCTCTTTGGAGGATTAGCCCTTTTTAACTGCTTTCATCTTGGACATGTCAGAAGTGTTTCTGTTGCACGTTTGCACACATTTAAGCCATGAAAGTTTAATGATGGTGGCTTCTCTCTCTGGTGAGGGATATGGCATTTTAATGGAAAGAATATTGTAGGACAAATATAATATCAACAGAAGAATATCAATTGAAGCATCCAATGTTATAGTTAATCAATGTATTTCTAATATTATAAATTATGGAATATATTCATCCTTTATTTCTCCGTATGCACACCACAGTACATAAGATAAATAATGTACTGACTCTCTTATAGAAATAACATCACATGTGTCCTGTGAGACCATCTCTGGGACCACGTGTATGAAAATATAAAGAAACACAGCAACCAAATGTAGGTCATGTGACCCCTTTTGGCTAAATTTTCCATCACAACTAAAAGCCCTCTGAAAGCTCAGACCTTCACCAAGGCAACAGCCCTATCTCACAGTTGTAAAGATATAGCGCCCAGACTTACTCACAAACTGGGGCAATGTCTTGTAGTGCAGTGCTAGGCTAAATGCTCTATGGGATGAGATACAAAGTCTTTATATGTGATACTGGTAAAGAATCCTCTAAAATGAAACATCTGTCTTAACTGTCCCCTTGTGGCTTTGGCCATGTCTTGCAATGGTACATAATCTTTAAAAAGTTCCTGGGTCCAGAAAGTGTTTCAGATCCACAGACCTTTCCTAAAAGTGTCATCAAAATCCAATCATTACTTAAGAGTTATCAAACAAACCAACCAACCAACAAATCAAAAAGCGACATGGCTGATACCATAAAACCTTGGAGTCTGTAATAAAAAGGTAGTGATTTAAGTTAATAATGAATTTGGGTTTGGGTGTCATTGTCAAACTTTGAAAACAGCTGCGAAAAAATAAAAAGCTCCTCAGAAATTTCAATAAAAGCCCATCTGGAAACTGCTCATTCAGTAAAACACAATGAGGCATCTTTAGCACTGTCTTTGTTTACAGCACCCGGCAGTGAGAGTAAATACTGACTTTGCCGCAGCACCACTCAGTGCTCGGCAAACTGTGAGTCATTGGATCTTTTACTGAGGTTAAGTGATACAAGGTTTAATGCTGTGTTGTGTTTAGAGCCTGTACCTGAGGGCTTCTGGTCACTGCAATGATAGGACAGCGAGGACGGTACCGAGACAAGAGGTGAGGGGACCTGCATTAGACAACATAAAGATGGTGACAGGCAAGGTGTGCTATGAAAACAGCAATATACAGAACCAGCAAATAGCATATTGTAAGATAAGTCATCTTGTAAAAATTGTAAAAATTATATAATATAATGTAATATTATATAAATTAGACCAAACAATGTCATATAGGCTGCATTAGCTATTATTTAAATTGCTGGTACAAGCCAATAAGGGACACTCCCATTGGCTGTTGGATTTATGGCTGCCAGAGAAAGTGTCTAATATGATCTAGAGCTGGCTGTCTGCTTATAGAAACATTAAAACAAAGCAAAAAACATTAAAGAGGGGATTACAGTGAAACTTGGATATACATTGTAAATGCATTGACATAATGGAGGAGGCAGAAATAGCTGGAGGTGCGGTGTAAAGCTAAACTTATCACTAGAAGTTTAAGGTCATCTTTAAACTTTAGTCCAGTTTTACATTTTTATGATGTAGAAGCAGAAAGGTCAAGCTTATTTTTGACTATTAATGCTGTAGTGGTATAATAATAATAATAATAATAATAATAATAATAATAATAATAATAATAATAATAATAATAAAACATTTTAACTTGTCTAACTCAAGATATTTGCTAAAGGCTGTTTAGTAATTCAATAATTCTAATTTGCTGAATTTTACTTGTGAAGATGCCACTGCTTTAAACTGCTTTTGCAAAATACAAAAGGTAAGTGCAGAAATGTTTGTGAATGTTCTCGATCACTCAGGTGAAATTATACTAAAGAAGTCTGAGAACAATCTCAAAGATTAATCTTCTTGAGCTTTTTTTGATGAAAGCTCAAAGCTTTTCATTAAAAAAAAACTTTATTTGTGGGACAATACTTGTATGTTTCAGTTATTCTCTGAAGATTCTGAAGCTTGTAAACTTCTTAAACTTGATACAACGTAATAAAATAAATATTGTTGGTAATGTTAGGATATTTAGATCATTTATATACATTACAATTCCCCTTCAACAGCCTACGGGCAAAACTCTATAAGAGTAAATACGTTTGTTAGTTTTGTATATGCTTTGATTGAAGTACATGTCATGTATAGTATGTAAAGTCTTTATCGTCCCCAGCAAGGGAGCTCACTTCACAGCATGTGGTGCTAACACACAAGAGCATGACAAAAACCACAACAACAACATCAGAGTAAACATAAAACTCCCAGGAGGTGGTGTAGGCAGCGGAGATATGGCTATAATATCCAATCTGCAGCTTTCCTTCTGGGCTGGAACAGTGACATCTGTTGCTCTATTACATATAAGACATCTGCCTAGAGGGAAGAGACTGAACCAACAAATGAAATGTTTGTTTTTCTAAAACGTTTCCAAGAATAACTGCTTTGTAAATGTGTTTGTATGTCTACCTGCCAGTAGTGGTGAGCACTATAATGGCCCCAGCTCCACATTTGAAGGAGGACTCCACTGCTCCTATGGCTGTGACCTCTGTGGGGTCAGAGGACAGAGGGGTGAGCCGCCGCAGCTCCTCAAACAACTGCTGGTGAAAGATGGCCGCCTCTGCTTCCCTGCAGATCTGAGAGAGTCCTCAAAGTAAGCCAGATGTAACCAAACAGCCAACACACATCCTCACAAATACACAAACACACACACCGAGTGCATCATGGCTACAGACTCCACTGGGAACAGGCCTTTGGCAGTCTCCCCAGATAACATTACACAGTCGGCTCCATCCAGCACTGCGTTTGCCACGTCACTGCCCTCTGCTCGAGTCGGCCGAGGGTGGGACACCATACTCTCCAGCATCTGAGCGCACAGACACCAAAACAAATTAGCACCACTTTCACTGGAAGATAAAGTGTTTTGGATTGTGGTTTTATTCCCTAAAGCCAAAGTGGTGTGGGTAAATGATATTTAGAGATAAAATGACTTAGGAAATAGCTTTGTGAAATAATGGCCTCTGGTAAAAGAGACAGAGGCACGTCAAACTTCAGAGATGGATTGTTTTGTTGTGATGGTGAGAATGTGAGCTTGTCAAATTAGACAATTAGCCATTTAGGTAACATTTGTGAGTTCAGCTCTGTGGTAGTGAGCCTGTCTGAGACAACAACATTGAGCTGTGTGACTCAACATGGCTGCATGAGTGTGCACGTGTGCGTTAGTATAAATGTGTCTGAGGAAGGTGTAAAACCCAGTGCTGTGTTCTTTAAGCATGGACAAAATACTGCACATATGTGATCTCATACTGTATGTATTTATTAAAACAACAACTATCAATCCACCCAACCCCTGTAAAACACTACAGAATCTCTGACTAATAATAAACACACCAAACTTTCACAACTAGCTGTTAAAAAAAAAAAAATCTTGCGAATCTACAATATACACTAGCAACGAATGATTGCAAAACCTTTTTTTCTAAGAGGCTTGTATATTGGTTATTAAATACTAACAAAACAATTATCCAGTGTGTTCACATCTGTCAGACATATGAATGTATGCCTAGGTCACAAGTGGAGATTAACAAATGTCAGGTGTGTAATGAGATTACTTGAAATGCAATTTGGTTATAATTAATTAAAAGAAAAGATGACTGTGTGAGCAATACAAGATTAGTGAATGTTTGCTACAATTAGGCTAGTGGTTTATTATATGTCCTGCTTCTCAATCATATTTTTGATATATGACATATTTTATGAATCATCTAAGTTTTCAAAAGGTCAAACTGCATCTGTCTAGTTTGTATAGCCAGTCTAAGTGTGTATATGCTTGTTTTCACTTGACCTGTGTGGCGCATATGACTGGTTTTCCAGACGAATTGCAGCGACCGATCATCATCTTCTGAGCAATAAAGACTTTCTCTGCAGGGATCTCAATCCCGAGGTCCCCCCTGGCAACCATCACACCGTCGGTCTCCGCCAAGATTTCCTCAAAACTGACAGACAGATTAGGGAAGATGAAGAGATGAAGGATGCGCTGTCAAGTTTATGTTAAAGATGGCAGCTGTGGTGGAGAGTTTTTCACCTTAGAAAATACTGGGATATTATACAAAGGTAATACATGCGTAGCTCAGTGTTTAAGAAAAAAAGATCAAATATACTGTTGCAATAATTTTTTAAATGTTTTTCTATGTAAATGCATACAAATGCAACATAACCTAAATCTGTACAGTGCACATTTTACAATAACTATTCATTATATCACTAAAATGCTTCAAAATAAATATAAAGTTATCAATAGATATCTGACTTGAGGTTCCTCAGTAAAATAGTACTATTATAAAAATGTGCAGGTACTTAAACCACTTGAAAAATCTAGATAATATACAGCTCCAAGCCGGCTGCATGGGGCTTTGAAGCAGAGCTAATGGTACTACACACTGCCAGATTATCATGTTAAATTTAATATTTATGATCCAATTTAAAATCCTTTTTAAATTAGGCCATAGTTAAAACTGTCTGTGAAACATGTACAAATTATGTCAGATATTAAAGTGGCAGCCATAAATCACTGAGCCAGTCTCACAGTCTGCACATCACAGCAGTGTAAATCTCTGAGAAGACACATGTCAGTCTCCCAGCTGTTCGCCGACAGAGGGGCACATCGCCAGGAGCAAGAATTAATAAGCCCCGTTAGAGTCTCATTACCACACTCTCCATCCTCTTAATGCCCCAAAATAACTTTCTGCCACTGTATTTTCCTTCACGACTTACTTTTGAACTCCTTGTCGGCTTTCCACTTTGCTGATGACTTTGATTGCTTGCCCGTGTGGTCCCAGAGCTCGCCGGACATCCTTTACATCCTGTGCAGAGCGAATGAAGCTGGCAAACACCATATCGATGCCCTGGGACACTCCAAACCTCAGGTCAGCCTCGTCCTGCTCGCTGACTGCCTTCAGGCCTATCAGGTTACACCCGGGAAGGTTCACCCCTTTACGACTGCACAGTACTCCACCAGCCTCCACCACTGTGTTCACCCAGTCCTCACCTGGGACAAAAGAAATGTTGACTAGTTTAGAGAGTAGAATCAAACAGCATATGTCTAATTTGGGTAAACACAGTCATAATACATGTAATGCTTTTCAATATTTGTTATACCTGTTTCTAGCACTTTAAGGCCAATGAGGCCATCGTCAATGTAGATGATGCTATCCTTCTTCAGGACTTTGGGCAGACTGGGGTAGTCCACCCAGATCAATGTCCCATCTGTCTTGTCTTTGTCACTCTCGGCTGTCACCACTCGGACTTTGCTGCCCTTTTTCAGCTCCACTTCCTCCTCCACTTTCTGCACAAAACACAAACAGCTGTTACCAGAACAAGTAGCAGCTCAAAGTAAAAAGTTATTGGCTCACAGAAAGTCCTGAATTAAGTTAACTTAGGTAGTTGTGCGATACAGTCTGTATAAAAAGTCTGTTGATAAATCCATGTTTACAATTATGTTTTCCATTACTTGCTTAATTTAGCCAAGAGTACATTAGAGTACATTAGGAACAACTGGGCACACGTTTTTGTTGTGTAAAAGGCCTCTAAAGCTTTGCCTACACAAATTAAACATGAAATGTCATTGTTGAATATAAATTTTCATTCAACATCTTCTGTCTATGAAGACTCTGATTGAATCACAACAAAATGGTTTTAAAACCAGTCACCTGTATTGTTTTTTAAACTTGAAGATGTTTCACTTATCCAAGAGGCTTTCTCAATTCTGAAATTAAATTCTACTGGTTTGTCCTTTGGGGGAATGAGCGAGACAGTTGTTAACCCATCTGAGCACCTTTAGCAAAATCTGCACCTTCTGATGTTAATTGGCTGAAGTGAAACTCTTTTGGTTGGGTTTAAGAGACTGTTATAAACAGATGGAAGGTTATATTGTATACCACCATTTCTGTTCAAAGAAGATTTTTCTTTCTTGACAAAGATCGCTTCATGGACTCCTCCCTCAAACTGTCTTTTCTCTCTGGCTAAGATTTGGACATCACTATCCTCAAAAAAGCTGGAGGTGTACTGCAGATTCTGGTCCACTGGAGTTGGTCCTGCGGTGTTGGTATAACCTCTTGTGCAGAGGCTGTTTGGTTTCTTCAATGTACTGTTCATTACAGTTCTCACTGCAGTGGATGGAGTATACAACATTGCTCAGTTTGTAACTGGGAATTTTGTCCTTGGGATGAACCAGTTTTTGTCTGGTGGTATTATTAGGTTTGAAATGAACGGGATGTTGTGTTAGCTAAAAATCCTTTTGAGCTTCTCAGACAGGCCCAGCACAAAAGGAATAACAATGTTGTTCCTTTTTGGCTCTAAATTTTTCCTGTCCTGTTTTTTTAGCTCTTTTGGGTTTGGAGTTTTTTGTTGTGAATTATCATCTTCTGGTTATTCCTGCTAGGGGTCACAGGTGGCTGGAGTCTATCCCATGAGATGAGGTACACCCTGGACAATGGTCAGTTAGTTGCAGGGCTGAAAATTAGAGACACACACTGGCAGACACATTCACTCTCACATTCATTCACTTAAGGCAATTTAGAGTCACCAATTATCTTATCAAAACTACTATTACTATTCTTAAATTGTACTTTTAGAAGTAGAACCAATAACAGATATTTTTTTAATGAGAATTACTTTAAGCAAATTAATTGAAATTTCAAAATCTACATGATGGCTGTCTGAAGTTGTATCTTGGGTTCACTTTTTTTTTCCTGTGCCAGTGGGGGCTCTTCCACCTGAGAGCATGTGACGACTTGATTTGTTTTCAAGAGATGAAGCATGCGGTGTTTACCCCTTTTACTAATCCTGTGCGGATCTCTGGGCCCTTGGTATCCAAGGCGATGGCGACGGGTCGATAGTGCAAGGGGTCAGAGGTTATTGTCTCAACTGCCTCACGGATGTTCTTGATGGTTTGTCCATGGTACTGACAGACAAGAGAGGCAGACAGACGGAAGATCAATGCACAACTAAGCACCTAGAGCCATGCACAAGCACACACATACTGAACCTACTTCATGAGAGCCATGAGAGAAATTTAGTCGAGCAATGTCCATGCCTGCTTTGACCATCTCCTGGAGTTTGGGGATTGATCGAGACGAGGGACCTTTAACAAAGACACAAAGAGAAATGTTTCTGATAAAACATTTATTCTTGGGGGAAGAAGATTATTATTATACTGTATTGTCAATTATGTCAATATTAGATAACAGAATTTCTAATACAAAGTCGAGCTCTGTCATAATAGATTGGAGACATGTAATGTAGGCTCATGATCATTATAACAGAAGGTAGTATAATTGATTGTAAAATCAATTCCCTCTCTATTTGTATTCCCAGGCTTGAAGCTGTAGACTGTTTCTGGCTCAGATCCCTGGCCCACAGCTCTTGAGGTGGCGCCTTCTTTTTTTCTGCCAAACTCCAATCTGAGAACCTGCTGTGCTGCTGCTCCTACTTACCTATAGTGCAGATGATGCTGGTGTTGCGGGCCGTGATTGGCTCCTGGTCAATGTCCAGCAGACAGAGATGCTCCAGGAAGGTGTCGGCCATGCTGGCGTCCAGCTGCTGGCGCTGGATAAAAGAGTCCGGTAGTGCCATCACGTCTGAGTAGCGCCGAATACGGGCTGGAGGGAACAAAGAAATGCAATCAGAGATTCAAACTCCAGGCCAGCTGTGAACACTGAAACTGAGCACCTCAAACAGTCAGAAGTGACTTGGTATTAATTATGAGCATAACACTTCAGTAGAAAGCTGAAGCATAAGGAAACCGGATAAAAATAGTCGCCTGGTGTCAATGATTTAAAATGTACTGAGGGGTGAGCAGGAAAACACCAGACATCAGGGTCATACTGTATGTGATGTCTGTCACATAGGCAGATGTGAAAAAACTGTGAAAAAAGAAAAAAAAATAGCATGCTATTAAAACACACACAACTTAACAAAGGAAAGTGTAGGCATATCTGTCTAGAACTTTTAATATTTACTGTTCTAAAAGATTCAGTGAATGCCATGTGAGATCATGGTCAATTTCACCTGCTGCAGTCCTCACTACTACTCCATGATACAAATGGAGTATAAATCCCTAAAAGCCAAGTAATGTGGTACCTGGCTAAGTGCTTTGAGCTAATACAGTGGCATCCATTGTAAAGAAAGTCACAGTCAGTTAAGCTTGCAATATGGGCTGCCACAAGAGTGAAGAGTAAAAAGCCGTGGGTGGGAGCAGAGGGGACAGTATGAAAGACAAGGTCAGCCGTAATAGCACAACAGAGCAGAGTGCTGAAAACAAAGAGGCAGAAGGTAAAAAGGAAAGGGGATGCCTGAGCACACAGTATTACAGTATGGATTGTATAGTATGGTGTGCCATCTTGTTGCTGAATCGTACATCTCTTGCTAGCATTTTGTTTGGACAGGCTTAAAGTCTACATAAACATAGATATACGACCTGATTGGAGGTTTCTTAGCCTGATGTTAACAGCTTACTCTGGATTGGAAGTCTGTCAGTTTTTTTTCTCACTAGCTCTCTCCCTGTGACCCAGTTCTGCTGCACTGCTGCACACATCATTACATGTCCCGCTGAGTGGCTCCTCTAACACCTCATTGTACACGTACAGACACACAGGGCACACAGGTACAGACAGGTATCACTATAAATAAACCTGCCACAAGGTCACTGACCCACTGTTGCAAAATGTCAGGATTAGAAAAGCCACTTTTGTACAAATTAGCTCATTCCTGGACGACTGTCTTTTTCAGTATTTCAGTAAAATCATGTAAGGAAATATTAATTATATGTTCCTAACAAGAAAATAAAGACTGGTGTATTTTAAAAGGTATTAGTAAGTATCTATATATTGTATAAAGATATGTGGAAAGTTATATTTAATTTTGATTTGGTTGAATAAAAAAACCTTCCCATCACTCAAATGAAAGGATGGAGGATCTTTGAGTATGAGGAATATGTTTTGATACAACCTAAAAATATTTTAATCATTTTGCAGTTATATGTATATTTTTATCCAGCCACAGTGAGTCACAAGCCTGTAGATTATTTGGGTCAGTCCCAAGCCTGGAAAAAAATAGGAAAATAAATGAAAGATAAGGTGGCAGATGTTTTTTGTGGTGAACCCAAAAGAAAAGAAGTGGTTATATTTTATAATAAAAGATTCAATTTGATTCAATTTACAGAGAAGGAGGGTCTAAGGATACGGATGTCCTGGGTCTGTTTAGTTTAGTGTAGTTATTGTTTGTGTTGAATGTGTGTTATGTCTATTTATGTGTTTATGTTTGATTAACTGTTTATGAAGCACTTTTAGGCAATTTTGTGATACTGGGCTATAGAAATAGAGTAGATTTCTTAAAAATCTGTGCCACATTAAGAAAGATATATATATATATATATATATATATATATATATATATATATATATATATATATATATATATATATACAGACAGAGAGGGAGAGAGAGAGAGACATTGGAAAAAGTACACTTTATGTCAGTATGAGATGTCTTCACATCACTCATTCCTTTGAACTTAGTGTGCAGCAGTCTGTATTGTAAAAGAGCACGTAGTGCTTATAAAAGAAGATTTACTGATAAAGCCTTGGTAATGGGTGTAACTCACCTGTGAATAACCTGCTCTGAGGACCACATTCCTCATGAACACAGGGGTCAGAGTGACTGCATTAACGTTAGATCATTTTCAGATCTTGCTAAAAAAAAAAAAAAAACCTGACAAACTGCAAGGCAGTGACTCGTAGGGCTTACTTGGAGCAGTGTATTGATTGATGGATTAAACAGAGCTAATTAGTGTCACACAATGCTCCATTGTCCCTTGCTGCTCAAATGATCTATTGTTCCTGTTAAATAAATCAATGAATCAATCATCTCGGGCTATTTCCCATTATGAAGCTGTGATAAAGTATGAAGCTTTCGATCTGCAGTACAAAAGAATGGGCTTACACCACTTACCCATTTGTTTGATAGATTCCAATTTGGGATCCATTAGTTTAAAGTCTTTTGCTTATCTTCTCAGCCTGATTATTTTAAGTTTTAAATAGAAAGGTCCATATGTCTCCCTCTGCTCTTTCGTCCCGGTGTGCGCTCAGGTCATTCACCTGTTACTCTGTGAGCCAACTATGACCCAGCAGTCTGTCATTTTTACCCTCTGACCCCTGCACCTCACCACATCTCTCCTCCCCCTCTCATTTAGCCAGAATGAACCAACTGTAACACTACATACAGGAAGCTATGAGCTGCATCACATTATGTAATCTTAACATGCCATTTAAATATTAACTCCTGACTGAACTTTTCTACACTACCACACTGAAAATCTGTGCCATTTCTGTAACATCTAAACAAATAATATGACTTTGACAGTCACTGAGTGCTATGAAATCTTGCTCAATCTAAAATTTAATAAAATCTATAGCTACAATCCCTGATATAAAAAAGACAAAATACTATCTTTCAAAAGTTAGGTAATGTTGCTTTGAGCTCATAAAAATGATTTGATGCTTGTTTTGACTGCTTATGTTTGGCTTGTACAACTGTGCCATGGCATGTGGGAACATAACATAGTGTCAAATGTAATGTAAGTTCATTCTCTTAAACATACTTTAGAGAAAAATCTGGCTATTGTTTTATGACTTAAGTGGCAAAGTGTTTAGTAGTGGAAGATGGTAGTAGAGGTAAAATAATGGTAGTAGAACAGCAGTTATATTAGTAGTAATAATAGTAGTATTAGTAACAGTAGTAATTGTAGTGGTAATAGTAGTAGGTGCAGCAAGTACTTTTTACGTAAGTTAACATAGCATTCAGAACTTTTTTACTTATACTCAAGTTTAATTTTTCTCTCTACTGGTAATATTACTACTAATAATATTAGTATTGTTATTTTTTATTATTTCATATCTATTTATTCAGTAACAGTACCTTAACTTGAGTACAGGTGTTCAGTAGTTGGCTAATCGTAATAAACTTTGGCAGAGATCACACTCGGTGTGTCATAAAATGCTCATTAATAAGACTGTGTTCACAGAGTTGTATTTAATTAGGATCATGCATAAAGTCAAAGTGACACTCAGTTAAAGGGTGTAAATGGTTAGCCAAACAGAGACCTTTGACCATGGGAAAAATTGAGAATAATACTGAAAGCATTAGCTTAAGTGTGTCAGCCATGGCTGTGCAAAGGTCATTATTACGTTGGCAGCTTTTAGATGGCACTTAATAAAAAATACTGCAGCTCTCACATCTTCTTCTAACTTATCAGGACTATACAAATGATATCTACCTTTGGGTTAATGCTCTTTAATAGTGCAAGTAAAGCAGTCAACCATAATGCAACAGCTGGATGTCTTAAGGCAAACAAATATTAAAGCAATGATAGCCAAACTTCAAGTACAAAAGAAAAGTAAAGCTACTGGACCCATACAATCAAAAAACATGCATTCACACATGCAATGGTTATAAGATTTTTGAGTTTTGAGAGGCAATGACTAACCTGTTGGAGAAGACCCAGACTGACAAATGGGAGGAATCAGGCCAACAAACAAGGCAAAGGTTTTGATTAGTGCCATCTTGTGTACAGACATAGTAATAGGCTAATAAATAAAATCAGAAGGAGAAATACAAACTTTATTAGAGTTGATAGCAGACAGTGAGACTTAATAATATGGCTCATTTATAGTATGTTAATATAAATATACGTGGGTAAATCAGAGCATGTTTAAAGTGATCCTTGGTGGGACACGTGGCTGGAGGATCAAAGTGTATGTAGTCTCAATGTCTTCTGCGCATGGCACACTGACACAGAAGCGCAACAGGATCTAGACCAAAATATTACACGTGTTTAGTGCTCAAAAACAAATTATCTTTCAGTAATCATAATTCAAACCCTATCCACACCCTCCCCTTACGTGCATCAGGAGGAGTTGCATCTCATTCTCCGCGATCCTCCTTCCCACGCACTGCCTCGACCCGAACCCAAACGCCAGAGATCGAAAGCCCGCTGCCTCTGTGCCATCTGTTCCTCCCGCTCCTGCTCTTTCCCCGGCCTCCTCTCTGCCGCTGACCCACCGGCCTGGGTCAAAGCGTAGGGGGTCGCTGAACACCTCTGGACTCCGCCCCATCGGGTACAGACAGGCCTGGACCGCCGTCTGAGATGCACATCCACATATCACATAGAAATCACCTCCCAGAATGTATTGTGAAAACAGTGAGAGGTGCGTACTCACCCCAGCAGGTATGTGGTAGTTCTGAAGTACAATGTCTCTGATTGGATAGCGCTGCACCGTGATCCCCACTGGATACAATCTGCCAACGGAACATGCTGGCACTCACTACTCCACACATTACTGTTTATCTGCTAATAGTGATCAATAGTCATTTCGCTTGTGGTGACTTGGACCTGTCCCTGGATGGAAACAGACTCTCCAGCTGCTGCCGCCACCGGAGATCCACTTATTGATCTGGAGTAGTGTATCCTGTCGTCTTATATAATCTGTTACTTCAAGCAATGTTTTCTTATTCTGTCTAGAGTTATATGGCAGCTTTAAGATGTGAAGGACCTTTAAATAGCTTGCTTCATTTTTATGATACCAGTTTACTCAAACTGAACATGACAAGTTACATTATTAAACAGTATTATAATCTACATCACTCTATTGTTACAACTCTAAAGCAAGTAATTTCTTTCTTCTAGAATACATTTTTATTTCATGCCATCATACAGTAGTGTACCTGAGGGTCTCCTTGATGGCGCCTTTGAGAAGTGGCGCCCCCTGCAGTGCTCGCTGGGGGTCACCACCAGCTTTAGCCCATGAATCCTTCACCTGTTGCCTCACCTTCTCCTGGACGTCTGGATTTCGTCCGAGTTCAAAGAGAGCAAACTGCAGGGGCACAGCGGTCTGGGACAAGGGCAAATAGACATGCAGGAAATGTAACCAAGTTTAAAGTGAAAAACTGATGCACGTGAATTACACACATACTGTGTCCACCCCTCCAGCCATGAGCTCAGTCAGATTGGCTTTGATGAGGTCCAGAGATAGCTGTCCTTTCTCCATGAGTTGACCTAAAACACCTGGGTACTGACCCCCAGGGGCCCTTGCAGCTGACCCCTGAATCTTTGAGGAGGACATGCGCTGGTAGCCCCTCTGGATTCTAGCCTCAGCTGCAACAGGTGGAACAGGACATGCTTTGTTACTGAAGCCAACAGTACAACTGCGGCTATTTGTATATTGTCACAGTGAGCTACCATGGCTAAAGATGTGGTCCCATGCTTTGGCATGCTGAGTCCACTGGGGAGCACCAATGCGGAGGAGGAGGCGAGGGGGCAGAAAGAGGAGCGGTAGGGTGGTGGACAGCATTCTCTCCACAGCCCAAATAAACTTCTGTGACTCCAAGGAGGGAGATGTGGAGAAGAGGCCAATGCGTTCACCATAAAGAACATGACAACTGGCTGTTGGGAAGGGGTGGGAGCCGGGGAGAGGAAGGACATGTTTCAAGGAGAGCAAACAAAAAACCAATCCTCTTAAAACATTGACTTAGTTTGTAACCTTAAGTGTGTTTTGAAACGTGATTCTTATCAGTGACAGAAAACACAGACTTGGGATGGTTTGTTTTCACAGTGCATACATATGTCATGTGTTTCTTTAGAAATATTTATCACCTAATGTTAGTTACACATTGACAACATGCAGCTGTCTTGAATAGAGATTCCTGTCTGTCTTTGGCCTACACCTTTCTCTGTATGCTGTTATCCATTAGAAGCAACCGACTGGCATTGCTAAAAGTTATCAGCTCTCCCCTTCACTCATTTACGCACATACATGCATGCACACAAGTATTGACACTTGTGAGAGGGGCATGGTGCAGAGAGGCACATAAGAAACAGAGCTGTTGAAAGAATGCAGCAGCTTTGATCGTGTTTGTTGTGTCTATTTTGAATGCTGTGTTTTCTCCTTGACCTTCTATGCCCAGAATATGGTAATGACAGATTCGTCTGAGTCTAAATGAGCTGCGGCTCTGCAAAGGTAAAAAAACAGCTAAAAGGAAAATGTGGGATCATTAAGGATCATCAAAATCGTTAAGGGAGACTAATGAGGGAGATTTTTAAAAGCTGATGCTGTAGATTGATTAAGTGAAATGACGTCACATCCCATGTCAGGACAGATGCACTGAATGAGAACCTATAGAAGGAGGTTGTGGCAATAATCTATACCATCTCCTCTTCAAGGTCATTAATGAGCTAATTACTTTTAAGTAGCTCATGTTTTGGGTCTGGATAAAGAGCTACACATTCACTCTCACAAGGATGAACATAAGTCAAGAATGACAGAGCGGTGACCTCTGACCTTCCAGGGCAAAGCGAAAGAGGTCAGGACTAGGATCGATGGTGAGGCTACGTTTGCCCTCCTCACCCCTCCCCTCCCGCTCCACTCGACCAGTCAGCATTCGGCAGAAATCCCTGGCCACTTCATCTAGCAGAGGCAGAAAGCGTCTCACGGCTGTAGCCATCATCACTTCTTTGTTGAGCAGCAGGCGGTCGGCTCGCCACTCCTCACCGTTCCTGCACAGAGGAGAGGTGCATTTAAAGTACTTTTGCTCAGTGATTGAAAAGAAAAGCTGTGAAGAAGGCTAGGATACAGATATTTTGTGGTTTAGGAACAATTTACACTGTGTCAATGTCATATATTTATGAGTATTTATGTTTAAAAGAAACATACTATTTATGCAGATTGGAAGGCACTTAATAGAATATGAACATAAAAAAGCACACTTGATTTACATTTTTATAGATTTTTGGATCTTATGTTGGTTTCTGTGTCTTTAAGTTTCTCTTATAACATTTGGTGGTATTGGAGTCCCATAATCTAACACTGACTTGAGGAAGATTCCTTTGCTGTGCTGCCGGATCTCTCGGTGAGTGGCCCAGGCCTGCAGGGTCATCCTCTGAGGGTGAAGACCCTCTGAGTGAAACAGCTCACTGATGTCGGCCGGCAGCATGATGTTGACTGAGTTCTGGGTGCCCACATGTTCCCTTCATAAACACAGACTGTCACTTGTGTGCATATTAATTAACTATGGTGTCTCATATCTGCTGTGTGCTGTACCTGTAGATGGGTCCGAGCTCTTTGAAAGTCTTCTCCATGTGCTTATGAAGGTGTCTGAAGCGGTCCTCTCTCCAGAACTTCACCAGGTTGACCCAGCCACTCAGGCCCGTGTGGGGGATCTCATCAAAGCTGCGTACCCGTCCATCCACACCCCTCCTCCGAAACCCTATACTCTCCTTACTCCCTGTCCTCCGGTCCACTGTCCCATCCTCCACTGTGCTGGTGGCTGCCAGACTAAACCCTCTCTGAGCTGAACCTCTACCAAGCACATTTCTGGAGCTGCAGGCCTGTCCCCAAGAGCACCACACAGTCACCTGGGTGGACATGCTCATCATGGTCCCAAGTCTACATTGAAGTTTGGTCCAGCACTCTCACAAACTGGTCTGCCCCTCTTCTCAAGCCTCACATCCTTGAATGTGCTCTATCATGTGATGGACTGATAGTAGCCAAAGATTTATAGATCTGAAGGCAGGAGTTCAAGAGAAACACAGCAGCAACCACAAAGCACACCAACTTCACAGGATAGAAAAACAAGTCAGGGATGACATGATAGAGGCTTTATTACGCTGTCTATAATGTGGGACACCCTGATTTGTATTTGTTTTTAAATGTCAATGAAAAAGACATTACACACACATATCAGTGGAATTCCACTCGCTCATGTAGTGCATTACACAGGATGAATAAACATACAGAAAAATCACATGCAGGTGCGAAGTGTCACTAGATCTCTCAAGATTCTTAGTTTTGAATAGATCTCTACCATTTATTACAAGAGTGTAAAGACATCTGTGCATTAAGACTACAATATCTTCTGTCCCAAGAACTCTTGTCAACTTGCTAAATTGCTGTGTTGGTAATGTAATCAATTTGCCATAACATAATTAAAGGCAAAATAGAAATTAAATAACTTCGGATTAACATTAAGTGTTTAACTTCAGTAAAACCCCAAAATCTAACCCAGGCCCAATGGCCTTAGCAGCATAAACATTACAACATTTGCAGATAAACTGCTTACAGTCTTGATTATGTCCCAACACCACCACAAGGCAGTGAGTGATTGTCTGAGGTCACATGACTTTGCACAAATCTGCACTGGTGGGGCTGGGAGTAGGAGTCTGGCTCTTCCCTGGGAACAAGTCTGGTCTGAAACTGAGGCCTTGGAAGGCGCTGAGCAGGTTGAAGCCCTCGTCCTTGGTCTTTGTCTCAGGATAAATGATTTTAGACAGCTCATGAGGGAGTGCCACTTTTCCACCGACAGAGCGCAGGTGGGATGAGTCTTGAGGGTCCTATCCACAGACAGGACAAATGTGTCAGTTCTCATGCATCTCTCAAGGCTTTGAAATAGGCAGCAGTGTTTTCTATACCTCACAAAATTGTATTAAATTTTGGACTGTGACCAGTTAAAATACCAGGTCAGATGATCCATTAGCCACACTGCAGTAATGTTATTGACGATTTTCAGACAGATTTTCTGTGACTTATCTCCAGCAAATGTGTGAGATGGTAGACCCTGGACAGTGGCCAGTTATTATAGGTAAAATAAAAAAGCTAATTTCATTTATTTTACCTTTGTGATGTTTTTGACACATTATTCTTTAATTGATTAGAATTACATCTAGAATTTAACATTTAACATTACAGTATTACAGTATGTATACTATGTGTACTAAGGTGAACTGTCAAGCTTAAATAGTATACTGATTACTTCTAGAGGAGCATGTAGAACGCATACTACAGATGTGATATATTTTTTAACTCCTAAACACATATCTGTCCTGCAGTCACCTTTTTTAAAAATCCACAACTAAATCCACATATATCTTCTAGAAAAGCACACAAAACCTTGATATTAAAGCTATCCTCAGAGGAACAACAGGAGAATAAAGGCAGACCTCAGACAGTTGGTATTTTCTCCTGAAGTGAGCTCTCATGGCTGCTCTCTCTGCATTCTTCTGAGTATTCATTGATTCCCGCAGTTTCCTGCAAAAACAAACACACCTGACAAACTGCTGACACAATACAATTAGTCTTTAATCTGGTGAAACAGGTGTTGGGAATGAACTCCATGTATTGTGGCTGCTGAACAGTATTACTACAGTGGTATCAGATGTGAACAGAGACACATGCATGTAAACCTGCTTTGTCAGAAATGGGACATGTTGAGTGTGCACTTGCCTCTCCTTCTCTAGATCAGCCTGGTAAGAGCGCATGGCTCCTGAGTCTCTGGGATGGGCACTCTGTCTAAGCGGGGTCTTCCTCCGCCTGTTGCATGCCCCTCTGCCCCTCATTGTCCTGTGGCCGGCACATAGACTCTTCTCCTTGGCCCCCAGCACACAGCCCATTACCTTCCTAATAGGCTTCTTTAGAGATTTCTTTACTCTCACCACTGACTCCATGGTGCTGTGCTGTATATAATGAATGTGTGAATGCAAAATGGCTTTGTTGTGCACTCATGTTCTGATAAGCTTGGCTGCAGACATCCTGTAGTGACTGTAATTTAGGTTGAGAGCTGACAAGGAGAAAACAAAGTCAGACATGGCTCAGACGCAAGCTTAAAAGATGCAGATACAAAGATTACGCATCCATAAATACAGTATACAAAGTAATGACAGAAACTGCACTCTATTCAATAAAAAGCAACTGGGTCTTACCCATGCAAGTGGCCACAGTTGGCCCAGAGCTCAAAGCATAAAATCCTGATAAAGCAGCAGCAGATGGTCTCCACAGCCAATCCCACGAAGCTCTAAACAAACCACAGGGGAAAGTGGACAGCTCTGGAGATGTTGAACCTGTCACTTTGGCCTCATCAGAGAAAATGACTAGTATGCTCACTCAGGTTTGTTCTGTGGGTTTCAGTGCACCACAACTTCCCACCTCCACTCTGCACATTGCCACACTCACCTCTATACCCCAACTCTGTGGTACAGATTAGCACCTAAGGGACTTAATGAGGGGAATCTCATTAGCTGTGGCAGGGAATGCACCGATGACTCACGTGTTGGTGATCACAAATACTAGCTGTAGTCATGGTGATGAAAGCACATGTATCCGGGTATATGTTGTCATTGCTTTCCTAATAAAATATTGACTTTTTTATAAAAAACAATGGCAGTGTTGCGTATATTGGTCACTGTGTGTGTGTCTACCTTTTAATACTAAGGTAGTACTGAATGAACTGGTGCAGACAGAAATGGAAAACAGGAAATGAAATAGCCATGAAGGCATCAAAGGGGCAGACTGAGAGATTGCATCAAAGAGATATAGAAAAAATAAACAGTATGTGCCTACTACAATTCTTTTTAAATTGACACCAGCCATCTAACAATTAATACCAAAACCATAGATCCAGTTTTAACAAACTAACTAAGAGACTTGTTAATCTGGATTTTTTGGTCAGGTTCTATCAGAACTGTGTGGTGTACACTAATTGGCCTAAAACAACAAAACTAACAAATGTAGGTCATGCATTGGGCTAAGACATGTCCTACTTATAATTACAAAATCATAACATCTTTTAAACTATTATATGAATTGCTAAATTGCAATAATTGTAAAGTTTCAATTGTCCCTGGTCAGCTTTCTAAGGTTTGAGATACAAGTCCCAGGGCCTGAGTCTGAGTCACTCACATTATGTCTCTGAATGACTCAGTCTGGAAAGCTGCAGCTCTATGACCTACTCTAATGCTCTATTTAGCATTGGCAGCACAGTGTCTTTGATCGGGCTTGTAAGGGTCCAGCCCAGCAGCATTTCCTCTACAGCAGTGGACCTCTGTTTGTGATAGGTATTGGGAGCTCGGGGGTCTAATGAGATCAGCAGAAGAGGACCATGCCCCTCTGCTGAACAGTTGCTGACTGATCTGAGATCAGTGCATTGTTAACAGAGTTAGGCTAGAGAGAAATTATTTTTCCATTATAACATAATATAATTTCTATTATATAATCTTTGTATTTTTTACCTTTTGTATTTAGTTTGTTTGCATGCAACTGTATGCTCTGTGCTCATGCAAACCCACCAAACAAGCCACTTAAAAGATTCTCTGCTGATCTGTGCTCCATGTGAGAGGAGCTGCTGAAACTCCTTCAATAGCACAAACACTGGCCCACTGTGGGCAGATATTATACTCAGATGTACTTCAAGCCAAAATCCTTAACAATTACTCTTTGAATAACGGATCAGTGATTCTCTTAGGTAAAACTAATGAATGAGTGATGACGTGTACACACAAACATGTGACCACACAGTCATTCCAGAAAGTGAAGAGTCAGAGGTGTGCCCAGGTCATGGCCCTCTGAGGATTTAAAAGAAAACATTTAACTCTTGCTGGAGCTGGAGTGAATTACCTTGACTCAACATGTGATACATGTGATCTGTCACATGTAAGGTGTGTGACTGGTACACTTGTTCAGCACTAAACAAATACAGCATTGCCTTGAGTGTAACTGAGATGCAGATGTGATACAACTTCAAGATAAATATATCATAGTATTCAGTCTTTTTTAGAGACACTTTTGGCTTTAAAGGAGAATCAGCCTAGGGTCAGATCAAAAACACACTAACTCAGCTCTGCCAAGGCTGAGGAGAGCAGACACACTCATATCCTTGAGTGGTGCCATCCACCTCTCTGTGCTCTGATGCTTATTTATTCATATGGGCATGTGTTCATGAGGACTTAAATCTATCTTCACTGTCCGCCAGAGGGGCTGCATTACTGTATAAGGAAAAGGTTTACTGTAAATCTAATTCAGTGTGATTCTCCCCAACACCTTTCTTTAAGTCTCAAGCTGAGTGTCTACAAAAAGAAGAATTGATTTGAGTCATTTATTTGAATAATTCAATTTAATAATTTTTTTTATAAAAGCAAATGTATGTATAATATTTTTATCTACAAAAGCTACATTTTAGAAATATACCAACATTTTACAGTCTTGTGATCTGAATCAGTTATGGCTTTTGTAGTAAAACAACAACAACAACAACAACAACAACAACAACAAAAAACAACTTCTGTAAGCACCTTCATAAAGTAACAGAGTGTTGTTTATGGCTTGTATGACATTGTCCATTCTCCAGGCCTATATAGTTGCTGGGATAGGCTTCAGCCACCCATGGCCCTTAATGGCATGTAAATTGCATGCAGTATAAAATAAACAAAATTAGTGGTTGAGGAGCTAAATGTAAAAAATACACTAGCGCAGAGTAAAGTGATAGTACAGGGTCATCTGCTCAGATCGCAGCTGTTCCTCCAGACGTGGCTCCTCTGTGGCTGATTGAGAGGCGTGAAAAAAGAGTGGCTTAGAGCGGAGGACAGAGTGATGCGCTTCGAAGGCTCGTATTCCAGCATCTTTTCCAAAAGGTTAAAAAACTGATGATGTTCAGTGCTGTGTGACAACAAGTACTTCTGCAAAAGTCAAGAGACATGCTCGAATGAACAACTGCAGCTTGCATTTACCAAGTCCCTGCCTCTGCTCACCTGTAATGGTTTGCACTTGGTCTTCACATAGCGTCCAGCCACGGAGCACTCGTTCCACTCTAGCCGTCCACGGTAGAAATATTTTTGCTTTCTGGTGAAGTAATACACAGGTACATACACAATAAATTCAGTACTTTTTACTTTTACTTAAATCTTATTTAGTGAGTGCTTTACCTTCTACTCTAGTACTATTATTTTTAAGTAACAATCCTTTTCTTAATATTTTGATTATTTCTTCCACTCTTAGTTTTGGCAATGTGGATTTTCTAGTTACCTACCTGCTCCTCTGGATCATCCTGTGAGGTAGTGGTCCTTGTATTCTTTCCATCATGGCAAGATGCTCTTTATTATCATGAGTCTAAATGTACACACTATATTTATTAACATCACTTATTAATAATACCATTAAACTGTTTGCTAAACCGTGCAAAATGTGACCTGGAACAATGTGAAGCCTGCATAGTATTCAAACAGGATGCAACCAATACTCCATACATCACAAGGATGGCTCCAACCCAATTCTACAGGAAAAAAAGGAAAATGTGGAGGTTAAAAAATGTGACAAACAACTGTAACAACCCCAAATGCTGCTTCAAAATCAAAACATCTCACCCAAAATGATCTCAGGGGCGCGGTAGTGACGTGTCGAGATGACAGAGGAGTGGTGCTCGTGGTCAAAGGTGGCGCTCCCAAAGTCAACAAGACGCACAGTGGTATCATTTACTCTCTTCTCATTGCATTTCTGAAGTAAGATAGACAAGAAACAGTCTGACAGGAATTCTATAATGAGTGGGGTCTCATAACATCTAATAGTCAATTTACTTTTTATTTTTTCACATTAAGAAAACATGAATGAAACAAACAATATATATGACAGAAAAAAAAAGTGGCCGCATCTGTCAGAAACCTATAAAGGCTTTTCCTAAAAGCCACCCCCAAAGTCCAGAAGTTAAGTACAGCATCTACCTTAAACAAATAAGAAACAAATAGCCCTATTTAAATTCCAAGTTCTTAAATAAAATTATAAATGTTAGAGGTTAAGATGGCTAAAATAGCTGTTCTTTTGTTCCACAAACTTTTTTTTGGGGGGGGGGCTTATTTCAAAAGAGCATAAAGGTCATAGTCATCTTGCTATTGTGAGACTAATTTCTATTCTCATTTATTGCTAATTTGGTCATTTACATCATGGTTTTGTTAACTTTTCTGGAGTATTCTAAACAGCAAATTAAAAGTGAATTATTAAAACATGACAAATTAAATACTATAAATACAATTGCCTTTTACTAACTCTATTTGCATCAATATGGTCAGCTATAAGAAATTACCTGTGACTCTCAGATCAATGTAGAAACTGTGTTCTTATTTATGGGTATATGTTTTGAGCTTAGACTTTTTAGCTAACCTAATATTGTACTAAAAACAAAGCCAAATCAGTGTGTATAACCACTGACATCATTATCTCCTCCTCCTACCTTCTCAGGGTTGTATACGACAGAGTATTGTGAGTTCACAAAGAGGATGTTCTCAGGCTTCAGGTCAGTGTGAGTCAGCCTGTTGTCATGGAGAACTGCAGCACAGACAGAGGGAGGATGGAGGGGAAAGCCCATTAGGAGTCTTAACTGTCTGCTTGTTAGGATTTAGACAACTGAAAATGATGCTGCCGAGTTCATTGTAATAATTATTTTTAATGCTTTGATCCTTTCAACTTTAACAGTGCATTCACCTGTCTGCATGTATTATGTAATATGCATATATTAGGTTGTACACTACTTGCACATTTACTAGAGTATGTGTGAAATGTTTGATAAAATGGATAGATGATTTTGAGCCTATGCTGGGAGAGGCCATAGACTACAATAACATTCTTTTTACTTGTTTGTAACAAGCTCACATTTCACAGTTCACAGTTCTTTGGCAAAAACACAAAAAATATGGTTGGATTTTAATAAAAAGGGGACAAAAAAAATATTAGCTTCTGGTGTGGATCTGGATCACTGCCTGTATGCAATTATCTTTTAAACGATACTTTCTTCATTGCTAGATATAAAAGGTTTGTGGCTGAACAGACAGAGTTTTAACCCTAAATGAGAAGATCCACAGTTGGAATCCGGGTTTGCTATATCATTACAATTGCAAGATAGGGCCAATGCCTTGATGGATTGCCACGCTCTGTAAGTGCTTCTAGTTCACATTTTAACTGTGAGTTTAGTGATTTACTGTCATCATGTCCTGTAACATCACAAGTGAATACTTTATTTTATATGAGCAGTCAACAAACCAAGCCAAAGAGTGTTTTGACAGCAGGTGCTGGGTTAGTATTTTCCTTCATGGTAGTCTTAAATCAGTATCATCTTCAGGTTACACTCACCCTCAAAATATCTGCTCAACTGGCTTGGAGCTAAATGGGACAGTTCAAAATAATCTGCTTACCGTCAACACAGACACAAATTCAGATGTAAGCGAAAAACTGAAGCAGCATAATGGAAGTAGTATGCACTGGACTCACAGCTGACAGCGTGGCAGATCTGGTGGGCCATGTGTCGGATCTGGTTAATAGGATAAGGAATGAAGTTGTTGGCTTTCAAAAAGTCAAAGGTGCTGAGAGACAGGAGTTCAAATGAGATGCATACATGTCCATAAAAGTCGAACCAGCCCAACATCTGCACACAGTGGCTGAACAAAGAAAAATACATTAAATGTGAATATAGAATTGAAGTGTATTTCTTAAAAGACTCACTGCTCATTGTGTGGGTCTTTCTCAATGATTTTCTCCAGCACGTTGATTTCAAGCTTGGCTGCCTCTCTGTATTTCTCCAGGTTCTTAATAATTTTTAGAGCTACACGATGTCCACCTCTATACATTGAAAGACAATGTTAAAAATGGTTACTATTTTGCACACATTAGGTCAAACTTTTAGAAATGAAATTTACCTGTCATGGTCTAAACACTGCACGACCTTTCCAAAAGTGCCCTCGCCTAAAGTGTTCAATATTTCATCTGGAAAGCGAAGTAAAACTGACTTAACATACAACTACATAAAAGGATAAGGGATGCTGTAGTAACAGGTTTTGACTTTTAATATAGGTAAAAAACATTGGTTGCATAAGTGTACAAATCAAAATTTGAATAAGTGTTTGATTACTTTGATTAGTCTTCAGAGTAGAAAAGTGTTTCAAAGAACATAATGAATATCATTCTCATTGTGACCCTTGGGATGCTCTGCAACAAAAAGCCCATTTAAGAATGATACCTACATCTGTTCTTTAGGACGTCCCCTCTGTTGTAAATCAGGTGGCCATTTTCTGTGTTTCTTTTATTGTCATCTCTGGCTTCAGTGGTGTCCTTCTGCAAGTTCGCCAACAGGGGTCAAGCATAAGAGACACAGGAGTTCAAAGATCTACATGCCTTATTTCCAGTTTAAGATGGAGAGGATGAGGACCTGGACCCTTATGGATCAGAGGTCAAAGGCTGCACTATAACAAAATGACTTCAGACTTAATAGCACATAAAAGCCTGCCTTAACATTTGTTGCCAAGAAGCTGCTTCCAATGGGGGTTAAAAAGAAATGTCAAGTAACTGGGAGCTTCTGTGGAGGTGCAGAGGCTCTATTTCCATCCACATACTGAGACTGTTATTAATATCAGAAGTCCAGCATGTGCTGAGGAGACACTTACTGCAGAGTAGAACCACAAAATATAGTACGCAAAAGCAAGAACTGAAGCGCATGCTGATGAAAATGCACTCTGATTGATTTGTCACTTTTATGCAGCACCTATGTGACTTAGCACATATGTCAAAATATTTCAATCACAAGTTAAGCATGAAGGAGGGAAAATGTGAAAATGAGGGTGCCAAGGAAATACTCACAGAAAGACAGATGCAAAGGCAATCCAGAAAGGCCTTATAAAGAGAGAACAGCTCTGTTCTCCCCATTGTGCAGAGCTGCCGGGCTACTCAGAAGAGACATACGGTGAAGAGAAAAGGATGCAGGAGACAAGTGAGTGAAACAGGAAGATACAATACAGGGCTAGGAAAAGAATAGGTCAAGACCATGCAATATTAAAGGTATGGCACTGAACAGAACAAGACAGTTCTAGCAAAAGCAAAAAGTAGCCTGCAGTGAAATGAGAAAAAAGTGCAGTCCTGACCAAAAAATAAAACTCAAAAAAGCAAAAAAACAAAACCAAAACCAAAACCAAAACCAGCGTCAGTATAAGACAGACAGATGAGCATAAACAAGACAGGAAAAAGGATAAGGCATAAGAAACATAGAGCAGAGACAGACGCTAAGAATAAACTGTGGTCCCAGCCCCCTGAGAAAGTCCTCCGATGAGAATCAAGATGTGGTCAAACCAGAGGAGGAGGAGGGCAGGGGACTTATCTTGTTTCATTCCACTCACTTACCTCCTCAACCCCTCCAGTATGTTTTGCCACACCTGTCCTGCTCTGCATTCTACACATAGCACTCAATATACAGGGCACGCTTTGATTACAGGAATAACCCACGACCTTCATAAAAAACTTTTATTTAGAAATATATAGGACATGAGCAGTAAATGCCGCTGTCTGCTCTTTATAACAGTAGAAGACATACAGGTTTTAAAACAGTAACGATAAAGAGTTTGTAAAATTCATCTACAACTTCATTAAAATGAGTGTTAGTAAGTTAATAACATGCTAATTTGAAACCATGTAGTAAAAATGTGTTAAAATGTAAATATATTCAGAACAGAATAACAATAACTAAATGTAGGAGGCTACTGTTATCATTGTAAACAATGTTAGGTAATGGATTTCTTAAATTATTCATCATACACTCTGTTAAAATGCATAAAAACAAGATTTGAGAAACAGCTTTTGAACTAAATAGTGATGCAGGACTAGGGCGACCCTGAACTGACTGATAATAAGATGTCACCATAAGGCTCCCTCTGCTCTGCTTGCAGTTTTCTGGAAGATAAATCCTCTGCAAAACAAACAAATCACAGAGGCTTATGCTGAGATTTCAATAGGAAAAAAATGTATACCAACCAAACACCTTTGCATAAAACCTCAAACTGCTTTTTGGAAAGGAATTCATAATTTATAAAAATACAAAACAGCACCAAACAAAACTCTAACCATCTCTTACCCAAAACTTTTACAAATTGGTGGCTGACAGTTCTGCGACTGGCCCCTTGTGGCAGGAGAGAATGAAAAGTCATAGGGCCCTCTTCATGCTCCGCTAACTCTGGCAACAACCTGTACAGAAAATCAACCAGGACACACCAACTTCTGAGTCCTGCCCAGTCTATAGCAGGGGTTGTGGGAAACATCCTTACCCAGGAGAGCATGGTGCCGGCCCACCCACAACATCAGCTGTCTCCTCTGGTATGTCCTGTAGGACAGACACTGACCGGGACACAATAGATCTGCCAAAACAGTCATGGTTCTATAAAACTAGGATAAACCACCAAAGGAGACAAGAGGGCAGCTGTTGTGGTACATACCCCTCTTTTTCTGGTGTGAACATGGGGGAGATTTCCCGAAACCCTTCCATTTGGTCTGAGCCCTCCAGAGGCAGGGAAGTCAGGACTAGAGGAAGGAACATGCACACACACACTATTTTTCAGGAAAAGTGAATAGCCTGAGTCTCAAAAGCAGGGAATTATGTATTTCTTTTGAATTCCTTTTGGATGCTGCCTACAGGGGTCGCCACAGATTTTAGTCTGGCTTAGATTTTTCTGCTGGATGCCTTCATGGCCTCATGGGCTTGAACCCCAGTCTCCTGCACAGCAGGCAAGTTATTATTCATAAAGGCTATGTTTTCTTTTGTAATTCTAATTGTTTAGTAAATTGAATTTAAAAAAATAAATAAATAAAAGTAAGATATAGTATGTATTAAAGGGAATATGTTTTGCTTTTTTCTGGGTTTTTGAAATTATTTGGGACATTTTGCATTAGTATTTCATGTTTATAACTTAAAATAATGTATAAACATGGAAAACATCTGTTGGGGAGCTGTTACTTTGCAGAAAACACTTGGATTAGGTGTCTGCTGGCAATGGTGGGTAATAGACAGAGCATAAATGGCTCTTTACCACAGCTATTAGACTAAACATAAAACTAACAGATAGCTGATGAGCTGACTGCTTCATAGTGACAGCAATTTAAGTACTGAAATGATCAGAATGAGTCCGATGATGGTGTATGGGCTTTAGATACTTGCAGGAGTACTTGGTTTCACGTGTCTATGTAGAGCGGTGAGACCAGCTCTTCAGAAGGGTCAGGCTCTTCAGGTCAGTGTACAGAATTACTCAGTCATGGGTGAATGAAACAAAATACTGAAGGTATGTTTTTGAGGTGCAAACAGCATTATAACATAATGAAAAGCTCAAAAATGAACTTTTCCATAATAGGAGAACTTTAAGATTGATTGATTGATCACACCTCACCTGAAATATCAAACTGCTCTGGCTCAGCCACATCTCTTGGGGTCTGCACACAATCATTTATTTATGTTATGACATTTCCTATCATAGTATCCCACTTCATAAATATGAGTCACAGACAAAACAGCTGTCCACACCTCCTTAGAGCTCTCCTCACGCCTCTCCTGCTCCACTCTCTCAGCCATTTCAGGCATCTCAACCATCTCACGCTCTCTTTCCTTCTCAGAGTCTGTTGACTCGGGCCCCCTCTCCCAGACCTGCAGGTCCGAGCCAGACACAGGCGTGATGACCGCAGCCTGTCTCCATAGTAACTGTAACTCCTCAGCTAAGAGTGCTGAGGAAAAAAATGCATTTGATTTAGAAATTTGCATTTTAAATAAAACCAGATATGTATTTTTAGATGTAATTTATTTTAATGAAATAAAATGTTATATTCAACTTTTCTTCACTCTCTGTCTGCTGCACACAATCCCAACCACGATGCTAGATTTCAGAGTAGACTTTTATGATTTTTGGCAAAAAGTTGCTAGAATTGTATCAAATTGTATTGCTCTAAATTAGCCAATTTTGTTCTTGAATTGGATCAAAACAATTCTAAATGATAAGTATCGTATCGTTGCAAAAACGTAACGTTACTTCCCTAGTTACAAGAGTCACATCTTTTAAAACGGAAAATGAGGAGTATAAGGAAAATCCGTTTAAATGTACCACAATTTCAATGAATAAAGAATTATTCTTTCCTGACTTCCGGAGGGTTATGTAAAAAGTACATACGCACAGAAATTCTATTGAAATGCGTCTAAATTCAAATATCATGGAAAAGTCAATTTGTTTCAATTTAGTTCAAAGTGAAATTAATAGATTATATAGAGTCAGTACAAACAACAAATATTTGCCAGCATTTTGTTGTTTTAATTGTGATGATTATGGTTTACAGTGAAAACCAAAATGTGGTATCTCAGATAATTAGAATACACTTCATAATCATCATAATAATCACAATTACCATAAATAAATGCTTTAACGCTGTGTGCACTATTGATATACTCACTTTTTGAATTGAGTTTGTACCATATTTAGGGAGAATCGTAATTTGAACACAAAATTTCCTCTCTTCCAAAACAATCTTAAATTTCCACTCATCTAGATTTTTTTCTGATCCCTTCACATTACTTTGTGCATAAGTCTAACAGTAACTGAGGCTCCATTTCAGAATATAATGACTATAGCTGATTATATGAATGAGTGGGTGATTATTGTGAGTACTGACAGGTCGTGGGGTTGTTGAACAGCTCTGGAGCAGAAGGCATGATGAGAGAAGGACGCAGGAGTATGGTGGCAGGTGTGGTCTGAGTTTGAGGGTTGTTGATCTGCTGCTGCTGCTCCTCCTGAGAGAGTTGTGTCTCCTGGTCAATGAAGATCAGCTGTCTCCTCCTTCTCCTCCGCCTTTGGGTCTCCTCTGGACTGGACTCACTCTGGACAAGGGCAGAGACAAAACACTATGAATCATAAATAAAAACTTCAAAGAGCCAGGCTAAAAATATACGAAATAATTGAATAACGGAAACTTTTGCGCGCTAAACCTTCTCTTTTGCTTTGTTTGTTGAGGCATTAAATTAAGGAGTTCATATAGAGTTCAGAGAAAAGTCTTTGCCCACTTCCTAATTTCTTATATTTTTGCATATTAGTCACACTTACATGTCTTGCGGATCATCATCTTTTTAATATTAGGCAAAAATCAGATGACCAAAGTAAATACAAAAATGTAGTATTAAGAGAAAAAGCTATCCAAACCTACCCGGGCTTATGTGCAAAAGTAATTTCCCTCCTTGTTACAATAAATCATAAATTAACTGTGATTAACCATATGTTCATGAGAGAAAATAAAGAGGGCTCACGACAAGGTGCAGACCATTCATCAGTCTCAACAACAGAAAGGCCGCATTAGTCTTGGCCTTTTCCAGACTTTTCTCTGCCCATCATTCTTGTACAGGTTGGTTTGAGTCTCATCTGGCCAAAGAATGCTGTTCCAGACCTGGGCTGACTTCTTTAGGTATTTTTTGGCCAAATCTAATGTGGCCTTTCTATGGTTGAGGTCTGCACCTTGTGGTGAACCCTCTGTATTTTCTCTCATGAACACTTCTTGTTATAGTGGACATAGACACTGATAGACCTACTTCCTGGAGGGTGTTCTACTTTAAGGTGGATGTTGTGAAGGGATTTTTTTTTATTTTTTTGATCCAGGGATGGTCTGGTTCACTTCCATTGAGATACTGTATGTTGTGATTTCACAGAAACAGCTTTCATATGCAAATGTAGCACCTGGAATCAAGTCTAGACCTTTTACCTGCTCAGTTTATGATGGATTAATGAGGGAAATTCCCCAGGCAGCTCAAGAAATAGCTTTTGAAGCAATTCCAATTACTTTTGAGCCCCTGAAAAAGAGGATCCTACACTTTAAAAAGCTGTAACTCCTAAACGCTCCATCTGATTTAGACGTGAATACTCTCAAATTACAACTGAGAGTGTGCACTTTCAGCACATATGAATATATAACTGTATTTTGAATATGTTTTGGTTTCCAGCTAAAATAACAAAACTTTTGTCAGTGTCCAAATACTTATGGACCTAACTGTAAATATTACAGACTGTGGCACATTATGTTTTATAGTAGATGTGTGTGCTGATGGTAATGTGTAGGGTGCAGTTTTTAATGACTAGGTGTTCTGCCAAAATGTGTACTGACTAAAATCAGAGGGTACATTTATTAACAATATCACACCTCCATCTCCACCATCTCCTTCCTCTGTCTTTCACCCCTGTCTTCAGCAGATGGAGGGGAGGGCAGGGCAGGGGCAGACACTGGGGTGAGCTGGTCCATAGGAGGCTCCACAGGCATCAGGGGCAGGTCCGGCTCCTCCTGAGGCAACAGCACCTGGTCCTCACTGGACAGTGTGGTGGGCTGCAATCTGTATAACAGACAGAATCTCACTACACAAACATCTTTTTGTATGGGTCAATAAGCCAGGCCTGATCATTTACTCCGCAGTGGACTCTGTGTGGTCTTTGGCCCTGTCTCTGTCTCTCTCCTGCGTCCTCTCTATGTCAGCCCCTGGCTCTACTCCTGGCATGTCCCTCAATATTTCTCCTGGTAGTGAAGGTCAAAAGATTAGAAACACAGATGATTTAAAATATAACATTTTAGGGCATGCTGTTGTCTTTGAACTGAGTTTAAACACCGACCTTCTGGAAATTGATCCGTTTGGGCCAACAGTAAGTCAACAGTATCAGGATGATAATCAGCAAACTCCATCCCCTCAAACTAGTAATGGGAAAAAGAAAAACAAAGATACAGTATGTGTAGAAGCCATATGTATTGTATGTGGGTGAATCTGTTGGTGCTGTCTGGTTGCTATGGCAATGTGTGGGGCTGGAGTCACATGGGCATAGGTGGTAGCTGCCAGTAGTTTTCATTGTGGAGCGTGCTCACCTATGCACAGGTAGGAGGAGAAAGGCGAGCTGGGTCGCCGCATTTTTTTGTTGACCGCTTCTCTTTACTATTGCTTTGTGCTGTTTGTTATGCCTTTTGTGTACACATCTCCATCTTCTGTGTGTGTGTGTGTGTGTGTAACTTTGAAAGCCGCTTTTATTAAAAGCACAAAACCGCATGGTACCTCAGCAAAGGGGATAGGGACAGGCTCTGGCTCCTTCAGAGTAATGATGTCTGGAGAGGCAGTTATGTCTGAGCAAAGAGATGAGAATACACTCATGAAAAGACATTATCTCTGTTCAACTATCTGCATAAAAACACCAGGAGAGGCATCAGCTAATCAAGTATCAATTAGTGGACTCTAGCCCATGCTTCGATGTTTTAAAGTGAAATCATTTAGCAAATAATATTCAGATAAAATGATGGCCAAAGTCTAAATTATTAATCAGACCTCTGTCAAGTGCATCTTCAGCAGGAGGAGTTTGTTCTTGTGGCGAATGTAGTGGAGATGCTTCTCTAAGGTGACCCTAAACCATGTGAGAAAAACATAAAAACTAAAACACTTTAGTATACCAACTTTTAGATAGTCTTCAGCCTGTAGGTACCATGGAATAAAATAGAGTATTAGGAGTAGAAGGAAGTTTCACTCAGCACTATTTGACATAAACATTATCCGAGTGAAAACACACTCAACAATTTAAATAAGTACAATATCTGTATGTTTGTATACAGGTCCATCAACTCGGTCTATTGTAATGGGTCCCATGTAAAGCTTTCTTGCCCTGGACCCCAGCAAACCTGTCGACGGCCCTGTTTGTATATGTAATCAAATATAAACTACCACCAGCTGTTAAAATGCCTGATATTGTAAGTACTCAGTGCTTGTATGTTCCAGTGGTTTGGAGTTCAATTATCTTACTGAGGTTGGGCAAAGGGCAGCTTTATAAATAGTTAGATTTACAGTTATGCAGACTTTTCTAGACTAGAGAACAGTGGTTTTTGAGAGGCTGCCTTGATTGTTGTTGCTTATTTTAGCACTGTTCTTTTCAGTTATTTTCAATCGCATATATATGGATTTGTGCCATTTTGTTTCTCAGGTGTACAGCCTGGTTACAATACAATGATTGATAAATCCAGAACAATAATGCTTTGCTGTGGCTCAATAAAACATCACCATTATTGTCTACACCAGATGACTGCTTTTTAACTTTTTGTTGCAATGCAATTACCCTGGACAAGTGAGAGTCTTCACAGACATTATTGTCTAGTAACATAGAACCCAGGTCTCACTCTGCACCTGTAAGAGAGCGCTGGGGCTAGGCAGGTCCTCAGTGCATGTACATCTCTCCAAACATCGGGTCTGGAGCTCCCTCGGTCTGATCCATCAAGGACAGAGCATCCTTGATGAGTGGGGCAGGTCTAAAAGCAAGCAAACGATTTTGGTTTTAGCTGATGATTTAGCTCTGCCAGATAAGAGTTATATATTTTCAGACCTGCTGCGGTCGTCCATGTCATTATTCTGTGAGGATCTCTGCTTCAACAGCCAGTCCACCACATACTGGGTCTCTTCTGAAAGGACACACAATAGGAGCTGTAGATGTGTGATCATCAGTCTGTCTTTCTACAGAGCAGTCCATACCCAGCAGAATGACACACTGGCGGTGGTAGACTAGGATGACCCCATACTGCAGCTGGGAGGACAGGTACAGAGAGAAGCGAGGTCTGGGCAGATCTGCGCGAGGAGGCTCCACACGCTCCAGCAGGTAGTCCATGATGTCATCACTGTACATGTGCAACCAATTTTATTTATAGACAGAATCATTAGGTACATAATGTAAACAACAGTAGTCTACTTACCATGTCTTAGTAACATTTACTTTGAGGAAATCCCGGCGAGTAACTCTGATGCCTTTTGTAGCCACCAGCCTGTAAAGTACACGTTAGGATACTCGTAGCCTATAATTATGACTAGGCTACAAGAGACATTTTGATAATACCCGTGTACTGAAAGACATATGGTAGCAACTAAGCTCATGCTTTTGCTTAAACATAGCCTAAAAGCTCTGTCCTCATTTGGCCAAGAGCCTATTAAATATAAGCTAACAGCGAGGTGCTTTTTTTTTTTTTTACTTGGACCAGGCTTTGATCTTAAACAGTTCTTTAAAGTTGGCAAGTTTTGATTACAGTGTAGCTCTAATATCAGCAGCTGCACCTACACAAGACACAAACGTGGGCAAAATGGCGCAACTTCTAAATTAGTTATAAATTTGCAATAAAAAAAAAAAAAAAGACTACAAAAAATGCAATAAGTCTCTCAAATCAGAAGGTACAACTTGGAGACTAGAATTATGGTAGCAGTAGGCAAACTCAAACGCCAACATGATCTTTCTTGAAAGTTTGATCTACCACATTTACAAAAGCTTTTTTATTCAGTATTTAGTGTGATAATTCAGTATCCCTGACTATAACTGTTATATTTTTAGTAATAAATACTGTAATGAGAACGTCAATGAGGTCTTTTTTGTTTTTTTGTTGTTTTTTTCGGCTGGCGTCGTACGTAATTGACGGTCAAATTTCATTTTAGTTATTTCGTAACTTACCAAATAGTAGAAAAGCATCCCGTATGCCGTCTTAGTACGGCTGGGTAGTAAAACATTTTAAAATCCTTTCAAAAACGAAAGTGCTTTTTTTCTTTTGCTAGCTAAAAACCTGTGAATCATAAATTGCTGTGCTTAAAAGTATCCCAATACCGATTTAATGTTTACACTTCAACAGAAACTGATTAGCTATTCACGATTCAGCCTGACCAATCAGAGTCAAGCTGCAGTTGTTTGTTGCCTGGCCTAAGTGTCAACATTATAAGACATTACGATGAATAATAAAATGCAGCATCAAAAATCCCATACAGGTTCAATGAAGTATTCTTTATTCATGTGTAAAATAAAACAGTGATAAAAAAAAAAAAGACATATGATGAAATGTATTTGTATAAAATAAAGGCAACATAAATGTACTAAAACTCATACTTAATCATGAAATAATCAAAAATAATCAAAAAGCTTCCTATAGATATCGCAGAATGGGTCCATGTTACAGGTTACAGCAGTCTCCCTCTGCACTCAGTTGATCCACAGCAGCACAGAAGCACCTTGCCCTCTACACTGCCCACCTCATAGTTGTAGTCCCAGGTCAGCTCAGTGCCTGCTCGAATGCGCCTACAAAAAAAAAAAACATTAACATGTGAGAAGCTTGTAAAATAATGTACTCTTTTGTACTTTGAAACACTTGAGTGCCACCCAGAGGCAGTGCATGGCAAAACATATTCCACGGACTACAGCTGACTAAAACGCCTTCTGTTGAATAACATTTATTTCAGTTTAATTTTCATTACACAAGTGGTACTTACTTGCTGGCAAAGAATGCCACCCAGGGGAAGCGCAGGTCATGTGTGTCAACAAACACATTTTGGACAAAAAGGTTTGGACTACAGCTGTGCTGTAAGACACAGTACAAGGAGATGAAGTTGAGTGAGGTGACATTTTGTTATTATACACAATTACATCAAATACCTATTTAACTTACATTAAGGTAACGACCAAGATTGCCTTCAAGCTTGGCATCAATGATATAACAGGACTCTTCTCCATCAAAGAATGACCTAGTGTTTCTAGGACCATTGTCTTTTCCTCCTCCTGTTTGTCCTTGCTGTCCAGGTTTTCCTCCCTGACCTCCAGGCCCTCCAGCACCAGCACCTCCACTTTTTACCATCATCCCATGGCTGGTTTTGAGGGCAATGCCTCGTGTAGATTTTACTGCTACCTGCTTTTTAGTCACAGCTAAACCACAGGGTAAATAACAAATGCATGTTCATATAAAAAGTCAGTTAGTCAGTGCATGAACATTATCAATTATGCTTACTCTGTGCGACTTTCTCTTTCTCCTTATCATCAGATCCAGAGCTGATGGTCTGAACATCGTCACTGTCAGACAGAGTCATGACATCCTGCTTCTTTCCTGACTCTGACTTTACTTCACTGCAAGAAACAAGTCATCATCACAACTCAGAGGTATAATGACTGGACTATTACACTATTTTAAAACATGTCTTTTTCACTTTAACCATCCTAATTCACACACCTTTTACTGTCTCCAGATTCCTGCAGAAAAAAAATAAAGCAAGTAAAAATACCAAGGCAAACGTTTACATTTATTTGTCACAAAAGTCTAATTCATATTTACATTATATAGTTCATATAAACATAAATACAATAAATTCTACCGACATTATTAAATCAAGTTGGATCCTTCACACTAAAGTGACTTTAGCTGTTTGTCATTTACGCCACATCTTGGTACAAAAATACTTTTTTTACTTCTTTTTTACCTTTTTGAGTCCTTGGCTGGTGAGCCAGGAAGCCACTTTGCTTTTTCCTGTCTCTTCAGGCATAGATGGTGGTTTTTCATTAGCTCCCTTGGCTGTTGAGCTCAACCCATCTTTACTGTCTTGACTCCCTAAATTATGAACAATGCAGAACGACATTCAGAACTGTCAATAAAATGTTTCCTCCAATCATTTTCAACTTACTATTCTTCTTTATTTTATTTTATTATTCTTCTTGAACTGTGAATTGTTCAAATTGTTATCTTAGAACATAAGACATTCTTACCTTCCTTGTTGCCTTTTGCCTGACCACGAGTGGTGTAACTTCTCCACACAGAGCTGGAGCTAAAATAGTTTTCCCTCACAAATGTGTCGTCTGAACTATCACTTTCATCATCACTCTTTGAGTCTTTGTCGTTGTCATCACTGCTGTCCCCTGATGAGCCTGAACTTTGGCCTGGGAAAGGCAGACAAGGTGAAACCATAAAGACTAAGGAACGCAAGCCTGAGTCAGTATCCATCCATCCATCCATCTTCTTCCGCTTTATCCGGGGCCGGGTCGCGGAGGCAGCAGTCTAAGCAGGGACACCCAGACATCCCTCTCCCCGGACACTTCCTCCAGCTCCTCAGGAGGAACCCCAAGGCGTTCCCAGGCCAGCCGAGAGACATAGTCCCTCCAGCGTGTCCTAGGTCTTCCCCGGGGCCTCCTCCCGGTGGGACATGCCCGGAACACCTCCCCAGGGAGGCGTCCGGGAGGCATCCGGAACAGATGTCCGAGCCACCTCAGCTGGCTCCTCTCAATGTGGAGGAGCAGCGGCTCTACTCCGAGCTCCTCCCGGGTAACCGAGCTCCTCACCCTATCTCTAAGGGAGCGCCCAGCCACCCTGCGGAGGAAACTCATTTCGGCCGCTTGTATCCGGGATCTTGTCCTTTCGGTCATGACCCAAAGCTCATGACCATAGGTGAGAGTAGGAACGTAGATCGACCGGTAAATCGAGAGCTTCGCCTTTCGACTCAGCTCCTTCTTTACCACAACAGACCGATACAACGACCGCATTACTGCAGACGCTGCACCGATCCGCCTGTCGATCTCACGCTCCATCCTTCCCTCACTCGTGAACAAGACCCCGAGATACTTAAACTCCTCCACTTGAGGCAGGAACTCTCCTCCGACCTGGAGAGGGCAAGCCACCCTTTTCCGGTCGAGAACCATGGCCTCGGACTTGGAGGTGCTGATTCTCATCCCAGCCGCTTCACACTCGGCTGCAAACCGTCCCAGTGCACACTGAAGGTCCTGGTTTGATGAAGCCAACAGGACAACATCATCTGCGAAAAGCAGAGATGAAATCCTGTGGTCCCCAAACCTGACACCCTCCAGCCCCTGGGTGCGCCTAGAAATTCTGTCCATAAAAATAATGAACAGAACCGGTAACAAAGGGCAGCCCTGCCGGAGTCCAACATGCACTGGGAACAGGTCCGACTTACAACCGGCAATGCGAACCAAACTCCTGCTCCGGTCATACAGGGACCGAACAGCCCTTAGCAAAGGGCCTCGGACCCCGTACTCCCAGAGCACCCCCCAAAGGACGCCACGAGGGACACGGTCGAACGCCTTCTCCAGGTCCACAAAACACATGTGGACTGGATGGGCGAACTCCCACGAACCCTCGAGCACCCGATAGAGGGTGTAGAGCTGGTCCACTGTTCCACGGTCAGGACGAAAACCGCATTGTTCCTCCTGAATCCGAGGTTCGACTATCGGCCGAATTCTCCTCTCCAGTACCCTGGAATAGACTTTCCCGGGGAGGCTGAGAAGTGTGATCCCCCTGTAGTTGGAACACACCCTCCGGTCCCCCTTCTTGAAAAGAGGGACCACCACCCCGGTCTGCCAGTCCAGAGGCACTGTCCCCGACCGCCACGCGATGTTGCAGAGACGTGTCAGCCACGACAGCCCCACAACATCCAGAGACTTGAGGTACTCAGGGCGAATCTCATCCACACCCGGTGCCTTGCCACCGAGGAGCTTTTTAACCACCTCGGTGACTTCAGCTTGGGTGATGGATGAATCCTCCTCTGAGTCCCCAACCTCTGCTTCCTCAACGGAAGACGTGTCGGTGGGATTGAGGAGATCCTCAAAGTATTCCTTCCACCGCCCGACAACATCCCCAGTCGAGGTCAACAGCTCCCCACCCTCACTGTAAACAGTGTTGGTGAAGAACTGCTTCCCCCTCCTGAGGCGGCGGACGGTTTGCCAGAATCTCTTTGAGGCCGACCGATAGTCCTCCTCCATGGCCTCCCCGAACTCCTCCCAGACCCGAGTTTTTGCCTCCACAACCGCCCGGGCCGCAGCACGCTTGACCTGCCGGTACCCGTCAGCTGCCTCGGGAGTCCCACATGCCAACCAGGCTCGATAGGACTCCTTCTTCAGCCTGACGGCATCCCTTACTTCCGGTGTCCACCACCGGGTTCGGGGGTTGCCGCCACGACAGGCACCAGAGACCTTACGGCCACAGCTCCTGACAGCTGCATTGACAATAGAGGTGGAGAACATGGTCCACTCGGACTCAATGTCTCCAACCTCCCCCGGAATCTGGTTGAAGCTCTCCCGGAGGTGGGAGTTGAAGACCCCTCTGACAGGAGGCTCAGCCAGACGTTCCCAACAGACCCTCACAATACGTTTGGGTCTGCCGAGTCTGTCCGGCCTCCTCCTCCGCCAGCGGATCCAACTCACCACCAGGTGGTGATCAGTTGACAGCTCAGCCCCTCTCTTCACCCGAGTGTCCAAGACACACGGCCGAAGGTCAGATGACACGACAACAAAGTCGATCATCGACCTCCGGCCTAGGGTGTCCTGGTGCCACGTGCACTGATGGACACCCTTGTGCTTGAACATGGTGTTCGTTATGGACAATCCGTGACTAGCACAGAAATCCAATAACAAAACACCGCTCGGGTTCAGATCAGGGAGGCCGTTCCTCCCAATCACGCCCCTCCAGGTGTCACTGTCGCTGCCCACGTGAGCGTTAAAGTCTCCCAGCAGAATGACGGAGTCCCCAGTTGGAGCACTTTCCAGCACCCCTCCCAGGGACCCCAAGAAGGCCGAGTACTCTACACTGCTGTTCGGCCCATAGGCCGAAACAACAGTGAGAGACCTGTCCCCAACCCGAAGGCGCAGGGACGCGACCCTCTCATTCAACGGGGAAAACTCCAACACATGGCGGCTGAGCTGGGGAGCTATGAGTAAGCCCACACCAGCCCGCCGCCTCTCACCGCGGGCAACGCCAGAGTAGAAGAGAGTCCAGCCCCTCTCAAGGAGTTGGGTTCCAGAGCCCAAACTGCGCGTGGAGGTAAGCCCGACTATCTCTAGTCGGTAACGCTCAACCTCCCGCACAAGCTCAGGCTCCTTCCCCCCCAGCGAGGTGACATTCCATGTCCCCAGAGCCAGTTTCTGCGTCCAGGGATCGGGACGCCGAAGCCCCCGCCTTCGACTACCGCCCGATCCTCCTTGCACCGGCCCCTTACGGTTCCTCCTGCGGGTGGTGGGTCCACGGGAGGATGGCCCCACGTCCTCCTTTCGGGCTGGGCCCGGCCGGGTCCCGTGGGGAGAGACCCGGCCACCGGGCGCTCGCAATCGAGCCCCAACCCCAGGCCTGGCTCCAGGGTGGGGCCCCGGCTGCGCCATACCGGGCGACGTAACTGGCCTCGTTTTTATTGTCATAAGGGGTTTATGAAGTGAGTCCTGAGTCAGTAATAGGGCTAAATTGAGAGATCCAGACTAAATTTGGTCTTGTTAATGTTTATTTGGTCACAATGAGTTTCAATGAAAACTGTGATAGGGCAATGATTCTTGGAGTGTAAATATGAGATAGTGCCATAACATTGTCGCAAATTTAGTTTCTTGCAATACGGACATTGTGTTTGCTGATTTCGCAATTTGGATAAAGCTGCAATATAGTGCGCAGCCTCTCTCAGTAAAACTTCATTCCAGTTTTATTCAGACTTACCTTTTTTAGGTGGCCGTCCCCCAGTGTTAGATGCTAATGCAGAGGGTTGGACTTTCATCCTGGACATGTCCACACCACTCCCCTCACTGTCAGAACAGTGAGCCTCACTTTCATAGCCCTCTTTGAAATTTTCCACACTCTCTATATGATCCAAATTAGCAAAATACTCATCACCCATCTCTAGTCCTTCCTTGTCCGCAAAATCATCTGTCAATATTTTACCTTTAAATAAAAGAGACAAACAAAACTGGGTGATCTGGACTTGTTATTGTACTGTGGTAATTAGCTTATGGAATAAAAATGTGGAAAAATATTTTTTCTTACCAGCATAAATACAAACAAAAGAGCCCTTTGCCACATCATCCAAACAGCGGATGCCCCAGCCTTTGTTTTGTGTTTTGAAAAGTTGAAGACGCACTTGCAGGCCATGTTGCACTAGTCGGTTAGTGCACATTTGAACAGAACACTTGCACATTTTATTACACTCATAAATCCTGAATAAAAAATACAAGACAACAGGGGGAGACAGGAGAGTATAGCACTGTCTACAACTGAAAAAAGTGGTGATGGGTAAACAATAGCTCACCCAGTGGGAAGACACTCCTCAAGTCGTTTGTGCAAATATCCTGCATTTTGATTGATCTGTGCCCCTGGTGTGCAACCTGTAGCCTGTAAGGTCAGCTGGTGGCAAGAACATTTTGATCTGCAGTAAACACATAAAGCCAAAAGTCAGAATGGAGCCTAGAAACAGCATGAGAGAATAAACAGTGATTGATAAAGCATTAACTTGTCTCGACAGCCATCAGTGCAATCACAGCCAACAAGAAAATCAGAACTGGTGTTGATGAAGACTCCATCCTCAGGGATTCGCTCTTTACCTTGAAAAGAAATGAAATGAGACAATTTTAGGGAAAATAGCTAAACATAACCTAAACAAAACGCCATGTTATTTTGTAGTCTTAAAAACAATGAAACTAACAACAATTAGCAATTATGTTTAAAATGTTGTGACAAATTTAAAAATGAAGTTTTTATATCCTAAACATTAAGATCATCATTAGTTAGTTATAGTTTGCTTTATAGTACTGTAGTATTACTTACTATAGGCTACTTTAGGAGGTGGAGTGGAGTCAATCTCATTGACACATGACAGTGGAACATCCTCTTTTCCTCTAGTGATATCTGCTATGAAATAAAATGGCCTTTGCGGGTGGAAAGGTCTGTCCACGAGAACGTATGGGTCTAGACAGAACATCTCTAAAAATATAAAGTCACACTGTGTCTGGAAAAGGTACTTTTGGATCTCTGCCATGTTACGCAGACAAAGCCCACATGGTGCTTTGTAAATCACATGGAAGGACATCTGAAAAAGGAGATTGAGATGGGTATTCTAGTTATCAGAGTAATCTTTACGAACAAATGTAATCTCTGAATTTATTTGAAAATACCTTCCGATTAACTTTACGTCGTCCTGTCATACGTCGAAAATCATAAAGTAAAGGTACTAGAAGGGGGTTCTTTCCTCTGTGAAGGTCTAGTTTTGATGGCCTGATTCGATTCAAGCAGGCAAGCTGACAGGTGTGTGAGAGGTAGAAGATGCGATCTGATGGGGCACGATATGAAGGCTGGTGTGGGATGTTGGCAATTGGGTGGGTCATAGGAGGGGAAGTGGGCAGAGTGGGTAGAGTGGGTAGAGTGGGCAGAGTGGGTAGAGTGGGTAGAGTGGGTTGTGTACGCTGGTAGTTATTTGGAGAGTTTATTAATCTTGTCCTGCAGATAAAATAAAAGAAAAATGTTAAAATCAGCAAAATGTGACTCTTCAGATCTTAATGACATTTTTTTGTTGCACTACTATAGGTCAAAATGACTAAGAATACATTAGTTACATTAAATAGGGCTGGGCAGTAAATCAAATTATGCACTGAACTTCAATTCAGCTAATCTATAGAAAATGCATCCAATGATCAAGCAGTAATAGTTTCTTAAAATATACAGACTGCTTAAATATATACTTAAGACAATATATACAGACGTTGACATAATTGTTGGTACCCATCGTAAAACAAAGAAAAACCCACAATGTTAAACAAAAATACCTTCAAACTGACAAAAGTAATAATAAATCAAAATTTACAAAAAATGTACAAATGTAAATCAGACATTGCTTTTGAATTGTGGTTCAATAGAATTGCAATAAATAAATAAATAAATAAATAAGGAAACTAGCCTGTACAAAAACAATGGGACCTTTAACTTGAATGTAATTGACCAGAGGGCTGTACTATAAATTTTCAGCAAATTATTTTTTATTGTTACTTTTGTCAGTTTTAAGTTATTTAATTGAAAATTATGGGTTTTCTTTGTTTTAAGCGCACCATTAATTTTGTCCATGTATGTATAAATATACACAATAATACACACAATTCTGATGGACTCACCCTGATAAGTTGCTGGGACTAACAGAAAGAGACTGCATTACTTTGGAGGCATGTGTGCCTCCTACCCCAGGAACAAATGGGGAGGTGCTCTTCTTTGCCATCTGATGCTTACCGCTTTAAAAACCAACAAATTATAGTCAGTTAGTATTTTTCCATCTTGACCTTGGCAGTAGTGTTAACTTACTCAACACGTGGAGGTTGTGTGGGCTGTGGTGTTTGTAGTGTCGGTTCAGCTTGTTGGTGTTGAGGAGGCTGGGGAAGCTGAGGAGGTTGCTGGATTTGTGTTTGTAATGGTTGACTAAAGGTGGGCTGCTGTGCTTTGACAGGAGAGGCTCCCACTGTGCCCTCGCTGGTGTATTGAACCACTGGTCCCTTTGTCCTCAGTGCACCTGCAAATTAAATTCAAATGAGAGGACAACATTTTACAGAAAAAAGACAGAACATAAGAAAAGAGAGTATGATTTGTTACCCATATTTGGTCGTGTCCTCTGCTGACCAGCCAGCTTTTTCTCCTGCGTGTTAGCAGAGGTCATTCTCAGGTTAAACATTGGTTCTAACCGAGTTGAGCCTCTGTAGATCCACTCACTTCGTTTGTCATCCTGTCAAAAAACAAATAACTGTTATAACATTTATATTTTAATTTTCACTTAAATTTTTAAAGTGACTTACCAAAAAAAGGATTTTGACCAAACTTCCCTCCACTTCCTCAACCCTACTTTTCCACCAGGTTCCTTCCCACTCAGTTTTGATAATCTGGCCAACTTTTAAAAGCACCATTGGCCTGCTGGGATAAGCAGTAATGTACTCTTCAATGAAGTCTCGACACGATGCATCTTCTATGTCCTCCCAAGTGCGGTTTACTATGAAATCAAGTGAAAAAAGGATTAAAGAAGATTTGATGACACCACCCCACACACACACAAAATCCCAAAAATATTTAGCAGTCACTTACAGGGGCGACATACAGGAAAGAGATCCCGCAACCCCACATATGAGGCATAACCATCATCAAAGAAGATGAGAAACCTAAATAAAACAGTGGGTTTCAATAACCGAGAAAGTGAATCTATCTAAGAGTTTAATTACATATGCTTACCTCATACGATTTTTATTGCTGGGCATTTCAGCAACTATGCCAGCATAAAGCCACTCTGAGTTCCCATCCTTGTACTTGGCAACAACACGAGCGCCGACATATAGATTTTCCAGTATAGGATTGAAGTTAAAAGCAATATGGTTTCCAGAGAGGAGACTCTTGCCTTTATCAAACTTGACTTTAAACTTTTCAACACTGTCTCCTAATAAAAGGAGGAGCAAGAATTATCTTATGATTACAGGTATATAATATAGTATATATATTACAGTTTCTTGATTCTGATTAAAAAAATATCAGATTAACATTATAACTAACTTACTAATTCAACTTCAAATTATACATTTTAATGTCCCATTTCTAAAACTAAATAAATGTTTTTGCATAACTATTACTAATACTAGTGATAATAATAATAAAATATTTCAAAACACACCAGAAGGCTGGATGGCAACAAGTGTGCCGGTGTGCCATATCTTAGTGCGCTTCTTTCCCAGAACAATCATCCCGATCTTGAGCTCATATTCTTTGATGTCTGTGTGGTGTGGTTGTGTCACCGACTGAGATGATATCTGGGATACAATCACTGGTGGTGCTTCAGACTGAATACCTAGATAAAAAGCATTTTATTAGCTGCAACACAAAAGCTGCCTATATTTCCATGAAACATTAATAGTTCAGGACACTAAGTTATTAAAAAATACAAAACAATTATTATTGTTATGGTTTTAAAACACATTGCTATTTATTGTCTTTTTTTATTACTTGCAAGGTGCCTGTCCTTACCTGACTGCGTTGGATGCCTGCTCAGTGGAGGTCCTGGTGCTGGTTTGTTGACAAACTGGACCAATTGCTGAACCTGTTGAGTACTTTTTTGCAGCGCTGCTGAAACATCTTTAAACTGTCAGTGCAAGAAAATACATCAAATTAAGTACACAAATAAGTTTATAAATCTTAAATATGAAAACATTTAATTTAATAAATCTTACTGCTGAATTAGTTGCAGCAGTCTTGGGAGGAACCACTAAAACATAAAAGTGTTTCCACAAAATATCAATTATAACACAAGAAAAAAATGTACTTATTATTTATTATATTTAATGATTTATTGTAGCAGTAGCTGATAAGGAGACTTACAACAGCCAACAGCAATGACATCATCATCGTCATCATCATCTATCTCAATAACCTCAGAAGACAAAGGACCTCCTCCTCCCTCCTCCTCTGAGCTACTCTCAACATAGACAAGGCCATTCTTTTGATAGGTCTCCTTAACTAACTTTTCACATTCAAGTAAAGATCTAAAAACAGAAAAAGCAAGCCTCAAAATAAACTTATTGTTTAGAAAAATGCACAAAATGAAAACTTTGTGAATTATTTACATTTGAAAATCTACTCACTGGTTGGCATCTTTGAGCAGGGATTCAGTCATTGCATTTTCCACCTCTTTCTGCTCCACCCATTCTTTAAGTTCACTCAGCTGGGCTTTCTTCTTCTGCACGATCTCACTTTTCTCTACAGCCTCTTCTATCCACTGTTTCAACTCAACCAGAGAAATCCCCAGCTCCTCCTCTAGATTAGAGTCCCAGCCTTCCACCTCCATGCTGAGAAAAAAATAAATAAATAAAGTTTTATAAAAGAATATAAATAAAATTGTATAAAAAAATAAATTAAACTTTATGTATATATATATGCTGCACGATTTAGGGTTTGTCAGAAGACAATACGTGTATACTGTAGTAATATATGCATTTGCCTGTGAATGTAATGATTCTCTGAACTGACACTGTACATCATTATTGCATGTTGTCATAACTTGCCAGCTGAAGTGTTTCAAATTGCAGTAATCAGAAACTAGACAGAGCAGTTAGGACTAAATGTTCAGTGATGCTTGGTTTGTTTACAACTCAAATAGAGGTATGATCTAAGTTGTTGGTTTATTACCATCTAAGATCTTAGCTAAATTTTCTAAGCTTATTTGTTATTATTGATTTAAAGCTTTCGTGAACAATAGAATGATTTTATAGCCATTGTAATTAAAATATATAACGAACATCAAAGGGTTTGAAAATAATTTCATATGTACCTAATGCAAAGACGCAAACAAGCACAAATAATTCTGCAACATTAACTAATAAGACAATCCAAGAAAAAGCCAAAATCTGTTTATGATCGGGGCTAACATGTTAGCATTGTGTTAGCATAGGGTTGCCGGGTTTAACGAGCGTAGATAAATGATAAAAAGCAGAAAGATAAAAAAAAAAAAAGCATCAATATCTGAGTGGTTGCTTTCAAATAGGCAATGGGTGATGCACTTCAGATTCACTTAGAAACGCATACCCAGCACTTAACACTCACCCCTCACTGGCATCCATCCTTTCAGCTTCCACATATAACAGCGTTAGCCAGCTAATGCTAACAGCATATAGAGCGCTGGGTTTGGCTCACGGGGCATTTGGAGCGGGTGGTGTTTTTGGCGACAATGGGTTTCTAACCTATATCTAAAAGGTTCGTCCAGCCGGGATTAGAATAATAATTAACCAAACCCATACATAAATGTGCTCTTTGATTGGGCACATAATCCCTTGTTATAAATAATTCCTACATAAATTCACTCAAACATTAAAGACAATAGACAATTTCAAATAACTATTTGAAATATGGCATAAAAAGCAAATACGTAAAGCTGTTAAAGCCAACTGGTTACTCACGTTTCCACAAGAAAATGAATTCAATCCAATACTCTGGCGTAACAGAAGCCGTAAATATTGTCTGGACAGACGCATCCTATTGTTTTACATTATGCGTGGAGTCTGCGAACTTCTGAAGTCCTGGAGTGGTCATCAGTCCTCAGTTTGCTCCTCTTGGTAAGTAGTCACAGAGATGGCACTGTAAGGGTCCAGGACCATCTGGGCACAGCGCACTATAGTCACTAACAAAAAGAAGCAGAGGAGGAAGAAGAAGAAAAGAACGAAACCAAGGTCCACGTCTACTTCTAACCGACCTGCAGGAACAACCGGGTCCATAGTGAAAAGTTGGGAAAAGTTCGTCCTAGTTATTTCTTGTTAGCGACTGTTTACGGCGCCAAAAAACAGAGGCAATAACAAATGAGCGTTGGTATTTTCGTGATTTAGCATTTTAAGAGTTCTTTTGTGTCTAGATATTTCAACGTTGACACCTACAGTCATCTTCCCGAACACAAGATGGGTGGGTGGACACACGGAGCCTCATTTGGCATCTGTGTCCCACATGAATCTTTAATAAGGAATTTGGTGACGGCCAGGCAACTCCTGAGATTAGAACACCCTGGCATCTCTTTGGTCTCCATCCTGTAAATGTACTGGGTCACTGGCCATCAGCAGTTAAAGTCAGCATCATCATCACATACATTTGTATATCTAAAATATCTGAATTAAAGAGCTGCCTGTCATGGATATCCACTCCCCCCATGTGCAACCACAAACGATATGGTGGGTTTATTTGGCTGTAAAACTGTTTGATGCAGAGAAATGCTAAAAACACAGTGAAAAGTAGAGAAGATAGCTTAAGGAGAAGAAAGAGGATATGACGCCTTAGTGGCAATTCACTTGAGAGGGGTTGGAAACTGATCCTGACCAAAAAATGCAGATTGCTTGTATTCTGATGCCTCTAGAGAGACACAAGTTAAAAGTAAAGTGACTCCAGGCAATTAACAACAAAACTTAATACATAGTTGGGAAAGGGGTCTAATAAAATTAATAATAACGCCTCTTAGTCGTAGTCTCTGTTTACAACTAAATCATAAAATATATATTACGCTTGTACCCAATCTAGTCCTATAACTATTCCATACATCACAGTTAATTATTTTCACCCTCAAGTTGTGAAAGAGAATGGAAGGGCAAGGCCAGAAACTGATCCTGGAACGCACTCATGAAAGCCTTAGACAGAATGAGCAGAAACAGATACAGGCAAGCAAAGCTGTGCAAGTGACTTGTCATGTCACCTGACTCTTACACACACAAAACTGCTGGGCATTGACTACAGTGATGGATGTAACACAAAACAGACCTGTTGTGCGTTAAGTACAACTATATATAGTACTAACATTTTCCCTGCTTTTCTGTCCACAGCTAAAGAGAGAAAATGCCTAAAATATTCATGTTTAACATTGTAACAATTTAATACAAAAACAAACATTTTCTGTTGTTAAACATTTCATAAACATATACAGTATATTATATATATCTGTTTCTGTGTGATAAAAGTTCACATAATTAAAAATGAAAACCTGGATACAGAGCAACCAATGAGGTTTTATACCATTAACACCACAACCACCGAGATACCATCTTTTTGCTGATAAAAAGCGGACAGTTACAAACATACAGGTCATATAATTGCATGATTTGTCATCACAAGTGTGCAGACAATTTTAATTGTCAAAATTAAAGAAATTCCAACAACGCTCTATTATACAGACTTGACTGTAAAACTCACTGAATCTTGTTGGCAAAGACTCACAAAAACAAAAAGACCATGAAAACTTTTTTTAAACAATCTGACAAAGTTAATCTTTTTACCTGTGGATTGCATTTTTATCCTGCAAACCCTTATTAAACCATTCATTAAATACCAAATGATAAAAGGGCAATGTTAAATCAAATTTCTAATATTATTACAAGCAATCAGAATTTAAAAAAACAAAAAAACAATAAAGCATGGCTTTAAAAGTACACACTTTCTGCTTGTTAATTATTGCTTTGTGATTGTTGTATTTCTTTTAGATAAGGAGTACAAAAGGCTCAAACTTGGTACAAGGTGTAGCGCCACAAGACCTTTAAAAAAAAAAAAAGTCGAGCATCTGTTTACCTGCACACACATGCCATTGTGTATATTTTGAGTGTAGTTAAAGTAAAATAGACACATTGGGCACCAGAACAAACAGTATAACACTAACGCTAGGTATGCACATTGTTTAAAGAAGAAAAAGCTTGCATGTTCCTTAGGAAGTAAGCTAAAATGAATAAAATCATAGTGAAACAAACAGATCCACCAATATAAAACAGATTAAATTTACAGATGCGCTCCATGAAAGCAGCAGCATTTACATACAGCAGCATGCTGTAAGCAAAACTGTGATGTGTGCACCAGTTGAAAAATTTAACATTTGACCAAAAAGCTGTATGTCCATGCATTTCCTGAGAGTTTAAATTTACTACTGGAGTACTTTTTTCACTAAAGGACAGCAACATACACTCAATGCCTGAGGAAACACCAGGAACAAATGAATAAAAGGCCTTTGTGTGTTTACTTTGATACATATCCAGTAACATATTTTTTGTGCAGTCTATTCAAGTGAGGTTATATTTGTGCGCATTTAGATTAATAAATTATTATTAAAAAGGTGGTTGCGCTTTGGGCAGTGCTAACCAGGTAATTTCATGACAGATATATGGTTAAAATAGACCAATTTTATAGTCAATAGCAATTCCTGGATTTTTCCTCCTTTGATGTCTACAATAAGATATCTCACACCCCCCAAACTGCATGTGGCAATGTAATTTAAGCCATGCAAAGCAAGAAAATCCTATTCTAAAGGGGCATGAAGGACAAATTAAATTCACTGAACATGTGAACGAGTGGTGGCTTTAAACTGAAGAAGACAAACAAATACACCAGAAAAAAAAGTGTTAACAAGGTCACTCATTAAATGAAGGGTACATTGGAATCTCAAAATCATCACTGTTGAAGTTGGGAGGCTGGTCCAGAATGGACAGTACATCCTGTTTTAGAAAAGAGAGATGGAAATCAGATCGAGGTTACAAAAACAAGAGAGAGATTTTATATATATATATATATATATATATATATATATTTTGGGACTCACTGGAAACATGTCTTGTTGGTTGCCCTGAGCGTGTGGGTGCTGCGCTGCATTACTCTGTGGATGTTGCTGGCCCTGCCACTGGGGCCACACTGCTTCTGCTGCTCGAGAGGGAAACTGCGTTCCAGACTGTGAGCCATCTGACAGAAAAAGGAAAGGAAGGACAGTAAGAAATGTATAAAGGGATGAAGAGCCCACATTCACACAACGTACCATAGCTGTTGGTGTTGATGGTGGCACGTGCATTCATAGGTGGGTAGGCTGCACTGCTGCTTTGGGTGGGAGCAGTGCCTGTGGGCATCTGGTTAAAAGAGTTTGAAGAAAACCCTGCAACCGAAGCAAACTGTTGCGACATGGCCTTTGCTGCCTGTGGCACCACCTTCTGCTAAGTCAACAATATGTGTTATGTGACAATTAAATTTAAAAAAAAGTTGAGATTTAATAAAAGCATGATAAAGTGATTACCGTGTTATTAAACTGTGGTCTGGCACCGGCTGACGGTCCAGGCCACCCTCCTGTCGGCCCTCCATGTAGATTGCTGCCGGTGCTTGATGGTGTCACTGTCTGTGGTGCTCCATTCTGACGTGATATCTGAGCCAGCATCTGACCTGCTGAATGTGACTGCTGGGACATCTGTGGCGTCATATTTATTTGGCGACTGAAATCAAGTAAAAGGAATATATTACACTAAAACTATGATCTGAACTCTTCTGATATCTAATCCAGCTGAGGACCCACCTATAGGCCTCAGAACGAACTGCAGGGTAGTTGTTGGACAGAGGGTAGATTTGGTTGGAGGGGGCTGAGGTGGAAGGCAGGCCTTTGTTCTGATCTGGACCTTGAAAAATGGAAGACAAGAGCTCTGGCTTCTCCATGCTCTTACTGTGATCTGAGCCTGCTGCTGTCACTGGCGGCACTGGCATCTAAAAATGAATCATGAAATATGCTTAAAAGTTGAATTGTTTTTTTGACCAATAACCTTTTAACAACAATTATCAGCTATGAAATGCTTTATGCACTTCAGTCACTTGACCATCTATCTTACTTAGAGAAACATACTGAACTTGTTCAGTGCTTGGAAAAATACATAAACAGTTGTGAACATTAGTTTGCCCCAACAGCCTTGAATCATCTGACATGGTCCAGCTAATGTTAGTGGATTTACCTGTGGCAGAGAGACTTGTCCCGCCTCATACAGTCCATCTCTAGTTCCACCTCCTTCCAACTCAGTCTGTTGCTGCTGTTGTAATTGCCTAAGGAAAAAAACAAACAATGCAAAGTTTAATATAAACCACTTTTAATTTCTATGTCTTAAAGCTTTGGATGAGTATTGCCAAACACCTGCTGACAAAAAAAAAACAAACAATCAACCCGCCACCAGTCACCATGGCAACACAAAGAAAGAGGAAGAAATACTGCTACCACACCTCTTGTGGGTGATTCCTTTTACACTATAATGACCACTAAGAAATGATCATGTTAACACTACAGCCAAAATGAAGAGAACTGCCCTAGAAAAGAAAATCCCAACAGTATGACAGCAATGATGTCCCAGGAAAAAAAGCACCCCTGTTCTCCCATGCAGGGGAAAAATAAAAGTCACACCCGGTCTCACCTGGTGGGTACCTTTCCTGGGCTGAGCACAGGAAAGCTGTTTGGGCTGCTCTGACCCAGGGAGGGAGGGAACGAGCCCCCCGGGGAGGAGATGGGAGTGAGGGCTTCCTGAGATGAATTTCTATTTTCCCATAATAAGATTGGGTGCAGAGGAAAAGAGTGATCAGTTTAAGATGTTTGTGTTTATCGCTGTGAAAAGCAATTCAAAATCCTCAGGGTGACAGGGAAGTTTTCACACAAAGTAACAGCAGTCAAGTCTCATATTGGTAACAACACTGTACTGTACTGTACTAGATTGTGTAATAATGTTATATACTGCAATCATCTGGACTTACTTGACATTAACATTGGTGCAGATAATGTACTCAATCTCCTCCGAAAATGGGTTTTGAAATGTAAAAGAGCTTGTTCTCATCCAGATCCACTCTCTTGATTTGGAACGAAATCTAAACATCACAGACAGCACCTGGCCCTTCAACTTCAAAACCTGCAAAGACAAAGTTAACACACAAGACATTATGTAACTCACCTGTATATATTAATAATTCTATTTATTTAAAACAAATATTATTGGCGATGCACTGATATTACATTTGTACAAAACCAAGTACAGATGTAAGTACTTAGGCATTACCTTCATACAATTACTTTGAAAATGTATTTTTTTTTTTATCCAATATTTAACTACAATATACTGCAGGCTTCCCGTAGATACAGTAACAAAAGACAACACTGCTCTACGAATCAGGTTTTTCTGACCATTTAGCGTAATATCCCATTCCCAAGCTGAGTTGTCATTTTTGTTGCATATCCCTGCTCAGCTATTTCAACAACACAGAGTGGAATTGTACACATAACGATGGCAATACTTTTGTCGGCATAGACATGCTATGCCACATCTGAAAAGCTTTGATTCTCTGCAATTCACTTGCTGAGCAGCTACTTACATGAGATACGGCTGTACCAGACAGCAACTAACACAATTCGCAGCGGTACTTCCTATTAATTTATCAGACAACAACTGCCTGAGATGCCGCGCTGGCATAATTTTGGGACAAGTGCTAAATTACAGGTTGTCACAAATTATTCAGGACGCCTGGCCACCCTGGTTGAGCATAATGTGCAATCTGCTGAATTTAATCAGTTTCTGACTTAAGGGCACAGTAGAAAACACAGTAGTTGAATATTGGCAGGTTCTACCTGCTGGAAACTGTCTCTGAGCAAGCCCTGGTCCTCAGGGTGGGCCATCTCCAGAATATTCTTTCCCAGTAAATCCTGGAATGCCCAACACATGTAGATCAAAATGCAATTCAGTATTGTGACAAGACAATTACACAGTATGATAATATGTGCAACTATGACAATAAAATAGCAGTCTAGTGGCTCTACTAATAATAGCCAAATGTGAAAAGGCTCACCTGGGGCTGGTAGCCAATGGCAGCCATGCAGCGGTGATCCACAAATGTAAAAACGCCTTGACAATTGTGCCGTGAGATGAACTCCACTGGAACACTGAGATTATTGATATCCGTTTCACCTGGACAACATGTTACCTAGGAAAAAGGATACATATAAAATGAGTACAAATATTATTAGTTAGAGAAAAGATATTTGTAGTATTAGTGCAAATTGTTACAAAATGACTATACCTGTAATCTTCCAATGGCAACAAGAGAATAGCGACTCCCCTGAGTGTTGTCAGTCTCGTCATCTGTTAATGACACTCCTTTAAAAAACAAAACAAATGTCTCAGAAGAGTGTTCTCTATGCACACATTGGAGCTGTTCTACTGACAGATATAATAAGTCCCATCTTGAAGACAGGAAATATTTTGCTGAAACTGGTAACTGTGTCTCAGACAATTGACCTTGACCTGTGGGGTCAAAAATGGGTGGATCTGCACTCTTCTATTTTAATTTAATTTAAAATTGTTGTCTAATGTACCTTCAACAAAAGCACTTTGAATTACCCTGTGTATGAATTGTGCTATACAAATAAACTTGCCTTGCCTTGCCTAGTCTTACCAGCTGGGGGCCAGGACTTGATGTATCCTGTGCAGTGAACAACAACATACTGAGGTTCCCCTTCCTTGGCTATACCCAAACCATTCCTAAAAAGAAAGGAAATAAGTACATAGTTACAGTATGGTCATATGAGGTTGTTAAAATCAGTAAATGTTGATATGATTACCTATTTCTGTTTCTTAGAAAGTTCAATCTATTCATAGACATTGGCTCTACAGGACAGTTGCCACACCTGCATGGACACAACAGCCAAATACATTAACAAAATTAGCCCAATATTAAAATGACAAAATAAACTATGTCAGACCTCATTCTACATATGAACGAACGGCGTGCTCCCATAGTCATTCTGGCTGAAGACTGCTGGCTTTCCTTTTTTACTGTTCCTGTTTTTAGATCCAACATCCTCCCTTCAAATATAAAATAAACATACTATGTATTTATATATTTCCCATATAACCTTCTTTGAAAGCACTACACTGTGCCCATTACCTGTGTTATTATTCTCTGCAGTAGAGAGTTGTTCTCTGAGTTTTTCTGTGTCGTCTGGGTGTAGCTGATCATAAAGGGATGACCCAAGCCAGTCACTTTGTGCCTGGTTGAGAACGGGGGTCACGGAGTCTGAGACATACACAATACGCCCAGTCTCACAGGACACCACAAAGAGAAAGCCATCTGCTGCCTCCAAAATGAGGTGCTTGAGTTCCTAAACAAATATTGGGAGGAGAACATACTTAAGCACAACAACTTTCTAAATTACTTTAGCCAATTTGTCTTAACCAGGGAAAATTTGAAAAGATAGTCCTTTCTGATTACACACTTCTTCACAGCATTTTCACTGTTCTCTTTCTGTACTTTTCTACCTAACATAAATAATGCTCTGTTGACACTTAAACAAGTACCTTTGGAAAGAATGAATTGTTCCATTTGTGTAAGTAAACGTTTTTACCTGATCAGTGAGGAAAGACGGCTTGTATGACCCATCTGCATTGGTATTGCCACTCCCTCTCAAAGACTTCATATGAGACACAGCCATTCGCAGAATAGTTAATTTATCAGGTTTTCTTGCCAGTGCACTGCAAGTGGGCACCATGTCTGACAACTCCGTAATATACGCAGTCATCTTGTTTCGTCTGCGCCTTTCAATCTCACTGTGGTTCTCCCTGGAGTGAGCAAAAGGGGGAGGAGGGTAGAGGTTGAACGGATAGGACAGATTGAGGTGGGGGACAGAGACAGGAGGGTAGACAACATGGAGTAGAGTTAAGAGTTTATGTACAACATAAGGGTGCAAACTTGGAGCAGATGAGCGGACGTGAGAAATAAAATGGTTCAAAATAATACTGTGTAGTCCATGATCTATCCATATGAACTAGAAAGCAAGAAAGTCTTGTCTTTCAAAGTGTGACAAGAGAGAGGGGGTGTACAAAGAGAAAGAACTTTGAGATGTTCTGAGAAGGGGAAAGAAGAAAGACAGAGAGGACAGTTGCTCAATTGGAAGGGATTATCAACAGAAGAAAGGTCCTGACTCGCACCACATGGCAGTTAGTGATACAGTGGTGGGTTCAAAGACAACCAGAAGTATGAATCCGAAAAGCATTCTGACAGGCAGCACAACAGATGCACAGAGCAGCAGAGTATACCAGTAATTTTGTTGTAAAAGTGACATTGAGCTGGTGTCCCAGCTGAACAGAATAGTATTTGATCTGAACTGTCCATATTGATACAAACAGGAGCAAGAGCCTTCTACAGTGATTGAGGGTATACCTGGCTAGCTTTTCCTTATCTGCAAAAGTCTGATCTTCCTCAAAAAGCCTGAAGATAAAATGAACCTACTCAATATGAGTCCAAAAAGATACCACTAAAATTAAAAAGAGGAGTAACGAGTTTAAAAATGGAAGAATGTGAAGTGCAGGATAAGAAACTACTGTGTACCATCACTCCTCCATACTGCCTCCACACACTTAATAATTCTTTGTCACCCTCCTACCTGGCGAAGCGCTCTTTGTCATTGTTGGAGCCTGAAGTTTCATCATCACACCTGTGGATTGACACATATTTCACTTATTATAAGCACAGACAAGCAAATGTAACTGCAAAAAAAAAGAAAATGTCTCAAAAACACAATAACAATGTACCTAAACAACTTGTTTCCCTCATCATCATCAAAGTCTGGCCTGAAATAAAAAATAACAAACAGCTGACAATTCTCACACAATGGTTACCACAAGCAGCTGTTCATATCAAGAGAATCAACTGGCTGCTGGTTTAACACACAGCTGGCAAAGTATCTATAAACACACTTACGCTGCTCGTCTTTTGTTGGCTCCCTTTGGTACAACAGCCCCACCAGTTGCCTGGGTTCCACTTGCCCCCATGCCCAGATTTGGGTCCGGTAATTCTATAAATAACAAAGTCTAAAGTTAATGTAATGTTGAAGATGTGACAGGTGATATCCCCATTATCCCCAACACTGCAAACCAACTCACAGTGCCATTAGAGTTTATATATTTTGATTCCCTTATCATCATATCCTTTGCATAAGTTTGTAAGTTGTCCTTCCAAAGGTTTTTGTAGTGATTGCTTGATCTTAATAACTTAAGCATGCGTCACATAATAATTACTTAATAGTGGCGTTGGACGGCATACTAAGAAAATTATTAGTTTGTGCTACTGTATCTTTTAATTGCGTAAATTTGATTTGACCGACTTGTGTGATCTTGTTAGCATGTTAGCAGTCTACCCCGTTGCAAAGCCCTGTCAGCCTGAGTTTAGCATATTAGCTTTGCCGCTGAGCTAACTTACCCGATGCTGTCACGCTATCTTTAGTGAAGTGTCAAATTTAGGTTTATGTGTAACAAACGCGCTAATTAAACAATTAGAGAGTTGCTAAATGATTACTGTAACTTGTGTGTGTGTTTACCTGGGTTTGATGAAGACATATCAGTGTGGAACAACATAAACAAACAACTTCAGCTGCGGAAAAAAGATCGCGACACCCCCGCCCCTCCCCCTAGCTAGCTGCGAGCTCTTGGAGGCTAATCAGTTCTTCGCCGTATTCCTCGCGTATACGCTTTTAATTTATGTATACGAGAACTTAAGTCATGATTAAGTCTCCAGAGTGCCCGGCTTCTTTTAATTAGATGACAGATGAAGCGGTGTCGGCGTCGGTGCCTGTTTTCCTGTTTTCCCCTGGTTTAAACCCCCCTCTCTGTTTAAGATGGCGTTTGAAGCCAGCAATGCACGGATTGTCCACAGCAGTGTCTTTCCTTCTCTCTGATTGGACAAAACCTGATAAATACTCATGACGTGAAATGTTGGGAAATCCATCAAGTGATCCTCCTCTGTAGTTTGAAATATACAGTATAGTTTTTTACCATGAAAACTGAATCAATAAACAACTTATTGTAAATATTTTGTTTTACAAGCAAAATCTTTCATTTCCAAACAGAGATACTGGTACTATGGGAAGTATATTTTTTAATATCTCATAATAACCCACATGTGCCCACAGATATGATGTAAACCTGATGTAACCATGTTCAAATATTAGTTTTACTGATAACTATGGTACAGCTGATTTATTCACAAGTAAAAAAAAATAATAATATTTTGCCTAATGGCCCAGGATCTAAAACTCTGGCATCACAGATTGTCCAATCAGAAAAGCAGAAAGAGCTCCATGCTCCGGATGCCACATAGGCCAATCTGTGCATGCAGCAACTGTGGACACAGCTGACAGTAGAGCCACAAAATCAGAGCTTACTGTGACTGGCAACCCACAGACCATTGTTTTGATTCAGACTGCTTTTAATAGTTAAAATTATTTCTTTGTTGAAATTCATGAAATGTATTACCAATAATAGAAAGATAGAATGTTAACTTCTATTCTTGCCATTGAGCCCCTAGCAATAGCAGTTAGAAGTCACCAATCAATATCAGGTATTAGACTGGGGCAACAGGAACACCGCATCCGTCTCTTTGCAGATGACGTGGAACTTATATTAAAAAATCTTTCAGTATCTATCTCAGCATTATCATCACTGATTTCAAGGTTTGGTAATATCTCCGGTTATAAAGTTAACTGTCACAAATCATCTATTTTGTTGCTGAATTCTTGTGAAAGGGGCAATTTGCCAAATTGTGTTCAGTGTTTCAATCTAGTTAATAATTTTACTTATTTAGTCATACAAATCAGTAACAAAATAGAAGAAATGGTTGATGTTAACTATACACCTATGATAACATCTAGTATCTCCACTATACTAAATACTTGGTCTGCTCTCCCAATTTCTCAAATTGGTAGAATCAATTTACTAAAAATGAATATATTACCTCAAATACTATATTTATTTTAGAATATTCACTTGCCACCTCCTCTTACATTTTTCTCAAGCATGATCAAAGGCCTTCTCTAACTTTATCTGGATGAATAGACGCCCGAGACTGCAGTTTGTCACTTTTATATCTACCTTATGATATGGAGGAACTACAGTGTCCTAATTTCTGATGGTATTACTGGGCATCTCAAATTAAAACTATGATGTTTTACTTCTGTTCCTACTCTCCAGCATGGAAGGGACATCATGTGCTCCTCAGTGGATCTAGCTTTTCCAGAATATTTGTACTCAGATAACTATCAATTCAATTGTAAGAAATATGATATCAGTTTTCTACAATGCCTATCAATATTTAAATCAAAATGTTACCCTTTCACATTTTAGCCCTATCTGGGATAATAAAAACTTCCTACCTGAAAGGGCAGATGGGGGTTTCAAATTTGGGGCGGAGCAGGGAATAAGACAAATTAAAGATTTGTATAACGTTCAAAGAGCTAGTAACTGGGCAGAAATTGCCCCTGCAGGTAAAAAATTTCAAACAATCCACTCAGGGGCAGTCTTTGATAATGCCTTCTCTTTCAGTTCTGGAGAAATTTCCTATTAAAAACCCATTTCATCCATCCATCCATCCATCCATCCATCCATCCATCTTCTTCCGCTTTATCCGGGGCCGGGTCGCGGAGGCAGCAGTCTAAGCAGGGACACCCAGACATCCCTCTCCCCGGACACTTCCTCCAGCTCCTCAGGAGGAACCCCAAGGCGTTCCCAGGCCAGCCGAGAGACATAGTCCCTCCAGTGTGTCCTAGGTCTTCCCCGGGGCCTCCTCCCAGGTGGGACATGCCCGGAACACCTCCCCAGGGAGGCGTCCAGGAGGCATCCAGAACAGATGCCCGAGCCACCTCAGCTGGCTCCTCTCGATGTGGAGGAGCAGCGGCTCTACTCCGAGCTCCTCCCGGGTAACCGAGCTCCTCACCCTATCTCTAAGGGAGCGCCCAGCCACCCTGCGGAGGAAACTCATTTCGGCCGCTTGTATCCGGGATCTTGTCCTTTCGGTCATGACCCAAAGCTCATGACCATAGGTGAGAGTAGGAACATAGATCGACCGGTAAATCGAGAGCTTCGCCTTTCGACTCAGCTCTTTCTTCACCACAACAGACCGATACAACGACCGCATTACTGCAGACGCTGCACCGATCCGCCTGTCGATCTCACGCTCCATCATTCCCTCACTCGTGAACAAGACCCCAAGATACTTAAACTCCTCCACTTGAGGCAGGAACTCTCCTCCAACCTGGAGAGGGCAAGCCACCCTTTTCCGGTCGAGAACCATGGCCTCGGACTTGGAGGTGCTGATTCCCATCCCAGCCGCTTCACACTCGGCTGCAAACCGTCCCAGTGCACACTGAAGGTCCTGGTTTGATGAAGCCAACAGGACAACATCATCTGCAAAAAGCAGAGATGAAATCCTGTGGTCCCCAAACCTGACACCCTCCGGCCCCTGGCTGCGCCTAGAAATTCTGTCCATAAAAATTATGAACAGAACCGGTGACAAAGGGCAGCCCTGCCGGAGTCCAACATGCACTGGAAACAGGTCTGACTTACAACCGGCAATGCGAACCAAACTCCTGCTCCGGTCATACAGGGACCGGATAGCCCTTAACAAAGGGCCTCGGACCCCATACTCCCAGAGCACCCCCCAAAGGACGCTACGAGGGACACGGTCGAACGCCTTCTCCAGGTCCACAAAGCACATGTGGACTGGTTGGGCGAACTCCCATGAACCCTCGAGCACCCGATAGAGGGTATAGAGCTGGTCCACTGTTCCACGGCCAGGACGAAAACCGCATTGTTCCTCCTGAATCCGAGGTTTGACTATCGGCCGAATTCTCCTCTCTAGTACTCTGGAATAGACTTTCCCGGGGAGGCTGAGAAGTGTGATCCCCCTGTAGTTGGAACACACCCTCCGGTCCCCCTTCTTGAAAAGAGGGACCACCACCCCGGTCTGCCAGTCCAGAGGCACTGTCCCCGACCGCCACGCGATGTTGCAGAGACGTGTCAGCCACGACAGCCCCACAACATCCAGAGACTTGAGGTACTCAGGGCGAATCTCATCCACACCCGGTGCCTTGCCACCGAGGAGCTTTTTAACCACCTCGATGACTTCAGCCCGGGCAATGGATGAATCCTCCTCCGAGTCCCCAACCTCTGCTTCCTCAACGGAAGACGTGTCGGTGGGATTGAGGAGATCCTCAAAGTATTCCTTCCACCGCCCGACAACATCCCCAGTCGAGGTCAACAGCTCCCCACCCTCACTGTAAACAGTGTTGGTGAAGAACTGCTTCCCCCTCCTGAGGCGGCGGACGGTTTGCCAGAATCTCTTTGAGGACGACCGATAGTCCTCCTCCATGGCCTCCCCGAACTCCTCCCAGACCCGAGTTTTTGCCTCCACAACCGCCTGGGCCGCCGCACGCTTGACCTGCCGGTACCCGTCGGCTGCCTCGGGAGTCCCACAAGCCAGCCAGGCTCGATAGGACTCCTTCTTCAGCCTGACGGCATCCCTTACTTCCGGTGTCCACCACCGGGTTCGGGGCTTGCTGCCACGACAGGCACCAGAGACCTTATGGCCACAGCTCCTGACGGCTGCATTGACAATAGAGGTGGAGAACATGGTCCACTCGGACTCAATGTCTCCAACCTCCCCCGAGATCTGGTTGAAGCTCTCCCGGAGGTGGGAGTTGAAGACCCCCCTGACAGGAGGCTCAGCCAGACGTTCCCAACAGACACTCACAATACGTTTGGGCCTGCCGAGTCTGTCCAGCCTCCTCCTCCGCCAGCGGATCCAACTCACCACCAGGTGGTGATCAGTTGACAGCTCAGCCCCTCTCTTCACCCGAGTGTCCAAGACACACGGCCGAAGGTCAGATGACACGACTACAAAGTCGATCATCGACCTCCAGCCTAGGGTGCCCTGGTGCCACGTGCACTGATGGACACCCTTGTGCCTGAACATGGTGTTCGTTATGGACAATCCGTGACTAGCACAGAAGTCCAATAACAAAACACCGCTCGGGTTCAGATCAGGGAGGCCGTTCCTCCCAATCACGCCCCTCCAGGTGTCACTGTCGCTGCCCACGTGAGCGTTGAAGTCTCCCAGCAGAATGACGGAGTCCCCAGTTGGAGCACTTTCCAGCACCCCTCCCAGGGACTCCAAGAAGGCCGAGTACTCTACACTGCTGTTCGGCCCATAGGTCGAAACAACAGTGAGAGACCTGTCCCCAACCCGAAGGCGCAGGGACACGACCCTCTCATTCAACGGGGAGAACTCCAACACATGGCGGCTGAGCTGGGGAGCAATGAGCAAGCCCACACCAGCCCGCTGCCTCTCACCGCGGGCAACGCCAGAGTAGAAGAGAGTCCAGCCTCTTTCAAGGAGTTGGGTTCCAGAGCCCAAACTGTGCTGTGGAGGTGAGCCCGACTATCTCTAGTCGGTAATGCTCAACCTCCCGCACAAGCTCAGGCTCCTTCCCCCCCAGCGAGGTGACATTCCATGTCCCCAGAGCCAGTTTCTGTGTCCAGGGATCGGGACGCCGAGGCCCCCGCCTTCGACCACTGCCCGATCCTCCTTGCACCGGCCCCTTACGGTTCCTCCTGCGGGTGGTGGGTCCACGGGAGGATGGCCCCACGTCGTCCTTTCGGGCTGGGCCCGGCCGGGTCCCGTGGGGAGAGACCCGGCCACCAGGCGCTCGCGATCGAGCCCCAACCCCAGGCCTGGCTCCAGGGTGGGGCCCCGGCTGCGCCTTACCGGGCGACGTAACTGGCCTCGTTATTTTTGTCGTCATAAGGGTTTGTGAACCGCTCTTGGTCTGGCCCGTCACCTAGGACCTGTTTGCCATGGGAGACCCTACCAGGAGCATTAAGCCCCCGACAACATAGCTCCTAGGATCATTCGGGCACTCAAACCCCTCCACCACGGTAAGGTGGCGGTTCAAGGAGGGGAAAAAAAAAAAAAAACATTTCAGAAAGGGTTAATTGCAGACCTTTACAGTCTGTTTAATATTAAAGTGAGTTAGTATTAAACAATCAGACTGGCACTCAGGCTTAAAACTACAAATATTAACTGAAGACTGGAAGAAAGCTTGCAAGAAAATCCACCATCAGACTGCAAATTCAGAATTAATTTTACTGCAGTATAAATGGTTGATGAGAGTATATTTAACTCCAGTAAAAATGAATAAAATAGATTCAAAGAATTCTGATACTTGTTATAGGTGTATGAAAGATAGAGGAACTCTTGTTCATTGTACTTGGAGTTGTCCATATGTGATAGACTTTTGGGAACAAGTGGTTGTTTTTCTGCAGAAAATTTTAAAAGTTGCTATTCCCCTTGACCCCAAATTACTAATATTGGGCATTTTGCCTGAGAGCATAGAGCAAGCTAAAGAGATCTTTTTAAATTTAGGTATTATATATGCCAAAAAAGTTATAACCTCAACATGGAAAACCCCTGGAAAACTTCATATTCGCTATTGAATCAAGGAATTGGCAGGAAAAACTCCCACTTAAAAAGATCTCATTAACACTTAAAGATAAAGTACATCTTTCCACCAGATATGGGATTCATTTATAGATTTGTGTCAGAAAACAGCTCTATCCCACCTGAAAGTATGAACTGTTAGTGTCTAGGTTATGAACTACAATGGCGGCTTATCATGGCATCATAAACATACTTGTATGTATGTATATATGTATGTATATGTGTGTATATATATATATATATATATATATATATATATATATATATATATATATATATATATATATATATATATATTCTAAGATGGAGGTATTTTATTTTCTCCTTTCATTGTATGTCTTTTTCTTTGTTTTGTGTTTACACTGAAACATGCATTACTATTGATTCAATAAAAAAAAAAGTTCCTCCCAAGAGAGCACAGTAGTTTGTTACAAAAAAGGTACTTTTAGGAAAGAACATTTTTATTCATGTTTCTGAAATCTACTTAATCATCATCTAACACACATAGCAAAACTAATATTTTACAGTTTTTGCCCCAAAGACTATCATTATTTTAGATTTATATATTTTTTCTTTGTTATTGAAAAATGAGAAAATAAACTAAATCTCACTGAACCAAAAACAGCTTAAATTGACAGCAATAATAGTCATTTTAAAACACAACCAATCAATCAAAAAAAAAAAAAAAGAAAAAAAAAAGAAGAAAAATAAAATCAGTGGTTTGTTTGTGATTATTGTTTTTTATTTTTTATAACAATACTGAGGCATCATTTTACAAAAAAATAAAAATAAAAAATAACACTGTAAATAGGACAATTTCTTTTGCCCTAGTGAGTGGGGTCATTTGTTGGTCTCTGGGTTAGTGAGAAGAAGTTAATTGAATGGAGCAAACAATCAAGAACATGAGGAAAGTGAGTAACTGATAATGCAGCAATGGGTTGGCTTTCAATGTAATGTAAGATGAACATACATAAAAGAGGTAAAACAGCAAAGAGGAGAAAGCAGTCTGCAAATTACACTTAAGGCACTCCACATATAGCCTGGCCAGCCGCACTAACTTTTTTCCTAAGAAAGTAGGAGATGCTAGCTGGCAGGCTACTCGACATACAAAATATTTTAAAGCATTAACAAAGTTGTGAGATTTCATTCTTTATTCTAAAAAGGCAACACAACAGTAAACCTACTTCTTACAGACTAACAGCTGTAATATTAATTGCTGAATAATGTAGCAACTCATTTTGTAATGCACATGTGCTGCACAACTGCAAATGTATGGTTATTTAAAAAAATCATTAGAATGAATGAGTCAATACTGTGAAGTGTATGGCACAAGACATGAGACATGTCTGTGAAGACTCTCATTCATTCAGGGTAATTGCATCGCAACAAAAAGTTTAAAAAGCGGTCATCTGGACTTGATTTTTAAAGTTGAAGACGTTTCACCTCTAATCCAAGCCACAAATCACTCCTTACAACATTATATCTGTCCACAACAGTCTCCTGAAACCCAAACAAAACAAACCAGTCTCACTCAGGTCTTTAACATCTGAAGGAGCTGACCAGGCTGGGGAGGGTTAACAACTGTCCCCCTCACTCCAGCTGAGGACAAAGGACTCCTATCAACCCGAAACCACTCAGGTTCTTTCATAGTCTATTTAGTCTCCTGTACCAATAGAATTTAGTTTCAGGTCTAAAAGTCCTCCTTTCTAGGAGCATATAAACCAGCTCTCTTACCAGTTCAATTTCAGAACTGAGGTAGCCTCTTGGATAAGAGGTGAGACATCTTCAACTTTAAAAACCAAGTCCAGATGACTACTTTTTAAACCTTTTGTTGTAGACATGGCACAAAAAACAGGACAATACACATTCAGCTATCTTCAAATGCTACAGCACGGTGCGTAGGGACAAATTTGCACCAATCACAATGCAGAAGACTTTTAAATGGCAAACACTCCTGCAAATGGGCCTTGAGTTTGTCTGTAGCCAGGGAGCGCAGCTACCGGTATACAGTACTGATGATGGTGCTTGTCTGCTGGCGAGAGCTCGTCTTCTTCCAAAAAGCTTTGGGAGAGACACACATGGAGTGGTGAAGAAGGAAGGGGACAGCCCCTTAGCCAGCCCGATCAATTGAACCAATCCTGGCAATCAATGGGGTGATAGATGTCGCCAGATTGCCCATTTCATCATCTCGGGGGTCACATAGGCAGAGCGGTTAGAGCTCTCACCCAGCAAGGTGGTTGTGAGATCAATCTTTTGGGCTCTCACACAATCCCTTACTCTTACTCCGACTCTGTATATCTCTGTGTCAGCCCTGCAACAAATTTGCCACTGTTCATAGTGTCCCCCACCTGAGGCCCATAGGTGCTGAAACAGGCTCCTGTCACCTGCGACTCCAACAGAATTAAGTGGAAGATGAATGAATAAACATTTCATCGCGATAGTATTTGGTGTCAGTCATATTACTTGCAAGATTTTGTGCAAAAACAGTAATTCTAATGAATAATAATTGCATAGTCATAAATTTAAGTGAATAAATGCCCCATTGTTGTCCTTTTAAAAAGCCATCTTTCTTTTTCTATTGTTATTTCAGAAGTAAAGTTGTATTAAAGCAAAGGAAACATTAACATGTAATATTTCAGCCATCTGTTGGCAATAAGGCACAGTTAAAAATAGAAAGCTATTGTGGAAGCATCATTGCTCCCATTTTAACACTTTGCTCCTTCATTTTCTTACCTCTCTCTTATATGGTTGGAAATTCATAAATTATTTCTCTGATAAAAAAGCATGTTGTGCCATATAGTGTAGTGTATCAGATTATTTGGGTCCCCTAAAACTACAAATGAAATGTGTTTGTACGTGTTGTGCAAGAGGAACAAAATTAAAATTTCCTTAGATACCCGTTGTACTTGGTTTTAGGGAATGCCTCAGACCTCTTTACTCCACATTCCCTTGTCCATCTCCCTCCTTATCCCTCCTGCCTAAACTCCTGCAGAGGGATATGAGTCCTTCTCACGTGCTTTTGTCCTAAGACTTGTTTATTTTCACTCTGTCTTGCTGTGGTTGTTATTGTGAACTGTGTGACCGTTCTGCACTGGTCCATTTTTCTTCATGTCATTTTTCTCATCCTCTTCTTCTTCATCTTCTGATAAATCAGTTTCATCCTTGTCACTCCGTTCATCGTCAACCTTTTCCTTAAAGATATCCAAAGGATAATGTTAGACAACAACCCTGCTGTGATTATTACTCTATCTACCTTCAAACGCTACAGCAAATTTAGATAGTAGACTGTAAATGAGATGTCATGCCATTTATAAGCAAATGCAATATACATATTACAATATTACATGAAGAACTGGAGTAATAGCAGTTATTCCAAATGTATTCACAAGATTTCATCAAAATGAATTCAAATCATGTTTCCACAATTATTTTGGAATTTTTGTTTCTCATCACAAAGGATAATGGAACTACAAATACTCGCAAACCATAATTAACATCATGCATCATGACATAGTGAATATGGAATATAGATTATAAAAACAATCTCATGTATACATGTTCTTTAAGATAAGATTTAGATATATGTTATTGTATTGTTGTTGCTTACATTGTTGGTAAGAAAGCGGATTGCTATCCTTATAATGAGAACAGCCCAGAAGACATGAAGACACTGTAACACCATTAAGAGGCCATTGAAGAAGTAGTAACCAAAGAAAGGTTCATAGACAGTCACTGGGTACACCCATGTGCAGTAAATAATCCTGCAATTGTAAAAATAAAACAAACAACAAAAAACAATTGCAGAATGAGTAATAATAATAATGTTTTTTTATATAGCACTTACAAAGTGCTTAACAACAAATGTTTACAATACAAAAACACAGGATACACATGTAGAAAAATAATAATAAATAAAATAAATCTAAGAGTATTATATTTTCATTTTGTGTACCTGAAAGGGAAGATGACAAGACGAGTGACGATGAAAACTGCAGCAAACACAATGAAGATGTAGTTACAGGCGTTTCTCCATCCAGCATAGTTGAACATCTTCGCAGACTATCATGAGAAAATTAACATAAAAAAATTCCAAGATACACAAATTTGAAGCTCTCTCCACAAGATGGCAGTGTTTAGTCAGCAATTTTTTTCTTTATTAATTAAATATTTTTATTATAGGAGTTTGTAGTAGAATTTTTGTTTGGTGTGCACAAGTGTTACAATTTACAATTATTACTGCTATATGTTACAATGTAACAAATAGAACAGATATTTATTCATGTGTTTTTAATAGCAGGGATTTATTTACCTCAAGCAAGTAATCAGAAGAGTCATGCACCAGCATTATGAGTGTTCCAGCGCGGATATAGTTAACACACCAGGAGAAACTGATGAGGAGAATGGTTGCAACATGATGGACAATCTGCTCCTTAAAATCCTGAATGAAAGGTGACAATGGGGTAGAACAGCATGCACTTTTAGAGAACTGTTTAAAAATGATAAAAGTCAGAATAATAGTCAGCATTTTACTTTAACATCTTCCAAAGAGGTTGTTAGGTATGTGTTTGTTTTTCAGGAATGAAGTGTGCTTTTTTTTACTAGAATTGTCTTGGACTGGGCAAAGTCCAAGTATATTGAACACATGTGTAACACAAGTCTAATGTCCACTTAGGGTCACTTTTAGATGTCAAAATGAGCTGAAAAGCTAAATGTGATGCAATAGGAACAAAAAGTATACATTTCACATAGATGAATCTGCTTACTTTACGCTTGACGTCAGAAGCCACACTGAAGAGTAGAGAGCCATAGAAGCCCAGCTCGATCATATAGTACCAATACTGCGAAGGCAGGAGAGTCTGACAAAAAAGACACAATAAATAGCAAATGCATCAGCAAATTTAGGTAAATGTCAGTAAACTAAGAAGTGGACCAAGGACATACCAACACAGGAAAGCCCTGCCACATCTCCTTCAGGTCATACAACCAGGGTTTCTGTATGGAGACATGGATGTATGAGACATCAGCATTTAACAAGCGTAAGTTCCAGCAATGGAAAAATTTGAAATAATTAAGATACCGTTCTGAGGCAGCTAAGGATTATATTATTATTATTATTAATGGTGATGGAACTTACATCAATGAGGGAGGCCAGGCCAGCAATGAAAGCAAGAAGGTAAAAGATAAATCTCCAGCTGAAAGAGAACAAACACACACGTACACACACACCTTATACTCAGTCAATGAAAAAAATTACAAAAGGATCTTTTTGCTTTATAAATATCTCACAAAATACATCCAAGATGAATAGAACCACACTTTTTTGTTCAGCTACATTGCTAGTGTTAAAAGCAGGACACATAGTCAAAACACATATTCAATAACAATAGAAGGTATCAGACAATATCCTCTAGTTAATATCCTGTGCCAAAACAGACGGCATCATCTTCAGCACTAGGACAGGTGGTTCCACAGACAACAGTGGTTAACAGTACGAAAACAATGCCAAGAGCAATATCTGTGTGTTGATTCAGAGAGAATTGAAGTAAAGGTAAATGTAAAGCATTAACATGTTACATGCAGTAAAATCAGAGCGCACACACAACAGACACCAATCTACGGTCTACTCCATGGACATGCTAATTTAAAGAATAATTCTAGTAGTTGAAATTTTTTTATTCATTTAAAGTTTCCAAATGTACTACTCCAGTGGTGTAGCTTGTCTATCCAGACCCAGTCATTCTCGTAGTAATGTGGAGTGGGTCTGGAACCCCTCATTCATACTTTCATTCCCTCCTTCCACCAAAATCCATCCTTAAATCCATTAAATGAGTTGGGCTTTATGCAATGCTTTGTTTTTCTGACTGTTCTGTTTTGTAACGATACAAACTGCATTTGTATAGTTACTAAGGCATATGTTGGAAGTAATGCCCTGAAATTCTGCTCCCAGGAAATTCAACAAATAGTAATTCCATTTTAGTTACAATGTGGGTATTGAGACAGTGAAAATGTAACTTGTAATACTATTAACTTTCACTGCAGTCAAAAGTGAGAAACATAACAGAAAATAAAAAACTGAACAGAACACTCCATATGATCTATGCATTATGGCCTTCTGTCTGCTACTGTATAAAGCCATTGTGAGTGCTTGACAAGATATTTTCTCCCAGTGCCATGTTGTGAATGCTGCCAGCTGACACTTGCTGTTCTCAGTAGTCTTTTATTATGAGATGATTGTGTGTTGGTTTAACCTGTCTTGTGCTCAAACATAAAAATAACCTTTGGTGGTGACAGACCCTCTGCTCCAGAGGCCCAGTTCTAATGAGCGACTGGGAGATGTGTGGATGAGAACTTTAGGGGAGTGGCAGCAGTACAATGAGACAGTAATTAAAGCTTAGTTATGATAAATAGTGCCTAGTTATTTCCACATAAACTCAATGACCTCATGAGTGATATGTCTGGTGCAATTTACCTGGCCTCTCTGAACTTTTTCAGAAGACTCGGTCTGTCCTGGTTTCTCCGTCTCCTGAACCATCGCTGCACTTGTCGATCTGAACATCCAGTTTGCTTGCAGAGACTCACTATTGAAGTCTATAAACACAGCCCAAAAATAAAAAGTGTTTCATAGAATTGTCTCTGTGTGTGCATGCATATACATACCTGTGTGGGGTTTTTGGTTATGTTACAGTAGTAAAACTCTAGTGTGGGATTGTGTGGTGCTTTGAGCCGCACTGTCTCTTTAACGCCGAGTAGAGAAGCCAAAGGTGTAGCCACTGTTCTGTAATTATAGAACAGGACAACTGAGATACAGAGACAAGAAGAGACACTTTAAAAATCTTTAGATTAAATACATTAAGCACAACATAATAATAAAAGTACGGCTATTAGGGGTACTTTAATGACTAATACAAAAGATTTAGAAAGAGGTGAAAAGCAACATTTGTAAAATGTTCTATGGTTGTTCAGATCTGGTGTCAACGGACTAGCTAATGACTTTTAGAGCTCCTTTAACCTGTTAAGCCCTGAGGCCTTTTTCCCGAAAAAATTCTATATCTACATTTATTAAGATTTTACTTAGCATTTACTAGGTGTACATAGCTAACCTTGGTAGCAAATTAATTGGTGGACTTTGGGGATTACTGTGGAAGAGAAATAATGTTAATAAATTATATTGTTTGACCATAAATTGAGGTTGAAATGGATTATTCTAATTTCCACCTGAAAAAAAAAAACACATATTTGCCTCCAAAAAAGCCTTTTTCCTTCCTGTAGTGAAGCAAATAACAACATAAATTGAAAATTTCACATATCTTGGTCTACTGCAGCAAAATTTGTGCCAAATAAACAAAGTAATGGAAAGATATAAATGTTTTATTTTTAAAAAATCCAGGCAGAATCCAACTGTTGAATAGAAATTGAAGTAGATAGTTTTGTTGCCACGAATTGTCCGAACACGAGGATGTCAAACATGTGTGTGTCAGCCATTGTATCTCCCCGCTATGGTCCGAACAAGCGGACGCAAGGGGGCGCGGAGCCCCGTCGGGCTCTATTCGGATTTAAGAGGTTAAGTCAGTCTTCTTCTTTTTTTTATTATTATTATTAAGCAATTTTTTTGCTTGGTTAAGAAAACCCAAAATCAGTATCTTATAAAATTGCACATATTACTTAATCATCACAATTAAAATAAATGAATAATAATGCTTGAAATATTTCACACGGTGTGTGCTAAATCTACATATGAATTTCAATTTTTGAATTGAACTACCAAAACCATTTCACTTTCCCTTGAGAATGTATTAGCAAGGGGCAACATAAATCTATTTGTATTTGCAGACCAGTTAAAAATTTTTATTCTGGATCTAGTCTGTGGGCCTTTTTGTTTGACATGCGGTGAAGTCTTACATGAGTTTTTTGTATTGTGATTATTGTTCTGGCATGTCATGTCTCATAATGCAGCCTTTTGGCCAGGTTGTCATTGGAAATGACAACTGGTTCTCAATCGACCTTAACCTTATCTGGTTAAATAAATAGGTATGGTATGTAACAGGACATGTCTAAAGGTCAGAATGTTAAATTATATATTTACTGAATTAAGCCTGGCATAAAGACTCCTGTCGTTCTAAACAAAATGCAGATACAAATTGAAAACAAATTACAAATAGACTGACCTTTCAAAAATTTGTCGGATAATGAGGAATAAGACTGCAATGGGGAGAGCCACCCACAGGTCCTGGGCCTTGGCATATACCCGTCCATCTCGATCCTCTAGGTCTGCCCAACCAAGGCCTTCTGGAAACCACAGCCGCTCCTGCCAGAACCACTCACTAAACTCTGACAGCATTCTGAAATACATGGTACACTTAATAAACAAACTGCTTTTTTGGACCTGAGAAAGAAAATATCAGTGTGCAGTATTGGACCGCTCAATACAGCGCAGATTCATCCTTTATGCAATATAGGCAAATGCAATATCAATAGCATATAAGAACCTAAATGTAGTATGATCTTCCATCTGACAGAAATTTACACTTTCAAAAAAGTGTCTGGAGCCTTATATCAAATTATAACCAAGAAGGTTTCAAAACAAGTCTGGACTTGTTTTTTAGAGTTGTGATTCAGATACCCTGGATGGCTGAGAGTCGTCACAGACATACAAATTCAGTCCTACATTTAAACCTATTTTAGTCTTTAGTTAAGTTGATTTAGCCCCAGTTTTGTCCAGTGATTCCCAAGCTTAGAATTATTTCCATTATCAATATAAAAATAAATATGATGACTGTAGCATGGCTGTGTGACTTTCAATAAGCAACAAAAGAGCTGACCATACTGTGGAGGCTCAGAAAAGGTCTAAAAGAGTACTACGAACAACTGAACAAATCTTTTCCTTCAAGCTTTCAACAGCAGCAGACAGCAGCTGCAAGAGTGGGGTTTTCCTCTGAGAGCACTTGTATGAACATTTCTGCTTCTAACTTTAGGGAGTGGCTCAGAAATGGGGCTATAGTGGTGAGGGAGCATCTGAGGGATGTGAGCCATGTTCAGTCCATATGTGCTGGAGTCCCCCCTCACAGATACGGCTACTCCACTCCCACTCACTGCAGCTGTAAATGCCAGAGCCCCCAAAACTGTGCCACCTCCCCTTCCAGCTCCACCCTGCTGCTCTCTTAATAAATCAACAAGGATTCCCCTTTTTGGCCCAGAGACACAAAACTGTCTGTGTAATGCTCGACAACCTTCCTTTGGACTGAAAAATGTGCATATGATTGTACACTGATAGAACACATAAAAATGGCAGAGTACAGAAAAAAAGCTCTTTTATGTAGTGTTTCTAGATTTTCTGAATTATTCATGAGAATTTTATCTCAGAAAAGCTAAAAGGTTATGTTTCCAAATTTTGAGATTTTAAACACATTTTAAAAACAATTTAATTTTCAGCTACCAATTTAATGTTAATGTTAAGTAATATCAGACCAAATCTTATTAGGGTTAAGGACTCTAATCTTTGATTTGTCAGTTTGCCAGAATGGACCCATAAAGTTGCTGACTGGTGTGGTCCCAGAAACATTGTCATGGATGAGTGAGTCTGTTATTTTCCACATCATGTCATGTTAGTCATGGCTTCTGTTTCCTGTTGCAACAGCACGACCGACTGAGCTTTGGACTCTCCTGTCTCTCCCACCCGTCTCTTCCTCTCTCTCTCTAGAGCTCCTAACACAGGTGCTAAATGGGTAATGTGACATGTTTTCTCCACTGTTTTCTGCCGAACTCTTTCACTTCACTACACACAAGTCTTTTTTTGGATCTTGTGGTCTAAGGATACAAATACAAACAAATGTAAAAAAAAAAAACTGTATTTTTTTGTTTTTAAGCAATTATGTCCATTGTTTGACAGAACTTTGGCATCTGAGAAAATATTTTTAGATTAATTAGCTGAGATCATGCTATGAATTCAACATATTTAAGGACCTTTCTCCAACTCTACATTCTATTGGCCCATATGATCATATGACCAGACTCTGACCATTTCAAAGGTCCAATAAAAATAACGGATGCCTCTGGTAGGGGAGGGAAAAAGGAAGTTCTTCTTGTCTCTCTCTCTTTCTCACTGTAAATATTACAGGGATGTCGTGATTGTAAACAGAAAGGGAGCTCGAGCCAGGCACAGCCTCCCTCCAGCTGTTACTCATATCCCAAAGATTTAAAAAAGCAGAAAAATCAAGTGGAACACTCCAGAAGATGATCAGTGCAGACTGGAACCTGGTACAGAGCCAGATAATATTTAAGGAATGTAAACATGACATGGAAATGCCATCATAAACATCCCCGCTTCACTGTTTTCACTCTGCAGATCCATATCATGCAGCAGTGACCTGATTTATTTATAAGAAGGAAATGTTATTTACATGAGAACAAAGGTTTGTACTCTATGAGCCACATAAACACACCATATGCTTGAAGTTGTGCACCTATTTACTCACATGCATCTACAGTTTATTAAGCTTCAATGACAGATGAATCAGACCAACACACTACACACAGACACACACACACAATAAAGGTGAAAAACTAGACTTGTGCATCTCCATTGTAGATAATATTGTAGCAGTATGTAAGTAGTGTAGTAGTAACCTGCAGATGCCATTTAAAGAAACAGACTAAAATAAATGCACATTTCGTGGGGTGAAGTGGCCCTTCAGCAGACTGGCATACTTTCTACACAGGGCTCTTTAGCCGTAACTCAGGTCATGCCTCGGACATTTAGAGGAAAAGCATCCTGATGGTGAGTCATTCAAATCCCTCACATTTTAGGCATTCCTGCTGCCCCGTGGTCTGACACTCAGCTAACTGTATGTCCTCATCCAAAGAACAGTGATTATCAGTGCTATCAAATCTAACTAAAAAAAGATAAACTGATAGCTAAAAATAGTAAGCTGCCATGTCTAAGCCACTGTGGCCCAGATGAATTATTGATGTGAAGATTCAATCACGACTCACTAATTTGACTAGGCCTGTTAAAGAGGTGTGAGCATATGATTGTCATGTTGGTTATTCATTGCTGCAAGCCAGGGCTTGCTGCAAGCCAAGCCCCCCTTTTAAGGAGTACAATTCCTAACTTTAGTCAATTAGACTAACCCCTGAGAGTCTACTCCTTCCTTCTATTAAGAGAGATGCTATGAACATAACATTTAAGCACTCATGTACAAAGACAAAATTCTAGTCCTTAGTTATGCCATTATTGACAACTATTAGACTACTGAAAACTACTAAGATGCGTAATAGCTGGAAAATAAATGAAAATCCACAATTCAGTTTTAATGTCTTAAACTGTGTTCTCATAGGTCTAATTCAAATTTGAAATGGTCTCATTATTACAAGCCTAAATTTTAAACTAGATGTTGTTGAATGAAAAATAACTCACTTATTTGCCAGCAAGCTGAAGCTATTATCAATGATCTTATGTTGCTAAATGGTTTATAGTCATCTTATCTTCATTGGTGACATTCAAGTCTCTCCATTATCAACATAATACACAAGCTATGGTGCTGATAGTCACGTGGAGGCTGTAAAATGCAACCGTACACCACAATTATGGTTATAAATTGTCAACAAACTGTTCTTTACTGCAGCAAACTGTGGCGGTTTACTCACATTAGTGTTGGTTTTGTGATGTGGGTGTCACTTCGCTAACTAACCTAAGATCAAGCAAGCAGCCGTTTGCTAAATTTACAACCCTATTGTTTAGAAGAATATTTAATTTAGAAGTTAAAAAAACAAAAAAACAAAGTGCCCTGTTGTTCTTTAATTAAGCAATCCCTACGTGTGCGTAATGACGTCCGAGCACAGTCAGGATGCAGTGTGCGCCCACCGCTAACACTCAGTAAACGGATACAGTCTACAGTCGACATGAAAGTGAAATTGTACTTACTTGGCTTTGTGTTTCTCCCCGTAGTGTAGCGTAAAACTGCTTCTAGATTATTTTTTCTCTTTTTATCTAAATCCACCGTCCCTGCAGCAGCTAGCAAAAAATCTAACGGTCCGCCTGTGCTCAGAAGGGCGCAGTCTGGTCAAGTTTAGTCTCCACACTGCTTTTTACATCTTTCCATTTAGTACAAAGTTTTCTTTTCTTTAGATAATGAGGGGGCGAAAACAATAGCCACAAAACCCTTTAAGATGCTACGATGCGGGCGGTAATGGCTGTCCTCGCAGACCGCAGGCTGGATGTTTTCCTCCTCTGGCTGTTTGGCCTCGTGTGTCCCGGAGTCGGCAGGGTCTGTCTGAGTGTATGGCCGGCCAGTGGCAGAGGTCGGGCCGGCTGCTGGAGAGCGGACCGAAAGCAGCACACAGAAGAGGGAGGAGTGAAGGATAACGGAGAGGGAGGGACACTAAATGACGCGCGAGCACATGAGGAAGCTTTTGGCTCGTACACACACCGCACACACATCCACGTTTTGTTTCCGCTCAAAGAAAACTCACCCTCTTCTCCCTCCAAAAACGAGGTGGGCTAATGGGTCACAGACTCCTGCAGTCTGCTTCAGGCTATGCGCACCATCACATCCCTTTCCTACACGCCAAGTAGTATATTTGCGCTATGCATAACCTTTACATTTTTTTGGAACAATGCGTATAAGTTTAAAAGCAGTGCTACTGATCTTGGCTCGCTAAATGGTAAACGTGTCAAACTTCATTAAAACACTTTTCTTTTTTTCTTTCTTTTTTTTTTAACATGCCCCTCAGGGAGGCGTGCTTGTGACCCATGAACGCATGAAGAAGCAAAGATAATATAAAAAATAGGCCACAACATGACTTTTAACTTAACAAACAACTCCTACAAATAAATTATTAAATTGACAATAAAATATTAAGGGACCAGAAGACAATGATTAGGTCAAGACATATGAGACTAAAAGTGCTCAGCAAGTGGTCATTGTACAAGTGCATAAAGGCTGTATACTTCATCTTTTCGACATAGCCTACGTCAATGTAGTGCTGTGTGGAGGCCAATTACGGTTTTCTGAAGAAGTTAAGAATAAGTTAACTTTGATACAATAGGAAAGACACAATTGTGTCGTTGTCCCAAAGGGAGGAGAAATTACTGGAGCCTTATTTTCAGTGATAACACAAATAGAACATTTACTTACTTACTGATAAATAAGTAGCCCACTCCCTAATGAATATAACAGATAAGGCCTCAGCTTATTCATTTAGGGCTGGGGAAAATTGCGCATCACTAACGCCATCTTCTGGCCACTTAAGGCATACTATATTAAAAATAAACAAAACCACAACTTTTAGTATGATACTTTTTATTTAAACTTAAAAACAGAATGGATCAAAAACAGGATTCAATAAATTAGAAATAAATATAATTGTTGTAATAATTAATACATACATTATAATTCCTCAATGGCAAGAGTCTGACAGAAACAGGCTCTCAAAATGTTTGTACTATAAAATTCTAAAATCAAAATATAGCAGCCTGTTCAAAACCCTTCTCCCAATAAACAAAGTAATTAATAAATTAGTAAATAAATAAAAAATACTTCAAATATTAAAAGCTCCCGAATAAAAGTGCAGTCCCCCCACCCCCTCACCCCACATTTTACCTAAAATCTAAGTAGAAATTTAAAATAGAATGGTGATTTGCCACTTTACAATTCGGAATGTAATATCCTTTTATGAGGATGATAGCGGTTTGTCCAATAATAATAATAATAATAATAATAATAATAATAATAATAATAATGAAGTGTCTGTTCAGGGTTTGTCTAAAGTTGTATTATTTTTGCATTTTTCTTGTTTTGATTTTTTAAATGCTGCTCTTTGTAATCTAAATTATTTACAGGTCATTAGGATCCTCTCCCAAGTCTTTCTAACCTACACTTGTAGTTGCATTTTTTGTATTTTCTTAATTTTTAACTATGAAACATCAGTCCTTCTATATTTGTCATGTAATAGACATAGTATAGACATGTTCAAGTCTTGTGGAGTGATACATCAGCATTTTCATCAGTATCTTTTATACAAACCGTATCATAACTGTACTTGGCAAATTCCACTCAGACCATGGTCAAACCACGAACTGGGCAACCTTGCATTTGTGTGTTAGCAAGTTTGTGTGTTTGTGCACTTTATGTACATTTGTATATATTGGTCCTGTATCGATAGCTTCAGCATGGGGAGTGCTAGTGTCTGCATGAGCTGCACTGTGTGTATGAGGCCGTACTCCTGGGATGCTCTAAGGTAGCAGGCAGTCTGAAAGCACAATGAACCCTGGGATTCTTCCTCCAGTGGACTCCAAAAGGTCACCTGTGAGCGCAGAAGGAGAAAGAGATGGGGGTTGGAGGGAGCAGCACATAAACAGAGAAAGAGGGACAGAGGAAAGGACACATTAGAGTACTGTTACAAATACATTATATATCATCTGACCAAACATGCCCCAACAAAGAATGCTTAACTTTTAACCACCATCAACAATCTTGAAGCAAACTGCACCCTACAGTCCTAACCTCTGCTTCATTTGGGGTGTAACAGCAATAAATCATGTTGCTGGAACACATACACAAAGTGCCTGGACCATGCATTCAATATAGTGAAAATACATTATTCCCTGGTACTTTTGTTTTTTGTGTATTAAGAACAAGATAGCGTTTTCAGTGACTATTAGCAAGTGCTGTATTTATGTGCCTTAGATAATTGCAAGCAAACACTACAACATGCATTTCCTTCTGGCATTTGCAGTATAGAAATTCTGGGTGATTGTAAAATGGGAAATAGGATGGCAAATGTTTTAGAAAGTTGAATAATTTATATAATCATTATTTAATTGTTATTAAATTGGCCAGTGAAACTACTATTCATTATGCAGTAGAGTTGCAAAGGACTATATAGAAATTCATTATTTATGTCTATGCAGGAAGACTAAGTAGCAGCTTCAATTTGTATTGTTTAAGCATAAAGTTTAATGTCAGATATGTTGTCTATTTCTCCCAGAATTCCTATAGTTGAAGGCTGTTCTCCAGTAAGCAAGAGGCACTTGTTTGTTTTCCATCATGACAACCACATACCCTTTACCTTAAAATCACAAGCTAGAGAGGTTAGACAGAGGAGGTCAGGATGGAGAGAGGCAATTCGTTTAGGTAGGATAAGTAGAAGAACATAAGGGGAGCAGAAAGGGACAAGAGCATGTAAGACTGGGAAGTAGGAAGTGAAGTAGGGAGTGCAGTAAAGAAGGAATTGCCACAAAGCAGTGACAATAAGACACAAGGAAATGAAAGTTAAAAAAATAAATAAAAGCTATTTGAAAGTGTATAACAAATCAATCTCTGCCTATCAGAATACAGCTCAACTAAATCCATGCTTGACCAAAATGCAACATGTTTTAGCCTGTAACACTACATTAATAGCTTTAATGATTAACTACCTTTTTGCTTTAATTTTTGTTTTATTTTGTAGATGCTGTATGATGGTTAACTGTAACACAACCAAGTTTCCAATGGTATATAAAATCTTATAATCATGCATGTTTTACTAGTTTAAGTTAAGTTTTTACTATCTGTTTACTTCTCACTGTTTTCTAAATAAGTAGGCCGCAGAGCTCCTCTCTTCACAAACACCAATACAACAAGAATAGCGCTTGCGTATTACACACTAACAGTGTAACACAGACACATATACAGAGATGTCCACGCTCACTACTTTACCCAAACAGTTTGTTCAAATCATAATGACACCAAACAGAACACTACAAAGACTGATCAAAAACAAAGCTGCAGAATAGCATAGCATTACTTCAGAATTGATCAATTATGATACATGAATTATGTAAATGAAATATTAAATCAAATCAATTTATTCAGAAAAGTCCCGACTATTGACAGTTATTGATCAGTATGTGCACAGGTCAATACAAAATAAAGTCACAATGCACCAAACACAGTTTGTGGTCACTACGGCAACAGGACATGCAGGTCAACGCATGGCTGGTTGCTGAGGTGACAGAACAAAAATTTTGCCAAGGGCAACCAACACAGGCAATCAATCGCCACAGCAACCCAAACACAGGCCAACCAATCAACTTACAACAATGTGAGAGGAAGGGGGTCAGAGCTTTATCGGTCACTAGGCAACCATTGCCATAGCGATGGGTCCTCATGAATTATGATTGAACAGGAGGATCTTGGGTGAGGTAAGTTGCAGTATCAGGAAAAGATGAAAAAAGCAGGAAAGAAAATAAATAAGATTGAAAGATTCAAAATAAAATAAAAAATAAAAAACAATATTTTAGTCCTCTTATGACTATAGGTGATAAGGCTCTTTCGAGTAAGCAACTGCATTTTATGCAATAACTCGCGCTACCCATTAATTACCATAAATGGGAGCTCTAAAGCTGCGCATCCTCTTTCTCCATTATTTTTCTTTTCTGTTCTACATCATAAAACATCCATCTTTTAAAATTTTGATCCTCATACCTCCTTTTATTTCTTCTTTCTGTCTCTATATTTCACTCAGTATGGGCGGTTGGCATCTTTGGGCCTTTTCAGCTGCACTTTCAGTCTTTTCATACCGATCTGGAAGCCATTCATAGCTTGGATGGCAGCCTGAGCACTGGCAGGGTTGTCAAAACTTACAAATCCTGAAAAATAAAAACAATTAGCATTGAGACAAAACAATAGAGATGTTATACAATTTAAGCAATGCAATTAAAATCAGTGTGACCTCTGCTATAGAGAATACAAAGCCTGCATGTCTTAGTATGTAAATAAACCATGACCATATTTTGTCCTCCACAAGACCCCTCCCTCTCTTTCATTTGTCCTTTCTTCTGTCTGACACACCTGTCCTTTCCTCCCTCTTTTATCCAACTGATTGTCTCACCAAAGCATTTGCTCTGATTTGTGGCGCGGTCAACAAACACCTTCGCTGAGATGACATTGCCAAAGGGGAGGAACATCTGCAGCATCTCAGAGTCACTGAATTCCTGGGGCAGGTGGTAGATGAAAATGTTACAGCCCTCTGGACCTAAGATGCACACAGCATTAGAAAGAGAGAGAGATAAATCATCCCAGGCTTTATGAAGCAGCTGACAAAAAACTTTAAATAAGATCATGGGACGGCGAGGTGTGTCCCGACTTAGACAGGAAGTTGCTTCACCTTCTCGCTGCTGCTGTTGCTGGGGCTGCTGGTGTTGCTGGGCAACCAGTGTTGGCTGCTGGGGGAACGGCTGCCCAACCAATCCGTATGCAGCAGGGTATGCCGCTATTGGGAGAGAGAAGACAGTAACATCATCTCATTGGGTAAAAACAACAGGTGGCAACATAGGAGTGACCAATGGAATCGTTATGTTTGAACCAAAACGTCTGAAGGTGAAAACAATTAAATGTAACAGTCGGTTCAGTGGAGCAAGTCAAACAATAACATTGTAGGACTGAGACTGACATTAGAGTATTAAAGGAAATTAATTACGGGTACAGATGGTGATACTGAATCATTGAGTGTATTATGAGTCTGTAAAGAAAAGTCACATTTGTTATAAAACAAGACAAATGATTACATCTGTGTTGCCTAGATTTCTTATAATGTTGTTTTTATGGCAACTGGACTTGCTTTTTTCTCAAATAACTTGACTTCTCTGCTCTGCAAGTATACTGAGACAGTTCTCTGAAGAAATCAGACTATAAATGGACAATGAGCATAGTCGGAAAATGCTCTCTATGTAAATGTAGTCAATGAGTGTTACCTCAGAAACCATATGATGCATATATTGTATCCTTTTGCCCATTACTGTCATAATTTAGAAACATAAACTAAATGTACTTTGTCATTCATCATCTGTGACTGCTTGTTGGACATGTTGCATTTGTTACAGCCACAAGTCAAGCTGATATTTTTGCAAACACCAACCTGTGTAATGTTGCATTCCTGCGTATGCCTGTTGTAGGGGGTCCAAGGCTGCAGCTGGGCTTTGGGCTGTGGAAAGAAATGATAAGCAGTTTCGGTAAACCAAATAACTTAATGGCTTGGCTTATACATAATATCAGCAGCCACCTTATGCTCTTTTAAATACCTTGATATGGATGAACCCCATTGGTATACAGTGCTTCTGTTGCTTGTTGTCCATTGGTTGGGGGAGGAACACTACTGTAACCATTTACTCCTATTGGTGGAGGAAGAGTTGGCACAGGTGTTGCTGCAATTGTCGGTGGGGTGTTTGTACCTAGACACAGACATCAGACACTCTATTTAACCGTTATAAACATTTCTTCTGTTTTATTTGCCTCTCAATACTCTTGAGTACATATGTTTATAGGAGGTGTGTGATCTTGCTTTACCCGACGACGGTGTGATGGGTGTAATGGGTGTGGCAATGATTCCATTGGCATTGAGGGCTGCCATCTGCTGCATCTGTACGGCTGCAACTGTTGCCACAGGAGACAAGTACGCTGACTGGGCAACCAGAGCCTGCTGTTGAACAAGCTGTAGACAGGGAAGGAAATAGAAGAATGGTTAGAGGAAATGAGTGGAAGGAGGAAGAGGAGCAAGACAAGAGTCAGTTAAATGGACATGGGAAACAGGGAGAGACAAAGAGGGAATAGGGGAGGAGGGGACAAGGAGAGGGAATGATGGAGGAACAGATGAATAGAGATCTAATTACAGTGCCATTATGTCCTGAGTCAGTGGGTTAATGCTTGTGTGTTGCGGGAAATCTAATGCCAGATGACGTATGTTCTGTTGTCTGGGTATTAACATTAGCCCCAATTAGACCACTGATACCCTCTTCAAACTTATTACATCCTTTCATAAGCACAGCAGTCCTCTTATGAACTTGTGGTATGATTTTGTGTGGTTTTGTGTATTTGTATATTTGTGCATGTGATGCTTGCCTGTGCATTGACTGCCTGTGTGTAAGCATTGTAGGTGGGGAAATTCAGGGTCATTGGGCTGAAGATGCCCAGCTGAGAGGCCACTTGCTGCATCCTTCGCAGCCCCCGCTCCTTCTCTGTGTCAGCGAACTTCACCACCAGGCTGGATGAGGCACCCTATAAAGACAGAGATTAACATAGGTTTACACTGCAGTTACAAGTGATGTGTGTCATCTTTTAGTGTTAACGGGACTTAGCCTACTTGTTTATTAATTCATTACATTTCTCTATCCATTTAATCCTTTTATGGGACACAGGGGACACAGGGTGGTCTCTGAACAGGTCTGGTACATTATTACTTACAGATCCTTTAAGAGTCTTGTGGCCCACAGCTGTAAATTAGTTCATGTTATATTGCTTAGTCACATGAAGTGAACTTACAGGCATTGTGCGACTCCCATGCAGGCTGTTGATGGCTGCTTGGGCTTCAGCATGAGACTGGAATTTTACAAATGCACATCCTGGTACAAGAGGAATTAGTTAGAACAGTTAAAACCACAGGCACACAGAAGAAGAAAAATACTAGAGCCTATGTATTTTCTTTTTTCAATTACCTTTGCTGGTGCCGTCTGGTCCTCTCAACACAGTGCACTCATCTATGCTGCCAAATGGTTCAAACAGCCTTCTGACATCTTCATCACTCTGTTGCTTTCCCAACATGCCAACAAACAATTTTCTGTCCTCTGAGAGACCATATAAGAGGAAAGGAAAATTAAATTAACTCTCCTTATGGATGTGTAGAAGTCCAACGCTTCAAGTATGCACTACCACTGTTCTCCACCAGGGAGCAGTGTTTACTACAGAGTTGGGTAATTAAGAGAAAAGAAAGAAATGTGTGGATTGAACAAGAGCATGCGTCTGTCTCACCTCCTCTGCCCTCGCTGTCAGCTGGCTTTACCTGGATTGGCCGATTCATCTGTAAAACCAACATAAACACAGATGGTCAACATAAAAAGTGTAAAAGATTATCTTGAAATACAGTTCTCATGCGGTAATAAGTAATACATAATTCATAATATTTCAGAAAGAGGAACAGTGCATTATCATCTCATTCATTCGTTAACATGTAAAAAGAGTTAGTGTGTTGTGGTGTGTGAGTGATAAATCGGGGTTAGAAAGTGACAGGTGCTTCTAACTCCTTTCAGTTAGTCACTTCAGTGTCAACACACACGGCACCTTTCAGGCTATGATGTTACATACACAACACAGATTGGAGTATGAGGGGGGATTGAGAAGTGACGGGATTAAGAATGCAGGCCAACTGATCGGGATTACAGAAGAACTACGGATTAGATGAGCGGCAATTGTAGACTGAGATAAAGATAAGACAGAGGCAGCAAATGTAGCGGGAATGACATGACAAGTGTGTACAAGGGAATAGGTGCAGTCAGCTAAAAATAAAAGGATGGTGAACGGGAGACTGAGATAAGCCTGAGGGACCCCACCTGACATTGACCAATTAAAAGGGCAGGTGCGGGGTCTGAAAGAAGTAAAGAAAGACATGGGAATGGTGTAGGGAAACACTGACAAGCTAGACGAGTGGGATGATGAAAGGAAAAGCTGCCCCTGAGAGAGTGATTGAGGAAAAAATTGAAAAAATGGGCGCGAGTTAGTCGTGACTTGTTTGATGTACAGACGTCACGACTACAAAAAATTTAAAACTGCAACTTAGATAAATGTATGCACAAATATCAGCCTCAATGCATGTAAGTAGTATGTAGAACTACATAGACCAAAAGCAGTCTATGATACAGAGTGCTTAGTCATACTGTAGCACTGAACTAATTAGTGTTAATGCCATAGCAATAGGATGTGAAGGGAAAGGGCTGCAGAATGGTAGAGATGAAAACAGGTCAAAATTACAATAAAAAAAACTAGTATGGTATAAACGAATAAAGGTTAAATAAATTATTTTTTTAAAGCTGTGTTAAAAACTTGCACAAGTGGCCATACCAATGTTGTGTTAATTAATTTGATGTTTGTTAATTGAGCTCAGTTGCTGAGTCTGATTTTACTGTACATGTTTGAGGTAATGGACTACTCCTTATTACTGCTATGCTAAAAACACTAGTCAGACGTTGACATCTACCCTATTAATCAAAAGCTTTATACATGATTTGACACTGACTTTTAAAAACTTTTGAACAATGGTAAATTAATTAGCTGTACATTTCATCAAATAAGAAAAAAGGTGATAAAGTGCAGAAAAATAAGGGACAGGAGTAGAGAAAACAGAGGAGAAAGGAGGGTGGGGTAAGTGGAAACAGAGAGCATGAGAAAGAAGAATGGAAAGAGGTCCCAGTGGGGTGTTAAGGCAATGTAATGAAGCTGGTAATTGAGGAGAGGGCAGAGCAGAGAGAGACTGATCCATACGTTTGATTAATCAGCTCTTAGCTGTCACCACAAAGCTATTGATCTAAGGCAAGGCCATCTTGCTCACTCAAAGGCGTACAGTTGAAAACACACAGTCAGACACATGCGCATCCATTAAAACTCCACGCTTTTATTGACTGCACTTGTCAGTATAAACAATAACTTAAAGCGAATATACAAACAGTTCACCCTAACTGACTCCTATGACCTTGTGTTTACGGTGTGTGTCCATGCATGTTCACAACCTGTCCATCTATCTATCATATCCTTGTCCTGCTGTTATTGCTGTCCATCCACACAGCCATCCATCTTGCGCAATCAACTCATCGATCAGTCCAGTCTTGTTCATTGATTTTGGGCCGTGTTGTAGAGCAGGCTGATTGTAGCAAGATTTGTGTCCACTAACCCTTTCTATACCTTGCTATCCATCCATCACTTTTTCCATTTCTTCCTTCATTAGGCCTAGTCAAGCTCATCCATATGACAGTAAAACCCACTGAACACAAATCCTAATGACTGTGAGCAAACCCTATCAGTCAAGATCTATCATCAGTGTGTGTTTGTGAACCAGCTCCTAAAGTCATTTCATAATAGTTATTGAGTAAATGTATGAAGAATTATTATGTCAAGACAGCGATGGATGAGGTATAACAGACAGTGGGCAAAAGGCTGCAGCTCCAAAGACAACACACAATGGCATAGGAAAATTGGCATGGAAACAAGCTGGTTGTCATGGCAATCGTATGACGGCAATCTGGGTAGGTAAACAAGGATGCTTGTTGCCAAGGGTGACTGCTGTGCTCCTTGGTAAACAAAGAATGGTGCCAGAAGAGAGTGCTTTGCTGCTCTCTTCAATGAAGCTCTCCTTTTGTTTGGCTAATGAACTGCAACAGAAGCAATGAGAATTAAGTACAGTGAATCTGCTTATTGCAAATTGATATGAAAATGTGTGAGAATATTGTAAAGATGTAAGGAGGTGTATCAACAGGATGAAAAGAAAAGTGCAATTGAACTCTGAGACAGCGAGAGAAGGTGAAGCTGAATCTATATTGTAGGAGAGTAATTAAGTTCCCTTGAGCCAAAGAGAAAAATGCAAATAATGTTGAGTCTCTGCTTTAGGACTTCACTGTCTTTCTCTGTCCGTCTCTTTACACTAAAACACATGAACAGCCACACACTCCTTTCAAGTCAAATTATTCTCTAATTACTCACGTTCCAATTAAGTCTTAATTAACAGTAACCATCTGCAAACGTGCCCCCATACAGGACTTGGCTTTGTACTGTAGCTGGGAATGATCCGTGGAGCAGCATACCAAGAGCCCTGACTGAGACTGACTTTCTGCCTCTGCAAAGAAAGTACATTTGTATGTAGGCAGTAGTGCAGTGAAGCATGAGGCGGGATATGTAACATATAAGCCTATGTGTTAGTGTGCATGACCACTTGCATTAAGAGGCATGTCCACTCACACACGCATGACCAGAGCTCACATGCAAATATGGCTCCATTTGCATGTTGTGGTGCCAACTCAAATATACACACTGTACATGACACAAAGTGTTGGGGGCACTTTTCCCAATGCTCCAGGCCTCTGCCCTGTCTGCACTCGGAAACAAACACATGCTACACATATACAGTTAATCTTACTCCCCGCAGTAATGCAGAGAGGATTGTGCCAGGATTAAGGGATATTAAATCCCTGGATTATCCAATCAAATCGTATTCAACCCCCTCCCCCTCCCAAACACAGTCAGTGGAACAAACCATCACTCCACATCATGAGGGTAGGGGGTAGAGAAATGTAAATGTGTGTGTTTAAGCACTGCATGTAACACAGATTAAAATACAGCGTGGAATATTATCATTGTAGATTAATTTATAGCTTGTTTGAATAGTGAAATGCAGAATGAGATGTTCCAGCAAACAACAAACTCAAACTGATTTCAGCACATCACGACAAAAGACAATAGTCTGTGTATGACTCTGACTATGACTCTCACTTCATATCTGACACACACAAAGCACACACCCTTCCCCCTTCAATCTCCCGCTGGAGCGCTCCATCCACACTATTTCACATGTCCATTTTCCAGAGTGCAGAAGAAAGGAAAACTATTTATATCCCTCCACCCCAATCTAGCACTATTCCTCCCTCTCGCTCTCATCCTCAATTCCTCTCTTTCAATTCTCTAATCTCTTCATACTGAGCTGGAGGACTCTACCTCCTCTATTTCTTATTATTTTTTTTAACCATCCATTTAATTCTCTCTATCCTATTATCTGTCAAATTCCTTCTTAGATACCTTTACTCAGGTATTGTTTGTGCCTCACAAATGCTGTTTGTGAACTGCAATGCTAGTTACATAAATATTACAAAACATATTTAAAATATGGGTGAATTTTGAGGAGATCCTTGATAAAAGTCTGCATTTATCATTCATATGTCTATTGTATTTGTTTGTTAAAAATAAATACATTGTGTACTCTTAGAAAAACTTGAGGATGTTTGTGGCTAAGGCTGCACTAAACTCTTTGGACTTGTGCTTCATTGAGATGTAGAAAGAGTGCAAGTTTAGAGGGAAGGTGGAGCAGCAGGTCTACCCCACCTCCTTTTCCTCTATCACGCCATGTTAGACTTTGCATCCCTGAGGTTACCAAGCAACCCGGCATCTCGCTCCACTCTGTCGCCTGGCAACGGGTGCCTGCAACCATAATACAACATGGAGAGTGACCCATCCCCCTGCTCCCGTCCCATCTCTAGTCTTTCTCATTCCAGTCTTCACACCTGAGAAGTCTGCCTCTCCTTCTCCACTTTATCACTCTCTCATTCTCCTCATCCCTCTTTATAGTAATGACATTTAACCATGCATAAAGCAGAACTAACCACCCTGTTGATCCATATAATGTGATGCTGTTTTCATCAGAGCCCACTGAGAGCATTCAGGATGCAGCAGTGGAGCACTCACTGAAATTTGATCCACTGGATTTAGTCCAACATAATCCAACAGCACTATCGCGGATAACTGTTAGACCTATGCACTTGGACCTTCTTTCTATTTTAGGGAGCGTAAGCCTTTTGGGAAATGAGCCTGTGAATTAAAAAGGCATCTCAAAGCCAAACAAATTCATGATTGCAAAAATCTCATATTCACTCAGATTATGTTTAGCAGAGAGCCAATGACACATTTCAGAAAGCTGACAGAGTTACAGCATTTGCCCCAATACCCAAAATTAAAGCTCAGCAGACAGCAGTATACAGTATTTGTATGTCTATAAAGACTCAGCATAGTATATGACAGTAGACCAGTGTCCACCTAATTTTATCTACTCTAACTATGGTGTTCTGATAATGTCAAATCTAAGGTAATCTAAATATAAGAACTAATGAAAACAAAAATAAGACGTAAGATTTCAAAATCTAGTCAATTGTTGTCTCAATAAATCAGCATGCATTACTTTTATATAAAAAACAAACACTAAAAATACAAAGATAGCAGGTCAAATGTGCACTACAGTGGACATAGTTCTAACAGCAGATGTATATTGCAAGTCCTGCGTAAACACAAGAACAAAGCGGAAACTACGAAGCTCTTTGGGCCAGGCCTGAAGCTCATTGTGCTGTCTTGTGCTGTCAGAGCAGCCAGAGAGCAGCGCTCATCCAGCTCACCTCACAGTACACGCTGCACTGCCCCGAGGTCTGAGTACAAAGGCAATTATGTGGACAGCACAGTGAAGTGTGGCTGAAGAGACGACCTGGGAGCGGAGGTCGTACCCCAGGTGCCTCTAATGTCTTGTCATGCTCTTGTCTGACTAATCACACACACCAGTGGCCCCTCTGACAGATGTCTCTGTTTAGAGTGACAGAAGTGCACCCTGACTCCCTCCCACTTCTCCTCCACCCAGAAAACCCTCTTTCATTCGCCCAGCACCCGCCTACCCCTCCTCCACGCTCATTATGGCAAACTTTTGTCTTGTTTCCTCCTTGTCTTAAATCCTCTCCTCCCCTGTCTCACCCTGCCCCCTCTCTGTCCATACAGTTCCATTCATGGCTAAGCTCTCCACAGCCGTCTTCTGCCACTCCAGACCCCTGTTTTTCATTTAGCCCATTCACACACAATGGGAGCCCCTCACTCATGCCATATAAACATTATAAACTGAAATTAGGATTGAGGCTTGCCATTTTTCACATTTTATTTTTAGCTTTTAAGTCAATAAACTCTCCAGGCTACCACAAAGGTACCCCAAGCCTGTAAATTGTATACAAGCCAACTTCAATTTTGACCCAAGTAAAATACCATGGATATGACAACCCCAAATTTCTCTTTTTACCATGTGTTTTTCTCCTGTTTTCCTTGCTAGATGAAGCGTCTAAGGATAGGAGGTGTTGTCTTATAAAGTCTGTTTACAAATTTATTTGTTTGTCATAAAAATAAAATTGTAAATAAAATTGAATCGAAAGTATAAAAATTTATCTGACCATTGGTCACTAAGGCATATGATTGTTAAACATGAAATACTGTATATACATGAGTCATCTTGTAATTTACTATACACTGTAATCAGTCGTTAATATAATTTATACCACAACAAAATAAAATAGCATACTTCTTACTGATGTGTTGCTAAACCATGCTTTTCACTCTATGAATCTGCACAGTAGGCCCAGCAGATCTTTGTAGCTGGCTGAATTTACAAAACAGATGGTGTGTGATATGGACTCAACTCAACTTTGGGCTACTTTAGCTCGCAGCATCTGAGAGAAACAGATTTGGCAGAGAACGTCAGCCTGGTAATCATGCATGCACACAACATTTTGAGACGAACCATGATAGAAATGTCCCTATGTGTTTTAGTTCTTTTTCCATTTTTTTTTCTTTTGAAAGTAATCATGTTTTGGGCAGTGTGTATACGAGAGGGTTAAGGACAGGGTAAGTCACAGAAATCACAGTAATGTAATGTCCCAACAACATCAGAGGCCTTAAAGAGGCAGGCACTCTCCAGGGTCAGCCATTTATGAGCCTATGATTAGATTCGGCTTCAATTTTGTGGTGAAATATGAGGCAGGCCCTGTTTCTCTCTCTGTTGCATGCACAAACACACACGCAGCACACTTTAGACTTCAGACTTTTAAACAAATAAGCAAAATCCCTCTTGGTACTAACTGTTCAAACTCCCCCATCTGTGTGACTTTCTCCAGCTTCTCCTGGAAACACACACAACACATGATGGTACACCTGTCCCTCAACTCCAATCAATCCCACACACACAGGATAAAAATAGAGGCACCAAATGAAGAAGGGGGGAGTGATACACATCACAAACCCCATCAGGCGGGAGAGATACAGACACAGGACGGGAGGAAGCAAGAGCCACAGCAAATGAAAGAGAGAGAGAGAGACTGTTCTAAATTGAAAATGCAGCAGTAAGCAGTGAAGGGGAATAGTAAACAGTGCTGCTGACCACATAAATATGCTAAATTAGCCTACAAAGTCGCCCTAGTGGATAATTGCTCATCATAGCTTTGCCCCATAGGGAGGCTGCCTGCCAGGCATCTTAGATTCCACATGGAGACACGCACAACATGCACACACTGGCTGCAACTGTCTATAAGCACAAGCTGATAGACAAGACAAGACAGGCCTAAACACTAAAACACCAATGCCTTAAACTACATCTATTATTGTTACCAATTGAGGTTTGCTTTGTTTTATTTTGTTTTCATTTTCTACTACTTGTTTTCTAAACAACCCACAAAAATGTGTTTGCAGATCCAGCAAAACTCATGACTGAATTTGCCACCACCAGTTTCAGAACTAAAATGATAATTCTCACTGATTAGTGAACCAAAAACCTTTGTTTTTCGACTGTGTAACTGTATAGAAGTAGAACCACATCTGTAAAGTGCTGCTGCTCTTTGCAGGCACCACGACAGGTCCGTGTGAGGTTACACTGTGTTGCGTATATAGTATTCTTAGCCCAATGTGAATATCAAATGAATTCTTTCTCTCTTCAATCCAATAAAAGATGTAGGAGCTCATGTTTTGCATGTTTGTAACCCCAAAGCAAATCTTTTTTTATTGCCATGATTATTGATTATACTGTGTCAAATTTACTATTAGTTATAAATACAGAAATTGATCTTGCTGTATTTGTTATTGTTTACTACTTTTCTCCTACCTGCGAATAATTCAGTAAGTGTAAGTCTCTTTTGATTAGATGTGGTTTTAGTGTTTGTCTACATTTTAGGCTCAAATCAAAGGGCAAGGAGCGGAGTGGTGCCTACAGGGCACTGAGGCATGACAACACACACCTGGTAAGCCGCTTATCGTACTTTAATTTCACCTACACTAAGATGTGGCCAAAGAGATGTGTGTACGTGTGTTTGAAGTAGACTGAAGATGATGGCAGTGATAAAAGCATGGGAGAGAGCAGATTAAGCGGAAAGAGAGATACCAACGGCAAAGAACAAAAGAAAACGATAAGAGTGAAAGATATGGTGAGGAAATACAGCAGCAGCGGGTTTGAGGACGTAAAAGATGCCACGGGAGATACACATGTGGCTAAATCCAAACAGCCTGCGAGCAAAGAGATGAGATGGAAGAAGAAAATATGAATTATGCATTTTTAAGGATTACCATAAGTTCATCATGTACAAGACTGGGTAAAATTGTCTAGTACATGACAAACACAATGAGGACAAAAATAAACACTACTTCCAAAAATCAACATTTGAACCCTTGCCATGCAAAGTCATATACTGTACTAGCAACAAAATGGTAGCTTTAAAATTCAAGGGAGATGTCCCGTTGTGCTAGTTGTCCTTTTTGGAAAGTTTTACTGCTCTGAGACCGGTCCTCCTCTGTGTATTGAAAAGAGGTTGGGATGTGACCTCTGACCCTGGACACCCGCTATTACCCTACTGTTACAGCTCCCTATACGACACGCGTGTTTAGAAACCCAGCGAGTGGTGCATAAAGCATTTCACCGCGGCAGGTGCTCCATGTAAATGAATGTGGCAGTATATATTACATGTCATGAATGCAGATGAGGTTATGATTAACACTCAACCTTTATGTGGCGTGACTTCTCTGATGGGAGGTGGGAGACTGGTTAACAGCAGGCAAATTAAAAATGACTGCCTGATAAAGTCTCCTATTTATCATTCACTCAACAACAGCGGCTTTTTATTAATTGTGAAAATACAATCCTTTGGGCTTAACATAGAGTAATTATGAAGGGTGATTTCTCTTCTTGATGTATTATTTTTTGTACAGCATAAAATGTATATAGAAATTCAATTTACAAGCACACATATTTGAAGAAGCTTAACTACACTCTTTAATGTGGCTTCATCCCAGAGGGAGTCTCAACGGCACATCTAATACACCAAAACATCTGGGTCTACATTGTGACTCGTGGATTTGCAGTTAAATTTCCGCCTCTGTGACTAATATAAGGCTTCATTGTGTGTCTCTTTATCTCTTACTCTGTCTCTATGTCCAAATTAAACACAAGTCGTGGAACAGTCTGATAAGGCCATCTGTTCATCTTTCCTCTATTCCCTCTGCTTCTCGGTCCAAAATTTCTGCCTGCTACTGAAGTTAATGCAGGGGAATAGGAGTTTCTCTTTTTCCTTTGAATAACAAAAAAATGTTCAATCAGCATTAATTCCCATCAGCTAATCACAAGGCACAGAAACATCTTTGTGAAATCTTCAATTGCTTAGCCATGGTTGTAGTAGAAAGAATATATGTCTCTGCTGGTCCAAAAATTAGTATTGACACTGGACTTCATATTATTTTGCTTGTTTACTTACTGCTGCTAAACACTTCTCCCATCTTAAGCTAAGCTGTATACATGTGGCAATAGTCCAACAATGAACAGAATTATCTAGGTGTGTTCAAATGCCCCCACTTAAGTCTGGTTATAATTGAACTAAGGCAATAATCTGAATTTCACTATCTACATGTAAAAATACTGACTAGTGTCAACAATTCTATAGTACCATTACAGTCAAGCTGATTTTTCCCTTTGCTATTAAAAGCCAGACTTGAATCGGTCAATCGAGTGTTCACATACACCAAATCACATATCTAAACCTTACCGCTGCTTCATGGTGAGTCCAAGATCTTGCTATGAAAATGAGTTTGTGAGAAACTAATCATGCAGCTTAACAAGTGGATCGGGAGGAGGTGCAAGCGGATGATAGGGGTGTGAAGTGGTCAAAAGGGTCAACTAATCAAGAGGAAAGGAAATGAGACGAGGAGCTAAGACGGGGGCGGGGTGAGAGTGAAGAGAAGGGGGACTTTAAGAGAGGGGTTACCATAAATTACTGTGAAATGAGAATCTGAGGAGGAAGAGTTGAGCACGGGCCAGGAAAAATGGAGAATAACACAGCAGGACAGGGAAACTAGGGATGACAGAAGGATGGCATGAAGACATTTAAAGAAAGGGTTGGAAGAATTATATACCAGTGCATAAAAGCTGGGAAGCGCGGGGAGGAGCTCAACGCGGGATAGAGGGGATTTGAAGGAAAACCGAGACAAAGTAGAATAAGGAACAGTAACAGTATAAAGGGTTTGAGAGGAAATAAGAAGAAAAGGGACAACTTATTGGAAAGAAATTGAGCATGAGTGAATATGGGTGAAAAAAAAACATTTGGCAATTTTCAAATTCTGTGAAATAAAAGCTATAGCATAAAGCTATAGATAAAGTGACTGACAAAAAAAAAAAATCAGGATAAATGAGCTGGTGTTGAGTAAAAATAAACTAAACAATAACAGAGCATTGTAATATGATGTGTTATTTACAAGACTTTCTGTAAATGTAGTGTGACGATTAGGACAATTAGGATTAGACAATTACAGTGCATTGGCTCAAAGTGGAAAATCTGCCTCAAACTACAGGAAACCACATGTGGAAACAGTAATGCTCCTCATTAACGGTCCGAGCTTATTGAAAACCCAGCACACGATAGCCACACCCTCGCCTCAGCACTAGTGGTCCTCAGGGGAGCGCAGCTTCTGATTGTTGCGAGCTGCCTCTTTAGTAAATCTGTACCACTAATGAGTATTCTCCCTGCAAATGTTTCCTCCATTGTGTCCAGAATATTTATCACAAGTTATCTGGAAATGAGGCACAACTATTGACTACTAAAGCCTTCGAATAATTTCCCTTTCAACAAAACAAGTCTATTACCAAAGACATCAGCAGAAAGAGGAAAGGTAAAGCCCAGTGGAGGTTATTATAGTGATGATTAAAAGAACAAAGACTAGTATAAGTGTAGATGGGCAGCCGCTGCACACAGTGGAAAGGTACATTGTGCCGAAAGGTCAGGCTCCTTAGTAGGGCCTAATTGGATTAATGTCGTTGTTCTGTGTTTTATAAGTGCACACATGTGTCTATGCCTCTGAAAGCATGCATAGATCTGGGCCTGCTTTTTATCAACATTTAACTCTGACTAAAGCCCTTTCTTTAGTCTGTCCTCCAACAAGCTTTTTCTGACAGAGACTTTATCAGCAGAGCAGCCTGAGGACAAGGTGCAAAAACTACACTTTGATGTATGACAGAAAATAAACTGAAGAAAAGCTCACAGATTGTGTTAGTGCATGTATCACTGAGAAATACTGTAAATATTCCAAATGAAAGTCTGGATAACAGAGATATATTTTCTTATTCCAGAATATTTAATACTAGCTGACGCAAAGTGTTTTTACTTCTTTTGAAAGTTGAAGGTTTGAAAGTCTTTTAAAAATTAAAAATGCTCCAAACAACTGACTGCGGTAGAAACCAGGACAGAGAGAACATACAAGGAACAGGGAGTCTAAGAGAAAGACCTGGAGTTTATACAGTCGCATCAATAAAAAGAGCCCATCCACAACACAGAGTTTCCCAGTAGAAACTTGAATGAAACAAAAGGGAATGGCCTGATTAATTACACACAGCCTCTAGGCAGGAGCTTTCGCTGCAGGCTAGGGAAGGATAGACAGTAGGACAGAGTGACAGAAAAGCTAGAGAAATGGAGATGATGATGCTGACCGACTGCGCGAGGGAGTGTTTGTCCTTAGCGGCAAGACACCTCCTGCCTGCTGAGTTATGTCACAGTCTTACTAATGGGAGCTGAGCAACCAATGGCAGAAATACATGAGGCAAGGCCACTTATTTGTGTGTATACGGGGTAAACGGCAGTGACTAGATGTGTTTCAGGGGAGGGGCTTTGGCAAAACAACGGAATATGAAATGTACATATTGTTACATACGTATAAAGAGTGTAATGCCTGGAGATGCCATTGTATTTTGTGTTGCACACTTACCCCTGGTAATGTTTTCTGCTCGTGCAGAGCACTCTGGGCTTTCAGTGCTGACTCTCTCGCACAGTATGTCAAAAATGCACATCCTGTGAAACAAGACAAAGACAGAGAAAATGAAAATTTATCAATAAAAAGGCCCAAGTTGGTTTTCTTTTGCTTAATCTCTCAATTTTTTTTTTTCACAAATGTATTAGTTTAATTTCAAAAACATTATTCTTACTAGTCACCTGTTCTGTTTTTTGTATTTTTTATTTTTCATGCACTGTGACATTTCTTGAAACACCAGGAAAATGGACTCTACAGAAGAGGAGGACAGTCCACGGCACTGCACATTTGAGAATGGCACGGCACACATGACAGCACCACAGACGTGTGCGCAGGGCTAACAAGGCCTTATGGTCAGGAGCAGCCATGTACCTGTCTTATACCAACCACTATGCATGCCTCACGATCACTCCAAATACACTTCCTGTGTTCCCTATGGGCTGTACCTGAGCCTTTTGTGAGTGGAAGGGAGGGGTAGGTACTGTAGGTGGTAGATCAAGGTGGCCAGAGCTGTTTACTACACCTGTCACCAGCACTAAGACAACAAGATTAGCAGCAGGTTAGCGTCACGGTCACATCTCAGACAGACTCATAGTGTTAGCGTAAAGGAGAGAAGATTTTAACAATTAGACATGAACTGTAAGAATTGCTCAACATTTTGCAGTCAGGTGAGGTGTAGAGAAACACTAAGGACAGTACTCATATAGACACACATGCATCTTATGGTCAATGTCCATCTCATTGCTTCTCAGAGAGGCTTTCTGGGGCAGTAGGGATTCTCCAAACAACAGACTCTTTCCCCTGTCACCCAGGCTTACAGGCCCATTACACTGATTGGAGCATACAGCCTAATCTGGTTCATAACACAGAGAACCCCAGGTCAGTGTGCACCGGTGTGTGTGAGAGAAAGGAACAGAGAAGTAGAGTCTCATTCAGTTTGTTTCAATACAAAGTGCTTTGCTAGATACACCATTTAATTCACATAATAGTACGCCATCATTTACATTTAAAGATTTGAATGTATTCCACACATTTCTTGCTTCTCTATGTGGACATCGAGTGTCAGAGTTATTCACTACTTTAACATTTATTAAAACATTTTTTTTGTTTTGTTTATTTGACCTAAATCATAGCCATTCAGGCACGCATATTTGAGATGGAGATGAGGCGCTGTGACAGTTTCCATGGTGACCTGTTACACTGGTCTATCTGTTTCAACGTCACACATTTGTGTGTCCTGTTGTCAGTCATGTGTGTTAGGCTTACCTTTGTGCATGCCTGTGTATTTGTCCTTTATCACTGTTAGTTCATAGATTTTGCCAAACTGCTCAAAAATAGGCTTGAGGTCCTTCTCTTCCAGATTCCGAGGAATCTGCCCCACAAAAAGCTTGATGGCATCAGCCTCCTTCATCGGGACAGTGTGGAGAAGATGACTGAGTAGTGCAGGTTGTGATTAGAGGTTCCCAGGAGAGGAGTAACTGATGCTGCATGAGGGTTCAGCCAGAGAGAAGTAAAGAAAACAAAGTAGAGCGGGTTAAACAAAGATAATCTGCTAAGAAATGCTGATAATAATAGTCTCTAAAAAGTGTTATCTGTTATTAATAATCAATATAATATTTAGTAATTACCATTTATTTGTAGTATTTATATAGGAAATTATGTTTTGTTGCTAAACCATGTATTTTTATTCATGGTTATGTTGAAAATAGAAACTAATCTGAAAAAAACCTTTAAATGATTATACAAGATTATACAATTAATATACATTTTTATAAATAATTTAAAATGTAATTTGAAATTCTGGCTACATCATGTTCCAAAAACATGAAAATAAAGCTATATTTTAATTGTATTATTTATAACCTATAATGACAAAGAGCTTCAGCAGATTCCAGTAAACAATTATGCAAATGTTAATGAGCCAATCAACATATAATAATGGCCCATTTTCTCACTAAAATCAATCAAAATATCCGTATGTAGTAATTGTTTTTTGTGTGTGAATTGGTGGATTTCAGAGTAAATCGTACGTAAAAACAACTCAAATTTAGGAACGAAGGCAAATCTTAATAGAGCGGTTCCTTTGTTTAGCCAGCTGTAGGTTACACCATACACATGGATGTCATGGGGCTCCCTTGCTCTTTGTCCGATCCCCCTCAATGTACACACATATATATGCACACAGCAGAACAAAACAACATGTACTATAGCCTCTATATGGGCCACATGTATTAAAACAGTTACCGTTTTAGAAAATACTTCTAGTCTGTGCTGTTTGTAAACGACAGTTTGGGGGGTGATGCTCTCCGCCGGGTCGCCGTTGTTGTCCTGTCTCAGTCCCCTCGTCCTCCTTCGTCCCCTCGGTGGATGCTCTCGGTTCTTTGTGCGCTCTCCCTCTCAGCCTCCTCTGTGTACAGCAGAGTACACACTACAGGCTCATCACTGTTTGGACAAACCCCGTGTTCGCGGCGTGTTCTTATGTCAGCCAAACCAAGTCCAAACCACAACTTGTCACCGGTGAGACTACAACCACCACGTTTTGGTAACCGAAGAAACAAACTCGGCTGTAGTATAGTTATCACTAAATCGCTCCCATTCACCTTTAAAATCCTAAAGTGCTAATCAAACCTAACAGACCGCCGAAATTTTAGCGGCACCCTGGCACCTAGCTTTGCAAACTCGCTCGCTTCTTAGTCCAGAAAATGTCCCGTGTCCCGTGTCTACAGTGGCTAGGATGCTGCTGTTTCTTCTTGTGGCCAGGACTAAGTAATTTCTATCGTCTGCCGCTCAGTGTTCGGCGGCAGCTGGGTTCTTCTCGTTCTCCGCCGGGCCGCTCCACTCTTTCTCTCCCTCCCCCTTCAACAGCGCTTGTGGCGCAACTTCAAGGAACCGTCGAAAAAAGCTCTTACGTACAAAACACGAACAAACATTAATGCTCCCAGCTTACTGCTTAATATTTGAAGAATAACGTATTATAATTAGAAATATTGCGTATTTATTTCCCATGCATATTTTGGTGTCGTTGGTTTATCATTAAAGTAGATTATTAAATGCGTTTTGTTGGACAGCTTTGAGACGCTGCCTAGACGCCACAGAGCTGAGCCGCCTATTGTTCCAGCCGCGAGCCCTGGCCTTGGTGCTGAAAACTACGCTTCTTTGACGTGAAGCCGAAGCGCGCCGCCGACGTCGCGCACGCGGTCACGACTACTACAGCTGTCCACGCACGAGCGCAGACTCCGGCTTCCACCCACACAAAATACAAATGTGTGACGGAGAAGGGGAGATAGCTCGAGGTTGGAGTTGGCCTACTTTTCGGACAGTACTTTGTTTAACAGCCATCGTTTAGGCCTTTTGTAGATCACAAGCTAAGCTACATTTTTATCTTTGAAGCACGTAATCGTGGCACGAGTCTACGGAAGAGGGGAGAGGCTGAGTGAAAGAGAGTCATAGGGTTCATGGTAATTTACTCCAAAAGGTCACCATCTGCCTGGCTTGTCTTGTGCTCTCCGTGAAGCAGCATCCCCCGCCTCATCCATACACTATTAGGCTATGTGCGCACACTGCTTCCATTAAGACAGTTCAGATATGGGGTTTGCATAATTATTTTTGCAACTTCAACTTAGGCTTACACTAGGTTTTAGACAAGACATATCACCTGAGTCAGTGTTGTGGGCATTCTTCTCCTGTAGGCTATTATTCAGCATTTTAGAGGAACAAAAATAAACAACAAGGAAATAAGGAAAAAATAATAATATTGTTTGCAGTCTGAATCCATTTCATCCTTGATGTCATGAGTTAGCCACTGCACAGCAGGTCCTGGATGAACGGTGTGCAGCCGTGGACAGCACGCCTCTAGAGCCTTTAACCTCCCTGCAGTGAAAGAGTTTGCCTCTTAACTCTTGACAAGTCACGCACAAGGGCGATGGTGTGACTAATCTCTCCAATTTCTCAATCACAACTATTCTGCAAGCACAATTTAGCAGCAATCTACATTTCCACAGAAGCAGCATAAATTATACATACTGTATGTGTGAAGCATACACGAAAAAGCTGCAAGCGTGAGTTTTGTCTGTGAAGCTATGGTGATCTCAATAACAAACGTTTTAAAAGTTAGTTACAGACTTATCGGTTCTATAAACGCTGCAGACATTTAAATTATATGTGAACAAACAAAAAATAAATTATTTGTTAGAACCCGTTGTGCTTTCATGCCTTTCTTGGCTTCACATTGCTATCAGAATTTCCTTTGTCGTTTGTGTGTGAGAATGGAAAAAAATAAACTCAACAGCGCCACCGTTTGGATAAAACCGGTTATAGACATAAAAAGATTTTCAAATGCAAGTTTCATTTTTATTGGGAAAAAATGAGACGTTTGACAGAAATCATTCCACACCTTTACTGTTTTACAAAAAGTGTATCAATAAGTACAACATAATATATTCAAGTGAAAACAAGAACAAAATGCTAAAGCATTTTTCAACAAATAATAAATTACACATTCTTTAGATAAATTACTATTCTTTTTATATAAAATGTATTTTTCTCTACAAAGGATTAAAGACAGTGACGTTACATTCAAAGCCAAAATATACAGCTGTACACACACATTCGGTAAATCTTCACATGCTCGCACACACTGCACATACATAAACAAGTACAGTAAAATCACAGATTATTTTGTCTGATGTTAAATATGTTAAGGATATAAAGATTAGATGTGAAAAAAGCAGTCTATAATGACTCATCTCTTAACTCTACTCTGCTTTAAAAGATAAGCGCCTACTATGTTCAAAGAAATGATAGACATTAAAACATATCCAACATATATACAGCTTTCTCACCTTCCAGTGGGTAGAGTGTGAGTACTTCGCATTGAGGAACAAGAAAAAAGAAAGACATAATGAGAACTTACAGACATATACAGAGAAGATATCACCAAAGCAAAAAGATAAGAGCATATGTATATGAGAGCACCGTATTCAGTTTTTTTGAAGCAACCTTCAGAAAACCAATGCAGCTTCATCAGTGAACGATAATAAAAAGGGACATGCAATTTCAAAATTTGAAATATCAATATATGGTTTTAAATTCCCAATATCAACAATGATTAAAGCAGATTATTCTGGGAGTTTTGTTGAGTTGCAAAGTTTAGATTAATCATGTTCTGTTATTTTTTTAAATAAGTAAAATATGGACATTTCAACAGTGAACATACGAATGACAGCTGTACTCACACTTGAGAGCTGGTAAAAACAATTTAAACCTCATAGATACTGTATGTTCATATCCATGATAGATATTTCTATCCTCACTGTTTTATGATAAATTTGGTCACTTACTTCCATCTCTAGAGTCCTTTGGTTCATCTATCTTGAAAACTGAAGTGATCAATAGGACAAAGACATATTTTGGCAAATAAAAATCACAGAATACACATACAATTTTGACATAGTCTGGGATGTCCACTGTTGCTCAATGTAGGTCCATCCCAGTAGATCTCACTCACACATAGCTTTATGAAAGTTTACCTACACATTGTTGTCTGTTTTTAGATTAGTGGTATGAAAACATTTAGGAAGGAATCTAAAAAAGTACATATAGCTACAGAAACACAGCAGTGAGGGAAACAACCCCCAGAGTTCCTACTTTGGTCCCCCCAGAGGTCCTACTTTGCAATACTTAATATATAGCAAAGCAACTGGTTACATTTATTATGGTTCAGGGTAGATGTTAAACCAGTATTATTATTATATACTGTGTGTTGTCCATTTTAAACTGCTTGTTTGAGGGGGTCATGCCATGCAATGTGGTCCTTCAGTTGTTGCACACCTGGGCTGTATGTGACTGGTTGGTCAGTGTCGCTTGGTGCGTTGGGCACTTTGGGTACATGAGGCACAGCAGGCAGTCTTGTAGTACGAGTACACGCACAGTCTGGCTTGGACCACCATGACACAGTTATGACGTCTGTCTTTACAGTTTTCATCTGTGAATGCATATGAATACAATGGTTACAGTGACAAATTTTTGCAGCACAGGAGAAAATTGCCACAAACCAAGAGACACTAACCTGCAACTTGTGGACTGCATGGTATTGTGTTGCAGAACTGCTCTTGTTCAGGTTTGGTAGCAGGATTACATTCATGGCTATGCTTTCTGTCTGACGTGAGACATCGAACCTCTCTCATCTGCAAGCCTTTTCCACAAGAGCGAGAGCACTATGTAAAAAAAATAATACATTTATAAATAAATCAACATATAATATATAAGTCACATCTGAAGCAGTTGTTTCTCTGCCATTCAATACATTTTTCTAAAGAGCCTCACCGCGCTCCACTCTGTTGTGAACCACTGTGGCAGACACTCTCCCATGTCACACTCCTGGACTGGGGCAGGCTTCTCCAGATGAGAGCACTCACTGGCTGGTACAACACTAAAATCATTACCTGTCTTCTGGACACAAATAATATCTCGCCGCTGTGTGCCACTCCCACATCGTACATTACACTATAAAATAAAAAAGTAAATAACATTTTAATTTGTCCATTACCATTACCAACCTCAAGTTTGGCTCTAAATTTCTTGCTAGATACCTGTGACCAGAGACTGGTGTACCACATGGTTACTGCCACACAAGGACCTCCATTGCAGGCCTTCATCTCTGCTGGTTTCTCTCCGACACAGTTTTCTTCTCCTCCTTCTCCTTCTTTGACATCACCCCGGGTCAAACACACCACCTCCCTCTTCTGCACACCAGGGCCACACTGTGCTGAACACTGGTCAGAGGAAAGTCCCAGGGCATGTTAATGGTTCAGTTATACTATATTTTATTTTATTTTGCATGTGTACCCTTTTTGTATTTGTAACTCACAGTCTTGGACCAGTCACTGAAATACCAGTTGATGACACAGGGTCCCATGTTGCACTCTTCACTTCCCTGTGGTCGGAATCTGGAGTTGCATTCTTTATCATTTACCATGCTGCCCTCCTCATTCACACATTGAATGCTTCTTGTCCTTCTACCAATGCCACAGTCCACTGAGCACTGTATGTAAAGCAAAGAAAGACAAGAAATAGTCAATGTGCGAAAAGAGGACATTCTAACAACAAAATATTATCACACACTTCTACAGTAATTACATCATATTCTAGTCCCAGTGACAAAATAGTGTTGTTGACTCACCGAGCTCCAGTCTGAGCTGACCTCCCAATGTGAGCACATGCGAAGCTGGCACGTCTGTGTGGACTCTGGTGGAGTAAGACTGGCACAGCGCTGAGGTTGAATCATGGTGGAGCGGTTCCCAAAGCTCTGTCTGCACTGGAGCTGCCTCTGCTGGACGCCAGGGCCGCAAGACACACTGCACTCAGACCAAGAACTGGTCTCCCAGCTATCTCAAAACACACAATAACATTTAGTTAAGTTAAACAAAGCTGTTAGTCAAAGACTAAAGTTACATTTTGAGCTATATTTTTAATGATAAGAACAAAGATACTGAAGTTAAATCTAAGTTAGGATCATCAGTCATTATGTTTGGTAGAAACTGTGCAGTAGCTCACAAAGGAGGGCAGGGGTGTGTGTTACATGGCTCTTCCTCAGGCACAGGTTTAGCTGCTGAGTCACACTTTCTGTCGGGCACTTCCTGATCTGAGTGGCGGTTGATACAGAGAATCTCTCTGTATTGAAAACCTTCATTGGTAAATCAAGGAGACAGAGTATAGTTAAGTGCCACAGCCAACACGCTGCAGTTACATCCATCAACCAGAGGAGGGAGACTTTTTACCATTTAATGTTACTTGGTCTATTGTCTGAGGTTCTTGACTTAATTACACAATATACTTTTGTAATAGGATGTCCCTGACCTTTTCCACAGGAAGCAGTGCACTCTGTGAGGGCGCCTCTCCTCCACACAAATGGTGATTGGGTGTCCAGTGGCAAATCAGTCCGAGGGGGAATACGGACATTCCTGTTGGGTGCAGAGCCCCGAGCAGGCTGAGACCTTTCGGGTGTCCACCTATCTGAGGATTGGGCTGTATACACAGAGGAGGAAGAGGGGAAGGAAGGGTTCGAAACAGGAGGAGCTGCAGGCAGTGGCTCCTCTATTGACACAGTCAGCGGGCCTAGAAATGAAGACAGAATAAACACAAATAAATAAAGAGAAGAATCATGGAGGGGAGTAAGATTTGGAAACAGACAGAGAAAATGATATAGTGAGATGGAGTTAAAATAGAAATAGAAATATTGAGGATAAGGTAGTGAGTCAGACCAATGATGAGATCATTATGAGATCAGGGTCTCATGACTGCGGTTATGTAGACTACATATAGTCAAACTAACCCACCCATGTAGGTCATGTAGAAATGCACTATACAGAAACCCGTCCCAACTGACCCACTGACCCCACCCATTCTCACCTATAAACATGCCACTTATTCTTCAGCAGTTACGCTCCTGCTGTTGACTAATAGGAAAAAAATTATTCCTTATTTGATTAAGGTTGGTTAATATCTGCCAGTGACAAAGTTCATTAATGTGAGGAACACTTGTGTTTATGCTACCACATGTGAGAAGCTGAAACACCAATAAAAAAATTATGAAATCTCTAATGTAAAGTACTTACTGCGAAGGGGTGCCCTTGCTGGCTCCTGCTCCCTGGGCCTCTCTCTGGGTGGCTCTCTTACTCTCTCCACCAGCCGCTCTCCCTCCTTCTTCTCCACTGGGAAATAAAACTCATAGTCTATGCCAGGGTTCTTCTGGTGGAAAATAATCTGTAAAGGGAAAGTACAAAAATACACAGAGGCGTTAGCTGCAGCAATCAATATTTTATACTAACACAGTACATCAAACACAAGGGAAATGCACTGAAGTGTGAAATTCATCAAGATTTTCTAGATTTGACACTTAAAAAAAGCACTTTTATTCATTTTATACTAAACAACTTAAACAATTCCATTGTAAAACTGTTGAAATATTATTGTGCCTAATCCATCTGAATAGTTTGTTTGTGCACATTGACACACACACTCAAAATCTCCATTTCCCTTAACAGGAAGGTCAAAGGTGAGGGGAAACTATAGATTGCTACTATAGTTGTGTTCCTGGCCATTTGTATGTGGCTACCCTCTTGCTACAGAAACATGCAGTCCATTTAACAAGACTTAACTCAAGCAAGGTCATCTAAACATAAGCAGTATCTGGATTTGACAAACCAATTATTTACACTGGTTTAGACTTTTGCATCTAACTAAGATAACTAACTTCCCATAGCACTCTTAATGTTGGGTCCTGATTGCTCTTCCCCTTACAGTACCTTTATTTATATATTCAATTCAAATTATCTATCCTAAAACAGAAAGACCTAGAAACACTACAGCTTTCTACAATTTTCAATTCTGTTTTCTTAGACATGTTTTTTGGTGTATTTTGTGGGCATCCCAGATGGTGGATAAGTTCAAAAAGCACCTGAAGACTTTCTTCTTCAGAAAGGCCTACTAAGAGCCTGCTACTTTACTATAATGTGGATTTTATTGTTGATTTATTGTTGTTCTTTTAATCACTAAACTTGAAGGACTTTGAGAATTCTCTGCAATTTTAAAGTGCATTATAAACAAAATGAATTATTTATTATTATTATTTTGCCCCTTGTATTTTAAAGGTATTGTAAACAGCATGCACTTGTACTGGTTTGAAAATGGTACTGTAGTCTAAATTAAAACAATGGTCTCTTTTCTGATTGGACAATCGGCAATGCAGTTTTAGAACCAAAACAAAAAATGTAAATGAAAACAAATTGGGCATTATGTAAAACATATATCTAATTGTTAATAATTCCACTGTACCATTGGGATCAGTAAAACTAATACTTGATTTAAACATGTTTACGTTATATCTTGGCACAGATGAGGGTAATTTGTATGAAGTATAAAAAATATATAGTGCTCATATTACCTTAAGCTTAGTTTAAGCTTACTTAAGCTTACTTAGCCTAAAGATCCATTTAAGAATTGTAACAATGTAAGACTTAGGATGTATGCTAATTTGGACATTTGTGAAAAATCCAACTAAACAAAAAATCCTTGTGTGATTCCTGATGTTATTTTTACCCCCTTCTGCCTTAAAGTTGCTGCGCTCAAAGCAGCAAATGACTCCTGCTTTTTAATAAGATCCCTACCTGAGGATGGAGTTGTTATTATTAAGCTGCAGGTAGTCTGATATTAGCCAGGCTAAGCTTCACTATGTCTGCTCCTTATCCAATCTTAATGTAAAAAAAAAAAAACACACACACAAACGCTGTGCTAATGCTGTCTATCTGTGAGATCTTAACACAGAACAAAAACTCTGCCTCAGGCCTCAGTAAAAGTTAAAATGCCTACCGCATGCATGTGCGGGGGTGATTTTATCACTAATTTAATTTAGACCATGTATATGTTTGTTGAATGCTTTCATAAGTTTTCTACTTACATAAAGCTGGAGTTGAGTGGTGGTTGGTCCAGGGGCTGTAAGGGACTCTCCTCGCTCGTCTTCCCCTTCAGCCAGTGCTTTAGGTCGGGTATAGGTGAAGATGGTTCCTCCAGCCTTGTACTCTCCTGGAGGGTCCACAGCCCAACGGCCATTTACCACTGACGCACCTGTGCCACTCCTCAAGGCTACAGAAAGTGTAAGAAAACAGGACACAGAAATAGGCCAAGATTAATCCTATTTGGAGTTTGTTTAGTCTACACAGCAGCGGATTGTTAGGGACCCCTCATAAGCACTCACTGACAGGCAAACAGACATTAAAATGCTGTCTCCTGAAAAGCTAGAAAAGCATACACATGCCTGCACACTTAACTGGTTTCTAATGGATTTCCAACAATACCAGCTTTATCTGGGCTAAGTCTGAGAGGCAACAAATTTAAAGTTTATTGTCTAAGCCAGCACACACACTTTCAGGAAACACATCTCTTCCAATTCATGCAAAACATTGGAGGGTATTGTATTCGTGCTGAGTTGTGTTCCAACCTACCAAGGTAGTTAGGACTTGCACGTCTTTCTGTGATGTTAATAAATGTGGCTCCAGGAGGAATGTCCAGGATCTTTTGATAACCAAGAGGGACAGTGATATTTTGGAAGCTGCCCGTCACCTTTTGACATGATGTTTCCTTCCCGCCACAGACTCCACACTTGTCAATCACTGATCCAGAGCCCAATATTCCATCACACCCTTCCGACTGGTATAATGGGATAGAGAAAAGATGGATTAAAAAGTGGTCAAAGACAGGGAAGAATTGAAACGTGGGGGAGCATCAGTGACAGCGCAAAGAAAAGATTTTCCGACATTGTTGAAATTTCACATCCACTGCCAGTGTTTAGTTCACTGTTGTGTGTATAAATCAGTAACTTGCCAAAAAACAGGAGGGCGAAATGAGAGTGAAAACATGTGGAGGCCCAAAATGCGAGACACTCTGAATTCCAATGCCAAGCTAAAATCAAAAGTTTGGACTTTGTCAAACGTTGGCTAGACAGGGGCAGCTTTAACACTCTGACAAGACATTTCACACACATGCAAAAAGAGGCATCTAAATCAACTCACCAAACACTGTCCTTCCACGCACACGTCGCTTGTGCTGGAGTTGAAGCAGGATGTCCCATCTCGCACTCTCTCAGCCTGGCGCACATAGAACCGGTACCCAGACGGTCTGCAGGTCAACTCACACTGCTTATCTGGACCAACTGCAACACAAGGGCACAGAGGCTCAAACTGTTATAAGGCCTTTTGAGTGATGCACACATTTGTTAGAAGTCTGTGAACTCCTGTGGTGTAGAGATGTTACAGGTGGGCGATGAATGTCTTCCCATGTAGGCAGGAAACCAAGGCTAGACGTATCACCCCTGTCAGAAAGTATAGGAGTGATTAGCTATTTCCCCTGCTGCTCATTGGCGCAAGTGCACAGCTGTGGCATCCCAAGAGATACGTTCACCAAAAGAGGTGTAAATGTGTAACGCGAGGGAGGCTTAGATTTATGTCAAGACCAACAGGGCTCACTACAGGGGCAAATGAACATGGAAAGAGAAACTAAAGATACAAAAAAGTGGCTTTAGGAAAGGAAATTAAAGATTGTGGAGGACCACGAGCAGAGAATATGTAATAGGTCACATAGCAGAAGTAAGAGGAATGTATTGTATAAAGGTTTTGGACAGGTTTTTATGAAAGGATATGGACAAAATGTGTGTCAATGTACAGAAATACATAAATTGAAAAAAAAAAAAAAAAAAAAAAAAAAGAAAAACAGGAAAAACAAGGAAGTTTTCCTATATTGCAATGGTAGTATATTGCCAGACCTGGACTCAATCTCAAAGATCTAGTTCATGCAGCCACAGAACCCTTATGTCTCACAATAAATGTATTAAAACCAAGCATTTGCTGTTTAAGTGAGCAAAGTTAGTAACTTTGGTCCATATCTCAAGTGGTACAGAATCCCTTAAAACACATTTTGATGCACACCAAAATCATAACAAAAGTAAATAACATTCTTAATTTGTTAATGCACTCTTAGCTAACATAGCATTTTCACACCTCACTTTAAAACCTTTTTTATATTTGCAATAAAAAGAATAAATAAAAAGATAAATGTGACAAAGGTTACAAAGACTTCCACTCTCTCTATCACTCCGGTCATATAGTAATTTGCCTGACTTTAACAAAGAGATAAATGGTCAGACAAATGAGTGAGGCAGTTTGAGCGTGGTTACGCTGCTGGTTCCACTTTTAAGTTAAGGCCTCAGCAGTCATAGGGTTAAAAGCCCAGGGCATATGGGATATGTGTGTCTGCTATAGACATGAGATCATAGGGTCATAGATTTAGCTGCAGATGGAAAGGAAGGTCCTCTGGCACTGGGTGTTCAGGGGTTAAAAGGACAAATTCTGCTTCTGAAATGGCAACTTACTACTGCTGTCTTAAATTTCATGGTCACATTATGGCAGAATTATTCCCAGGGTTATACCAAGGGCCAAGGGACTAAATCAAAAGCACTCAAATGTATCTCAATGATTGCTCATTGTCTTGTAATGGATGCGTTGAGCCCATATCTGATATGTAACACATTTTTAACAGTGAAGAGATTGTGTTGGCCAAGGCAACTTTAATGACTAAAAAACAGCATCATACAAAGTTAAAAGGGATCATGCCAGATAGTCAAAAACAAAGGGGAAAGGTCAAATACCTGACCTCTGGCTTTAACCACCATGTCTGTGAAAAAAACAGACATGAGGTGGACTCCCCAAAACAGCTAAACAATTTTAAACGGAAGTAGTCAGGTGTGATCTAAGGAATTTTATTTTACCATCTTTGTCTCAGAAGAATTTGTGGAATATTCACCTTCAGAGAGCCCAGACATTTTTTATGTTATCCCTCTGAGTGATATTACCGTGAGTTCTCTCTGTGTTCTGCACCTTCATTGCAACCGTTGCTGGGATAGGCTCCAACTCCTAACGTAATTATGTAGAATTTAAAGTCAACGTGTTTTCAGTTGTTCTATGTATTAAGGTTATTTTTTACTTAAAGAAATTTGCCCTATTTTTCCAAGAAAAAAGCCGGTTTAAATGAATTTTAAATAAAAGACAGAGGTCCCAAAAATTACATCACTGTTTGCATATGCTCTGTTTAGCCTCTTAACGCCACAGTACTGACCTCTCACTCCATCCAATGATACACATATATTCATCATTAGAAAAGGCTAAAGTGGGATTTCCTTGCCTCTGTCTCTTGGCACTGGTCCTCTTTCAGTGTGTCATAGTTATCTTTGAGAGATTAAACTAGAGACAGTGAGAGAGGGGTGCTGCCTGTCATCTGCTTTTTACACTTATCTACCATATTTCCATAGCATCCTCATTATTTATCTACGATTATATCTGAATCATGCTTTCTATCTTTATCTTGCAATTGTCTGTATTACTAAGTGCCTTTCTGCATCTGTCATTGGCCTCTTATTCCCTTCAGCCGCTGACTCCACTCCCACTCCGAGCTTTGTGTTCAGACAGTGGAACATATGTTGTCTAAATATACTTCCCCCACTATCTCTCCATCTAAACAAACTCCAGCAGAGGCAGAGAAAGCGAAAGACAGCACGGACAGGAAGAGGGCAGGATGGGGTGTGCAATGAGGGGATGAGCCCTGAAAAAAAGGGGGAATATTCAAGTAAAACAACATCGGCACGTGGAACGGCAATCTGAAAATGACACAAGGGTGCGAAGGTTACAGTTGAAACAGAGCAGAAGCATCACTTGTGGGGTTTAAAGTAGCCATGGCAGCTTTACTGTTGGGCCCCCGCCACAGGCCACAGCACTTAGCAGTCCAGAGATAACACGCCTGTCACCTCGGAAAGTAGAAACATACCCCACGGTAAAGCATAGAGACAATATTACACAAAGTCTTAAACACATGACTTGGGAATACCCCTCATCCCCAAATTCTTCAGAAGTAAACAGAGAAATACAGTTTACTTAGCAAAGTGGAGGAGGATCATCTCTGGAGCAGACACAGACCAACTACAATAAAAAAAGAAAAGTACCAAGCATTTCAAAAGCATTAAGCACGAATCATTCCTGTGCTGTTCATCAAGAGGTGGAAAATGGCTGATTGCAGAAAACATTTAGTTACAATTTTAAAACAAGTTTTATAACCACACACCACAAACATTGGAACATTGTGTAAAATGTAAATATAATCAAATTAAAACAGACGAAAAGCAGATGTTGAAACAATTTCACAAAAAACAAAAGCTCAATTCAAATTTGAGAGCATTTTGCAATTACTTATGTTCATTTGCTGCAGATGTATAACATGACCATGAGCATCATTAGTAGATTTCCAGTCATTTGTTGCCCTGTCCCAACTTTTTAGAGATGTGTTTTTGCCATCAAATTGGGCATACATTTTTTATGAAAGAAATAAAAATGCTTGCAGTTTTGATACTTCATATGTTGTTTTTGTTGTGTTGTAAATAATTTTTTTTTAGGTCTGGAGACCAATGCATTCTGTTTGTTTTTACATTTTACACTGTCCTAACATTTTTTAAAATTGGAATACTTGTAAAGGCAAGTCAAACTAATACAGTACATATTTTGACTACTCTCCCCACCTCTGTCCTTATCACAACTGTTTATCTTCCCCTTGCCTCTCCTTTCCCCACCTCAAGGACACAAGTTTAAAATAAGTGGCGGTGGAACAGAGGACAAGGCCGCGCTGCTGCTGATAGAGAAAATCGTCTGGACTTGGGATAAGCGCAGGAATCCTGTGCTCTTTTCCCGTCTGGAAAAGGGGTGGTGGGTGAAGAGGAAGGCCCCTGCGTGTTTTTGCAGACAGTTTGACTCCAGTTTTGATACCCTGCTGATGACTTGTGGTGCAGCATATATCATCTAGAGCTGCCCTCATCATCACAGGCAAAAAATATCTAAACACAAAGGTCTTCAAGGTTGAATGTTCCCATGGGAAAAACAGGAAATCTTAGCCACATAAATAACCTCCTATCTGACCATCCACCTACACCACCAGTGTTGGGTGTTGAGTAACACAAGTTACTCAAAAGGGTAACTAGTTACAGATTACTAGTTACTCTTTCAAAAAGTAATAAATACTTTTGGATTACTTCCAAATTGCAGGTAAGATATATAAATGAACCAAATTCTAAATAGAAGTAAAGTCTGACTATTCCTAACCAGAAGTTTTATTTCTCTCTTAAAGACGTTCAAGCAGAGTTTCAGCTGCATTCATTTCAGCAGGATGTCCTGATATGACAAAAACACCTCTTCCTTGGCCCTGTTCATGCTTTATAACATCAGTAACAACACAGTTCATAATGAGTTTTATTGCACCACAGTTATGTTAATATAGTTGTCCTTGTGATAAACTGCAAGTAATTTGAACGAACTGTATTGAATGTAACGTGAGTAATTAATTAATAGGTATTTTGTTACTGTAATACTACATGCAGCTTCATAGTAACATACATAGTTACACTACTGCATTACTGACAATTGTAATATTGCTACTTTGTAATGTGTTACACCCAGCATTGTACACCATTTACTCACTGTGTGACTGTGGCTGATGTATGGATAAAGTAAGATGAAAACATGGATTATTGTAAGAGTAAATTTAGTCACATGTGATACAGATGTGATAACTTTTTAAGTTCTAACCGTCAAAACAAAATGCTCACCATAAACACACTTTGCGGGAGACTCAGTTAAGCCAAGGGGAGTAAGAGCTTCAGGTTATTAAACTGGCCTTCATCTTTATTTTTTTACATTACTGCAAAAAATGCTTGTTGGCTAAGTCCTTGCTCTACTCCACATTCTCGTATTTGCACAGAAATAAAAAAGCTAACCCTAGATTTAATTTGATCTATAGTCCCAAGTATCTTGCCTGAAAAAAATATTGACTAATAAAAAGAGCAATGTATTTATGGAACACAGTGACACAGAGGTAGAGCAGGTCGTCCAATATCATGAGGAGGTAGAATAGTGCTTTATAAATGCAGTAATTTAGCTTGTTTTATCAACTAGAAACACTCAGAGAGCCAAGACCTCCACTAAGGCATTAGCCCCATCTCATAGTTGTAAACAGTGCCTTGACATGGACTTGAACCAGGAATCTTCAGGGATACATGCTCTAACCATTGAGTCACGAAGCCCTTATATCTCAAAGAAAATAACCCACTATAAATATTTGCACCAGATGGTGATCCAGATCCACGCCAAAAAGTAATAAATTGTTTGAGTGCCTCGGACGTGTCATTCAAAGCAAGTTGTTTTCCTCTTTCTACTATGGTCTGATTGTCTCCTCAGCCACATACCTCATGTGACTGGAGTTATTAGCTTGCCACAAAGAATATATACCAGCTGGGATATCCCTATCTCGCAATGGAAAAGAATCCTTTAAAGATTCCTAGATCCAGAGGATGTTCCAGATCCACACCAAAACTAATAATTGCTTCCATGACTCAACAACTACTTTTACAATTATCCTGCGAACAAGGCTAACCAACGAACCAACAAAAACAAAACAAACATGGCGGAAGAAATAAATGACAGCAAATTCCTATAAACTTCAAAAGACAAGTGGACCTAGTACTACTGTTGGCAGTGTCACTGATCTAACTCTTTTAGCTGTACAGAAATGTGAGCCAGCTGATAGAGTAATCACAAGTGTGCAGACAGATGGATACACAAACTTACATGCTCCAACATTCTTCCACATACTGTACAGTACTATCTCGCTTCCACTGTGTCCAGCCTGCCAATGCCTCCCAGTCTAAATACACAGCAGCAGCTTGTGCACATATTTCAGAGACAATTTCTGTTGATATGATCTCACAGCTGCATGAATGTTTTGCCCCTTTTTGCTTCTCTTTGACAAACCTTCCCATAATCCTCTCTTCCTTTCCCCCTTTGTATGCCTTCCCTCTAGATAGATAAACAGACACAATCTTCCTTGTGTTGTGCACATGTAAACACATCCAATTACCAACACTCACGAGCCACGTTGCCTTTTTTCTTTCTGGTCATGTGTCAACTGTGACTACTGCCTCTCAGCTCACCCTTCTTTTTGTCTTTATCTCATTGGGTAGGAATCTGTGACTTAGTCAGAGTAGGGAGGAGAAGCTTGGCAGGAAGATGTTGGACAAATGAGGGGAAAAAGAGAGAGGAGGGCCAGCATTTTGTGTGAGGAATAAAAGCAGATTGAGTTGCAGTCGTTCTTTCTTTCGTTCTCGCGCCACCCTCAATGCTGCACGCGGGCCTGTTTCAGTCAGAAAAATGAACAGGACTGGGGGGTGGAGAGCTGCCAAGGAGTCTAATAGGAGTAACTTTAACTCACTTAGACACACTGAACTGTTGTCACTCCTTCCCCTCTGTTCAAGACTTGTTGGCCTACATTTAATTTTATCTAAACTCTAAACTAATGACTACAGCCATAAATATACAGACTTTTGCCAAGGTATTATCCCCATCTCACTACTGGTAAAGATACTGTGCCCTGACCTGGACTCAGAACATGATTCCTCTAGTTTAGGGGTAAATGCTCTATCCATTCCCATCAAGGCCTTAAATTTTTAGCAACTCTTTGAAGTTGGATTTCTTTGAAGCATCTGGGATATCCCTGTCTTGCAACGTAAAGAATCCTTTAAACATTCCTAGATACAGGCGGTGTTCTAGATCCACACCCAAAACTAATATTTCTTTACTGGCCTTGTCCTACTTTTTGAATCATCTTGTTAACATGCTAACAAACAAACCAACCAGCGCCAGAAGCCCAGAGAGAGAAACACAATCCAGAAGCCAAGAGAGAGAGACCAGATCTTCACCAGGGTATTGTGCCTATCTTGCAAAGGTAGAGATTTCATGCCAGACATGAACTCAAAAGGTGGTTCTTTTAATTCAGGGGTAATCGCTGAAATGGGATAGATAAAGCAGTTGGCTGCCAAGGAGCACAAACAGGAGTAACTTTAAGTCACTTAAACACACTGAACTAATGTCACTCCCTCCCCCTTCCATTGCAATTCGGCTATAAACCTAATCACACTTTGAAACCATATACCACTCACCCTCAGTGAAGGGCTCCCAGTTGTAGAGGCGGCCCATGAATTCCTGATTGTTGAAGGCCGCGCACTGCTCTGCTCTGGAGTCCAGTGTGCCTCCTCCTGCACACACCTGGAAGGCAGAAAATCAAGTGTCAAACCAATATGAAATCACTGAGCTATTAAACTGACCAACTGTTTTGCTCTCCCAGTCCCCAAGGAGGTAAGGGTGGAGCGGAGAGTTGTGAGAAAGAGCAAAGGAAAACCAGCTAATACTGAAGAAGAGAATTCAGTTGGAGGTATACACACACACACACACTCTAAAACTGTGAGTGGAATAGAAGCATATGGAAATAATAGATTTTTGGAAGAGGTGGGACACATAAATCCTCCAGTGCATAAGTAAATGAACTATTAGTGCATGTAACGTGTGTGTGTGTGTTAGTGTGTGTGTGTGTGTGTGTATATGCACTAGTTAAAGCAGCACCATTATGTTGCTGTATAGTCCGGAGAGTTTAGCATACCTGAGCTTGAAACGACAGCTGAAATGTCAGAGAGATATGAGCCTAACTGTAACTCACTGACACATGCTTACATCAGGTAAAATATTCAGCAAAGCCACAAGCACGCTGGACAAGAATGTTCTCAGCAGAGGGCCAAACTAATGAAAGACCACACAAGCAAAAGAAAATAATATCAAGCATGAGAATGGACCTCCGGCAAGTTCTATTTAGAAATGATAAAGATGTAGTGCTCAGACTTGGACTCAAACTGAGAATTGCTCTGTTGATTGAGCCACAAAGCCTTTATGTGTATATAAAAACTCAAAACTCAAAGAATATTTCTTTGGGATCCACAAAGTATCTAATCTAATCTAACAAACTTATCATCAAATCAACAGTGACAAAAAGATAACCTCCTTGGTGGAAGCACTGTAAAGATATAAGTGAGTAGCTTTAATTAAAAAGCTGGATACATGGTTGGCTATCTGAAAAACACAGACACGCTTTTCTACAATCTTCTTATCTTTCATTCCTCTTATTGTGTGATTCATTCCTCTTTGTCCTCTCTGGCTTTGTACAGCTGTCACAAACAGCTGGAAAGTTCCTAGTCACTCAACTGGGGTGTTGAGCGCGAGGGAGTTGTAGAGTTTATACAATAAGCAGGAACGCGCGAGGCATGCACACATCTGACGGTTCCCATGTGAAGAGGCATCTGAGACTCAGTGTAACGAAATGGATAAAGTGTCAAAAGCATTCCTTGGAGCGCTAACACCCTATGGCCTTTTGCCACTGTCACAAGGATCTCATAAGGATTAGCTGTTGCTTTACAGAGAAAGCCAATTCTCGATACTGTTTATAACTAGGGGTGGGTTGAGAAGTCAAAACCCAAGGCAATAAAAATGACTCAAGTAAATATCATCTAGTCCTTAAATAACAAGACTAGTCGTATACTCATGTACTGTTGATTTACTACATAAACAACTAGAAATATTTGCTATGGGAAAGATATTTTATATTGTGGAGCTTCTAGTTAAGGGGTAAATACTTTATCAATTGAACAAAAAAAAAACTGTCTGGTTATCTGGTGAAGAATTGACTACAAAACTGCCTGGATCTGGTCAGTGATCCAGATCCACACCAAAAACTAATTATTTGCTCCTTTACTGACCCCTAGTGGCTGGAGTTTGTATTGTTGGCCTTATCTTGCAATTATAACAAATTCTTAAAATAAAAATCAACCTTTAGACTAGATTTTGACTTATTTTGCAAACAGCATAACAAACCAACCAACAAGCAAATATCAGTGGAAGTAAAAACAGGTTCATGTCGTAAGTGAAACTTATTAAAACAGAGTAACAAAAATGTGCATCCCAAATAAGCTCAAACTATTTTTAGTGCAAACTGAAAACCTTAAATAAGATGAGATACTCCTTTAAATGTTAAATGTAAAACAATCTTTGCTATAATTTAAAGGTCACGGCGGGGTTGTGTGCCGGTGTTGTGTTGTAAATCCATCTTGATGTGTGTGAAATGGGGTTTGTAACTGGTTGTAAATATTTCTCCCATAGATAAACATGTTTGGCCTCCTTTTCAACCAAACTATTTGTGTATATCTTTGAATGTGTGTGACCATAAACAAGTGGGAAACACCCCTGGACACATATATACAAGGTGGGCAATGCAATGCATCGATGATGTGGAAACGAACCAGCTGCTATAAAAGAGAAATGGAGGAATGCTGTGAAAAAGTCAAGCGTGAATTCATGGTTTGATGACTCTACTGGGCAAGTTTATTCTCTTCCCCAAAATATTTAGGGTGTGTAAAAACAGAAGGGGTCCTAATGGATTGAATGGGGGTAAGAAACCTGAGAGAATAAACAGAAGAAAGAGGTGGAGGTGTTTGCTGGAGTTTCACGGGCTGGGCCTGCCCTGAATATTTGTGTTATTGTAAGAGCTGGTGTTCACTCATTTACTGCCAGAGTGGCGTTCGGAGGTCTCCCCATAATCACTGAGGGGAGTGTGAATGGAGGCCTGTGGGGAGGGGAGCAGTGACAGGCGCACAGAAAGGAAGACTGGCAGTTTGTCAATGGCTGAAAAAGACAGAGAGAGAAAGAGGAGAGCAATGGCTTTTACAGAAGTTGGAGAAGGCAGCAGCGGTTTGTGGAGAGAGTGGCCAGGATGGGTCTGGGTCTGTGGCTGAAATAAAAGCTGGGAAGTCAAAACCAATGCAATCTTGAGGAAACATTAAATACAAAGTTAAATAATTGTAATAAGATGAATTTCATCCACACATGCACACTTTTTATTGGTACAAGCAACAGCTGATGATCAGCTTTCCTATATAATTTATTATCCCCAAAAGGCAAATCTCTTTCAGAAACCTTATCATCACAAAACAAGGGCATTGCAATCACATACTGTTATAACAGTATAACATTTGCTTCTTGTCCTGTGATGAAAAAGTATGTATGTAACTAACATTCCACAAAACATAGGTGAAAGATTGTGATGATCTTGGAAAATATTTGTCCTCCATTTTCAGTTCTGAGAAATCATCAAACTCATTAGAGGCTTGATATTGTAATGATGTTTTACCTTCACCCAAGTTTTTTGCAACTGTTTGTCTATTTGCAAATAGTTGGATTTTGATATGACAGGTATGTCTCAGCCATTAACTCCAGGCACAAAGCTGGCTCAATGGATAGAGCATTTACCCCTGAATTAGAAGATATCTAGTTTCAGTCCAGCTCTAGGCACCATATCTTTACTGTTGCCAGATAATGCCAATGCCTTGGTTGAGGTCTGTGTTCTCCCAGTTCTTGTAATTCAGGTATTTTCTATGCATAGTGTAGCTTTAATATTTCTTGGTAAAAAACTTTCTTGATGTAATCTTTTTACAATTTTTACTGTTATGAAATATGTTTTCATAGGTTTGGTTAAGCTCCCCTGTTACTTAACTTCTGTAACAAACAAACCAAAAAATATTCTGGAATTAAAGTGCACAAAGGACCCATACGACGCTTTGTTGATCAACCAGTCTACAATAAAAGTATGAGTTGAAAGATTGACAAGACGCTCGTCTGTGTTCAGAAAACTGTCAGTGAGAGAAGAAAGCCTAATGGGTAGCAGGAGTGTGCAGGTGAAGGCAAACTGAGTCCAGCTGGTGAAAGAGAGCACTGCTGTTTTTGTACAGGAGCTGTGAAAGTTATAGATGTGTTTTACTAGCCAGGCAAGGAAAGGACCATTTTAAATTTTTAGAAAGAGGACTGAATACCTGGGAACTCTCGGCTTTGTTCTGCTACACGATGGTCTGCTCACACATTGCATGCTTACATGAAATGTAAACAGCAAAAGAAGACTAATGGGTTACGAGAAGGAACCAATTATGTGAACAGGAGGACCCTTTTACCACATTTCAGAAGGAAACACTGGGGCGACACGTCATCTTTATCCTTTATACTCTGCAAGTCTGTTCAGCACCAGGCACAGGTTAAGGCTAGCCGGTCATTCCTCAGACATTATTGGAACTTCAAACTAGCTAAATGACCAGCAAGGCCCTATAGTCCCATAAATCATCAGCAGCACAACTAATCTCTGTTAGCACACACACTTCCATGACATAGATTAATACATGTGTGTGTGTCTGCTCATGTATGTGTTTGTCCTCAGTAATTAACATTCTTGTGGCTATCTTGTGACCGCGGCAGTGTGTCAGCGCTTTGCAGGGCACCAGTGGGCCACAGCCTTGACCTCAATGGGAAGTCAAAAGTCCCCCAGAGGAAACGCCACCTATCCATCAACGTACACACACAAGAGACAATAGGGTAAAGAAACCCAAGGAACCCCCAGAATTGTAGCCAGAAATACTGAAGTGGAAAATAACATAACATACAAGACAGACAACAAAAAAACAAAAACAAAGATTGATGTAAAAAGAAGATCAAAAGGGAAATCCCATATATAAAAGGTTTTGAAAAGACAATGTTTAGTGTTTAGAGGAGGTGTTAGCCATAATACTTAAAAAAAAAAAGTTTTAATCCAGGAATTAACCCATTTTTTTGTACCAGGTACACTGAACAAACATTATTAATGCACATGAACACCTGTTTAATAGAGCAGTATTTTGATACTTAAGATTAGAATTTAGTGTCTTGAATTGAATTACACTGTTGTTGTTGTTGTTTTTTTTTTTATTAATTCAAGAAAGTGTTTTTACATAAGTGGCCTGGACCCGTGTTCTTTCAAGGCCAAAGGCACAGTGACCCAACTTTTGACCTGATTTTGCATCCTATGGTTGCTTTACATAAGCTTCCAAAGTGTTTTACTTGAGGTTTTTCTTTTAATACCCTTGATGCTGATTTAGTGATTTGCTTTGATGATGCATTACTATAAACATTTTTCTTAATTATTAAACTGGCATAGAAGTTTTAGGCACCCAAATTAAGCTCATGTCAATCAACTTCTGGGTTTCAATCCAGTGTCTGAGAACCACTCTCCTAGACTATAATTAAAAGTGAAGCACAATACAGCAACACAGTGAGTGAGAGAATGCCAACAGTTGCTGTAAACGCATGACTTGATTTCCAATTTGAGCTCATATTTTAAACCCCAGAAACTAATTTATGTTCTGGCATCTGAATTATTGTGACCATAAATTCCATCCCCTATTTATTAAGTGTTTTGTCATATCTCATCTAACAAGTATGGGCACGAGTGAACAATAGCACTTTTATTGTAGTTGCTGCCAACCTGCCCTGAAACCACATAAAAAACTATTATGAGTGATTAATCAAAGGCTTAAATATTAGTAAATTAGCGGGTATGTGGGAGGGAAGGAAGCTGTCAGATGAAAGGCAGATTTGAAAGGAAGTAGTGCACACAGGAGCTGACCTACAGAGCCCTAATGAGGCTAGTACCTGGTCTTTATACAAACCCTTATATGCACTTGTTAAAGACTTTGATAGGTTTGAACATGTGGCGGGGTGCTGGTGTGTGCCACATCTGGGTCTCTCCGTCACATTCTGCCTCTACACAGTCATTTCAGGAAGGATTGTAACTCTGTGCCGATAGCAATAATAATATATCACAGACTGTGGTTAGATCATCTGACTCTCGCTACAGCTGCCCCGAGACACGTCTGCAGGGTTACAACATACACGTCTCAGATTTCTGGGATGAGGAGGGGGATCAATAACTTTGTCTGCAAAACCAAAAACAGTTCCAAGATTTTCTCTTATCTTTTTTGATAAACTTTGTAAACTGTTATTGGTAAGATGAATTACCAGTGACAGCAACCGGAAGGAACAATATACAACCTAGTGCATACGTAAAAATCCTCTTCATGTTCATCCTCTTCAAAATACAAATCCAAATTTATTTATTTATTTATTTTATTTCATTTTATTTTTTTCAGATATAGATTAATTTGTTGCCTGGCTGGAGTATCTTTGGCCCTTTCTTGCAATGGTATTGGGAATTCCTGGATCCAAACAGTATGGATCCATAAGAATCCAAAAACTAATTAGTTCTACATCGGTCCACAACTAATGTCATAAAATTCCACATTACTTTATGAGTTATCTTGTGCAACAGACTAACAAATCAACAAACAAACCAATAAACATACGATGGCAAAAAAATAACCTCCCTGTATTGGTAAAAAAATATTTATACAAAGCGCCGTTTTTAGATAAGCACAAATGGTCTGCAGTGGAAATTGCTGTGAAGATATATGAAGATTTAATTTTGCAAACTCAACAGATAATAAAACATGCTATTAAACTACTGATTTAGCTTGGATGAACAAACTTTGATCTAACAAAGTTGCATGTTTCACATTTCCATTTTGGATATTATTTGGCTATATGGATAATTTCTTCAAGTATTTTTTTTCCAAATCAACGTTCATGAAAACAAAGAAGAAATTCCCCAGTACCACAGTGGTTTATATTATCACAGCAACAATATTTGTGTCCCTAATAGCATTCATGGGCAGAAAACTTCAATTCAAATTCAATGTCAACAGCAGAAGAATTTCATTATTGGTTTCACAAAACAGAGAGAGGAGTTTCCTTTGAGTGAAACTTGGACACAAGGGCTATATTTTTGTGTGAAGTGTCTGACTGTGAGGCCGCTTCTTCTCGGATTGCACCTTTCCCTCCCTCTCCCCTGACAGAATAACGACTCCTCCTGTTACACTCTGCACAAACACACACCAGTTTTCTGTGAATCCCTGTCTTCCTCTGGCTTAAACGTCCCAGAGAATCTCTCTATCATGCTCTCTTTATAGTTACTCTTTTCCCTCCAACAACACCTCTATCCTTTTAAATACTTTTTCCCATTCTCCCTACTTCCTCCTAACCTTATTTTTTACCCCTCGCCCTCCCATTCCTGTGTTCAGATTTTCTAAAAACAGTACTTTCTTTCACAACTATTTAACTGCGTCACTTCCTCTCATCTGCAGGCTCTAACACACACACACACCACATATAGAATTTGCTTTTTGCCCCACTCATTTCCTCTGTCCTGCTCCTGCCTCTACACAACAGTGAACACACAGGCATTTGGACTTGTGATGGGCCTCAGGGCGCCGTGTGTTATGACAAACACACCTAATAGATAATAGGATGTGTCACAGTCAGTCTGCCTCACTCCCTCAATTACACCCCAATACAGTAAAAAGCAAGCCCGGGCAACTCTGTGTGCATGTGTATTCATGTGTATTACACTCTGTTTTTAAAGAATGACAACTATAAATAAGTGCACCTGAAAAATTGACCAACAGGAACAAACAGGAGGGAACAATAATCTAAATCGAAAATATCTAAGACAAAGACAAAAACAGGATTGTACAGAACTCAAATATAACAATTCTATAAATAAAAACCAGCATCTATCAGTAACCACCTCAAAATATAGGGTCTTTCATTTTCATTCAGTTTTTTTATGCTTGTTAGGTTAAAGCATTGCAGGTGACTGGAGCCTAGACCCCCTAGAGAATAGTCGCAGGGCTGACACTTAAGACACATACAGTACATTGACAGAAAACCTTTCTCACATTCATTCATTCACCAATTTAAATATACTTAGGTTTAGGTGTATTAGTGTAGGATGTGATAACTGTGTAAAATAATAATTGCTGATTCAGTACAAAATCCACTATAGACAATTTGAGTGACTGGGCATCTTGCAGAGGATATTTCATTAGAGGGATAAAAGTCCCTCCTTTAAGAAAATTACATGCACATATTGATTACTCTGTAAGTCTATCTTTGTATTCCAGCCTTTTCTGTAAGAATGTTTTTTTAAATCAATACAAATATAAAAAAAATAAATAGTGAAAACAACAACAACAACAACAACAACAACAACAACAACAACGCATTAATCTAAGTCATTTGCAAAGGTTAGTGCAAGGTGAATATGTAAACCAATGAGTCAGGCTTAGCCGTCACAGGACTTCTATTAGCACTCCTGGCGCAAAGAGGGCATGCATCCTGCCAGCTACTAAATCTGTTTTAACATGGAGACTATCACACAGACAGGGAGCAGGAGGGGATCAAAGAACAGAGAAGGGACACTGCTGCCAAATTATCTTCAGAGGGAACAAGTCAAGGGTCCACAAGTGTCCCCTTCCACTTAATGAGAGCTGCTCGTGGACGTTATATGTCAGACAGGAAATGTAAAAGTGCCTAGGTGCTTGCTATATCTGTTATCATCTCCCTCTATGGCTTCACTTGAGTTTATCCCACTACAAGTGCACCACTGGAAAAAACAGCAGCCACATGTCATTTATTTTTATCCCTGTGATCAAATTTTAGAGCAACTGAGCATTAAGTTTCTGTTTATTTAATGATGCCCTTTCTGCACGCATTATGTGCAATGGCTTTATAGCACTTAAGCAAAAACGAGAGACCTTCACAACACTATTTTGGTATTCCTTACTGTAACTATCATTAGAAAAACCCAAGGGTAGAATATAAAAAGGTTATAACTTGTAAACTAAATCAGGAAGCTGTTATTTGATTCCCGGGGCTAAAAAAGGATTTTAATTCAAGCTGAAAACTGTAACTTTCCATATGTTGTTTTCCAGAAAGCCTCAGATTGATTTACACTTGAAACGGAGCAAAGACAGTGGACTGTTGCTTGGGAGTCTGCAGTTAATTTAAAGCAGGCGTAGCAAAAAGTGGAAAATGTCCACGTTATCAAAATGTACTACTTTAAGCCTATATGGTTCAGCAGAAAGGTTCTAATGGGTTTTCCTAAAAGGAAATTACACTGAAAGATGGCATTAGCATAAAAGTGCAGGCAAATATCATAATCCCAGTTTTTATCTCCACAAAGGAAGCTATGTTTTGCCGCTGTTGTTGGTTGATTTGTTTATTTGTTTAGCGAAATACCTCAAAAAGAAATAATGGGATACTGATTTTCAAAATTTTCAGGAAATTTCACAAATGGGTCTATATCAAGAACTTTGGTTGCTTGAAAAAATATATATAAATAAACAAAAAAAAAAAGAAAAAAAAAAAAGAAGAAACTATTGTGGATCTCTCATCATGTGGAGCCACGATATTTTTTTTTGCCAAAGCCAAATATACTAGCTCTAGCCTCAAGGGGACATAGTAAACGTTAAAAAACCATGGATTGCATTCCACTGAAATCTGAGTTACTGCAACATCGCCCTCTGTTCACACCTGTGTGTTTAGTATGAGTCGGCCCATGTGACACTAAAGGCCTGTCTCTGTCTACTTCTTTTGGCAACATCTAAACTGACTTCACAACTATTAAAGCCCCTTACTGTGCAGAGCTGAGAAGTAGTCACCCCAGTCATTGCTCCAGAGTTTAGGGGGATCATAATTATGTGTGAAGTGGCACTACAGAGCTGTGTATCCTGGTGGAAGTCCCAAGCATACTCACGCCTTAGATTTCCAGTAGCAGCACGTGTCAAAGTGTTCAAGGACAGCCGGCTACTGTTTGAGCTTGGGAATAATCTACTATCAAATGCATGGAACTAACTAGTACAAGGTGATATGTCCTGAAATTACTATGACACTATATCTGAAAAGAATTTTACTGTAAAGATAATTTTGTGTTTGTGTTTTTAAAATAAGTCAAGTAATTTATAAGCTATATAAAGTTATAGTTATTTTTTGTAGGAATTTTAAGGGTAAAACAGAAATAATACAGCTAACAATAATAAAGCGCACACCTTTTTCGCACTGGTAAAGAGACAGTATCCAGACCTGGACTTCATCAGAGGATCGTTTAATTCAGGGATAAAGGCTCTATCCATTAGGCCACAAAGCCTTTATATCTGTCAATAGTTCAGAATGGATCCAGATGGTGATCCATATCCACACCAAACATGAATTAATTAGTTTTTTTCTTCCATGGCCGAATATTGGCCTTTCCTGAAAATTGCATCATAGTCCAACCCTAACTTTTTCAGTGTTAAATCTTGAATCTAACAGACCGACAACAACCAAAAAACCAGTACCAACAAAAACATAATCTTCTTCTGGTACCTGATTTTAATTCCCAACTTGAGAGGGTATCCTCACTGTTGCTGCTTTTACTTTCTACCTTCTAATTTCTGTCTGCCTAATTTGTAAACTATCAAATAAACGTACAGTATCTTCTGTAAAATAATATACTGATGATTTAATTGCTGTCAAATTCTCTTCCACGTTTACCTGTGAAAAGCACCTTCTGTATTCCTTCTCCGATCCGGAGCATTTGTAGACAATCCTGCCTCCCTCTTGGCCTGCCTCTGACCCCAAATATGGGATGTTAGGATGCTGGAGTGGATAGATGTTCCTGGTGGGTGGTTGGGGCTCCCTGTCCCAGGGTAGGTGGTTGGGGCGGTGAAGAGGCGAAGAGTAGGGTGATGCAGGTGAGTTTGGGTGTGACAGAGGTGGGACGGGTGGAGGTGGGACCGTGACGGTGTTCCAGTCAAACTGTCTGTGGGAGGATATAACAGATGAAGATGAGGAACGAGAGAATGGGTAAGTAGGGACTCTCTCTCGTGACCTTGTGTCGTAGTACGCCTGTCGTGCAACATGGCGGTATGGTGGGCGGGTTGTAGTGGTTGTTGTGGGCAATTTCTCAGCCGTAGGTGCCACTGTGCTCTCTTGGTCTGTCTCAAAATTGTTACTCTCCTTCTCCTTTTCCTCTATTTTACTGTCTTCTCCACTGACATCCAGTTCTGGCACTAAACTGGGCCTGATATCAGTATTGTTTGCAGTGTGCCGGGCCTGCCTGTTTTGACGATGCAACGGCAAAGAGAAGGGCACTCTGCCATATCCAAATTGGCCTGGGCGGATTGGTGAAGACCTAAAAGTGACAAAAAACAGGCAAGAAAAATGTTATAGAAAGATAAGAACACTAAATGCTGTATAACTCCTGCTGCTTGTCCAACATAATGAAAACTGACATGCAGTCAGCAGACTACAGTAAGGGTCAGTCTGCAAGATATAAAACAGAATAAATTATGCAATAATGCAACGGATGCCAGTTGCAGGAGTTAGTCTAGTAAATTGAAAGCTTAAGACTAGATAAGAAGGCCACTGTTAATCACATCCTTACAATAAAAAAATGCAAAATGGATTAATCATTTATGAACTTCAACACTGTAAGATGTTACAAGTAAGTACACACATTTTTAAACACTGCAGTGCAAGTATAGTATGCAGCTAGTGCAGCTAGTATAAAAAGATTTTTAACTGCTGCCAAGCCACCCACCTTCTTGCAGCCACACCCTCGCGATTGGTGGAGACAGAGCGCCTGTTCCCACCCCCTCCAGATCTTACAGCCGCTGGATTGGTCGGTCTTCTCATGACCTGTGCTGGCTGGTTGTTATAGTTATGTGATGGAGCACGGTAAGGTGATTGATATACTGGAATATGGTCCTGATTTGCTGGTGAGAAATCTGGTTGGTAAAAAGAGGAGGATGGACTGGCCTGTCCTGGGACAGGCACCCCTCCTCCTCCAGCTGGAGTATTCCTGTATAGAGGCAGTCCCTGGTTGTGATTGTTGGAATAGGGAGAGGCGTGATAGGGCACGTGTTGCCCAGGGTGACGGGGAGGGTAGAAAGGGCGCAAAGGTGAGCTGACAGGACTCCTGATGCCTCCAGGTAGATAGCCTGCCCAGTTTGGTGGAGAGTGGGAGAGGGGAGGGGGTTGTGGAGGGGGTGGAGCTAAACACTTCCTGCTCCTCTGGGACACGCCCACTCCACATGTCTGAGAGCACTGGGACCACTCTCCCCAGACAGACCACAAGCCCTCTACAGACTCTGTCTCAAACACCTGCCTGGACCTCCGACCTGCCACCTGATACACACAAAGGACTCAGAATTACACATTTATAATAGACGTAACATGCATTCATACCAGAGGTCCCACACTGTCAGTAGCTACTGGGGCAGGCTTTACAGCCAGCTGAGAGAAAACTATACAAAGAGCTTTTTAACAAAAGGTCATGTGCACATGAAATAACCCATCCATCAACACCACCTTTCAGCATTTAGTACTACATTAGCCTGTGAGAGGCCCCAGTCTAACTCCTGCTATGTGTAGGTGTAGGCAAGCCTTTTCTATTTACCACATAAAAGCTGTGTGACACAAGGCAAAACAAAGCTAAACTCTCAGAAAACCTTATTTAAGCCAACACTTAACAGAAGTATCATTCAAAAGAAGTCAATGTTTCCCAGCAATCTAAATTAATGTTTACATATACTTCATTCAGCTGTAACGCAAATACTGCTGCTAACATATTAAAATCTGCCTAGTTTGGCAAAATTTAGAAAAAGTCCCTTACTTAGCAAAAATATTGCTATTGCAAAATCTACAGAGTGAAAGGCCACATTTCTTCACAGTAAGTGATTCACAGATGAGCTGTAGTCTCATGAGTTTCCTTCCTCTGAGACCAAAATGTAAACCCTGTCGTCTTCACAGTTCACGCAGTCAGAGTGGGTCACCTGCCAGCAGCTTAAGAGCAGATGTCTTTGGAGATGGTGGAGGTCAGGGTTGACTTTGGCTCTTTTTGTGTTTGTATACATGTGTTTGAGAGGCTGAACGTGGGTGCCAGCATGAACTTCTGATTGCTTCCTCTGCTGCTGTTAATAAATGTTCCTTGCTTCCTTTCCCTACTCTAACACTGGCTTGGTTGATTGACTCGCAGACATGAGAGTTCAGCAAACATTTCTTTAGGGAGAATCAGAAAAACAAATCTGCACTTCACTTTGAGTTTACATAATTTAGGTGGACATAAAGAAATGTGAACCATGCTGTATACATGTTTTCTGTAAAAAGGAGCACAGTTATAGCTAATGACTATGTGGCGTGTGTGCTAAAGGGGGGTGATTTGGCCATAGTGAGTGACATCAAACACCACACTGCCACATAAATGGGACCAATAATGAGCCTGGTGCAGTGACCCTGCAGCAGCCACTGCTGACCTCTGAAGCTACTGGTTAAACTCATGCAACACTGTACCACCACATGCCGACAAACATATCAACAAACCAGGACACTAATCCCCACTCAACAAATTCTTGTATTTTCTAACCAAATACTTAGTTACATTCTGTTCTTAAGAAGCAACAGTTTAAGGTGCCGTGTGTCCGACTGCGGCCCCTGTAATGACTGTCACCTTTCACCCCTCTATAGAGATGCTGTTGTCTTATAGGATCTCTGTCACAATGAGCTAATGACTCACCTTCCTCTTGGCAGCTTTGGTCACGGAGGTTGCGGCCACCATACAGCCCCACAGCACATAGAGTCTGTAGGAAAGAACAAAGCACAAAGAGGATGGGTTAGTATAAGAGTACATAGAAAGCTCTTTATAACAGGGCTATGACCTAATGCGACAAATGTATGCATGTCTATGTATGTTTTAAACTGAAATTTTCTTCAAGCAACTTTTCAAGTGTCAAACCTGTTGAGTGAAAACCCCATCAAATGTTCCAGTGACCTCAGCGGACCTTAAAAACCATTAATTTGCCACTTTTCTTTCCACTACAGCTGCTAAGTAGGCATTATGAGAACACAACACTTTCTTTTTCTATCAAGGTTCATATGCAAACAGATTAATCAAACTGGGAAAAGCCTTAGGTGCTAACAAATGAATGGCTCTAAACAGCAAGCATGTTTTTCTTTTGCATCCTCCTCTCTTGGACTGTGCACACCCTGAGGATGTGGTCACAGCGCACGCATACACAGGTGAAATCAACATCTAAAATCACCCTGTACTAACTTACTTTTTATTTGATGGTTTGATGTTTAAAGTATGTGGCTTCTGGTAGGCATGGTGTTCTGCGTCGCCTTTAATTATGGACTTGCACTCTTCAATTTGACGGGAAAACAAATATGTGCCACTAAGATTAAAAGCTGCCAATCAGGAAAAGTGATTCAACTTTTTTACTTGAGGACTAAACATGAGAAATAGGCACTTGCTGTAAAAGTCTCTCAAAAGTTTTTGCAGATGCTTTCCTTGTGGTGAGAGGCAAGTGGATTGGAAACAAGTGGCCTCTCTCCACCGACCAGCAGCATAACATGATACTAACGGCTCGCACAGATGAATACCCCACTTCTCACCGCGAGAACCTAACCATCACCGCAATCACACTCGTCCGCAAGCCACATGCAGGCAGTGTAATTGGTGCCTTCTCTCCAGTGTGGTGCACCGCCGTGGTCTCTGGACGCTTCCCCACACCAGACTTCACAATCACCCCCGAAAAACACACACAAAGGTCCCCGCACAGTCCCACACACAACAGAGCTGCTGAGGCCGAAGTAACGACCCCCTACTCGGCTCCACGTTTCCCCGCTGGCCGCTACAGTGACACATCGGACAGGGGAAAACGCGAGAGAGGAAAAAAAAATGACCTAAACCCAGATGCGTAAATTCCTTTCCTATATCCAGCTTCAGCGCGTTGTGCGTAAAACCAACTTGGCAAACTTTTTATTCCCGTTCAGAAGTTACTAAAACCAATCTTTTTTCTTTTTTTTTACACAAGACGCAAAGTTCTCGTGTTTTCGGACAGTGGAGAAGCAGCAGGTTGGTGTAGCGTTTTGTTAAGTTACCTGAAAAGTACAGCGAACCGCATGCTCCAATAAGTCAACCACTCCTTCAAACTCTCGATCCGCAAATAAGGCAACAATATGTCCAGTTGATGTCCAGTTGCGTTATTATCCTTGCAGTCCTCAAAGCGAGACGTGTGGTCAAACTCCGCAAGGGCTTCCACTTCTCCTCCTTTCTCTGTCTTTCCCTCCACTGCGTGTCCCCTTCCTTCTGTCACAGTCACTCCCCGTGATTTTTTGGGAGCGTGAGGGCAAAGTGGGAAGGCTTTTCCTCTAGTTCACTCGACAGTTTTTTTGGTGGAGGTGGTGGTGTGGTGGGGGGTCTCTTATAATGAACTCGTGTGACACCCAGCAGCCAGGGGTCCAGGGGCGGTGGGGAGGCGCACATAAAACAGTATTACAGTACAGTATTACACAACTCTCTCTCTTCCACTGTACTATGGGCCCTGGCTAAGTTAGGCCTATAATAACTCTCGGAGCTGCTTTCTCAGTTGCACAATTCGACGTAAGAATGCCCCATTGTGCTTGGTTGCACTGATCAGAACTAATGATCTAGTGATTGTCGGAAAGGGCTGGCACCGTCTATGGGCAAGGACGCATTGTCTGAGGCCGACAAAACTGTACCACTGTGCCAAGAAAAACACGGTAATTTGTACAAAATCTAATACGTCTTTTAATTTATCGTCTATAAAAATGTTTACAGCGTGTAGCTGTTTTGCACGAGACTTAAATAAAATGATCTCGCATGTGTTTTGTCATTACACTTGACTTTTTTTTTTGTCATGCTTTATCAATTAGGAGCTCGGATAAGTGTAATGCGTACGCCCTAAAGCAGATGTGAACATGTTTTCCATGCAAACTTTTTATTAATTGTCTAAAAGAGAGAAAGAAAGGGAGAGAGAGGCTCTCAGTTAAAAGTTCTTTGGTAAATCAGAGTGTGCAGGCCAAACAGAGTCACAGCAGGGGGCGAGGAGTGACAAAGAATGGAAATCTCTCAGATGGGATAAAGGGCTTTGGCTGATTCTGGATTAATACTGTATAATGGCTTCTAGTAAAATGAGAGAAAGACAAACAGAATATTTATCTGGTGAGAACAGATGTTTACAGATTTTTCCTCCAAAAAACTTTCTTTACAGCAAGAGAGGGACAAAGGGTCACAAATATTACTTGAGTACAAGTAAAAAAAAAGGTATACTTAAGTACAAATGACTTTTGAATAGTCATTTATTTTTTGCAATAGGTTGCGTTCACACGATGTCATGTAACATTTTATGTAAGAATCTGCTTTTAAAGATTCAAAATGCAAATCTCTTTTCCTGGTTTATGGTTAATATCTCTGCAATTACTGGGTCTATCCAAATGAAACAAAACTGGCACAATCTTCTCTGTCAGCACAAATTATAAAAGGTGACATTATTTTTTCACTAAAGTATCAAAAAGTGGTGAAAATATTCAATCACACAGGTGTGATTGTTGTCAGTAGACAGGACTTTAGGCCACAAAATTAATATAATGAGTTTGAGGACCCAGTCACTAACAAAAAATGACCAAGTTCAATATTTGTGGATTTTCTGTATGAATATTTCTTTTTAAAAACTGTGCCTCACCCATAGAGTCATACTGGCCCCTGCCCTCCATCTGAGTTTTTGACATCATCAGATTCTAGAGTGCGAATGCAACCTATTGCTGGGTTTCAGATGACATCACAACATTCTATGGGCCTGTAGTATTTAATAGAGATGAATAGAAATGTCTGTTATTAATATGCAACGTTTTTGGTGTGGCTGGCTACATACAGCGAGATCATGGACCTCATATAAATCATCTGTTTCAACATTAATGCATTTTCTTTTTAAATATTTCTTATGAAAATAGCTTATAACTTAGGAATACTGTCCCCTGTCCCCTATCTGAGGGTGTGACATCATTACATTCTACAATCTGAAAACAACCAATAAGACAGCAAAATAAACTACTACTCCTTCTATTACTACACAGTTATCACTGCTCCTACACCTCTTACTTCTACTATCACTGCTAGAACAATCCTGTTACTGTTACCAATGCTATCGCTGCTTGTATTAAAATCAAATGTTTACTCAAGCAAAAGTAAGCAAGTTTTAAAAATGTATTCATTTCTTCACAAAAGTATGTTTTAAAAAAATGTACTTAAAAAACTATCAAACACAATAAAATATAAGCCTGGTAAACAGAATTGCTTTGGATTTTAAAATAAAAGATTGCTTTGTAAATTTGTGTCTGACTGAAGAGAGTATGATTTTAGAGCACAAGATGCAGGTTGGCCACCAGACTAGACTTTGGGTATGTTTGGATTAAAGGGATTTAAGACCAAAGTATTAGCCAAGATTTTACAAAGTAGATCAAAGTAGGCCTTGACGATGATGTGTCACAATGTAATTAAGATCTGCTGTATTAGTACAATATGTGCTGATAACCAGATTCGTCTGATTTGTATTAATTGCTCAAATTTTGGTTTGGGCTGGGTGTAGTTATACCTATGACACTTTATGTAGCTTATCGTCAAAGAGGAGCTCAAGTCATATGGACTGGCTATGGTACAAGAGACAGTGGTGAGATTAAAGGTTGAGGAGGAAGAAGAGTGTCTCTGTTCCACTGCTGTGTATCTCACTCTCTATACTGTTTAACATTTCTTTCTGCACTTCATCCAAAGTGCCAAAAGAATCAGCCTTGTGTATAGAGATCCTGTTGTTGAACCTGGATGTCCCTTCTGCTTCTCCCTGTGACCATAAGTGCAGAGGCAAAATGTGAGAAAGTGGGTACATAGAAGTTCAAACACTAACACACCCAAGAAGTCCCAGGGTATTCTGCTCCTACTTTTTTTGGACGACCATTGCATAATATGGACACAGTGATGGTGACGAAGATTAGCTATTTCAAAGCACACTATGAGCCAACAACTGGGGACTTAACCACATTTAGAGGGACTTAAGATCATATCTGTTGAGATAGGAAAGTGAATGTAAAAGGCGTATCAAGAACAACATGGCTTTTGCATACAAACACTTTTCTATAAAGGGAGAGGGTGTGTGTAATAAGTGCAATGAATATCTCTAAACTTCTAAGATGCATGTCTATCAGTACCTACAATTAGCCAGAGGTCATTGCCATAGTCACCAGTGGTCCGTAACCACTTATAGCCTCCCAAGTACCTCCCCTAGCATGTTCCCCTTTCAACTCTCCTCTCTAAAGCCATGAGAAGCACTCCACTTAAACAGTAGACATGCTCCAGCAGCCACTAGCCCTGTATTAGCAAAATATCAGATAGTGACAACACCAGACGTGCTGTGTTTATATGTTCGTGTCCAAGGAGGTCACCATGTGGCACTAACCCTGTGATTTGTCTCGGATGGCTGAAGTGAGTAATAGCACTGTAGATCAGAGTAGAGAGTGGTCCTATGGGGGTGATAAATCACTTAAATACTTCCCCGCATCTACGCACATGCTAGCAGTAGAAAGGCACACACCCCAGCTCAAGGCACTGATGCATGTGCCCCTCCAAAACTTTAACTGGTCAACTTAACAAGGCCTCCAGGCTTGTCCAGGATCAGAGGTCAGGGGATGGGCCACTGTGGGCTATCTAATGTCAAGTCAGCATGCACACACAAGCACAGACTAAAATAAGTTAAGCTGATGCAACAAGTATGAAGGCCTGCTTAGTGGTTAATGGTTCTAAACCTCAAAGATTGAGACAATCCCTTATCATCGCCTTGTTACAGTTATATCGAGCAAACTATTTGCCCACAATCTAGTCAATATTTCTGTGTAAGAGTTTCAAGTTTAAGGAAGAGAGAAGTTAATTTACAATTCTGGGCTGACAATAAACAATTGTAATATGTTGGCTATTGGACATGCATAAAGTATTAATTCGTTTGTTATAGTACAATGGGTGGTTGCCTATGTTGATGTCTTAGGTCCCTTCTTTTGACAGCCTTTTAAAAATCATTCACACAAAACAAGTCACAACTAAAAGCACTTAGAGAGGGCAGACCTCCATCAAGACATTGCCCCTATCTTGCAATGGAAAAAAACGATGCCCAGCATTGGATTCAAACTTCTAGTTGAGGGGTAAACGCTTTATCCATTGAGGAACAAAGACTTTATATTCAGCATTAGTAAAGAATTAAAGATAGATTAACTAGTATCTTTGGTCTTATTGCACAGTGATATATTTTCTGACTTACCCCATTACTGACTTGAAAATGATTATTTTTAGGGTCATGCCTATTGAAAAACCAGCAAACGAACCAATGCAAGCCAAAACACAACCTCTTTGACAGAGGTTCATATTCTAAGAGCTTATGAATTAAGTTCATTGACACTGACCAACTAGTGTTTGAGTAGTTAATAGTAATATCTGCAGCAGACAGTTAACATGCAGCGCTATACCTTGGCCATACACAAAATTTATCTGTTAAAAGTCACAATATGACAGTGCCCATTACTTTTTTTTTTTTTTTTACAACATGGCAATTCAGTTCAGCCATATTCTTTTCAGTGGTTAAGTTTCAAAGTGGCTAACCCTCTCTGCTTTACCAAATACTTGCTGCAAATAACACAATGCTATTATTCTCTTACACGTCATATTTAAAACTTATCAGCATTTCTCTGTGCCCTAAAACTGCCTTATATCCCAACTTAAAAAGCTGCAGAACATATGACCATTAAATAACGCAGATGACAGTATACTGGCAGTTTGTTTTTTCTAATAAAAGTCTTCACAATTGGTCTGTTTGCAGATGCATGTTCCAGACTTCTGCAGAAAGAACACGTGTGCACCTAATTAATTTATGTAGTATAAAATCCAAACTAGCATTAGGTATATGCTTTAAGTCAGGGTGATGTGGTTTTGATATTGACTGCCAAACTGATGCTATGCTGAGCGGCCTGATCTAGAAGTGCTGACAGCCTGAGCGCCTAGAGTCTAAAAACATATTGACAGACAGGGACACAAAGGGAGTGAGAAGAAAGGAATTAGAAGAAAAAGGGATAAAAGGGACTTGGAAAGAAAGAGGTAATGGCAGATTAGATGGGAAAGAGCAAATGTAAAAGGCTAGGGAGTGAGAAAAAAAACTGGGATGGAGGAATGATTTGTCTGGCTCAAATGGAGTCAATATTTGCTTCATTTCAACAATCTTAAACTAGAGTGTAGATCAAAGCGAGACGTTTGTGCTGAAAAAGAAGGGAGAAGAAAAAGCCTTACAGTCTCACTGGGAGCTTTAACAGTGGTCCCTTTTACTGATGTCCAAATATGATGGTCACAACACAGGAAGTAGATACTATAAAGAAAGACTGATTGGTGATGCATTGTAATGAGCATTTGGAAGTGGTCAGAGATGATGCAGGGACAGGAGAGGCACGCTAATTGGCTAAAAACTGCGGAAATAACTGTGTTCCAATTATTCACACAAAGAGGAATTGTTGGACCTTGAGAGAAGCCACCAGTCGATATTGTGTATGTACACACAATAACAACAAGCGGCAGGGTTTGTATCTGTCTGACTGGCATGCATGGTATAGTACTGGAGAGCTTTATTGAGCCTATAGTTGTGCTAACAAATGCTCCGTTATGTTTCTGCTCGGTTGGTTATAGACCACTGAGGCTTGGATCACAGTCTGTGTATCAATAAACTTTTGCTACCACTGAGGAATTCCTGTCCTGTCCATTGAGAGGGATGTTGTTTGGATCAGGCATCCACCAATGTTTAGAATTATTGATATCCTGTGAAAAATAAAAGTTGACAAAGTTGTTTTAGTATATGTTTTATCACCAACATGGTTTTGTTACTTTTGGCCACAGAAGGCAGTTTGATTAAAGGCAAAGCACTTTTATTACTACATGATACGGCTGTTAAATGCAAATTGCTCCATTTACAGACCTTTAAACAAAGCACCCACTTACTCATAGTCAATTATGGAGCTGAGATAACAATCATTACCATTATACTCAGCTGCATTTTGGGAGGAATTGCTTCACCTGTGAGCAAGAAGCAATTCTGTTTCCAGTGTATGTTATGAGTCTGTAATGCAAACATAATCCTTAGAGTTAATAGTATAGATAACAGCTAAAATTTTTAAGTGTAAGTCAGGGCACGCTAACCAATGGAACCTATTCCAGTAGTTTCAAACAAGTCAATAAACTGCACAGCAATTGTAAACTCCACACTAAACTAAAGTTCATTACACTCAGCTAAGAAAACTTCTAAGTTAGACAATAAACATAAACATCATGTCAAACAATCTGCAGTCTCCAATATGGCCCGCATTTTCACTCTCCTTTTACACTAAATGAGCTGCTCAGTCTAGTACAGGTTCGGGTTACTTTTCTAAAGAAGGAATTCTGCAAACAACTGGAGGTCAAAGTGGAGGGTCAGGATGTCCTCTTCTTACTGCCCAAAAGCTTAAGGACACTTTCTGCACACCAAGGCAGAGAGCAGAGTACATGCATACAACAAGCCCCATGTCCGCAACAGAACTACTTAGATGAAGCTTAAGTGTAGGTTTTCTATCATTGACTAACAGTAGGATTTAAGTTCTCACACTCTCTGTCACTTTCCTTTTACTGATCTTTTATTTCCTAAATCAAAAGCACAACAAAAGCACTGTGGTGTATCAGTGAATAGTCCACGTGTGCTGGCCCAAAGTCATGCAAGCAAATTCAAAACCGATGCTGGCCTCTTGAGTTTTTCTTTCTTTTACACTGCTCCTTGTAAAACAATGAAGAATTTACAGAGAGCACAATTGCAACTGTAAATATTTGCAATTCAATCAGAAGGGTAGTTTATTCTCCCAGCTCCCCACTTTGAGAGTCAACATGACCTCTGACATTTCTAGGACCCTATAAAACTCCTCCCTGCCCAGAAGGAGTCGACAGGTTGGCTAGAACAATAAGCTGAATGCCTCGCGCACACAGAGAAGCTCTTCATTGGAGGAAAAACTGTCTTTTGCTGGCCGCTGTCTGCTCCCGGAGTAGGTATTTGGACTCTGTTGGGCGCAGTATAGGAAATCAGGTCAGCAGTGAGTAGAGCATAGCAGGCATACTTAAGACTGAGCAAAGACTGTGCACTTGTGTGAGGAGTTCTGAGAGTGGGACAGTTAGTCAGACATTGGCTTAGTAAAAGTCAATTACCTGGACAGGATGTTCTGATGACTCTGAATAAAAGAAGAAAGTTCACACTAGTGGATTAGAGAGGCGACATTATGACTGGTGGTGACAACAAACTGTACACAACAAAACTTTTTACACAAGGTCTGAGAAGAGAAGGGAGTTGGCAAGAGGGGGGTTGTCTGTTAAAATCAGGCAGTATGGGTGGCCTCAAGTTCTGGGGCATTCAGTCAAAGGATTTTTTTTTTTCTGTTGTCCGACATTCAAAAGAAAATAGTTTGTTTTTTTTTGTGAATATTGCTCAATAAGACCTCACCCATTTGTAAAGAGCTGAGTTTTTGTGATCGCTATTGCAGTCACATATTTGCATGAAAAACATTTACCCCAGGCACACCTGTTGGATAAAGTAAACACTTTGAATGAGTGAGTGATATTCCCTCAGGTGCTAATTCATAAGACCATTTCCAAACAACAATGACAGAAGCAAACACAGAGTCGCAAATGCAAGTGCAAGGCCAGATGTCTTGAAATCAAAGAGGCTGGGACGTGAAGTGAGAGTGTATTGTAGAAGTCTATATGAGTGTGTAGGAGTTGAGCAGGGGTCACCGCAGGGGCTAGACTGCTTGGACCTCGCTTTAGACTGCATTTCTACATTTTTTCATTCTCTGTTGGCAAAAACACTGACTCTTTCTTATGCCTGCATTCAGACCAAATACACATAAAATGAACATGGCACACAGAGGTTATTTATAACTGGGCCGAAGGGAAAAGCAGCCCAGACTCACAGGGCCTATTTTGGGAAGTTGAGCCTTCCATCAGTCAGGCTGACAGCTTCTCTGTGATAGCAGCAGAACAATACAGAACAGCCTGTTTATCTTCCTCTGGCCGGCCTGTTGGGCTCTGCCTCCCACAAGGGTGACTAGCACCCTGCCTCCCTCAAAGAAACTGGGATTTCTAGAACTAATCTGACAATCTATCTCTCCACAACCCAAGTTCCAAAAATCTTTTCCATTAGCTAATATTTTGTTAATGCAGTAACCAACAGCACAACCTTTATCACTCAAGTGACCACCGAACTTTTAAATTGAGTTTTATTATTATTATCAGTGTCCTTGAGGTTATATTACACAGCTGTAGATAACTATCTCTGCCTCCAAGGAAGAATCTCTTTATGTCTATCTACTAAGGCATTTTATCCTGACAGCCTCTATCTTTCCCTTTTTATAAACCCTTAAGCTAAAAATAATTTCCGATGAACTCTGGGTGACATGACTGGTCCAGCAGATGAAGAATCAGTTTGTGTGTGTGTAAGCAAAGCAGAGACGATAGTTCTAGAGGGTGGGCTCAGAGGAGGCTGGGGAAGGGGGGAACTGATACACTTATCTGCAAAGTTTAGTTTATGCCATCACTACGCAACTACTGTGCAGTGTAGGCATCAAATTTATTTATCTTTCCTATAAATTAAATGCTAAGATGAGGTCAAGCAGTTGAAAAGGGTCTAGATTTCCTGTTTTATGACAAACAGAAGCCCCTACCAGCTGTAGGAGCAGCTTCATGTGACAATGAGAGCAGTGACCCCAGTGTTAAACTGTGTAGTTCTTTGTATAATCTGACAGTTTAATTAATGGCAATTACTGACTACTGCCTGTAAACCAAATACCCTGCCAAAAGCATATATGACAGTCTTAAATGCACTTACGTAATTATACTGATCAATGAACAATGGAATTTACTACAGTGATTTTTCTCTAGAACATATTCAAACAGCCTATTACTCACTGGGGCAACTTGTTCTAAGTAAGACATGACACCCAATATCTTCTTTAAGTTCCAGCTACATTTATTTTGTAACCAGCTTTTTGTTCTGTCAGCTTTCTTCCCTCACCTTCTGTCACTGTTATGATTTGTCCTGCTGCACTCTCAATTAAAAAGGAAACCTTCAAATTCATTTGACCTTTTCCTTCACTTTGCTGTTTCTACTAAACACCAATGGAAAAACACAGCCGTGACACTCCGGCACCCTGTCCTATTTTAGTCACATCCAACACTGTATTCTCCCTTTCTTTTAAAGGTCTGGCTGCTTTTTGACATTGCAACACCACAACATCCTCCTTACATAAGCATGGGTGGCCTATTTAATTGCTAAAGCTTTACATTTTAATCCTAGTTGCTTATAGTGTGTTGGTTTTAGATAATTATTCTATTCTATTGTGCTAGCATAAGCACAGTGGTGGAAGAAGTACTCCAAATATGTACTTCTTAAAAGCAAGGTTACTTCAGAAATATTGCTAAAGATAGTCGATAGAAATACTTTAGTACATCTAAAAATGTATTAAGTACTTGAATTGCTTTTTTTTTTTCTTGTAATTTTTGCAATTGCACAGCCATAACTATTACTGTCACTAATTATTACTATTACTACTTATACAATAATTTTTTTCTGTTGCTACTACTACTACTGCTACTGCTGTTTTTTTTCCTCCAAAACTTACCCAGGTAAAGTTAGAAAACTTATGTACAAAGTGCATTTTTTCAAAAAATCTACTGAAAAGTATATAGTAACTGGAAGATGTGCAAAATTCAAGCATTGCGTATTTTGGACCTTATACTACTAATAAAAACGCTAACAGACAATCAATATAAACCATTTTATTACAAATGAAACAGTGACAATGTTTTACTGTTGTGACATAAACCTTTTGACTTGGTGACTCATAATTTCAGTACATTTTAAAACTCATCCAAGTTACTTCTGGTGTCTCGTAGCTGTGTGAGAGCCGCCATCACCTCCTTAACAGTCCTCCTACCCAGCTGCTTCCCCCCTCTGCTCCTCACATTTACTGTCCCACTCTCACTCTCCTTCTCCCCAACCACTGGACATAAAAGACAAAGAAAAACACTTCAGATGTAATTTAATTATGTAAAATCAGCAGCATTTTGCAGAAACTGTAGTGGGCTTTTTACCAAATATGTAGTTATACTGGGCCAACTGAGCAGAGCGGATCTTCTTATTTAAGGTGGCTCCGTGATCATCATTTAAATCAATCGAGAAACCGCCTTTATAGAACTGATGCACCACCTTAAGAAAGCAAAGTTAATACATATATTTGAGGTGTTTTTGTGCCTCTGAGAAGAAAGATGCATAACTGGTGGTACCTTTGATGAACTGACCTGCTTGGCATATGACTCACTGCTGCCTCCCACAGGAATGACCATGATCTGTGCTGGGCACAGCCACAACGGCCTGTAAACAGAGACAGAAATTTGGTCGGGTTAGAAGACTACTGTTGTATTTATCTATTATTTAATGTCTTATTGACTATCGTCTTCCCACCATTTGCCTCCAAAGTTTTCAGCCAGTATAGCAATCATTCTCTCCAGTGATCCCAGTACAGCTCTGTGGATCATCACTGGGCGGTGCAAATGTCCATCTTTTCTGAAACAAACAAAAAAAGCAATGTGTCAATAAGCACAAAAAGTTATCTAGCTCAGTCATTTTAAGAAGAATGTCTATTTACACCAAACTTAAAAGGTTAAAGTACTTTCATTACAACTAAGACAGTTGTTTTTATTACCTGATTTCTGGAAATGCTGGGACATTTTTTAAATTTGAATAAGATTAAAACTAAAAGACTTTCAAATCACATGAGCCAATATTTTATTCACAATGGAACATAGATAAAATAACAAATGTTTACACAAATAAATTTTATACTTTTATGCAGAAAATGAGCTAATTTTAAATAAATGTGATGCCTGCTACAGGTCTCAAAATAGTTGGGACAGGAGCGTGTGTACCATGGTGTAGCATCTCCTCTTCTTTTCAAAACAATTTGAAAACATCTGGGCATCGAGCTCATGAGTTTCTGGAGTTTTGGTTTTGGAATTCGGTCCCATTCTTGCCTGTTACAGGTTTCCAGCTGCTTTGTGGTCGTCTTTGACATATTTCTCGTTTTATGATGCAGCAAACATTCTATATAGGTGACAGATCTGGACTGCAGGCCAACCCAGACTCTTCTACGACAAAGGCATGCCGTTTTAACAGCTGCAGTATGTGGTTTGCTTTGTCCTGCTGAAATACACACAGCTTTCTATGAAATAGATGCCGTTTGGAGGGGATTATGTGCTGCTTTAAAACCTTTACAAACCTTTCAGCATTCATAGTTCCTTCCAAAACATGCAAGCTGCCCATCCCGTATGCACTTATGCCCCACATACCATCAGAGATGCTGGCTTTTGAACTTATCACTGATAACATGCTGGAACAATGTCAAATTTGGACTCATCTGACAACAGAACAGATGACTTTGAAACAGTCTTTTTTAAATGAGCCTTGGCCCAGGACACAACGGCTCTTCTGGAGCATATAGCTTCCTTTTTGCATGATAAAGCTTTAGTTGACATCTGCAGATGGCATGGCAGATTGTGTTTACCCACATTGGTTTCTGGAAGCATTCCTGGGTCCATTTAGTAAAGTCATTGACCCGTCGTCTGAATTTGAATGGGAGCTATATATATAGCGCTTTACCTATGACACAAGTCACCCAAAGCACTTTACTAAGTACTGCATTCACTCCATAGTTGGTGGTGCTAAGCTACGTTTTGTAGCCAGTTTCCCCTGGGGTAGACTGACAGAAGTGCAGCTACACACATCTGCATCAACGCACCCTCCAACCATCACCAAACACAGTCACACTGACACATTCATACAGTCAAAGTGGGTTAAGTGTCTCGGCCAAGGTCATAACGACAGTATGCATTGCCATTTGAACCGCCAAACTTCAGGTTAGTGGGCAAGCGTCTCTACCAACTGAGCTACTGCTGCCGCAAGACTACGGGCATCTAATAAAGGTCTTCAGCCGTGTCCCTTACGCACAGAGTTTTCTCTAGTTTTTTTTAATCTTTTGACGATGTTATGCTTGGTAGATGATGAGATTAGCAAAAGTCTTTACAATTTACATATTCCACAATCTTTTTACACACTCTTTCACAGATTTGAGAGCCTCTGCCTTACTAAGACAACTCTTTTGTAGCTAATCATGTTACAGACCTAATATAAATTAACTTCATTAGTTGCTAGATGTTCTGCCAGCTGAATCTTTTAAATAATTTCTTGCTTTTTCAGCCTTTTGTCCATCTGTCCCAACTATTTTGAGACCTGTAGCAGGCATTAAATTTGAAATGAGCTCATTGTGTGCATTAAAGTGTAGAAATTCTCAGTGTAAACAATTGGTATGTTATGTATAATCTATTGTGAATAAAGTATTGGCTCATGTGATTTGAAAGTCTTTTAGTTTTTATTTTATTCAAATTTAAAATACGTCCCAACAACATCCAGAATTTGGGTTGTAAGAGTGAGCATTTAGATCAAAATGTATTCATTCATCTTCTTCTGCTTATTGATAATTCAATACACAAAGGTTTCAGAATCTTAGCCTGGCACTATAAAGTGATGCCAAAGTGCATCTGTCAAATGCATATAAAAGAGGAGACAAACTGCTAGATAATACTCATAATAGTATGTTTGAACCTTTCTATTTATTTTACCACAACAATATACTGTTATTAAAACACTATACTCACCCTACATACTGAAGATTAAATCTAATAGGCAGTTGAAAGTCCAGCTGTATTGTTGCACACTGGTGTTGTCTCCCAATTGCATCTTTGATCTGGATGTCAATCTAAAACAAAAATTTGTTTCCATCAGATTTTACTACTACTAGATTTTGCTACTTAAGATCCAAATGCTGAATACATCTGCTCTAAGGCACACTGCTGGGGGCTGACTGAATTTTTGTGGGCAGTAATTATAACAAATGTTGTGTCAAGTCTAGCTGATATATTTAATTATGGTCAACACACCCTAGCTATGTGGCTATAAGGAATTTATGTTTGCACTGACTATGTTTGTGTGCTTCTAACCACACCCTGATTTGACATACCTCCAATCTGTGCGCTCCCTCATGACCGTGATCATGTAAAGTCTGCAACAATCATCTTTGCTGAAAATCTGGCTCAATAAATCATAACACAGCTGCCAAAAATCTTAAAAAAGACAGGCAAGTGGTTCCTCAAATGCCCAAGTTTTCTCATTTTGTAAGATAGTTCATGGTAATTACTTTGTTAGAAATCAGTTTTCTTGGATTCACACAGTTGTTGCTACTGACCTTTGGTCCATAGAAGGCTCCGTCTCCTGGGTTCACCTCCCAACGCTCCCCAAATTGCTGCAAACTTCTCTCCAGCTGCTGCTCAAACATACAAAAAGACTAAGTAGTCATAACAGAAAGCCTCTACTCGAAAGCACACTGCTTGTCTTCCGTAAGTGCCAGTGTGTAAAACCACCATAAGCCATATTCAATTACACTCAATTGAATCAGCTTAAGTTGTTGCTGTGCCTACTTAAAAGGTGTCCATGGGGATTTGAGATATACATTTCCTTTGTGGGCCAGCAAAAAAAAAAAAAAGCTCTCAAATGGAGAGGACCATTAATAACACTGAAGGGTTAAGTTAATAGCATTAACCTCAACAATAAACTGGACTGGTCCCACAACACTGATGCCCTGTACAAGAACGGCCAAAGTTGACCTCTGCTAATGACATCTTATGACTCTATGGTAGCCTCTGCTATCCTCTACACCGTTGTCTGCAGGGGAGCAAGCAGCATTGACCAGGACAGTAAGACACTGAACAAGCTGGTCAGGAGGGCCAGTTCTGTACTGGGCTGGCCACTGGACTCTGTGGAAGAGGTGGGTGAGAGGAGGATGTTGGCCAAGCTCACATCTCACTGCACCAGACTGTGGAGGGGTTGAGTAGCCCCTTCAGTAGCAGACTGAGACACCCTCAGTGTAGAAAGGAGCCTACAGGTCCTTCATTCCCACTGCTGTCAGACTGTACAACTGTAAAGACATAATACTGTGCAATATTTTATTTATAGGCATATATTTATAGTAATAATACTGTGCAATAGTTACTTACATTTCATTACATTTCTTACATTGCACTGTTAATTTTATAGTTTATATTTCTAATGTTTTATATTTTTGCTTTTTCTTGTAAATAATTTATATATATATACCTTTTTGTTTGCATGCTCACTTTATTTTCTTGCTTTCTCCACTTTATTGTGTATTAAGGGCTGCCTGAACAAGTGAGTTTCTCCATTGTGAGATAAATAAAGTTCAATCTAATCTAATCTATATTATGTTGCATAAAGATTTGTTAATAGCTGCATTTTACCATGTATCATATACAGCCAGAGCTGGCAGTGCTTCCACAAAAGGAACAATAAGTACACATTAATGTACCTGTTCAGCATTATCCCACTGTTCAGGTTCCCCTAGACATGGTGTTGGACGTGTAGACAGTAGACACTGGAAGGTGAACCCAAACACCTGATAAACACAGCGCACAAAGTCCAGACAAGCCACAATCTCTTCCTCCAGCTGCAGAAAAACAAAGGCAAACAAGGTTTTAAAAATACTAGAGGAATTGACAAACCACACAGTTTATTTACTGTATATAAAGGTGGTGATATAGTGTTTCAAAGGCTCCCAGAGAAACAGTTATGTGACAAAATCTTAGCCGTGTACATAAACAGCCTGTCAACAGAGAGGCTGGTGAAGCCTGATGAGTGTCATGAGAACGTCCCTGGGCACTATGTAGGGGATCAGCGTTACACATACTGTACAGCCCCACAAATGAACATATGGAGGTGTGTTTACACAGGACAAAGGCCCCAATTCATCCACACCGAGGCCTCCTGGAATGCCTCAGGAACTATTTGTACAACACATTTAATCAGGGTAATATGGCATTACATGCATCTTATTAACAGATACTTCCCCAGATAAAAGTATGCAAAACATGAAAAATTTGCAAATCAGTTACAACAGTGATTTTATACCTGTTCAGGGGTGCAAAAGATGTGTGCATCATCCTGGCAAAATCTGCGAACTCGTGTCAGGCCTCCTAGAGCTCCAGAGAGTTCATTACGATGCAGGGCTCCAAAGTCAGCCCATCTCAGAGGCAGTTCTCGCCATGACCGAACACGCTGCTCAAACATGAGGCTGAACAAAGAAAGAGACAGTCACACCAGGCTCAACATTCCTCACTAAAATGACAAATTGCACTTGCTTTTACCAATGTGCAGGGCAGTTCATAGGTTTAAGTGCATAGGTCTGTAAGCCTTCTGACATAACGGTGAACATATTCTCGCTGTAGTGCTCCCAGTGGCCAGACCGCTCCCATAATGCAGTGCTGTACAAAGTCGGGGTTACAACCTCAGTGAAGCCTCGTTTTCGATATTCACCCTGAGACAGACAGAAAAACAACAAATAAAAAATATACTACTACTAATGGTAGTCATTTACAGCTTACAACTGAAAGTTATATTAAACAGTGTGTTATTTTGCTGAAAAACATTTATATGGGGTTTTATCACCATAGATTTTTACTGGAAAGGTGTTTTTATTTACCTTAATAAAATCTGTGAGGGTATTGTAGATATGGGCTCCTTTAGGGAGAAAAAAACAACTTCCTGGGCTAACATCATTGAAGAAATACAATTCCTGGTCCTGGCAAAATAGAAAGTCAACTAATGACAAATCATTTTTTTCATTATAACACATTTGCAGCATACACAGAAATATCAGTGTACTTTTCCAATCCGTCTGTGGTCCCTCTTTCGAGCTTCTTCCTGTTCCCTCTCCCACTCCTCCATCTCCTTGACCCCTGGAAAAGCTACACCTAAAATACGCATCAAACCAGAGGCCTCTGTCTGATTAGGCAATGTTACAGGTGTCATCTGCAAATTAGAAAAAGCAGAAAAGAAAAAGAAGAAAAAAGAGTGAAGAAAGAGGTTTTAAAATATATAAAGGAAAAATGACCATGTATACTGAATCTGCAACAATGCTGATTCAATGCATGTCATTGGTTTTGCAGCAATTTAGAAAAAGACAGACAATATTCCATTTTTGTCTATTTAAACATGCACACACACCTGAAGCATCCTAAAGATCTTAAGGTAGCCGGTGTGAGGAATGAGTGGACCATCACAAACCCCTATACTGTCCCCGCACCTGAGTAAAAAGATGACATATTTAATCACACTAAAGCCTAGAGCACACTGATGTGATGTGGTTGTACTCATTACATGCCTGTATACTGGGACAACAGAGCTTGTGATCTGCTCCTCAACAAGACGAAGACGCAAGTCATTACTCTTGAAGAAACCAAGAATATAAACTTTTATGAAACCAATATATGTACACATTTCTCAACATATTACATGTAGCAATGGTTTATCTATTACCATATATAATTATTTTTATCTACTATCCTAATTATTTATGCAATTAATAACCCTCACCTAACACAATAATGATTTTACTCAGCTATAGCCTCGAAACCTAGTTTTTAGATTTTTCTCCATTGTCAATTACAGTAGTCATGCATTCTACCTGAAAGAGCTCTCGGACCTCCTCAATATTTAGATCCAGTCTGATGAGAGGCAGTTTACGAGCTGCAGCCTGCATACATCTTTCGCCCACATCACTCAAGGAAAGGACACTGTAAAAGAGGATACCTTGATAAATATTTATGTTCAGCAAACACAACAGATTCAGATTAAAAAAGACCTTGCATTGATGTTGTTAACACCACATTAGAAATGCTGAAAATCACCTGTTCTTCAGGATATAATCACAGTAAAGCCCCATCTCTGACACTCCTTCTCTACACAGCTGTGCACCAAACTCTGCCTCCAGCAATCCACCAAGAACACATACTCCTGTCCTCCAAGCTGCCTATAACATATAGTAGGTAGCAGTGCACGTATAAATCTACTTTAACGGGTGGTTCATTTTAACATTAATCATTAAATTACACGTCAATATTGCTGAGCACTATTAGCAGTGGTGGAGGAAGTACTTAATCTCTTTAAGCAAAACTAAAGATAAGGTCCATAAATAAGTCTCACATAGTATCATAGGCATCACATGCAAATTTCTACTTGACACAGACTCAACAGTTAAATGTATTAAATATAAGGAGTTTTGATTAGGAATGGAGCCAATATTACAAATGAAAAAAGAACCAGTGCAATATAAGACACAGTATTTGAACCAAACAGTAGTGCCTCCCATCTTCAGGTTTATGTTTTTAAAGCATACTACTTCACAACATGTTTTATATTTAGGTCTTGCATATTCACCTTGATGAGCAACAGATGATTTCAAGGTAACTTGCAATGTAAACTAATGTAAAATGTATCAGATTATAAAGTACAGATATTTGCTTTAATGTAATGACGCAAGAATATAAAGTGCCACTTGTAAAATCAACTTTTGTGAAAGTACAAATGCAAAAATGTACTTAATTACTGTATACAAATTACTCTGTCTGTTAGTATAAATATAGTAAATAATCCTAATTTATAAACTAGAATAAAATTGAAAGTTAAAAATGAATTAATTTTGAACAAGGCTAGGACCATAGACCAGTTCAATAAGTTCCAGGTTCACCAACCTGTCTTCCCTCGAGAGAGTTGAACCCCAGAAACTGTAGTTCACAATCTGTGTGTATTGGTCGCCCAAGCTCCCATAGTTGACCGTTCAGTTTGCTGACCAAAGCTCCTTTAACACTAGACCGTGACACAGAAATACAGACATTATTGACAATAACCATAGTACACAAAATTATTTTAAAAATATCTCTTATTGTATTTACCGGACTCTCTGAGCAATGCTAAGAGGTGTGGTAAAACCAGCCTTTCCTTCGAGAGTTTGACCACTGGCCAAATGAATAGTCACAGGCTTTTCTGATTCTTTGACACATGCGTTTTCTTGCTTCTTCCTAAAAAAGTCAAATAATTGCAGCTGCTCAAATGAAGCTGAGGATACCTGGAAGACACATAGAAATAAAAAAAATTACACACAGAAGGTTTTACAGAATACTACCACTGCAAACATTTTTAATGATGTACCATTCATATAATTTCTCTTTGACAGAGGTCATTAAATAATGTTAAGTATTGTTTGGGATTTTTTGGAATGATCAACTTTGAGAGCAGGAAGAGCAGGAGAAATTAGTCTGTAATAATGTTTTTTAAACAACACAATGACTATCAACAATTCACTTATTTACACTGTAATGAACAATTTATAAACCCAACCACACTATTAAGCTTTTCCCCCAAATGTCTCAACTAAACGGATATCATAACCTTCTTACTAACTGTAACATGACAAGATCTGCACACAGCCACTTGAAAATTACAAAGTTGCATTATTGAGGGCTAACGCTAGCTGCTCTGGTCTCAAGCCTAAAACGTCTCGTACCTTGCTGTAAGGCCTGTGCCCGTGAATAGTACTGCGGGCAAGTGTCCGACACAAAATAAACGGAATGACCTGCATTACCTATCTTCACTAAAAGCACCGCTTGCTAAAACATTACTCATCATCGTTGCCCTTACAACTGAGGGCAGCCATAATACCGGAAAGAGAACAACAGCGACGTTTATTGGCTACAGTTAAAAAGGAGCGGAGACCTATGGCGTCGTGACTGTACGTGCGCGTTCGTGAGCACCAGAGCGCGCGCTCACGCGCAAGCGCCTGCGAAATGCAAATAGGTGTTTTTAGTTAAGTGTGAACCTCAAGAAAATCCACCTGAGAGCTTAACAGGAAATAATGATTAAAAAATAAATCTTAGCAGTGTACCATCCACTTATTGCAGTGCGTCACAGGCAGCAATGAACCACGGATACCATCACTAAAGTCACTCTGCTGTGTGTAAACAAGTAACTGATCAACAAACAATTGAGGAGGTGGACAGAGACATTGGTGTATGAACACTTTCACTTTGTGATACAGTTATACCCATTTGGGACAATGTTCAAATGTTTATAAAAACAGGGTAACACTGCAGGCTTACCGCTACATTAGAAAATGCGATAGGTAATCTACAAAAACTTAATTTTTAACTCGGGGGGCCTGCCACAGTACGCTGATGGTACTTTATTAGGAATTGGAAGTATCACTAAAAATCCACTTGGGGGAGCTACACCCTGATGAGGAAAGGCCTTTGCCGTCACGACTGAAATTAGATTTCGGGATAAAGTAATTCAGAAGCAATTATCTATCTCGGCACTTAAAATGCCTATTGAAATATCAACTCAATATAGAGGGAGAGCACCGGACCACATTTCTGGGGTGTTTTTCCCTCAAAAGTAGACCAGAGAAAGAGCGGTCAGTTACTTCAAAAAGACAAATGCAGTTATACACTATAAACAATTAAAACTGTAACAGTATCTGTCCGTTTCTGTATCTGTAGGATGGAGCAATCGTAGTACATTGTAAACAAATGCATATATGTTGGGTATTACAACATTCACTGTAATAAATGTGTGCATGTGATCACAATAGAATAGATACTAGTAGCAGAGCATTGTTGAAAATATACACCTTAAGTCATTTGTAGCTCATGTTGAACTATAAGATAAAATTAAATGACAATGAAAAGTGTATATACAAAAAGGTTTTTGTGTAAATAATAAAACAGCATTTTCTAAAATGTAACATTTAATAATTTGTCATAAATATGGTGGGATGGTAAGCCCTTTTGTAGCAAATGTTTTGGTGGTATTTGCATATCAAAAAAAAAAAAAAAAAAAAAAAAAAAAAACTGTAGGAAATATCCTTATTTACCAGATTTTTGTAAACTAAACGGGGGAGAAATATCAATAAGCCAAAACATCAAACCCAAATACGCTTCTGTTCAGGCAGAGAGAAGTGAGGTATCAAGTACTAAAGAATAAACAAGAGCCATTTTGTGTACCATAAACCATAAGAGCAAAAACATAAAATGTAGAAAAGAAACAAAACAAAATCAATAAGCCAAAAAAATTAAAATAAAATAAAATAAAATTACAAATTACATTTAACTTGTTTTTGAGATTTTTGGGATATATGGAAAATTGCAAGTGTTTGATGCACACTGGGAAATGGTCAAAAGACAAAAATAATTATTAGCTGAACCGCACAAAAATAAAAAAAAAACAAGTGCAATTCAGATGATAAACAGTGATCAAATAAAAAACCTCCCCTCCTTGAATTTATACTCTGGATTTTATTTAAGTCTTTACATGTTGAAAGCTAGTAAAGTGGTTTATGGTGAAAATTCCCATCTACTATATTTCTTTATGGCTATCATGAAATGCAGACAGGCAGACATTTATTCTGAAAGTAGGAAAGAATTACTGTCAACCTTTTCTGTCTGGTGGTTCAAAAGTAAGACAGTATGAGACATACGGCGGAAAAACTTGTTTAACTTAACAAGTCCTCAATACAGTAAAGACAGGATACATAAATGACTATCACTGTCTTATTTATACACACACGAACTTGAAAAGAAAAAGCTGTATCAATGTAATCTTTATATATACACAAGCGTAGAAATATACAGTGCAAGAGATAGAAGGGTGGAAAAGTCTAGACAGAGAAGATTATTTACAAAAGGTACACGAAAAATAAGAACATCCTTAACTGCAGGGGGGGAAAAACAATGAAAAATACCATTGTTCAGGACAGGAAGCACACGTCCATGGACTAATAGAAGCAGAGATTACTTTGGATTACCTTCATTGCTTTAAAGTATTATATTTGTTAATATCCTATCCTCCTTTGCTCTCCTGCTCTTTTGGAAAAACCTATGGAAATCTGAGATTTGCAAATTTGGAGTCTGCCTCCTCTAATTGCGACTGTATCACCAGACATGAATAATTTTTTTATTTCTCATGTTTAGAGAAATGGAAAAGGAAATAAACATAGGGTTGGTTAGGTGACACTCTGAACAATGTCAAGTGATAAGCTCCTACTGTACAGTGTAAGACTAGAGGCCGGCTAGATAGCTGAACCATGAAGATTTAATGAGCTATGTACACACAACTCTGTGTAGTTTAATTCAAGCTAATTAACAGATTAAGAACATCTAGGCTCATACCAGCAGGGCTAACACACGTAGTTGTATGTCACGCACTTCTCAGTCAGGATCATGTCTCAATCGATCACTTCAGTAGCGAGGGGGCAGAAAGGGTCTTTTTGGTGGATAGTAGGGACCTGCAAAAGGAGGGCCATGCCGTTTCCCCCCTCTGAAGCCCCTAAAGCTTTGCGGAGGGGGCCGGCCTCGCACAAGAGGTCTCTGCGGGATGGGCTCCGTCATTATAAGGGGCCGAGAGCTTGGCAGATTAAGAAGGGACACAGGGGTGGAGGGTTTGGTACGGGGCGGAGCTGGAGGACTAACAGGCGATTTCTGGACAGGAGGATCAGCTGACTGAGTGGTACTAGGTGGGCAAGGAGGAGTGGTGTCGAGTGCAAGTGAGTTAGGGGTGGAGGGAGAGGGTGTAGAGGATGCAGGAGGAGGAGAATGTGTTGGAGGAGGCAGATTTGGAGGCTCTTTGACTCTGCCCAGTAAAGGGGGAGGGACTCCAGGAGTGCCAGGGCGATGGAGAGGGGGTGCATTGCGAGAACCAAGAGGCTCTTTAACTGTGCCCGGACGGGGCAACCTTGGAGGCTCACCTAGCAATGACGACATAAAAGGAGGGCCTACTTTAGTTGTTCGAGGACCCCCACGCTCTGGCCCCTCTGGTCTGACTGGAACAGGGAGTGACAGGGGACGGTCAACAGGGACCAACACCCCACCCACCATGACAGCAGAAGGAACAGGGGAGAGAAGGGGCGGGGTGGGGGGCCTTTGGGGTAAGGGCGGAGGAGGAGGTCTAGGGATGGGTAGTAGATTGTTAAAGAAAGGGGAAGTAGGCGGAGGATGCTGGTGGAGGTGAGCTGGAGGAACATCAGTGGGGTACGGCACTGAGAACTGAGTTTGAGGCGGGGGAAAAGCATGGGGGTGTGATGGTGGAGGATGAAGTGAGAGAAAAGGATGTGGAGGAGGAGGTGGTGGTGGTGGCAGAGAAAGCTGCAGGGAGGGAGCCATTTCTTCAGAGTTTCTTCTATTCATGTTTAAGGGTGGGGCCACAGTGAGGGGTGAAGAAGGCTGAGTCTCCATATACTCTTCCTCTTCGTACCACATTGCTACCCCAGCACGACTGCCGGAACCTCCCCCTCGCCGAGTTCCACGGTCAATCACGCGTATGCTCTCTACTGTCTTGATGCGTTCGCCAGTAAGAGGTCTGTTTGAGTAAACTAGAGTTTCAATGGGTGCGCCTTCGGTGCAGGGTGACACGAGTGTCTCAATGCGGTGGTACTGACCCTCTTTCCCATCCCCTCCTGGCGACCCAACCCTAGCTTTGCCCTTGTCCTCCCTTTTCCCACTGAAGCCTCCATCATCTGAGCCTGTGCTCGCTTTACGTGAGCCAGCAGAGACTCTCCTTTCCGCTAAAGCTTTGTTTTTAAAATGGCCGGGCTGTCCATCATTCTTACCCTTCAAGACTTCATTATTAGAGAGAAAGGCAGCACTGTGCTTTCTAACTTCCTCATCTTTCAATTTCGTGTTGCTCTTTTTCACAGCTCCAAATCTAGAAGATGAGGCTAAAGAATCTCCATCGCTGTTGCTTCCAGATGGGGTGATCACGGCATCCCATGGTTCACTGCGATAGGCTGTCGGTGAGAGAGGATGACTTCCAGATGACCCCAGGGAGTCTGGGACACTTCCAGGCGTGTCCATCATCTCATCTTGAGTGGGTGTGCCAGCAGCCTCATCCCTTACTGGTGTCCCATCCACTCCATCAGGACTGACATCACCTAATGCAAGACTAAAACTGGGATTACCCTGCAAAAAGCTGTTAATTTTGGACTCTAAACTGGGGGTAGAGATGGGGGGAGCTGAGGGTCGTGCAGAGGGTGGAGGAGACAATTGCCTTTCTCTGTCCCGGTCCCTGCTTCTTCCAGGTGTTTCTCTTTTGATGTTGTTGCCCAGAAAGGGTTTTGTTTTTGGGGTGGTTGGGGTCAGTGGTGTTTTTACTGATGATCGTACTGGAGATGTTCGGGTGGCAGGAGCAGCAGCGTTGTTTGAAACACTATGCAGCAAAGAGGACAAACCTAAACATATAAAAAAATATACAGTATATGAGTTACCTGAACTAAGCAGAATTACATTTAAAAAAATGTTAACATAGTTAACCCTTTGAGTTTCACCTGGTGTATTTGTTTTAGACAGAGCATTCAATATGCCTTCAGGTGTGATGTCGACGCGAGACAAGATGCTTGCAAGAGCAGGGCTTGAAGGAGTTGCTTTAGAGGCAGATGATTGGCCAGAGGGTGTAGTGGGTGTCCCAGGAGTTGGCTTAAGTGCTGGACTAGCTGCAAAAGAGGACAGTTAATAAAACAATTAAAAGAAGGCCACAAAAATTTTAAAACAATAAAATGAAAACCCTAACATCTACAGACAGATCCACACCATATTCTGCCCTGCAATTTAATTTTAATTGGCTGAGTATTAATGTGATAAGGCATAGAATTTGCAGGGTTTACCTTTTCCAAGACACAAAGGTCAGCGAGGCCTTTTATAAATAGAGCTTCAATGTTAAAAGTAGACCTTGTTAAATTTTTCCAGACCAACAAAAGACTAAAGACAAGAAAATGCTTAAAATGTCAAACAGGACAAATAAAGGGCTGTTGAGAGCCTCGAGTCACAGGCCCTAGGAGTTGGAATACATTCCACTTCAAACAAATGACAATGTTTAGGTAAGATCAGACACTAGGGGCTGGTACTGCGAAGCTGGTTGGACATAGCCAGGCTTTATGTGAGTGCATGAGCTTCTCAAAGCCTGAACCTCAGCTCTGAGCTTACGAGTACCACAAAGGCGGTTCTCAGCAGAATTTGTGAAGCCAGGGTTTGCTCTTTCACGTGCTCCCGCGAAAGGGTCCTTTGGCGCTTTTTACATACAGTTCAGATCATCTGCAAATCTCAGATAAAAAGATGATCAATAAAAAAAGTTATAAAATGACTGAAAGTCTAACAAAAGCCCAATAGAGCCAATTTGCAACAGAAAATTAGGCCTACTGTTGATATTTTTAGCATCATTAATAAATGTGATTATTATTTTTTAACTGGCAGGTACACAGTATAATCCCTAACCCATGTACAAAATACAATTATATAAATAAAATATGATTATATAGGCTAACACTTTATATAACTTTTAATAAAACAAAGATCTAGCTTACTGTTGCATAGAACTGAAAGAACTGTTGATCATCATAGTTTTGCATGAGCATTACACATTGGCTGCCTGTGCGCGAGACTGCAGTGGTAAAAGTGGAGAGGTTTTTCTGGGGCTACAAGAAGTGGTGCGCTAACTGGAAAGAAATACAGAATATATGTGTGACTTTGTAGATGAGCTTTTCTCACTATTTAAATAGAGCTGTGTGTCCCTCGGTGGACACTGTGCCTTGGTCTGAGCTTTGGACTGAGCCATGGTAAGCTAAGCTTAAAGCTCCATCTACAAGCTTGTATTTTATTGTGAACAAATACAATAAAAAGTGTTAAACCCTAAGAGTTCAGTCACTCCTTAAACAGTCTGTATCACTGGTCAGTAAGATGTTTAGCTAAATGTGTTAAAACACAGATGGAGCAGATCAAAGCCTAAACTCATGAATAAAACCTGCTCGGGACCAGGTTAGCTCTGCTGCGTATGTTTCTATAGTGATCTAACCACGCTGAAAAGTAAGCCTCTTTCGTGACACCGATGATCCTGGGTTTAGGCTCGACTCAGCGCCCTTAACCAGGAATCTCATAGTACAGCCCTTAGATCAAGGGAAAGCAAAAGGACAGCACAGGCTCAGGACAATGTTTATATTGTACATACAGCTATTGTATACAAAGTACAATGTATGTACTAAATTAATTATCTAAACTAATCAACAAATGATTTGCTTCCAGTAACAACAACAAAAAAATACACATTTGGTGAGGAATCAATCATTGACCCAAACATTTTAAAACACAGATCATCTTTTCCAACTTACTTGTATTCTTCATGGCTGATGTAAGTGAATTGAGAATTGAGCTAATCTTCCCCAGGTCCACCTTGGCCAGACTGACGCCGAGAGGGTTGGCTGGAGAACTCTGAGTGTTAGCTGAGGAGGGGGTCACTGCAGTAGTTGCTGCAGCAACGACATTACTCTTTGAAGCTTTTGTTGGGGCCTTTGGTGTGCCTACAACTGAGATCACCTTGTCCTTCTTGTTTTCTGCTCATGAAAAAGTTAAGTAAAGTTGAAACAAGAGCGAGAAATGTAAAACTGTATTACTGTAATTAAATTCAACTGTGTACAACATCCTGTTTGATCACTAACCCCCAGCAGTAGCAGCCTCTGCCTCCTCATCAGACAGATCCATATCCTCTTCTTGGTTGTCGTTAGATTCATCCATGGCCTTGCCATCCAGCTCTGGGTCCACCTGGGCTCTGTTCACCCCCAAACCCAAGAACGGAGATTCAGAGCCAGTTGGGGAGGGTGCATCCTCAGAAGGTGAGGGGATAGGAGAGTCCTCTGGCCCAGGTAAAGTTGCCTTGAGAGAATCCAGTTTCCTTTTTAAACTGGCAACACGGTTAGCAAAGGCACTGTATGCCTAAGAAAAGGAAGAAATTTAAGTTATAATTAAAATTGTGACGATATAATGATAAAGGTTAACAAACTTCAAGAAAGATAAACAAGATTATATATTTCTAAAAAATACTCAGAATCAGTAATTGCTTTACAGATACAATAGATTTACTATAAGCAATAACATATTGCAATTACACTTACATTGGCCACAATTTTAACCTCTTTGTACTGCATCTCATAGAAAATGTCTGCATTTCCCAAAGACTCCAGCAGAGAAGGACCTGCCTTCACCTCTTTTTCAAGAAAGCTCACAAACTCTTGCAGCTTCAGGCTACCTTCCTCAAAATCCTTGGCAAATTTGTTTCCTCCAGCCTTGTCTGAAAAAGGTTTACAGTAAAAATAATGGAGTCAATTGCAGTCACATTTCTACATAGTACAATAAAAATTTACATTTTGCTAATGCAGAAGTCAGTGGGTTATACCTTTAAGTCTCTTTAAAGCCTCTGTACTGCAGACATCCACCCTCAGAGCAGAAAGCTGTTTCTCTCTGAACTGTTCTTCCACTAAGGCCTGCTTATACTTCAACAGCTCCTCAATCAGAGACTGGGGCTAAATTTAAATGAGCAAATTTGGTAAATTAGTTTGTAATAATTATATCATAGCACAACTTTCAAAGGACAATACAAGACTTACAGTATATTCTGCCAGAATCTTGGATTTGAGTGCAGCTTTATTAGTTGATGGGGCTAAGAAGACAAAATAAACAGATAAATCCTTAACTGAAACTGAACCCTTTAAGTACTGAATATTTGAAGTTGGACAGTGGATCATTTGACCTGATGAACTTACTATTTGTAGCTGGAGGTTGCTTTTCTTTCTCCTTTTCTTTTTCCTTTTCCTTTTCTTTCACCTTTTCTTTTTCTTTCACCTTTTCTCGCTCCTTCTCCTTTTTGTTCAGGCTTGCTTTGAACTGGGCAATGGTCTCCTCAGGATACACACTCCTCTCTTCCCATATAGTAAATATCCGCTCGATTGACTTACGAACCTTCCCATCTCTAGCAATATACATTTATGAAAAGATACTAGTAAAAAACTGCTTAAGAATGAATACAAAGCAAAAAACATATATTGGGTAAACCTCACCTGATGAGTTGAGTAGCATGTGGAAGAATGTCAGCAAAAGAGGACCGGAAGACAATGGCATTCTTCCTTTTGCAGTTTTGTATCACATCATTGGCGACGTAGAAAAGATTCAATCGGTGACTGTTGTCAGCTAAAGACAAAAGGATACAGTTTAACACGGCACTGAACTGAGTAATGTCAGTCATACAAAAATATTAAAAAGTAGCAACAAATCTTCTGCCTCTAGCACGCAGCGATATTGCACATTTACAGATACTCTATAAAGCATGTTACAGATCACTTGAATAAATATTTATGTACTGCTCAGTCACTACTCATTGTGTCTGTAAATGAGCAATCATTTTTAAATCACAGATTTATAATCCTGATTCCTGACAGGAAAATTAGTTAATTAGAATAGCCTTTCTGAAGCGGAAGAAAACATGCGCAAAATCCATTCTCATGTGAGCTACAACCACTAGACCACAGTGTGGTTAAACAAGAAAAAATAATGTAGAGAGAATGGTAAGAGAGATTGTAAAAGAGTGGAGACCATAGTGTGTCTCAGAAGGTGATGTTGAGGACCCTGCACTGGTCTGCTGATACTACACCTCTGGACTACTAGTAACAAGAACGGTCCAAAGATCCAACAGCCATTACAGTCTGTTATAGTCTATTTTACCACATAACATAATTGAACTGCAGGGGCTGTTCTATTTGAAGTCAACTTTTCCTTCTAGGTCAATTGATAGGCTAAAATTAGTATACTAAACATAAGAAAACTGCTTTCCTCAACAGTTACTGTAAATTTAAGTTTGTTTTTCTTAACATCATGTTTATGAACATTAACCTCATAAGTGAGTTCAGGCAAGGACTATAAAGCAGCATGGATTTGGTGACACTCTACTTAAAACTACAATTTTGAGAATTTTTATTTAGCATTCAGCATCATGCATCTCTTGGCATTTCCAAATTCTAAAACTCCAAATCAACAACAAAAACTCTAATGGCTCAGCGCTATGTAACTGGCACAGCATCAGAAAACAATCATGCAGCCACAGTGTGTACTGTCAGCAAAAGCATTTGTTATGTACAGGGAGCAGAAATTCAGCAGGATAAAACTAACCTAAACAACAAACAGTAATTGACACATTGCAACTTTTCATCAAAACATGTTCAGACTGAACAGTAGAGGTGGGAAAAACAATATTTTTTCTGATGCATCGATCGTTTCTTTAAATAGATTCTGAATAGATTCAGAAAAGCAATTGTAATTTTTTAAGACTACAAATTATTAAAGTATGCTATGTCCAATACAGTTCTTATGCTAAGAGTCAGCTCTGGCAAATGCTGACAGAATTTGCTACTCCAACATATCAATTCTTAGTTCTCTAGTTTTGTTTTTTGGAGTAGAATGTGTTTAAAATTAAGTTTCAGATATAAAATATACAATTAAAATTAATTATTGTTGCAGAATTAATGCTGTCATGGACCAGAAAGGTGTCTGATGCACTGATGCATCGCTTTTAATTGAATAGTGAGATGCCCTAAGATTTCCAGCCCTCCTAAACAGGCAAGAATATTAACCACAACAAGCTAAATTTATTCACACTCTTATCAATTTACCAGTCTGCACAAATCTTTTAGCTTACATTTCTCGTATCTATGCTCGATACTATGCATTACACATTAAAGAGACATTTTGGTGGTCATAAAATATAGTTTTCCACAAAGACTTATTTTTAATACATGTCAGCTCAGTACAACTGATCTTTTATGAGAAGTTCACAGTCACATCAGAAACCCTGCAGGGAATACACTAAACTATACCTATCAAATTAACCAGCAATACACTAAACTATTGGTTGTTTTCAGATTCTAGATTGTGATTATGTCACACTCTCAGATGGGGGGCAGGAGCCAGTTTTCCTGTAGAGGTTTCATTCAAAAAAATCTAAAAATGTTGAACATGATCATTTATATCAGTGACAAGGTCCATGATCTTGTATGTATCCTACTGACGAAAAAATCTGCATATTAATGATAGATATTTTGCCTGTCCCCATCTCAATTAAATACAGGCCTATAGAATGTTGTCATCTGAAACTCAGCAAAACCTATCAAATTAATTTGACTTGAACTGAGGTACAAATACCAATGGTGGTATGGGCTTCTTCTAGTGGTACTCTGGCCTCATTTGCAGCTCAAGTCATGATTTAGTTTATTTGGGCTTGATCCAGTTGTAAACTTTCGCACACTTAAGTTCTTTTTCAGTCTTAATTCAGTCCTGGTTTAGTCCTGGTTGAGATTTGTTCAGCCATTTTTAGACCTAGTTTGGGTCCAGTTTAGTCATAATATTGTGCAATTTTAGTCCATTAAAGATGGTACTCAGAGATGCAAATAGTTTCCTATCACTGCACTAAATTATTCCTGTCAAATTAGGGCTGTGCCAAAAATGTAGGCCAACTTTATAGTATGGCACACGGCTTTCACACCATAATACATATCTCCAAAAAGCACATCAGAAAAAATGGGCTATGAATCTAATTGCACTACATCTGTCATTTCAGTCACAATTTAAATTTACTTTTACTTCAAACTGCGCACCAAGTGGACAGCCAACGAAAGCTTTAGTTTTAAAACTTTAAATAAGGCACATTTGGCACTCTTTTTAATGCATGTTTTTTTTTCCTCTCAAATGTATATGAAGGCTTGAGGAGGCCTCAACATAGATTATGACACAGTCACAGTGCATGGTCTACATTGACAAACACCCCATCTGTCTAATATCCGACCACAAACTCGTCTCAAAAAAACCGGTAGCCACATGTCAACAGCTATTATACAGGTGCAATTTACCCAGAAAAAACATGCATAAAAAGGCACATGATACATTGTTGTGTATATTATAAAGCATATAGTGTAGTTTCGAACACAAAGAAAAAAAAATAAAGCAGCAAAATTCAAGGGTACAGGGTCTGTTTCTGGTTCTGGCTAGATAATGTAATTGAACCCAAATGTGAGTCACCCTGTGATGCAGCTCCAGCACGGCTCCATAAAACAAAATAATAGCCAGGTGCGTTAAGTTAAAGATATTGTTTCGCCTTAGTGTATTCTGTGGTATGCATAAATTGTATTGGTCGAAAACAGGCCGTTAAGCCACCGGAGTTACTGGGGCCCGACAGTAAACAACTCTGCAGCAGCAGAGGACCTACTGATGCGACATTAGCGAATGGCCGCTAATTGTAAGTGACTAGCAATCGCTCACAGAAGGCAAACAATAAGTGATGAAAGAATGTTATAAATTATGTGCAGTCATCCAAAAGTACTTTGCTATAACTCATTTGCAAGCGCATCACAACACGTTAAGGTAGCGCGTGAATTAGCTAAAGTGAGCTGCTAGCGTTAGCATCGACAGAACGCTACTCACATTTCTTGAGCCACTTCATCCAGGAACGGACAATTTGTCCGTGGTGTTTCTTGTTTTCAATGCACCAGGCTGAAACTCCCTGTATTGACTCCATCGTATTGGATACTCCTTGAAACCGCCGATCTAGAGACGCTTCCAGTGCAGCGGTGGAGCTGCGGGCTCCTTGGCCGCTTGCAGTCCCTGAACCGGCCGCCATCTTTCCAATCCTCTTTACCAAGCGCTGCTCAGTGTGATGAAGACGTAGAGAACATGACTGGGGGAATCACGCCCCCTCGAAAATCCATAAACACACGAGCTATTTTCGTTTTATCCACACGAATTACATTGAGCACGGCAAAGGAATTACTTCAAAAGCACACACGTATGTAAATGTAGGCATTTATTGGACTGAGTGCAATATTACAGTTAAGTGGGAACTACAAGTGATTGTTGCTACCTTTCCAAAAAGAAAGCTCCTTGCTTTGTTCAGTAAAACCCTAAACCAATAATACTTATGTTGCGCAGACAGTTCTGACAGCATTGCTGAGAGAAGTTTTTATCATTATGTTCTCTGTGATCGAATGGTTTAAAGTTGATCACATTGATCATGTGATTCACAGCTCAAAACTTGTCATTACATCAACACTTTTGCAAGTGATTTACGTCACACCCTAAGACTGCGTTTATTAATTGAGCATCTGGCTACATTCCCTATCATCTTGATGTTTAACCATACAGCCATAACACTCCATTCCATCAATCAAAACACTGAGAAAAATTATCCTCATAAGCTAATTATTTTAGCCTTTTGTGGTAATGGTTTCTTGACAAGCTCTTCAGCTCTGGAGGTCATCAGCAGATGAGAACGGAAGGGGTGTTTTTTGTTTAAGGTCAGTCATCTGTGCCGTCCAACACACTGTGACTCAACGCTAAATCCCAGTAGTGTTCAGTGCGGTGCTTCTTAAAATGTTCTCTAGCCATGCTTTCTGTTGGGCATTGCTTAAACTTAATTTCCCCAAAACTTCGCTCCTTGGCGGTTCCCTGGAAAACAAAGAAAAATCATGAGAAATTTTTTTTTTTTAAATGAAAGCACAATTGAATTATACAAAATAGCATAAATGGTCTTGGAGCAAAAAACTGTACCTCCCAAATCAACCAGCACTTGTTGTTCCTCTTTGTATCATCATCATCCGGGTCTAAAGTTAGAGGACAAAACAAATTCATTAATTGTACAAAGGGCAAGGAAAAATATAAAAATTAAACATCTATAAAAGTGTATACATACCATCTCTTTTACTGCTGGGTTCTACCCACTTGATTCTGTGCATCATCAGTTTTTTGAACTTCTTCTGGGATTTGGGACCTAAAACAGTATGAAAATGTTACAATACCTTAAGGACTAAATATACATAGTCTGTGTGTGTGCATGCCTATGTGTGTCTATATCTATATACACATATCTATAGATATATATAGATACACACATAGGTCCATAAATATTTGGACACTGACAAGTTTTGTTATTTTAGCTTTCTAACAAAACATATTCAAAATATTGTAAATTTGTATTAAATAATGTTAATCAATATGGGCTTAAAGTGCAGACTCTGCTGTAATTTGAGGGCATTCACATCCAAATCGGAGGAAGGGTTTAGGAATTGAAAACACTTTAATTTGAAGCCGCCTCTTCTTCAAGGGACCAAAAGTAATTGGACAGTTAACTTTGCCACAAATAAAATGTTTATTTTTAATACTTTGGATATCAGACTTCAGTCATAGCCAGCAAATGATTCTCACAGACATCACGAAACACAGGGTTTCCTCCTCTGTGATGCTTTAAAGGGGAAGTTGCAAAATAATGCTTTTAAGCTTAATTTGTGATAAAAGTGCACGAGTTTTAAGTTTTCAGGCTTAACCAGACCTTAAAACCAGCTTCAGACAAGGCTAAGCTGCCTGCATAAGTTTCCATAGTGACTGAGCTAGACTCGGGATGAGCCTGTTGTATCAAACAGAAATTACAACAAAATAAGCCAGACTAATCCAAATAAGCCTAGCTTTTAGAGTTCGCTAGTATGACCAGACCGCTGGTTGAGCTCTAGTGACTGACTTGGCCATTGCAGAATATTCCACTTGTTTGCCTTAAAAAAACATCTGTACTGTGAGGCACTGTCCAATCACCTCTGGGGCATTTGGCTGAGTCTGAGAAGAAAGTATATTACTATACACTTAAGAATTCATCTGGCTGCTTCTGTCTTCTCTCACATCATCAGTAAACACCAGTGACCCAGTGCCATTGGAAGTTAGGCAGCTCATGCATCACACTGCTCCACCATGTTTGACAGAAAATGTGATGTGCTTTGGAACTTGAGTCATTCCAAGCCTTCTTCAGACTTTTCTCTGCCCATTCTGGTTTTAGTCTCATCTGTCAAAGAATGCTGTTCCAGTGCTGGGCTGTTTTTTTTTTGGACAAAGTCTAACCTGACCATTCAACACCTTGTGTTAAACCTCATGTTGCTCTCATGAAGTCTTCTCATTATGGTGGACTTGGACACTGATAGACATACTTCCTGGGGGAGTTCTTCACTTGAGTGGATGCCGTGAAGGGCTTTCTTTTCTTTTTTCTCAGCACAAGGATGGTCTGGTTTGCATTCATTGAAAGACTGAATGCTGTGGGTTCACAGCAAGAGCTTTCAAATACAAATACAACACCTGGAATCAAGTCCAGACCTTTTAATTACACCATTTATTATTGATTAATGGGGAAAATAGCCCATACAGCTCATGAAGTAGCTTTTGTAAGTAATGTCAACTTACTTTTGGTCCCTTCAAATAAAGGTGGCTACATATTAAAAAGCTTAGTCCTATCTGGACGTAAGTAGGCTAAAATAACAGCAGTCTGCACTTTAAAACCATATTAATTACACAGAAGGAACAGTCTGACAACGGGTTTAAGGGTTTCATCCCGATGCTTAATGGCAGTCAGAGTGCTGTTGTCCAGCCTGTAGAGGTCTGTGCATCCCTCCATCGATATGACTTTCTAAACCATCACTGACCTGCCACCAATGTCATGCTGAACAATGTTCCAGGCAGCATAACATTCTCTGTGGCTTCTCCAGACCCTTCCATGTCTGTCACATGTGCTCGAGGTGAACCTGCTCTCATCTCACACGGCCTAGTAGTAGGGATGCACCAATACCACTTTTTTTCAAACCGATACGAGTACTTCCATTTGAGTACTCGCCGATACCAAATACCGATACAACTACTTATATAGGGGTAACTTTATAGTTTATACAGTCACACTACTATATCTCATTCATCCCATACCGTGTCGTCTTTTTGCCTTCTATCCCCGCTCTGCGATGCCAAGTTATTTTTACAACAGAGTGGTTTGAGCACAACTAACCATGGCTAAAATTTGCCGAATATGGACTTGTTATACCTCATTTTAAAGCTTAGATTCTCCTCTATTCAGCTAAAATCATTTTAAAGACAGATTAAGCATCTGCGCATCACCTGCGGAGATTCACCATTACATTCAGCAGCTAACACAATTAGCTTCTTATTACTTCTTATGTTTTATCAGACAACTGCTTCACACTCCGCGCTTACATCATTTTCGGGACAATTAGGACAACAAAAGGACAACTGCTTAGGTTTCAGGACTCACGTATGATTTGGGATGTCTGGTTGAGCAGAATGTAGAGTCAGCTTTGCTTTTATCTCCATACAGTTCACTTTGAAATTCTTCTGCAAGTCTCTCACTGCTCAGCTGAGAGGGGAAGGTCACATGACAGCGCTGTAAAGTGGTATCGGGCCACATTTATGAATACGAGTACGAGTAGTTGGACATGGTATCGGTACCGATACCCGATACTGGTATCGTATCGGTGGTACCTGCCAATTCTGGTGTTCTATGGCAAATGCTAATCGAGCTGGTCAGACATTCACACCAGTGGCTCGCTGTAGGTCATTTAGTAGCGCTCTGACAGTGCTGATCTTGTGCATTAAGAAGCAGATATTGGTCCTGTTGATTGGTTGTGGACCTTCTACAGCCCTGTCCATCTCTCCTAGAGTAATTGCCTGTCCCCTGAAATCTCCTCAGTGCTCTTGAGACTGTGCTGGGAGATACATTAAACCTTCTGGCAATGACATGTATTGAGATGGCATCCTGGAGGAGCTCGACTGCCTGTGCCATCTCTGCAGGGTCTAAGTATCGCCTCATCCTGCCAGTTGTGATATTAACCCCCACAAATGAAAAATAAGTCAAAAAAAGTAACAGAGGATAATTAGAGGAAACCATGTCAGGGGCCTTGACCTGTAAAGCCATTCCTGTTTTGGGGGCTGCCTCACTGTTGCCCCTCTTGTGCACCTGTTGTTAACTACATTAACACCAACGGAGCTAATACTGATTAACAACTATCTCTGCTACATAACTGACCAGATCAGTTTCCCATAAGTTTTATTTGCTCAGTGCTATATTTTAATTAAAAAGTGTTCCTTTAATTATCTTGAGCAGCGTATAGAACTGTGTTTTGAATATGTTTAGGTAACAAAGCTAAATAAACAAAACTTGTGTCAGTATCCAAATATCTATCTATCCATCCATCCATCTTCTTCCGCTTTATCCAGGGCCAGGTCGTGGGGGCAGCAGTCTAAGCAGAGATGCCCAGACTTCCCTCTCTACAGACACTTCCTCCAGCTCTACCGGGGGGACCCCAAGGTGTTCCCAGGCCAGCCGAGAGACGTAGTCCCTCCAGCATGTCCTAGGTCTTCCCCGGGGCCTCCTCCCCAGGGAGGCGACCAGGAGGCATCCGGAACAGATGCCCAAGCCACCTCAGCTGGCTCCTCTAGATGTGGAGGAGCAGCGGTCCTACTCCGAGCTCCTCACCCCATCTCTAAGGGAGCACTAAGCAGCCACCCTGCGGAGGAAACTCATTTCGGCCGCTTGTATCCGGGATCTTGTCCTTTCGGTCACGACCCAAAGCTCATGACCATAGGTGAGAGTAGGAACACAGATCGACCGGTAAATCGAGAGCTTCGCCTTTCGGCTCAGCTCCTTCACCACGACAGACGATACAATGACCGCATTACTGCAGACGCTGCACCGATCCGTCTGTCAAGCTCATGTTCCATCCTTCCCTCACTCGTGAAGAAGACCCCAAGATACTTGAACTCCTTCACTTGAGGCAGGAGCTCTCCCCCAACCTGGAGAGGGCAAACCACCCTTTTCTGGTCGAGAACCATGGCCTCGGACTTGGAGGTGCTGATTCTCATCCAGGCCGCTTCACACTCGACTGCACACCACCCCAGCACATACTGAAGGTCTTGGTTTGATGAGGCCAACAGGACAACATCATCTGCAAAAAGCAGAGATGAAATCTCGTGCTCCCCAAACCTGACACCCTACAGCCCCTGGCTGCACCTAGAAATTTTGTCCATAAAAATTATGAACAGAACCGGTGACGAAGGGCAGCCCTGCCGGAGTCCAACATGCACTGGGAACAGGTCTGACTTACAACCGGCAATGTGAACCAAACTCCTGCTCCGGTTGTCCAGGGACCGGACAGCCCTTAGCAGAGGGCCTCGGACCCCATACTCCCAGAGCACCCCCCCCCCCATCTCCTCTCCAGAACCCTGGAATAAACTTTTCCGAGGAGGCTGAGGAGTGTGATCCCCCTGTAGTTGGAACACCCTCCAGTCCCCCTCCTTAAAAAGAGGAACCACCACCCCGGTCTGCAAGTCCAGAAGTACTGTCCCCGACCACCACGCAATGTTGCAGAGACGTGTCAGCCACGACACACAACATCCAGAGACTTGAGGTACTCAGGGCGGATCTCATCCACCCTCGGTGCCTTGCCACTGAGGAGCTTTTTAACCACCTCAGTGACTTCAGCTTGAGTGATGGACGAGTCCACCTCCGAGTCCCCAGCCTCTGCTTCCTCAACGGAAGACGTGTTGGTGGGATTGAGGAGATCCTCAAAGTATTCCTTCCACCGCCCGACAACATCCCCAGTCGAGGTCAACAGCTCCCCACCTCAACTGTAAACAGTGTTGGCGAAGCACTGCTTCCCCCTCCTGAGGCGCCGGACGGTTTGTCAGATTTTCTTCGAGGCCGACCGATAGTCCTCCTCCATGGCCTCCCCGAACTCCTCCCAGACCCGAGTTTTTGCCTCCACAACTGCCTGTGTGTGTGTGTGTGTGTGTGTGTGTGTGTGTGTGTGTGTGTGTGTGTGTGTGTGTGTGTGTGTGTCTGTGTCTGTGTGTGTATACACACACATCTATATATACATCCATCTCTGAATCTCTATCTACATTTAAAAATCTCTATGTAAAAAATTACAAGGAACTTGCCTCCTTCAACCACTACAATGTTGCTATCTTTGTGCAGAACGACTGTGCCTGTCAGGTACAGCTGGTTGGCATTTGCCTCAACTTTAAACTTCTTGGCAGGATTTTGCAAGTTGCGGATTCTGTAAAACAAGAATAAGATGGTAATTTGGGACAAACTTGCACTTGCTAATCTGTGCTGCGTCTCAGCATACTTACACCAAAACTAACTTTTTTATAGATAATTATACAATACACAACACAAATATTCTAGTCCAATAACAAACAAAAAACGCAAACAAAAAAACAAAAACTGATTTGAAGTACTTGATTAGTACTAACAATCTATTTTACCTTAGAAACCACCTACCTGTACACTGCAATATGAACACCATCAGTTAGGTCTTCCTTTAACTTTTTAACTTTTTTCTCTTTTCTCTGCTCCGCTGTGAGCTTGCGAGCTGCATTGGCCTCTTCATGAGCCCTATAAGATACGAAAAAATTACATTACATTAAACATTAATGGACCAAGCAGAACCAAGACCAAGTTGAGGTTCAGACTCACTTCTGTCTTTTTGCCATTTGTGCTCGGACATGGGCCTCAACTTTAGTGGGGTCCTGGACTGCCTCTGTTCCAAGAACTCTCATCAAGTTTGAGATACGAACTGCAAAAATAGAAGACAACCAATGCAACTGTTTTTTTTTTTTTCATGTTAATGATGCATATCAGATGTTTTTAATCCTTTCTGTAATCCTTTCCTTTCTGTATTTGTTTGACTACCTTTTGGTTCCGGAGGAGGCATCAGTCCTAGACGCACCTTCTCTTGCACTTCTTTTTGACCTTCTCTTCGCGTTTGTCTTCTGAGCTTTTTCTGTTCTTTCTTTGTCAGGTATACACCCAGTGTTACTGGTTTATCTGTGTCAACTGAATGAAAAATAAATATTGCTCACTTTGAAGCAATACATTTCTACAGTAAAATAATGAATCTTGATTCACACTTACCTGGTGGCTTTAATTGGGCTGGGTGCTCTACCAGGTTGGTTACACCAAAAAGCTCATATTCTTCAAATTTTGTGTCTGGATTGCTTGTGTAGTGAAAAAAGTACACATTTTGTATTATAATAACTTCCACCAAATTGACACTAACCCTGATTAATATATGCTTACTATTCTTTATTAGAAGGCAAGATGTACGAGTCCCACCACTCAATGTGAGGAACTTCTCCCTCACCAATCTCTTTTTTAGGAGCAATAAGAGCAAGCTTTGTGGAGGCTTGGATTCCGGTCTTTCTTGCTGCCTGAGCAATTTCATTTTGCAACTTCTCAAGCTGGGCCTGGCATAGATTACATAAAAATAAACAGCATTTTAATAGTAACACAAATTTGTATTTATTAAAGTAACATAATATCCTAAGAACCTTAGTTCTTATTCGTTGTGCTATCTTCTCAAAACGGCCCTGTTCATGAAATTTGAAGCCCTTGCGAGCACGTTGAGCTGGTGTTATGTTCACTCGATTGTCAAAGTATGAAGTAGACTCCAATTCCTCTCCAGGCTTCTCCTTGAGCTGTTGTCGGAATTGTTCCCTCTTTACAGCACGGATATTTGCTAAAAACAGAAAATAAACTGATGAACATGAATACAAATCATTACTGCATATATTTTGGACTCAGTCTTACCTTTCAATGTAGGCATACGATGTGTAAGTTCAACTTCCTTTCCACTGGCATCCACAGTTCTTCCCTTTTCATCCAGAATGAGAGGTGTGGGCTTATTCATTTCTTTGGCCTCAACTTTTCTGTAGATAAAATAATTTAGTGTTACAGGAACAAATCACTTTTCTAAACTTTGTTGTTGTACACAACTGTAAGAAAATTACTTACGGTGGTGCTATACCCATTGCATGAAGGTTGGCCAGTGCTACCAGATTGTGTGGTGTTGGGTTTGCCAAAGCCCCAAGAATGCCAGGTTTCATAGATAGCTGAGACTGGATGCGAGCCTGTAGTTCAGCAGCCTTGCGAGCCTTTTCAATAGCGTCATTCATAAAACTAGCTGCCTGGGACGGAGCAATGGATGAAGCCCCACCAACAGCTGCAGGTCCACAGAGCAGCCGTGACATTGAATCAGATGTAGACAGACGCTAAGGATAAGAACAATTTTGGTTAGGACTAAAAACACATAAATGTCTGCTAAATGAGAAAAAAAATTATGCCTTAGTTACTGATGCAGCAGGAGATGAAAAACTGAGTTGTTTCTTGCGTTCTTCTATCTGTTTTGTGGCTGCTTCCATCATTTGTTTAATCTGTTATGAACCACATAATAACGCTCAGAAATTTCATCAAAAATAATACATTTAAAATAGCTTATTTAATGGGTGGGATTTTCGAATACATAAATATCTTTTCTGTACCTGCATTTTGGTGAGCATGCCAGGGCTCTCAGATGGTGGTCCAGGTATGACTTCTGGCTCCACTACCTCTTCAAAACGTGGAACTCTTTTGCGCTTAACAGCTGTCCCATCTCCTGCCTCTGAACTGTCTCTCACAGATCCTGTTTCAGACTCATCACCAAACACATCCTGATTAAAAAAAATAAAAATTATGATGGCTTCAAAAGTCAAACACTCGGGTACAAACACTCACTATACTCGGTTAAACACAGATTTCACAGTGTCTTTCACTACAATCTATCACAATGGTGTGCAGGAATCTTTTTTTTAATCTACCTTTAGTTCTCTCTTGCGGTTCTTTTCTGACATGCCTTTATTACCACGAGAACTACGACTCTCTTCCAAAGCTTCAAAAAGGCAATCCACAAATCCTCCAGCAGAATCATCAAGGAAAGGACGCAACTGGTCTAAAAAAAAAAATAGTTATCATCATTATAAGGGATATATTATGCTTTTTTCAAGCTTCAAGCACACCTCTGCATTAACAGTTTGTTTTATAACTTAAAATAACATTTATATTAAAAATGTCTTCTTATGTGAAGATGTGCCTTTCACTGTGCAGAAAACGCATGCTTCAGGTGTCTGTCGCTTCTCTCCCCGGCCACCTCAGTCCATCAGCTCCGAGCCCTTTGTAAACACTGTACTTTATAGCAGTGGTGCTGCAGTCAAGGACTGCAAGGCTGAGGTCTTGCTCTGATTTAAACACTCTACAGGCATGAGAGGAGAATGTGCGAGTGCTTGTACTGAACAGTAAGGAATAGATGGAGCATTACAGTTGAAAGAAAAAGTGAACGTTTTGGTATTACTTGGATTTTTGCATGATTTGATCATAAAATGTGATCTGATCGTCATCTAAGTCACAACAATAGACAAACAGTCTCCTTAAACTAATGCTGCAAAAAAATGTATTCATGTATTTATTGAATATGTAAACATTTCACAGTGCAGACTGGAAAAAAAGTATGTGAACCTTTGGATTTAATAACTGGTTGACCCTCCTTTGGCAGCAATAACCTCAACCAAACACTTTCTGTAGTGAAGATCAGACCTGCACAATGCTCAGGAGGAATTTTGGACCATTCCTCTTTACAAAACTGTATGAGCAATATTCTTGGGATGTCTTGGGTAAAAAGTACCAGAGGCGATAAAAATACACTGTCATTTGAGCTTTTTCTTAAAAATATTAGCTAGAACTATAAAAACAAAATCTGTTTTTAAACATGTGAGGTGGTAATAATATACCTGTATTTGAACAGGCCAATTCGCGGGGTTTGCTTGATTTTGTGTTAATAGTTGCGATCGCAACATCGCAAAATCCTGGAGGGACTGTCTGTTGAACTTCAGTTGGTGGACAGGTGGTCTTAAGTTTTCCTGCAAAATGTTTGGATAAACTTGGAAATTAATTTTGCTGTCGATGATAGCAATCCATCCAGGCCCTGAGGCAGCAAAGCACCCCCAAACCATGATGCTCCCTCCACCATACTTCAGTGGGAATGAGGTTTTGATGTTGGTGTGCTGTGCCGTTTTTCCCTCCACACATAGTGTTGCATTTTTCTTCCAAACAACTCAACTTTGGTTTCCTCTGTCCACAGAATATTTTGCCAGTAGTGCTATGGGAAATCCAGGAGCTTTATTGCAAACTTTAAATGTGCAGTGATGTTTTTTTTTTTTTTTTTTGGACAGCAGTGGTGTTCTCCTATTAAGTCCATTCTTGTTCAATGTTTTAGCCATTGTAGATTTGTCAACAAAGATGTTAGCGGTTTCTGTAGCTGACACTCTAGGATTCTTTTTCACCTCACTGAGCATTCTGCTCTGTGCTCTTGCAGTCATCTTTACAGGACGTCCAACTCCTAGGAAAGGTGGCACAGTGCTGAACCTTTTCCATTTATAGACAATCTGTCATACCGTGGACTCATGAACATCAAGGCTTTTAGAGATACTTTTGTAACCCTTTCCAGCTTTATGCAAGTCAACAATTCTTACTCCTAGGTCTCCTGAGAGCTCTTTTGTGCGAGGCATGGCTCACATAAAGCAATGCTTCTTCAGAATAACAAATTCATAACTGGGGTGCATTTTTTATTTGGCAGGGCCACTTTAACGCACGCCTCCAATCTTCTCACATTGATTGAACTCTAGGTTGGCTGTCACCTAACTCCAATTAGCTCTTGAAGAGGTCATTAACCTAGGGGTACACATACCTTTTCCATCCTGCACTGTGAATGTTTAAATTAATATTCAATAAACACAAACATGAAAAAAAAAATTTTTTTTGCAGCATTAGTTTAAGCAGACTGTATTTGTCTGTTGTTGTGATTTAGATGAAGATCAGATCACATTTCATGACCATATCAAGGAAAAATCCAAGTAATTCCAAAGCGTAAGTGTTGGTCTCAGCGTTAAGCCCAATTCACACTGAATCCGTTGTGTGTCCGTTGCATGTCCCGTACGACTCCCACAAGAAATAGACACGATGAGTTCACACCGGCTGCATTGCAGTGCGTCTCCGTGTCTGGTGCTCCGTCAGAAATACGGATCAAGTCTATTTTTGCCGGATGCCGGATCCGTCAGGCATAAAGTAGGACAGAGCAGATCAAGCCAGACAGGAAGTCAGACCCGGGTCCAGTGAAGAGGATCCGGTAAATTACAAAATAAAATCGCTGCAGCCTCTTGCTCATCTCTGTAAACATTACGTCTTAACTGAGGACATGGGGTCACAGACGACATCAGACAGCATTAAACGCGAGTAAAATGAAAGTATTTATATACGTAGCATCCTTACCCAGGGTTGAAGTAATATTTCTGTGACTTTTGGACTTCAACTGTGGTTAAATTGCCAAATAATCTCTAAATGAATAATGAACAATCTCTGAGATTGTGGTCAGAGGCATACGTGGCTTTTTACCATACTTTTTACATGCAGTTCTCTGTATACATGGTTATTATCGCATGCACTCGTAACTTCCAGCATAAACTTGCTCTTCTCCTGTGAATTCGTGGTCTCCCAGCTGGCTCTGGTCGGAGACATGCCGCACACGCAACGCACTCAGTGAGAATTGGAGTCCGTCAGAAAACTGCACCAGATACGTACTGCACACACAACGCATCCAGTGTGAATCTGGCTTTATCAGAGTTGATGTCACAAGCAAGGCAACTCCCTTTTTGACAGAAGGACTGAATGAAATAAAAAGTGAAATAGTTTTAACAAAAGATTTCCCACTTGTATGTAAAAATGCTAATCTATCTGTAAATAATTAATTAAGTTATCAGCTCTACAAAAATGTCTTAGAAATGTAATTAATAACAAAATTTCTAAACTAGACCCATACCCGTACCACACCAAGCAGTTCTAATGAAGCATTTATGCGTTTCCTATAAAACAACATAAAAAATGCAAATACTGTCAAGTCGTTATTGTGGGGTTTGCTTTCTGAGCTGATCTTGTTGGTTATGACGTAGCAAACAGATATTTATGCAATGAAGGTCCAGCAAAACAGTAATATCAGACTTATCGAGGCCTTCAATGTGACCCCGTAGCTACACGCCTACAACACCTCCTCTACTTTTATGAATGGAATCGAAAGGATCGGTTACAAAACAGTGCTGATAGAAAGCAGCAAGAAAATATATTTTTTTTAATTTGTGACTGGACCAGTGCTGTGGTTACATGCAATATGTGTAATATAGGAGTGTTCGTGGTTAATCAGCATTATGGCCATAATTGACTGAAAGAATTACTAACAATTAGATCTGTCACAATAATTACTATATCAACTTATCGTTCGAAATGAAAAATTAGACAATAGATTATTTCTGGACTCAATATTTGACATGATATGTGCATGTTTGTTTCAGCAGCACAAGTTGATTAGACACAGGAGATGGTGTCAACTTGCACAAACCAGGGCTTTTATTTGTCTCTTTGTGGTCAGCATGTAATACATGGGACTATACTTACAGACTGACCTCTGGCCACCCCCACCAGCACCGCTCTGACGAAGCCTTAAACAAGTGCTTTCCCTCCCAAACTCATAAAGCAACAAGTCTTCACTGCTCACTGTGTGCCTAAACAGAGGTAAGAAGCAGTTCTAGATCGCCCCATGACATACGATACAGAGAAATGCTTAATGACAGGAATGCCAACCGCTATCCCATCCTGCAGCCGGCGTGCAATCAGGGATGTGAACAGTTGACATGCAACATGTTAATTACAGTTGATAATGAGAGATCGTAAACAGACTGGAGACTTTTGAATCCATAAGGGTGTTCTACACATGTCAAGCTTCAAGTCAGTGTTTGTTTGATGACAATCAATCACATATTAGCGGAGATCTGATCATAAAAAGCCATTTGAAATAAGACAAGCAGTAACATGTGACCCAAACGCGGCACCGCGGCATTGCACGAAATGTTCCTTACAATATCTTACCTCTATTATTACAGACTAAGAGCTCCAAAAAAGATAACATCAGACATCCTGACAAAAGCTTTTGTAGCCTGTGAAGTTTTTTTGGCACTTCTGTTCACAGCTCACTGAGCTGATCAGACCGAGGACTGTGTTTCTGACCTGGAGCAGAGCGGTGTCTGGGGCTGGGGCTACACTGGGGAACCACTAAGGTAAGCTTGGTTAGATTTTTGGCACAAAAGCAAAAGGTTAATGCCCAAATAGTTTGCTTCTGTGTGAGTACAGCAGCAGCTCTTGTTTAAAATAGAAGAGTTAAATGAACAGTAAAATCATAAATAACATTTTCTACAGTAGGGCTGCACAATATATTGCAAAATTATCATTATCGCAATATGAGCAAATGAAATATCTGTATTGCAAGAATTTAAATATATCACAATAACGCTATGGTCTTCCATCTGACAGAGATTAACACTAAAGAATCATTTTCCACCAGAGCCTTAAAAGAAAATGTGTTGTGACTAAATACAAATGTTTAAAAAGTACAGTTTTAGAGGTAGTTTAATTAATTTAGTCATAGCTTAGCCTTGTTTTATTCCTGGTTTAGTCTGTGGTAAGTTTTGATTTTGCCACTGTTTTGACTTGTAACTACAGGAACTTACATTTTTGTGAAATGTACTCAATTTAACTTACTATGTTCGAAAAGTAGGCTCTATTTTCAAATATCACATTAATATTGTTTTTGCAATTTTCAACATAGTTATCGAATATCGCATGTTTTCTCCATATCATGCAGCCCTATTCTACAGCCAGGTAAAAATAATATATCATCTAAAATGCACCCGAACACAGGAAATTGCAATAGTTTTGTTGAAATTTTCTCTTGGGGAGGCCCCCAAGACCCCCCTGCTTTATGTTTTAAAAATTTCACCACTGGAAAAACTACCAATTTAAAAACACATCTGAAATGCAACCATCCCACTATGTTTATGCAGCTGGGAGAAAAAAACATTTTTAAATGGCATAGAGTGTTTTTCTTTTTCATAACATTTATAAAAGTAATGTTTAGTAGCAACTTTTGAGTGTGGTTAAATATATTAATTTCTGACAATACTTTAAGGATTTTTTATAGTTCATCGTTCATAAATATTCAGGGATCAGCAACCTAAAATGGTCAACTCAATATTATGGTAAAAAGCTAAGAACAATTGATCAAACATAGGACCCCTTTGAAAGTCAGTAAGTCTGAAACTGATTGACAGCACTAGTTTCTGTAGAATTGTAGATCGTTTGTAAATTACAAACTTGCTTAAAACTCAAGGCTGATAAAGAAAAAAATAATAATTATTGCAGCGGTACCGGTTGTCTTTCTTTTGTCGAGTCCCTTCCCCACGCAGTGCAAAGCCGCAGTGACCACAGTGGGCTCCGAGAAACCCAGCACCTTCTTCACAGTGCGCTCTACCCATGGTCTCAACTCCTCCACCTCCCGCTTAGGAAGAGACATTATTAGGCCTGCAGAGAGGTAAACACATCAAATACATTTATAACAATTATCATTCGGGGTCATTAGTTTCAACACTTGCCTGCGCCACAAACCAAAGCCCCCAAAATACATTTCGACCATTGCAACCAAGACATTCATGCAAATGCTTATGTTTCAAATAACTGTCACTAATGATTCAGCCGTCTTACATAATGAGGACAACACAAAAGCAAAAACACTGTCACGGACACCTTAGCCCCCCTGCTGCATTGCTAACAAACGATAGCATATTTCCAAATCCAAACTAGCATTATTCTGGAGTAACGTTAAACACCTAAAGGACATAAGACGAAGACAAACCTCACGACGCTTTCCTTTTCTTTGTCGAACAATAGAGGTGGCTAAAGTTTGAGTAAAATTAACGTAAAAATAAAACACTAATAGCACTGGGTTTTGGATAAAAGTTTCTACTAGCTCGCGCCGTTAACACGACGTTTATGTTTCAGACCCGGAAGAGGAAAGAGCTATCGTTATTAGCTTCCGGTACTGTGCTTCGTGTTGCTTTGAGCTCAAGGTTTCCGTCTAGTCATACACCCAAGAACTACAACGTTTGACCCTTGTAGAACAAATCAAGACTTACCATAAAATCACCTGATTTAACATTTAGAAAAGAATTGCCCAGGTAATTATAGAAATAGCAGCTAATTATTTGTGGTAGAACAGGCCTGCTTGGTTTTGACTTTTTGTTGCTGTTTCCTTCCACACAGAGACACACCAGGTATGTTTATAGCTAATAAAATACAAATGAGTACAAATACCACTAAGAAGTTAAATTAAGAGTAAAATATTGCTTCTAAATAATACACAACTTACGAACTATAGTTTCAGTTTGATCTCAGTTTTGTTTCTTTGCAGAGCAGCACTCTGATTTTTTTTATTTATTTATTTTTTTGCATGATGTGGGTCAACTTAGTGCATATCATAGTAGTGCAACCATGAATGCGGCAGTGAGCCTGGGGATACACATACACCACACTATATACCCCACTCTGCAACAAAATAAGTCTGCCATGTTTATATATTTTTCACACACTTTTTTAGATTTTTATCCTGTCACAGATTGACTTTCTATTCTGTTTTAGCAAATACCAAATGCCTTCAATATTTCCAATGTAATCATTGTCTGGATTAGACACAGGATTCCGATTAGACTACAGTATGTGCTGGTTTATAATTGGCATTTCAACCACAATATTTCTTCTGTAATTTTACATTTTCATGCCGCAATGCAACACTTATTTCCTTGAAAATGACTGGGTGTAGTAGTACGTAGTACTGTGCGACATCTGTTTTTTCTGTCTTTTTGTTTTTTACTGTGGGATTTGTTTCTTCTCAACAGCCAACTTATTATATTTATCATTTGTTTGCAATTCCTTAAACATATTGTCTTAAAAACTTGTAAATATCCATTTTATTCTAGATATTGGATAAATAAAAAGGCACAGCAGCTTTTCCACAATTCTTAATTTTTATTGCATAAATTTGATTGCAACCAAATGAATAACAATCAAACATATTCCTGCCTCACTTACACAACTACATACCACCACTTTAAAATCTACATGTGATTTATGTAACCCCACCCCTTACTCCCTTACTCCTACCAGCTATTTTTATTATGTAATAGCATCCAGCGCACAATATAGCAATTGACTAGATAATTTGTTCAAGTATAAGCTGAAAAAAAAGTCACAAATTCTTGAATTTTACATAGTGGACTGGGACTTACTTTTCATTGACATCCGACAATTGTAATGGAGCATTGTGTGTTGCTATAACTCAGAATTGCATTATTATATTACAAGAATGTGAAGTATTTAGTAATCATTATCCTGTAACAATCAAAGTGTAATCTCAAGTTCTTTTATTTTCCATCATTCATATTTTATTCTGGTTGTAGGATTTAGGTTTTTCTATTTATATTTGTTGTATTTGTGCTGTACATTTTACCTTAAAGCTTAGGTTACAAGTTTGACACTGCTTCACACTTCTGATTCATCAACTCTGTGGTTATAGTATATTTTATCATGCTGACCCAATTTTTTCCAATGCTATCTGACAGGGGTTGTAAATCATGGTGGAAGATCCAGTCTCAGGGGAAACTCTTGTCTTTACTTCACACATGGGCTGCGCGGACCTCATCGTGTACGTCAGAGTGAGCCACGTGCTGGTAGTACACCTCATTTTATAGCTCTAGCCCTCACCTTCCCCTCACACCTCTGCACAAGTTTCTAAATGTATTTTTTAATTACATTTTTTGGCAGTCTATTCAATGTGGTGTATCCCTTTCAATAAATGAACAGCCTTTTAAGATCATCAAGAGCGTGAACACATTCAGGCCAAAGAAACTGATGAGAATGTTATTTGCCTGTAGCTCAGCGGTGCCCCAAATATCACACACAATGTCATGAGATACACGTGTGTCCTTGAAAATTGAATCCCGGTATTTCTGTCTTTACCTTGTCCCCAGTTGGTGACATCACAATAATGGCAGAGTCTCATCATCATTTCACCATTGATGTTTATTATATTTTTATTTTATTCCTATCTTTTCATTTCTTGTTTGGGAAACTTGCCTGTAACAAAAAAAGAGTTTTCCCTCAGGGATAAAATATAGGAATGCTGATTCTGATTCCCATAATATAATAATCTGATTCCCATATGATCAGAAAATTAATATAATGTGTCTCTCACTGATTTGTTATTCCAGAACTGTCCGTTGTGAGAGCCAAGCCAACAAATGTCCTGCAAATTGCAATTAAAATCAAAACATCATGCGATAAGAGAAGGAGCAAGATCATTATGTAGAATGTTACTGATCCACAGAAATGCATGCACAATTATTGGAAAAAACACAGTGGCCTTGGTGAAAACAGTGGTGCAACAACAATAATTACAATGTTTCCTTAACTCCATTTAACTTTCTCCTGTGCAATGTATTGTAATAAAAAATGCATAGTGAATATCATTTACTAAAAGTCTAACAATGTTTCTCTATTTGCCCTCACAAATTCTTCCCTCGTCCTTTTGCATTTTGCCCCTTGTGCAAGTAGAGGAGAAAAGTGGGAGTAATAGTGGCAGGGGGAGATTGAGTGGAAGAGCTTCTCTGCTAAAAACTGCATGGATACAAGGGGGGGCCGCAAGCTTGTGGAGGGAGAGAGGAGGGATGGAGCGAGGGCGGACTCTGCGATAACGTAGCAGTCAGTGTGTCAAAGACGGGCCCATCACAAAATCAGACAGTCAGTGTGTCAGAAAGGGGAGTGGCGCCCGCGTGTACATCTGTTTATAACTGGGCATATTTGTGAGTGGGCTTGTGTGTACGTGCAACATGCTGAGTTAACCCCATGCGAGGAGAAATTCAAACCACACCCTCCTAAAATTTCTCATTACTGTGGATGTGAATGTGGAATGATAATAAAATAAAATAAAACTAGAAGAACAAATGTATCAAATTCACCACTCAGTAACAGATATCATACAGATAGTATCAAGTTCTCTTTAGGTTTGGGGCAAAATTAGAATCAATGAGGGTTTATTAAGGCATTTCATCAGTGAACTGCCCTGTCATATCTAAACACATCAACATTACAGTCATGTTTGCCCTACTAGCAGCTGGTTAGAGGATCAGCTGCCCCCTGCTAGTGCCAGTCAGATTACAGCGACTGCAGTCTCACACCCTGCCTCTTCTCCTCCTCTATTCCCCGCCACTCCCCACTTACACACAATCCAAAATGTACAGTCTCTAAATCTGCACCCCACTGAGTCACATGTATCTGTTAAGTGAGAGCTGTTTTCCTAAAACCACAGTCACATCATAACCTTAAGAACAAATATGCAAATGTGTTTGTTTCCGAGCAAATGCAAACAGGACGATTCCATTTCCAAAAATGTGTATTTTATTAAATATTTACTTTTTGAAAAAGTAGCCAGAAGAGTAGTATATGTAAAGATGTCATGGAGATGACAAAGTTAGTTAAGACTGAAAAGATACTAACAGGATTTAGAAAGCTGAAGGAAAGAGGTCAAACTAGAATGGGGGAGGAAAGTGGAACCACAGTCTGGTTTACAATGTAAAGAAGGCAGTTAAAATAAACAAATGGCATTTGACCAACCATCAGTTGTCACTGTAGTAGAAAAACATACATAAAAAGGACAAACAATGAAAAAATAAGTGCAATTGGCTTCCCTGTCATACCACAACCGTATAAAAACGAGAGTGGGGTGGAAGAGACCCCCGGCATTTATTTAGGGTCAGCGCCTGGCACACCGTTTCATTACGTCTGAAGACAGGATGGGGTAGGACGGTCCAACTCAAGGGCTGCAACCGCAAGATTGTATACTCCTTACTCCAAATGTAAGCAGTAACATGCCAGGGCCTGTGCTCTGCTTATGTACGAACAACAATTTCAAAATAATTCAGTATCAATAAATACAATACAATTTATGTAAACCCCTGCTATGGCTGTAAAAATATCCAACCAAATAAAAAGGGAGTCTCTAAATTGAGTAGAATTAGAAGAATAGCAGCAGCAGAGCAGGTGCAAATAGACATCCTCCCTTACATTTGTAGTTTATGTTTTTTCAAGTTTTCAAGAGCACAAGCTGTAAGTGCAGTTCATTCTTCTGTTCTGATAATGAGAACTCCCCTCCACCCCCACCCCACAACAAATACAACCCAAATAGGAAGGCTAAAACAGAGTTAAGATTTACAAATACTAGCCACTGCTGAAAAGTCAGGAGGCAGATTTGATTGCATGCCAGAAAAGTTGAGCCACATATCTGCCTGTAAGCAATATTGTTGTTTCTAATGTATGACAAAAATGACTACATTTAGGTGTTCGTAAGTAAATGTATCTGGTTTTGTAAAAACATTTTTACAATCAAAATGCAGTACAAATTCACTGAACACATCCTATTTGGTGTAAAGGCACAGTAGTCCAATCATTAGTATTTCATTTCCTATGCTTTTTTTAACCTCATCTTAGTAAAAAAAAAAAAAAAAAAAACTTCCATCAACATTATCTCCAATCACCCAATAGATGACAGCAAGAATATGCAATTCCACAGCCAGTGATATTTAGCTGCCTAATAAATAAATACATCAAATAAATAAATGCAGTGTCAGAACAAGACATGAATAAATTAACTGAGTAAAAGTCTGTCCTTAAGTGGTCCTTGTTTTTCTCAAGCTGGTTTTTAAAAGTCTTTCTTGGGTTTACTGACTCTACTTGCTGGTCATTTTATAAGGAACCAATCAAAAACACTTGACCCGCAGCCTGGCAGTGACCACACACACGTGTCACTCTTCTCCACGCTTTCTCATAGATGTGCCAGCCGAGTGCCCAGATCTTGGGTTACATTCGTGAGTTGATGACATCATTTTTCCAGTCTTCTGTGATTTTTACACATTACATGAAAAATATAATGCTCTGTTCTGAATCATGTCACTAGCTACAGTTTTTGTAAACTACTTTTTCACTGCTTCACTCCTTAGTAGTATATACAAGTTTAGATTAATCTCATCTGCTCCCACTCACTCCATATGTATGAATGATTATCATTTGACATTTCTTGCTTATTACAATATGCCAGGATCTCTATAGTGTACAACACCCAGTATGGATATTACATTCCATTACTCCATTTGGTCATTACTTGTTTTCTGAGCCTGTAAATACAGTATCTTTACACGTCCTATCCTATTTTCCCACTTGAACACTACATTGTGCATTTGTTGAAAAGTAAAAATGTGAACACAAATTTGATTCTTAAACACAATGAGTCTTTCAATTTGAAATACTGTTCCAAGTGGTTTTGTTGGTGGTGGCGTGTTTTTCATCTAACCACTTTGTACTATTCACTCTCAAATATGGTAAAATCTCACTATAGGCTTCTTCCCTTCTTTGACCGCAGATTGTACCTGGTGACGTGGCAAGGCGGTGCTAAAGGGTATGTTCAGGTCTCTAAGGGGGCAGGACGTGGTCTGGGCAAAGTCTTGACTTGACATGATGGCTTCGACCTTGATGGGTCTCTCTGTCACTGTCATTCGGTTGTCCAGCACTAGAATGGCTTTGGCACCGAGCTGGCTTTGTTGAATTTTTCTGGTTCTTATTGGTTGTAGTAGAAGAGATGGAGTTGTCCTGCGTTGCAGGACTGTTCTGGTTGCTGGATGGGCCAGTTGTAACAAACTGTTTTTCACTGTTTCCTGCCACTGAGGAGGAGCTGGACTTGCGTGGGGAGAGGATGGGTGCGACATGAACCCATGTCAGACTAGGCTCAGAGCTGTGACTTTTGTACTTTGATGGTTTGCCTTGCTCTTCAGTGTCAGCAGCAGCCATGTCAGGTGAATTTTGGTTTGTGTCAAATGCTGCTGAAGAAGGGCAGCTCTCTCTGTGCCTAATACTAATTTCTTCTTCTGTGCTGACACGAGGGGACTTAAGATGTACAGGGGAAGGTGTGGGAGAGTCTGTTCCTGTCCAGCTAAGTCTGCGCTTCTAAAAAATGAGATATTAACAGGTGAATAGAGCATTAATTTCACACACTTGGGACTTGAGCTTTGATTGAGAATGTTATGTTTACCTTAACAGGAATATGTAACTGATCCCTGTGCTTGTGTGGTGGTGTGGAGCTGGCAGTGTTGTGCAGGGAGCGTGCAGGGGATGTGGCTACACTGGAAGCTGCTGAGACCGGATATGTTGGAATCTGAGGAAACCAAAGCTTCAGCATCGCTTCCACCTGAAGCAGTGTGCTGAGGTACTTCTCCCTACAGAAAAAAAAAATGTTTACAATAAAAAAAGAGAAACATATTGGTATTATGTAAGAGAGACTTTGCTTTAAAAGGTTTAGCACATAAAACAGATTCTAAATGGGCAGAATAGGGTAGATTGTATTGAAGTAAGATTTGCAGCATCTTACCCACTATTTGGTCTTTGCAAAACCCCCACTATTCTCTGGATTCGATCCATGGCAACGCTCTGCTGAAAACTGCTCAAACCTGTCAATCAAATAAACAATGACCCAGTCAGCACAGACACTGCACAGCTGTTTGCGCATGTCAAAAGCTGCTATCCCACACACTTCATTTTTAATTATATCATCATCTCACAAGATTACCACTTTATGTGTATACATACACAGTGCACTTTGGACCATATCAATACTCTGCAATGCATTGATACAGTTGGCTGCACAAGGGAGCCAGTGAAGTGAATGGAAGCTACTCAGATCATATTAACCTGTGCGTGTACTCCGACAGTGACATAAAGATGCTTACCACGGTCAAATCTGCCTTTCTTCAACCCATTCAGCAACTCCAACAGAGGCCTGACGAATCCCTGCAGCTCAGCACACTGCCAGAGCAAGAAGAAATAAACCACTAGTGAATTAAAGTTAGACCTTGCTGTCTGAATCACTCTTTTTACTTTTCCTTACCTTTTGAGCAAACAGCAGATCTCCCTGAGACTTTGGGGTCTGGCTTGTTGATTCCCTTTCGTCTAAGCCAATCTGAGATGCCTTGCTGATGCTTTCTGACCTGTATCCTTCCTCCTCTTCCTCTTTATCAGTGAAGCCATCACATGTCCACTGGGGCCCAGGGCTCCCCAATCTTCCATCTCCATCAGCCATTGCCCCAGCTGTCCCACCAATGATGACAGAGGAAGAACTGTCTGTGAGGAAGACGTCCGTGTCGTCCTCAGCCTGCTCTGAGTCACTCAACAAGAGGCTGTCACTGGAGCTCAGAGAATCAAAGGAGGGCTGAGAGGACGTGCTGCCCTGGGACTGCATCACTGTGGACAGAGAAACACAAAATTGATATAACACTCTTTTAAAATAAGAATCAAGAATTTATGCCATCCAGGAGCTTAAAAAATATATCTCCATAGTTGCTTTCTGTCTGGCAGCTTTTTTTTGGCAACTCCACTTCAAAAAACATTAAGCTAATTACTCAAAATGGTGGGCAAACCCATGCCCTAGTTTAACATGGCACATAGTGGGAATGGGGGTAGGCAGTGGCAGTAGGCACACAATACTAGTGTATGTCTGGCTCCCATTGAGGAGATTGGAGACTGGAAAGGAGCATAAACGTGAGGGGGGATGGGAGTAGTGAAATCAGAATAGGCAGTCTCTCTCTCTCTCTCTCTCTCTCTCTCTTCCACTGCCTCCGGTGCCCACTCTGGCCCCTCCCCTCTGTCTCTGGTTTGCTTTCCATCCCCCCAGTAGCCTCACATATACACACACAGCTCCTCTGTTTCAGTATGCCTCTCATCTAACACGAATGCTTATCTTGTTCATTTGGACATGGTGCCAGACTTCCTTTTTTTCACACCATTCCTGCCTTCCTCCTATTCCTTGCCTCTTATTCATATTAACATGCTTTGTTTAGCCCATGTGCTTGCAGTTTACCTGTGTAATAAATTGATTTATTTTTACATTTATATGAAAACACTAGAGTTACACCTAACTACACCTAATCTCCAGACAGGGATAAAAAAAGGTATACACTGCAACTATACACACCCACAGAGCATGTACAACGAGTCAAAACCGTTATACAACCGTTGTGATATTTACAACTTAAGACATTTTTTCAAAATCCTTACTTTTACCATGTACAGCGTATTTCTACAGTCAAATAGGAGGAACTCAAACTTACACAGTTTTCAAAAACCTATGGTAAATTGGGTTATCACTGTACAGTCTAATTGATAAAGGCGGATGCTGGTGTTAAGTTAGAGTGGATAGAGAGATAAAGTGACAGCGAGGGCACGGGGCATCAGTCTACACAGGTAAGCATGGTCCGTGAGGCTGCGTCTGCGGTCTGTCTGCGTACCGTTTAGAGCAGCCGCCACTTCATACGTGCTCATTTCACCCGAAGAGTCACTATTTTAATTCATCATAAATTGTTTGTGACGGCATAACCATAATAGCACATTTATGACGTAAAATAAAAGGCGAAACGTAAATGTATACACACATTTTCCCGTTTGGTGAAATCTACGAAACTAAAATGACAACGATATCAGCTCCAAGGCAAGTAAAAATTGTACCGGGAGCGGATGTAGCTGTGCAGGAAATTCCTTCAGGCCAGCCAGACAACTTAAAAAACAAACATAAAAATCGTGAGTTGGCGCAATATCTCACCTATCCAGATGATATCCGTCCTTAACTGTGCTACGTCCTTTTTGAAGACTACTCCGTCAACACACACCCCGCAGCTGGAGCAGCATCGGAGCATTCAGCCTCGGCGGCCGTTCAGGGGTCTGTGCGTTTGCTGGCTCTTTCTCTCTACAGTTTACGAGCGTCAACATGTGCGCTAATCCACGTGCCTACGTTTTGCGCACATCCCATTGGCTGTCGGCCCGGCGGCGACGCGCGGTATTGGTTAATCTGTTCAGCCAGTGATTGCTATACTCGACAGTGATTGGCCAGCAGCTCGGACACTCACGGTCCTGCCCACTCATGTGTCTCCCGTGTGTTTGGTGTCGGGCAGGCTACTCTACTACAGCGACTGGCTGTAAACACACAACGAAGCGCAGATTGCATGGATGGGACCCACAGTATGTTCTGTGCATCCGACGTACACGAAGTTAAAGCTCTGCCCAGACTCCCAAAACGCACCGTGAACGCACTGATAAAAAACCTTACACAACTCTGCGAACATTTCATGACTCTTAGCCCTTTCAAAAATATAGCTATTCAGTTTCTGCCAAAATGACCATAGATTCATTGCCCACTGTCTGTATGTGTGGCAACTGTCCTGTAATCACAAAGCGATATTATAATTCAAACTACTACTACCAACAAACCACGTTTTTATCTCATACATTTGTAGGCTGAAGGAATAAGGTAGTTTTCTGTAGATTTAATCACAGAATACAACCGTCTCCTTTCTTCGCCTTTATGTAACATTTTTCAGTGGTAATGGGCATATTCTTATAGAGAAATGTGTCACATTTAATATTATTCATTCATTCTTGAGCTCATTTCTGTTAGTATATCCCAGCCTGGCCACTGTCCAGGGTGTACCCGGCCTAAGGCACACCCTGGATAGTTTTCAGTGGTGGAATGTGATGAAGTAAATGTACTTAGTTACTTTACTTAAGTACAATTTTCATGTATCTGTACGTTGCTTGAGTAAATTTCACAAGTTACTTTTACTTCACTACATTTTAGAGTGTGTACTTTTTACTCCACTACATTTATAGTAGGTTTAAAGTACAAAGTATTTTGAGTTTTGGTTTAAAATAATGTGTTTTTGTCATGGCCTAATTGTAGACACACAGTACTTAAATATAAACAGTAACACCAGATGTAATTTCAAAATATCAGATGTAATTTTACTTTTCTTTCTGAAACAGCGATGTGGCTTTCAGTCTACAGCAGCTCTGTTTCCAGGACCTATTTAGGGTCATATGCCATAGCCTCCCCCACTACAATTGTTACTACAGGGTGAACTCACTGACCCTCACATACATCATGCAGGACGTGCAAACATCCATAAACCACAAACAATCCTATAACTGTTCATTGCAATTTGTATTTACTAAGGCAATTGATGATTGCTCAGGATCTTTAAATAATGAGATGCCTTAATTGTGTTTTATGGTATTTTTAGATTCAGTTAGATGGCCTAAGCTGGGCTAATAGCATGTTGGTTGCTGAGAGGGATGTAGTGGCTGCCCATCCCCCATCTATACATGCAACATACACATGAACTCACCAACCCCGTTTCTGCACGTACGCAGCCTCACGTAGTTGTTAGATACCTGTCTAGTGACTCCTAAACAAATATGCACTAAGTAACCTCCACTCAGGTGACAACCCCCCCCCCCCCACCCATTATGTCAAAACATGTTAGTGCTGGTAATAATAAACTAAGGTAAAGGTCTCTAACAGGGGCAAGGTCGATAACTACGGCTTTCGTCTTTCAACCCCCCACCAGCATTCCTATGCAGCTCATGAACTCAGTGAACTTGCTCTGGGTTCACGAGTGTTGAAGACCACCCCCATCCTCATCCTCATCTTTGTCACATCCCCCACTGGTTCTTGTGCTTTTTTTTCCCTTCCTCTTTCTGTTTTCTTCTATTGACGGTTTTAAAAATTCAATAAGTGTGATCATGTTGGGCTCCTGCATGATTGTCAGTAGATGATTTGGCTTTGCCTTGAGGCATGAAACGTCTAATAAGGCTTGCTGTGAAATTATTAGCAGTCATATAATATTAATTAGCATCTGATAGTATTCTTTTCCAGGCAAGGTTTTGTGAAGTATAACTATTAAGGTAGTAGGGAAAGTATGCAGAGGTTCCTCTAAGGCCAAAATCTTGAACAGGTGTGTTGAGGCCTAAACGCCACAACAGACACCCGATCTCCCTTAGGCAAGACACAGGCCTTTAGAAAACTAGTGTAAACTGTCTATTGACCCTGTGCCGCAGTTTCGGGTCATGTTTCACTTGGAAACCAGAACAACTGGAGAACAATTACTCCCATGTCCTTGCTCTATATCTCCAGCCGCCAGTCTTCCCCTATTTTGTTACGTATGTTTGCACTTTTTTGGTTATGGCCTTTTATTTGTCTTTCATCAACTGTGTTAGAATATTAAATATTCACATTTATAAGTGCAAGGAAGACAGTCAATTTCAAGTTCAAGCAATACATGCAATACTTGCAAATATAAGTCAAACTGGCTGCATTGTAGGTTATTCCCAGATACTGTAGCTGTGTTCAATAAGAAACATTAGATTAGAGTTTAGGTTGATCCTGAAGGATATTCAAGAAATTCATTAAGTAAGCTTTCAGCATTCTCAAAGGACTGTGCCTGTATGTGGTTTGTGATGAAATGGCTATGCATTTTCTGGCTGTTCCTTTAATTAGAATAATTGTCTATTCTGTCTGCATTTGTCACTCTGTACTTTCATAACTGTATCAGACGTACAAGTCCCCTTTTAGCCTAGGCCTATATGCCTATAGGCATGTGTTAGGCAGCAGTTTATAAGCGCATTAAAATGCCAACATGTTGGCCTGCGCTAAATCTGACGTAGCCTATGTTCTTTTGTAAATTGTTTTCTGTTTAGGACCAGGCAAAGCCCACTCGTGCGCCACGCAAGGACAACACCATTTGGAGACCTTCACATTTGCGGTGAGGAGCCATGTGCTCCGCTGTATAAACAGCGGCACCTTCACATGTTCGGGATATGCTTCAGTAGGAGATTTCTGAATGAACTTAAATGCCACACCCACTGCAAGAAAACGGCCAATGACGAGCACAGATCAACAAGACACGCCCACTTTTGGAACACAGCGCAGCCAATCAGAAAGCGGCAAGCGTTACGAGTGTTGCATAATTTTGGCGGCGTGGTTCACGTTTGAGGAGGCCGGTACACACTGGAAAAGATGGAGACGCACAGAAAAAACGTGGGGACAAATGAAACACTAACTTAATGTAAGAAACGTGGGCGTGAGTGCACCATTCAAATGAAAAGAAGGAAATATGCGACAATTAAAAAAACACAAAGAAAAACTGACTACATGAATTAGGCTCACGTGGGTGGTAGGTGAACTAAACATGAATCCAAAGCTAAAAGCATATTTACAAAAAACTACCAATAATAATTGTATTGGGCCACATAGGCTATGATATTTTTAACATGTCGCGTGTTATTCTAAGCGTACTTTACTGACTCTCCAAACGTGATGCAGTGGGTGATGTAACCCTTGCAGGTTTATTTTAATATTTAAGTCAATTCTTGACTCTAGAGTGTGATGTAATCTCGCGGATCAAAAGACTCTCGGGTCTATACTCTGAGGAACTGAAATAGAAACCCTATCATCGGAGACAGTTCGGCCTGACAGTTATTGCCACTTGACTTACTGTAATAGAAATAAAAAATAAAAAAAAGCTTAACAATTGGGTATATGTTAAACAAGAATGCCTGTTTGACAAAGTGTGCGCTGAGAATATCCGGATTTCTATTTCAGTATAAAGGAGCTACCAAAAACAGCAAAAACATCATAAGGTAGCCTACTTGTCTATCACCAAAATATAGCGTCTGCTTTTAGGACCGTCCGTAGGTAGAGGCTTAACTCTGTCATGTTATTATGTGGATATGGCTCCCTCTAGTGTTCACTTTGAGATTAGTTAATTTCTGCGTGTAGTTTCTCGCCAGAGACAGAACCACTGTCCAGTTACATTAGTCTATAATTACGACAATAATTGTAACAGAAAACATATACATATGCTAATTTTGTTCATAATAAGAGACAATCATTGAAAGAGCTTTTTAGACATTTAGAATTTCAATTCACCATAAAAAAGGTTTTAATATGTATAACTAGGTAATATTACCACAGAAAAATGTTATCTGTGATGAATAAACACATTTAAACAATCATTTAACATAAACATTATTTTGTATGCGTCACATAAAAATATCTATAATATATCACGCATGGGTTTAAATCTTAGGTGGAAAGTATGTAATGTTACTGGCAGGCCCACTGACTGGGGCCCGGGGCATGAAGACTTCACATCGACCCATTATAAAAGAAGAAGGACAATTTCTGGGCCCCTTTGACCCTGAGTCCCAGGACAACAGACCCCTTTGTCTGGCCTGGTTACAGGAAAACAATTAATATAGGAATTAAAAATAGAAATAATAATTTCAGACTAAAACAGGAAGACTTTTTGTAAATGAAATAAAAGCTCCCTGCTTCCGTTAACAATGATATTGGTATAGCATGATATTAACTTTATTTACTGTAAGCTCTATATACCAGTGGTTCTCACTTGATGGGTCAGGACCCAAAAGTGGGTCGAGGGGAGGTTGAATATAATTTTAATGTTCATCTAAAAAGAAACATTACTCTTGTTTTATTTAGAGATTGTGATTTTAAAATAGGCTACATGCGCTATAAATGTTAAAGTAAAATGTTCATAGTAAGTAAGCTAAAGCTCAGTTTCTACTGTTTCCACACAATAACACTAATCTACAGCCACCACTGTAGCAACCTCCACTTTTGAGGCAACTAATTTACACTACTTCATTTCTAACTCTTCTGTACCACCTGTCTTTGCTTCAAAGTTTCTCATTCTCTAAATCCATTATATTTGAGAGTTTGAACAAAGCGTCAACCGCCTTGATCTGACTGTGAAATGGGGGCAGGTGGGATCAGTGGACCCTCACACCCCCTTTCCTCTGCCCCTCTCACACACACTCTCTCTCTTTTGCGCTCTCTCTCTCTCTCTCTCCTCATCTCTCTTCAGACTACTCAGTTGTGTATGTATGCCTGTGTGGGTGCACAGGACTAACATGGACTTTTGGTGTCTTTTTATTTTTTTATTATTGCTTGTGTCTTTCCAGTGGACAGCTGCCCAAGATGGTAAAATCTTTTATTACTATCTGACTGGTTTGTTTTGGTCTTTTGTGTGAGCTTAGCAAGGCAATAGCAAAATAATATTAAGACTTTTATAGTAGCATATGAGCACTTTCAAAACACAACACCTTAGTCCCTAATTGCTTGTGACTTTTTTACTAAATTAAAGCATTTTTCCCATTGTTTTTTGCAGAAGAAATACGCTGGACCTACACTGGTAAGTTCAAGTTTATTTGTATCTCTGACACCAATCCTACACGTTTTTTTTTTTCTTCTTGGATAAAATTTGGATAAAATTTGTCCCACTGCTTTTGTCTGCCTTCTTCTCCTGTCTGTATTAGATACAGTTCAGCAGGCTGGCAGAAGCACTGTAGTCATAGAGAGTTACTGAAGTTTGGGGGCTGTAGGATGGAATCGGAGGACGTGAGAGCAGGTGCACAGGGATGAAGTGCAGAGAGAAGGCGATGGGACTGAGTGAGGCTAAAGCATGGCCATTGGTGCCTGTATTGTTACCAGCGCACAATAACCCATGTGTTAATTGTGTTGTGGATGTACACTAGCTGCCTATGTCGCGGACAATGGGAATGAATGGGCACCACTTTTCTATTCAGCCTGTACAGTACTTATTAAACAGAGCAGAGGCCATTTATGCATGAATGCTCAGAAGTATAGAAATTATTCACAGCTATCTCCTCAGTGATATTAGATGCTTTGTATGATTTTATTAAATTGGTATGTTCTGTTAAAAATAATGATTCCTGTATTGTCAGTGTATCTACGTTTGTCACCCTGGTTGTAGAAGTAAACAACAATTTGATAGTAATTTGTCACAAAGAACAGAGTCAGCTACATCATATGAGGAGTACAAGGCTTACTTATGGCTTAGAAAAGTCACCTTTTTCCTAAACTATTCCCAGTAAACCTGGGAGAATTTTCATGGGTGTATGTAGATATACCCTATATTTTTTTTGAATCAAAACAGGGATAATGCGCACTCTACCGAGAGTCTAAATTTTTGTTCCCTGGTTGCCATGGAGAGCTTGGTGACGATCAGTGGCGGTTGTTGTTGGAGCTAAGGAAGTGTGGATTGTGTTTGCATCAGTAATGTAAATCCTCTTAAGTGACAGACCACACTAATGAAATATGTCTCTCAGTTTGCCTTTCTGTATCATCTTCATCATATTATTAGAACCAAAACATTGGCATGTTATCACCATTAGCAGCTCTACTACAGTAATAACTGGACATTAGAGCTCTCTTTTTCCTCACATTCTTCTTTGTAATTCAAATTCAGATCCTTCGATTCACTCGTCACTCTCTTTCAGAGTTTCTATTCAAACAATCCTTTATTAGGCACACAGGCTTTTTAGCTCTTACCATAGAGCCTCATTCTCCTTTTCTCAACATCTTTGTGTATGTAACTGCTTCTAGTATTGTTATGAAACTACTTTTATTATAGAGATTTTTAGGTTCACATCTATGGTGTCAATCTACACATATTCAGAATAATAGCTTTTTCATTTTTCATTATATTTGGCAGGTTCTTGCGTATAAGGAGTAAAAGTCTACAGTAATAAAAAATATATATTCAAAACATGAAGCCAACAACATTGTCTGCTCAATTACAATTTTGTTTATTTTGAAAGATAAAATTACACATCACATTTAACATCACATGACATCTTTTTTGTTAAAATAACCTTCTCTGACCCCTTTGTTAAGCCTTTTAAGCCATTGTTTAAGGTGTTTTTTTTGTTTTGTTTTTTTTTTGTTTTGTTTTTTATTACAGTTGTGTAATTAGAGAGGCATCAGTGGCGCTTGTTACTGGATGACTGTAAGCCAGTGGACTGTGTGATTGGTTACATCAATGCCTTGTTGTCTTTTATCTCACAAAGGTTTGGTAGGCCAGTCCGAGTGGTCCGACCATTTCCCGGACTGCAGTGGATCTTCACAGTCCCCTGTTGATGTGGAAACCAGCCACACTAAATATGACCCCACTTTGACCTTGATGACCCCCTTGGGCTACAGTCAGCACGGCAATCAGCCATTCACCCTGTACAATAGTGGACATACAGGTAACTGTGGCAGTCAGCTTCATTAGGTCTCATACATTCCCTAGCCACAGTACTCGATCACTGGGAATATTATTACCATTCATTTATTATATCCCCTCTCAGTTATGGTCACGCTCCCAGAATGGATGGGTCTGGGAGGGTTGCCGTGGCTCTTCAGTGCTGTTCAGATGCACCTACACTGGGGAAGTGGCGGCCCGAGTCAAGGGGGCAGTGAACACACCCTTGACGGAGTGAGCGCAGATGCAGAGGTACTTTTACCCAGCTAGAAGGACCACAAAAGGTTGTGTTCTTTGTTAAACAGCATATAAGATATGTGTAACTGGCAAATGTGTGTTACAGGCAAAGTGAGAAATTAGGCATAATACAGAATGCCCGAAACAGCCAGGCAAGTATTTCCTACTTTGCCTAAGCATTCTGAAGAATGACTAAAAGCAGTCAGGCAAAGTTGAGGATTACAGCTTTTCTGACAAATTAAATTATTATAATCATAATAGGCCTGTTTTAAATATTTTGGTGATTTTCATGCATGTTTTTAAGGTGAAAGGCCTAAAAATAGAAATGTGTGAATGCTTGCATGGTGATGTTTTATGATATTTAGGGACAGATGCAGTATGCTTGTGGTGTACTGCCTGAAATTTGATCATTGTCAGTAGTTCAGATTTGAGCTTGAGTAAAAACAAGAAGCGTAAAAGAAAAAACTACCACATGACGTCTCTTGGGTTAAAATTGAAATACAATCAATATTTAAGGTTATTTTAACTACTCTGGATTTTGCCCCAAACTTGATTATAGCTGGATTTCTAAAATTAGCCCAAACCTAAACCCTTCAACCCTTATCCTAACCATAACACCAACTTTAACCCTTTTCTATACCATTTTACTTGTGTTTTTGAAAAACTGAGCTACTGTGGCCAAGCACTTTCCTTCGTGGATCAATAAAGTCTGCCCAAGTCTAAGTCTAAGTCTAAGTCATAACCCTAAACCCTAAGCTAAAAGATTTAGAGATTTAAAACTATTTTGGATGAATAGGATGTTATTAAAACACACCTTAGTTATAAAACCACGGTTACAATACAACTATTAAATAAGATTCCGCACAAAAGGAGGACTAAAATAACCAGAGACATAAACAGGGGAAGCACAGCGCTCTTAGTTCATTGGTACTCAGACAAGAGAGGAGTTAACACCTGACTGCTTTACAGTTAGTTTTCGTTCTTTTTTTTTTTCCTGTATGCCTAAGCCTGAGGAATGCTTGAAAATTGTTGAAATGTTGCTTGGTCCTAATTTTGAAGTAACAAAACATATATTGCACACCTAAATAGCACTAGACATTCTATACAATGCCTAGCTATTTTATACATTGCCTAGGCAATATAAGTAATAAATAAGATATAGCCTTCTTTAAAAAAATGCCTAGGCAGTCAGTAGCATGCTTGCATTTCCCACTTTGCCTGTAACATACACGCACTAGCAGATCTTTTTTAAGACTCCTTGCCATTGTTACTTTTTACAGTTTGGTGAAAAATGTCTTGCTCCCTAAACATACTCTACCTCTACCAAACTTAAATGTAAAAATGGAGGTTAAATGTTAACCAACACAACAAATTGCTAACCTAAACACAAACATTACTGTGACTGACTCAGCTGTATTAATGAACAATATAAAACACAGAGGAGTGACAGCAAAGAGAGAGTGCAGGTACAGGCTCAGTGCCCCATAGCCTGGCCAGCCAGCTCCAGCTGCTTTCTTTTCGAAAGCGGTAGGGTCTGGAATCTCAGCCATAGACATTCATTTCCGATCAGATCACTTGATACCAGCCCAGGGTTTATACACATTGTTTTACCATGAATTTTCTATGACTTTTCCAAAACAAAAGACCTGAAAAATCGTTTACACATGAATAATTATCAAAATATTTTGTTGCACTTTAAGTTGTTTAAATTGGAATGGAAAGTAGTCACTAGAAGAAAAAAAATAATACTTGGGGATCTTGTCCTAGAAATATATTAATCTACTAATTTTACTGACTTAGCCTACACACCACTAATAAAAGGATAATTATGCTTGGTTCAGAATGTATTATTAGTTAATTGAGATATAAAGTAATCATCTATGCTAATAGCATTACCAAAATCAGCCAGTTATACCGAAAACACAGCCTTTCTACTGACCAGACTATAGACTATCTGACTATAGACTATATTCTATCTGTAGAAGTTAAACAGTGGTTTGTCTCCGGCTGCTTGCTTTGAGTTTGACACATTAAAAAATTAGGAACCATCATTAGCGCACGAGACAGGGGTCTGCACCTTAGAAAGGACCATTTAACAATGTTGGTATAAAGATGTTAATAGCATCATTATCTGAACTGTGTGTAGCCAGCTGAGGAAACAAAGTGCATGGATCAACCCATAAGTCTGTCTGGCCAGGCTAAGTGCTCCAATTGCCTAGATGTATACACTTGTAGTATTCTAGTATAACAAAAATAATACAGAAGGATATAAAAAATACATTATTTTACACAGCCACATACCAACATAATTTCTTTATTTCAATAAAATAGACCAATAAAACTATACGTCATATTGATATGATATCAATATACAGGAACATGAAGAATAGCAGGACCTCGGGTGATCTCCATCTGTCACTGAGCAGGTAGCCAAAGCACTGGACTTTTTAAGCTTGAGTGCACTGAGGACTGGGGATATTTAAGCCGATTACAGAAGACTCAAGTCATGCAAAGTTAATAATATATTAAGAACAAAACATAATTAAGGATATGTCATGTGACCTGACATGCACTAGTGGTCTAACTTTTTTCTTTCTCTCACTCTGAACTGAACTTGTTGCTCTCTTCTCTCTCCAGCTGCATATAGTACACTACAACTCTGAGCTCTTCCCCAACATTTCTGCAGCAATGAGACAGAAAAACGGCTTGGCTGTTTTAGGCATTCTCATTGAGGTTATACAAAAAGATATCATAGTATATTTATATTCAACTTCTTAACCAACATGTAACATTTCAGATTTATTCCAGGCAGGTGATGAGACCAATCCAGGATTTAATAATATCCTCAGCTACTTGAGTCGAATCAGACATGCAGGTACAGACATCAAATATATGAATGCAGTTATACTACTGTGTGATGTGATGCTGTTGAAAAGACTATAGTTATTTGAAACTCATTTAATACATTGGCAGAACAGAAAGCTCTCATCCCAGGCTTTGACAGTATCGTCCCTGCTCCCAAAGGATCTTGGACGCTACTATCGCTACAATGGCTCTCTGACCACGCCCCCCTGTTATCAGGATGTGATCTGGACTGTCTTTCATGAGAAGGTGAAGATCTCAAAGACCCAGGTGAGATAAATGTTGGTCTGAACATCATTCAATTATTCAATGTATTGTAATATGCTACAAGTATGTGTTTTGACACACTATTGTTCGTGCCTACTTTCACGAAGCAGAACTAATACTCTATGTAATCTGGGCTAAACTCACAAAGCTGGTTACTGTAACACAGCCATTTAGCCTTTTAATACAAACTGCTAACTACCAGATTCTAATCAGGTGCTTGCTGTGTGTCGGAAGTTGAACACAAAAAGTTAGTTATGTCCACCCTGTTTGTTAACCATACAACTGCATCTCAAAAAATAGAATATTTTACCAGTACAACAACTCTTCCTATTACTACTACTAATAATAATATTTCAAGCATTTGATTATGTATATTCTATTTTCATGAGATACAGAATTTTGGGTTTTCAACTGTAAACCATATCACCACTATTAAAATTAAAATAACATATAATAATAACTTTTGCTGTTTTTAATTGAACTACTGAAATACTTTAACTTTTCATATCTTTAGATGCACCTGTACCTCCAGTTTGCTATTTGTCTATTCTACTGTATGAGTGTGTTGGTCTCTGTTGCAGTTGTTCAAAATAGAGACCATACTTTATTCGAGTAAACTTGAAGAGACAGACCGAATGCTGCTGCAGAACAACTACCGAGCCACGCAGTCGCTCAACAACAGAGTGATCTACAAGTCCTTCTCTGCAGGTGACTCTGGGAAACTCAATATTCGTATGTCCATTATAAAGTCAGTAGAATGTGATGTCGAATGTGTGGGAAAAATGAGAATATTGTAGATTATGGTCAGAAAGCTTTACAAGAGCAGCAGTGGAGAGAGTGAAATCCAAAAGGGCAACAGCGTTTGCAGGCTGATTAGAGAAAAGGATTTTGAAAAGACAAACAGTGACTCCATTGTTATCATGAGAGTCTGACTGAGAAACAGAGAGCGGAAAAGATACAGAAGTGAACACTGTGACAGAGTGGTTTGAAGAAAGAACAAAGGAGAAAGAATTTGTTTAAAGTGCTTATTGTGGAGAGTGAGTGAACCGGAAGGCCTGTGATATCAGCAGAGTTGTCAAAGGCAAGCGTGACATAAGCTACAAACAGCTGATTCTGTTCAGATAAGACACTAAACTACTGGCTATGTGCAAATTTGTTGTTTTATTGTTGTTGTTGTTTTTTCTAATAATTTTGCAATATTCCAGATAGTCTTAAAACCACTTTGTAATGGTCTCTCAGTTTGGGCATCACAATATTAGAATAGAATGTGATGAACTATGTTGAACATGATAATGATGATATAACTAAAAATATCTGAATATTCTTTTTTGACATAGTAAGTTCAGTTTAAGTTAAGCAGAAATACTGAGGGCTAAAGCAGGGCTACATTAAGGTCTCAAGACTAAATCCGGACTTTGAAATATTTTGTAGTTGGTCACAACGCAGTTTAATTGAAGGATTTGATAAATATTTTGAGTAAATCTGTCAGATGGAGGACCATAACATTATTGCAATACTTTTAGTGCAATATCGATATTGCATTTAACATTAGCTATTTGCAGTATACTGGGGTCTGGCCTCAATCTGCTCTTCTTCTCAGATATGTTTTTCTTCAGCAAATTATTATTGTGAAAATAATTAATAATCTTGATTGGTTGAATTTATTTCTTTAATTGTGCCCTCAAAGGGATAAAGAAGTAGCTTATTACCACACCATGGAGGGCTTAGGTCTTTTGCTTTATTTTGTGTACACTGATCTGTTCTTGTCCTGGTCTTGGTCTTGACATGTTCCTGGCCCCTAAATATCTTGGTGTTGATTTAAGGTGGTCTCAATCTTGATCTCAATTAGTATGGTCTTGATTACAATACTTTTTAATCAAATGATGCATTTGTGTTACAGAGGCAGGGAAAGAGCTCTCTCCTGGTAAGGCCTGTCCACACAACCTGCCACTTATCTTAAAGTGCTGTTGTCAGTAACTGTCATTGTCCTGTGCAGGTGAAGTCACAGCCATAGTGATAGGTGTGATCTGTGGCTGTGTGGGGCTGGCAGTTATCATTCGGTTTATTGCCAAGACTATTCAGTGAGTACTTTATTTTTAACCACTGTGTGTGTTTTCTGTCTGTGGCTGCGACTGAACACCAGTTATGTGCTTCTGACTCTTTATTTCCTGTTTCTGGCAGATTTTTTACACTTCTTCACCATGAAACAGAGGTGGTGAACAGGTGGCTTGCCTGCTTTCAAAACTGACATAATGCATAATATATGTCCTGTAAATCCTTAACTAATGATCTGAAGTGGAAATCTATTAGGGTTTTACTAAAATACTTCATATACAGTATCACAAATGTAACACTAAACTGACACTTCGCTAAGTGCTTTTTTTCTTTTTTCAGTAGTTCAATTCAAAGTGAAACTCATGTTATATAATGCAGATTTTGCACACAAATTGAAATAGTTCAAGCATTTATTTATTCAAATTTTTATGATAGCTGCACAGTGAATTCAGTATATTTCACTGTGTACTGAATTTATGCATTTCACTCTGAACTGAACTACTGAAATACTTTCACTTCCCCACAATATTCTAATTTGTTGCTTGCACCTTGTATATGCTCAGAGTGTTGCAAACTCTCATCCATTACTTTCATTTCTACATTCCCATACAGTGCTTCTGTTCTTACCGATAGTTCACAAAAAAGTACTGTAATTTGTTATTAGCTTAGGAATTACAAAGTTCAACAGATGATTATTACTACCTTTACTGCCAAATTTACAAGCAAACAAGAAGCGCAAACAACTGATTTGTTCACTAGAAAGGAAGTGGGAAGTAAAGGGGACCAAATTGTTTGTCTGGCTGTGTAAAGGTCTAATCTTCTTTGTTGTGGAATTTTATTTCCCAAGTATTTTTCAAAACAGAGTGAGTCTTTAGATTAGCACTTGAGCAATTTCAATCTCTGACCTCTCCAGTAACAAGGATCTCGTTGAATTTTTGGTTATAATGTCTCTCACACTTGCAAGTCACTGTTTTGATTATTATATGTGTGTTTCCTTTGAGTGATTCAGCCCATGGTTTCCACCAGAGTTCAGATCAGATTAGCATTTCAAACCCCCAAACTTTCAAAACTCTGGAAACCACCTACTGTCATAAGGCTAAACATAAACATTTCATAATTGGTAATCCTTGTCAAATGCTCCGACACCGACTTCTAGTTCAGTCACATAATTCTGTGTTTTGATCCTATAACAGCGCAACCTCTAGCTGGGACATTCTACACAGTCACCAGCCTGGAGCCATGCCAAGGTCACTGCAGAATTATGACCTTTGAACCTAAACATTTCGTTGACCATTTTACACACATCCATTCCCAGTCACTGATCCTCTTAGCCTTTGCTCCTTTCCCTAGCCGTTTCACCATTAACCTCTCGATTGTGATGACCCACCTGTTTTAAAATGTCTTAACCGTGCACAAAAACTACAATGTCTTATCACTATAGGATCCTCATTCACTGTTTTATCTTGACATGTCTGTGCTCTGCAGTGTTGTGTTTTTCAAACAGAAGTATAAATGCCACTGGTGGTATGCAAGCCCTTTCCAGTGGTACTCAGAAGTCAGGTTATGATGAAAAAACTAGTTAGACAGATAACTAAGAGCCGGTTTAGTTCAAGTTTAGTGCAGATATTGTCTCTTTCTGTGTTATCTATTTTGCAAAAACAATACAAGATAAAAATACCGAGTTATATTGAAAACCTTACCTGTTTCTTGCATCACTTCTAACCCACATCCACCATGTCTTTGCACTGTATAGCCTACTAAAGCCAAGGAAATAGGGCCCTCTGGTGGACACATTAGCCAACTACAGCAGCATTGATAGGTAAATGCACAAAAGAGATTCAGTCTGACTAATCTTATGCTCTGTGATTTTTCAGGATTAAGGATCCAGAGAAATCAAACGATAAAAAACAAGATGTGTCGATGAATTCAACCACTGAGCCAGGGAAGAGAGAAGAGGTCGTACTATCTCCTAAAACTGATCCTTAGCTATGGACCCTTACAAAAACACTGGCAATTGTGTTATTTATTAGGGCTGCACAATATATAAATATATTTATACAGATCACAAAATATCTAAATATTGATATGGCAAGAAACTAAATGTATTGCAATGTGACAGAATTTTACACTGTCAAATTAAGTGTCTGGAGCCTTAAATCAAATTAGGTTATTTAGTTCTGAGCTCTTTTTCAGTCCTAGACATAGACCAGGGTTAGATTTGACAGTTTGACCAATGAGTCCAGAGCCTTGTATCTGTTTATAAATCAAAATTGAACTTTAACTTTTATTAAGGGTAACTAAATATCAGCAATTACAATGTATTCAACATACATGTAGGGTTTGCATATCACACATTTTTCTAATATTGTGCATCCCTATTATTATTATTATTATTGTCCTGATTGAAAGCCCTTCAGGTAGAATGCAGGAGAAATAAGTTTTGTATTATCTTCATGTATGGGGCAATTTTTCCAGTAAACATCAATATTTGCCATTTTATATTGAATTGTTTTATGTTCACCCTGCCCTAAAGTACACATGAATAGGTATAGGCTAGATGAAGGGCCACTGATTTGCTTTACCCTAAGACTTTGGGGCCCATGTCTCCGCCTTGTTGAATATATTTGAGCTGTCCAAATATGAAGGCAAATCATCACATTCAGTAATTAGTAAAGCCGCTGTATTTATGTCAGTTTTAATTTGTGTTGTATGAATGTTCATATACTGTACAATAAATTAAACATCAGTGTGTCATTCGTTGCTTCTTTAGGATCACATTATATAAACAGTTTCAGCCAAATAAGGGCAACAAATGTAGTCTCTAAACTTACTAATGACATTCTTAACAACGTCCCAAAACAACACCCCTGACTGAATGCTAAATAATAGGACTGCCAGAGAAATGTAAAGGCATTACCACTATTTCCGTCTTTAATACACTTCTGTAATGAATCAACTTGTGAGTTTCTGTAGAGCAGATAGCCTATATAAAATTGTGTGTAATTAGTCAGATCACCACTGATCTTTTCTATGAATATCTATCTTGCGCACTGAATATCTAATTGTATTTGTGGGCTTAGTCGTCCCAGGGGCAGGGAACTCATATACTAGACGCCTAAAACAGCTCTCTCAAAACTAAACAGATATATTTGGTGTAAGAGAATCCTCGTCTCTGTGAGCTGGGTTACATAAGGCCAGCTGTGTAGATCCCGCCCCCTCTCCCTCTCTTGCCACAGGAAGTGAAAAGTCTGGAGAAAAAAAGAAATCGTCTGGGTACATCTGGATGATAGTCTGTCAGCTGCTTTTGCTAAATCTAGGTAAGTTATTCTCGGTAAAGCGCCTGCCCACATCCTCATTTGCTTTGCTTTGCATGTGACAAAAGCTGACAGCTGCCTGCGCGTTGTGCAGACCCACGCCGCTCAGTGAGGTTGGAAACAACAGCCAACGCTATTGCAAACATTAGCTCTAAGTTTTTATTCATATATCAATTATCTTTGTCCTGCTTTAGGACAGCCGCGCAATGGTTTCTATCAGGGCTTTTTTCACTCTGGTCGCGTGTCTCCTGCTCGGACACCAGACTTCTGCTCAAAACGAAGCCCCGTGCCAACTTTCCAAATGGAACAACGGCTTCAGGACTTTCCTAAAGCGTCACATCCGTGATGGGACGCCCAGGTCCCTGGATCAGAACGAGTGGGAGAAGTACATTAGGGACAACGGTGGCTGTGACAGGCCTACACAGTCCTTCCTGAGCCCGGACGACCTGAACCGGGTCAAGGCAGTGTGCTCTGCCAAGGGGGGCAAGACCTATAAGGAGAACATGTGCATCAGCCAGGAGCCCTTCACGTTTGTCACAGTGAGGAGCGAGCCCGGGACGTGTGGCATCAGGAGCATTACACCGGAGAAGAAGCACCTGATCCTGGCTTGTGAGGTCCTGGACAACCAGTGCCTCCCAGTCCACTTCGAGGGGAACCCGAAAAATCTAAAGCCCAGTAACAATGATAAAGGCTGCCAGGACCCACAGTCAGGCCGCGCCTCAGGGAACACAGTGACCCCTCTCTGGTTTGGCTCTGTGTTTCTAGTAATTTTCAATTGGCTTTCATTTTAGCTTTAAGACTCAACCTGAAAGTACATTTAGGCAGTTAATTTTAAATCTTTTTTTCTTTTTTTACAGCCAGATTTTACTAAGACTATGTACCATTTCAATCCTATCATGTATTTTTGTGTTATCTTGTAACTTGTTTAGACCTCTTTTGGCAAAACTCAAACCAGGCTGAAAATGAGGGGACAGGTATTAACTTGTGCTGAAAAAGACCTCATCACTAACAGCAATGTTTGGACTTATAATTATCACTGAACATCTAAAGCTCATTAACACAATGTTGTTTGGGCATTTTTATTAAGAGGCAGTAAAGATCTTAAAGGGATCTGATCTGACCTCTCTTTCCTCTTCCACTCTTAAGTGCTTAGCACTAGGGCTGCAACAAATAATTCGATTAATCGATTATTAAATTAATTCTCAGCTAATGTAGTAATCATTTAATTGTTAACTGGGGTATTCATAGACTCTGAAACATGCCATGTGCTGAGACAGGAGGGTTTGTTACCAACACAGAGTAGTAGAGCCACAGAAACGATTAAAAACAAAGTACATTGTGTGTTTTTGATTTAAAATATATTTGTGTTTATGCTTTTTTCAAACATCCTAAAGTGGCATACTTATGGCTTTGCCTGGTTCAGATTTTGTAAAAATTTGATGATTTTTGGTAGAATTATCAATTTTTTTTAACTGGAACTATAAAACACCAAGTTTTTAATAACTTCTCAAAACCACTTGCTCTTCACTGTTCTATTATAAATCAACTAATTATAAAAATAATTGACAGGTTAATTGATTATCAAAATAATTGTAAGTTGCAGTCCTACTTGGCACAGAGTAATAAAAGTGACATGATATGAAAAAAATTACTAAAAAATGAAAAAACAATGCCAAATCTATCATTAAAGTATTCTCAAAGAGTATCTGAAGAGTAGAGTAGAAGTATTTAACAGTGTGAGTGGTTTCAAATGGCAAACAACTCTGAGACAAAGAAACAGCGTTATATTTGTATCTTTTACAAAGGGAAACTGAAAAATAAAGTGTTATGTTGAACTGATACTAATGTTTTTAATGTGTTTCTAGCAAACGAGTTGTCATAGTCATTAACCTATGACAGGTTCATGGTTCTCAGTGGTTTACAGCTTCAGGAAGCAAAAGGAGCTTTATCTCAAAAGTCAATTTGATTTTAGTATAGTATTAACGAAATATTTACTTTCATATGAAACATCAGTAGATTGGTGTGAACAAGTGTTTGACAGAAGTTACAGAAGGTTAACTGAACTCTGTCTAGACTCGGTTTCCCAGATGTGGAGTCAGAAATCCTGATTAATCAGGTGCGTGTGTAAGCCACCAGATGGCAGCAGAGGTTCTGGTTTTAACCTCTTGATTCTTGTAGAGGTGGACGAAGTTAACCTACCATTACTTCAAAAGAATACATAATACTCAAATAGGTGGAAAAGTCCTCAACAAAATTATTAATATCGTTTAAAGGAAAAAGTTAGCTATACAGTGTAAAATCTACTATTTAAACCTTTTTTTTTTTCTTTTTTTTTTTTTTTTTTAAAGCCGGGCAAAATGCTTTCTCCAAACAGGTATTGCCACCTGAAGCTGTTTTAGAAAATGCACCCAAAGAGTTGAATTTCTCCAAATGTACTTTCCACCACTGCTTTTTTATTCCCCTTTCTCCTAATATTACATTTTTCACAGCCAACTGGGCCGCTTAATTTATGTAAATGATCTGTGGAGTAAAAGGAAGGTCAAAAGGATATCAGTGAAGCAGCAGGCATACGACTAGTTACAGACTGATGTTGGTCAGTCCATAAAAAATTATCTAAAATGTGATTTTATGAGCAATTATGATTAACCACAGGAGGACTTGGATTTTCTACTGTCTGATGAGAGTTGTGCAGGCTGCCCATCTGTAAAGCCTAAAGTTAACGGGCCATTCCTTTTTTATGACATCATACGGCCACACATGGGTCTGTCTATGATATACTGCCAGTTCACCAGCTGCTGAGGAAAAGGCAAAGGCTGACCACTATCAGACCGAGCGCAAATGAAAAAGAGTACAACAGAATAAAACAATGAAAGTGAGATGCAACAAAAGCATGCAAGGAAGTGGAGCAACGGGCTACAAGCTGGCCTAGTAATTTACTTTATTTTACCCTCAATACATTTTTACTTAATTACTTTTGATAATTAGAATAATGTTTTGAAGTAGCAGTATTTTGCCTTGCACAGATTTGAAGTACTCTTTCCACCTTTTGACTGTACTTCACACAATCTTAATATTTTCATGATCTTAAGCCTCTTAATCTTCTTCTAGTTTGGCCTCCTCTTCTTGCACTGACAATGTACAAAAATGGAAAAAAGAATCTTCAGTGAGCCAGACACATGAGTCACACTTCTCATAAAAATGTTAGAATGAGCATTTTAACCTACATCGGCTTCTCCCCCAGCTAATCGCTGAGCTTATGTTCTCTCTGTGTCCAGACTAACTCAAAACAAACGAGCACAATAATTAGAACCACAAAGAGTCAGGAGAGGAAAGGGGGATTTCTGGGGGAGTGCTAGGTGAAGGCCAAAATGGATAGAGTGTGATTTAAACAGGCATCTGGACATTTGGTCTAACTAGTTTTTATCAACAACGTCTGTGGCATGTGTTGGCAGATTTAGTCAGTTGTAACATAATATTTCCCCATAAAACACTAATGAATGAGTAGTGTCTGCTATAGAGGAAGATTTCAACACACTCTTTCTTGGATGAAGCAGGCACAAGCATGCACATTCACCCAGACAAAAGAAAGGATCTTCAAATTTTTCATCTTGCCCTTTAACTGTGACTGCATGACTGCACATTTTCAGTCTGGGCATATCTACAGACTGTGTAAAACTATAATGCATGGATTCACAAATCTTATTAAACTATATTTTATTCACTGTACAACATAAACAACATATTAGATGTGAACATATTAAATATTTTCCTATTTCATGAAAAAGTGCTCATAGATATTTACTTGTGGAAGTGTTCCTGAGCCCAAGCGGTGATTTTATTTACAAAGTCATATCTGTTTTTATAGCACGCCACATGACGGCCTGATGAGGCTATCACCAATACATCCAATACTAATAATATACGTACTAACACAGTATATACTGCTTTTCCAAAATGCAGCTTTGATACCCAGACATCCAGACATCTTACTGAAAGGTTCTGAATTAATTCATTAGTTGCAAAATGCTGAAATCCATCTTTCATTTGTATCACCTGCTTTCTAGCCTTTTGTGGCCCGTCTAAACTTTTTTGAGAAATGTTGCTGCCATCAAACTCAATATAAGCTATTATTTTCGTTAAATATCTCAGTTTCAGCATGTTCCCATGTTCTACTGAATAAAATATGGAGATTTGTAAACCACTGCATTCTTTTTTGTTAGAATTTTTACCATGTCTCAACTTTATTGGTTATAGGGATTTTTTTTTTTTTTTGCTGCAGCATGTCCAGCTTTTGTTTCCACATAAACTGCTAAATGTCAAGGTGATTGAACCCACATGGTTTAGTTGGTCAGCATGCCAGCAGCCCACAATGTTGTTCATACTGCCAATGTGTGTGTGTGTTTTTGTTTTGTTTTTTTTGTTGTTGTTTTTTTTTCTTCCAAAATGGTACTTTTATACTTGTTCCTTGAAATAGTACAGTTCATTTGTGGCCCTCCTCTTGTGTGCATGTCAACCTAAAACCAGCAACTTCCTAAAAGGCTAAAGGGCAGTGATAATGACTTCCAGAAAGTGGCGGAGGGGAAGGCCAGGGTCAAGTTCACATCTGGGATTACCAGGGTTAGCGGGGTTTTTACTGGGGGTCATCTAGATGATAAACTCGAGAATGCTACTGGTGTGAATTTACAATGGGCTGATCTCGCACTTTCCAATGTGTGAGTGCAAGTTGGCTCATACTGTGGCATGAATTAGATTTTGAGTTTGTAGCTAAATACCACAATAGCGGCACTCTATGCACTCCAAGTGCTGTATTTTACCATTATCAGGTAAGGCAGGCATGGAAAATAGACTGCGGACACTCTGGAAGTTCCATAGATATGGTTTGTGTTATTTGAATGAAGCAAGGAAATAGGAAACTACAGTATATTGTGGCACAAGAGAGGAGGGAGATGAAGTGAAGTTCAGCCCCTCGAGTGGCAATGCAGTTGAGATACAGTACATGGCTTGAGCTATTTTAATAGGGAGTAGAGAGGAAATGCACACCAAAAAAATATTTTCTGAGGTGCAAATATTGGAAAACAATTCAAAAGCAGCATTGCACACTGCCATTCCACATGTCAAAGATATTTATTTAATTAGGTTTGGGCTCAGCGGCCTTCATCAGATCAATGTATGGGTGTTTCTCAAAGCTCAGGTACCTTACCTTGCCTTCAAAATGATTTCCTCCAAAGCCACTTCCAATCCAAGTGTCCTCCCTTGGGCCAAATAAACTGCTAATGGAACAGAGTTCAGAGTGAGCGCCACCACAGTCTCACCTCCCAACTGGTTTCAGATTTATTTATTCAGTTATATCTGGGAAACCTTTACATGTGGATTATATTAATATAATACTTATCACCTGGGGTGGGTCACCTTTTTTAGGAGTGGAGAAATGTATTTAAGGGTCGGGCACCTGGGACGGAATAAACCTTGGGGGAGAGGGACCCCATGTTTTGTAGCCCACAGTGCATTTAGAGAGACCAGCCCAGGTGGCTCTGATCCAACAGATGTGATACAACCAACCTGTAGGTCACACCCAGTAAAAAGCCATGCCCAGTACATTCTAAAAACAAATTCTTAACAATACAAGCTCAAAGCAAGCTCAAAGAAAAACATCAACTACAAAAGCATCATAAATACTTTGACATAAAATGATACCCGATAATAGTCCACTCACAGGAAACATTTTAAGTCATAGTCTATATTGAATCCATGAGGAGTAAAAATCTTTAGGTGATGGATCCAGTAATATTCCCTCATAGAAAGAAGAACATCCAAGTTACCACCTCGAGGGAACAGTGTAACATGTTCAATACCATCAAGTGATTAAAGTCAACAAAATGTGCTGCTACAGGATAATTCATATTTTTACATCTAATGGTACTTCTCTGTTCTGCAATGTGTGTTTTCAATGTCCTACTTGTTTTTCCAACATATTTTTTACTACAAGGGCACGTTATAAGATAAACAACTGATTTTGTATTACATGATATGACTCCTCTGATGGATATTTTTCTGCCTGTATGAGGATGTTTAAAACTATTGCAGCAGTAAGTATAATTATACTGGCTGCAACTACCACAATGTCAAGTTCCATCAGGAATAGGAGTTAAAGTAGTTTGTACTGATGTTTGTCCTGAAGGTAGATATGAATGTACAAGTCTGTCTGAAGGGTCTGATTGTAATGTATGCCAATGTTTTGTTATACTTTTCATCAACTGTTCTGCACCTTTTGAATATACAGTAGAAAATTTTTTTTTTTTTTTTTTTTTTGAGGGTTTAGCTTTCAGAAGATCAGGTCTTGGTTTACATTTTATCCTCATGGCAGCATCATTCAAAACTGACCTTTTATAACACTTTTGTTTAAAGTTAGGTAATCTTATTTAAATTTCTGTCAAGTTCCTAGACAATTTCCATCACTACCACTGTATACTTGGAGAGGGAAGATTTTCTCTGGTTCACTTAACTGAATATGAAAATCCAAATTTCCCTATTGTGCTATGGTTAATGCTTTACCTACCCTCTGGTATTGCTGAGTTCTTTCTTTTTGTGAATCCAAGCCATGGTATGTCAAACACTGTGAGAAAGGTATCACTATGCACTTTTCTTCTCTCATGGCTATTCTACTGTATATACTAATCTTTTTGCTGGTGATATCAATTACCACTAATATGAGAAAGAAGAAGGTGAGCGAATGTTAAACAGACAGATATTTGGAAGAGCTCAGGGATGAGTGAAATAAAGTTGGCACTGCAAGAGCAAACTAATGAGAAGTCCTTCTTTACACACGTCGCCTTCCTTCTTGCGCTGTTTCTCAAGCTCTCTATCTCTGTCACTGTCTGTTTGCCTTTGATCTTTGCTGACTCACTATCCTTTCCCTATTCTGTGCCACAATGAGATAAAAAATGAGCTGCACTCGAATCTAACCCCCCCCCCCCCCTTTCTTTCTTCAGCGTGCTCAAGGAATGCGTCAGAGCGGCACAAAAGAACAAAAGGCTGCAGGAGGAGGAGGAGGACATGGAGAAAGTTGTGCGAGGTAAAGAAGAAGCAGAGTTGGAGGGAAGGAATGAGCCAAGAGAGGGAAATCTTGATAGGAGCTCAGCATGGTTGAGTGACTCTCAATGTGAAGAGGTGCTTTGTCATCATGTGATGACATGCAGCATCACACACATTTCAGGCCTTTATATCAAGTGGCACAAACACTAGGGCTCAGGGTGCCACTGTTTGATTCAGCTGCCTTTGAAGCACTCATTGTGATGCCAGGCTAATATGCTAATATCCTATTGGCCTGTGATGAGGCCCAAGATAAATTTTCTCTTACACAGACGGCTCTCTATTGTTACCATTGTATCAGCATCAGTCACTTTTAAACTGGGCCCATGATCAATTCTCTCTTTTTGAGCAGACTGTGTCCACAGACCACCATAGCAGCAGTCAGACAAACTGCTGTGCACCAAACACTAGTGGGCAAATATCACCTCCAGCCTCTTCATGTCTGTGGTTTGAGTAAGCACCAAGTAAATCATTGCAAAGGTTGGTCACAGCAGTTTTAGTCAGATTGAAGATTTACACTAGTCTAAAATGTCCTACCAAATATAGCCAAGATAATTAATACAAATTAACAGTCACTAATTTTAAGTCATTTTGTGCACATTCTCTGTCACCCGTGTCTCCTGAGTGTTTACCCAAAAATGTACTTAAAAACAAAAGTTTATAATAACGTAGTCACTCCAACAGACAATCACCAGATAACAAAACTCCACAGGAATACATTTATCCCTGTCTCGTCTGAGTCAGAGTCTGGCCTTGGCAAACAGCTGACAGCAGAAAGATGCTCGGAGGCTGCCCTGGTGCGACTGTCTAATGGCCCAACTCCTTTGTTGGGATCAAGGAGAACTTGTACTAGACATGTTGCGGCTGTGGCATGGTGTGTGGCTAACAATACAGTGGTGTGTGTCGATAAAAAGAACAACTGAGCCATCATCGTTTGCATCAAACAGCCGGCGGCTTGATAAGGACTTGTATTTGGAAAAGGGCCTGGCCTGTGCGTGAAGACGAATATCACGTTACCAAATGTCAGTCAGAAGCTCCAGCTCGCCTCCATGCTTTTGGTAGATGTAGCCTATATAAATCTGACTTCAGCCTGTTAAGTATATCTTAGCTCACTTTGCTGCTGTCCCTTTTCTTTCTTTCTCCCAGTCACCCGGGTTACCTCGCGCTAATTCGCCGTGCAGTGTAGCGGATGGAATCATCCATCAAGAGTCAATAGTTAACGTCGGCTTTGTCTCGATGCCATCAATCACAGTGACGTGCGTGTGCACATACATACAGCGTGTGTGCGCGTGCGTGTTCTTCACAGGACTCTACCTCTGACCCCGCGGGCCCCCTGACCCTGTACCCGTCCCCGCTGGCGATGCGTATCCTCCTCTCTAGCATTTCTTCCGTCCGAGCAGCGGGGGGCTCGAGCGACCTGTGCCAATCTCACCTCTGGTTTAATCTCCTCGTCTGCCTCCCTCGTGCGCGCGGGTTGCTTTTCCTCTGACGCAGGCCCGGTTAAGTGGATAGCCCACTGGTCGAGGCCAGAAGCTGGATCCCATTACCACCGCTTTTATTTTTATGATGCACCGCAAAGGCGACTGGGAGTGAACTTGGCCTCTTTAGTTCCTCTGTCTTCTCAATATTGTGCATAGACAGCAGAGACGTGCTCCCACTTATACAATTATACTAAATGATTATGCCTATGATCAGGAGCGTTGTTTCAATTGTTATAGAGCTGAGAGACTGATTGCCATAGAGAGGTCATATTTAACATCTTCATGCGCCTGCTGCATACACTCGTCCTGCTTTCGCAGTATGCAAGTTGACGGCACTATGTCTGCGTGTTATGCTCCATTTTAATGTGTTAATGCCGTGCATCGGACTGAGTAGAATAGCTGTTTTAAACACGCAAAGTCTAAAAGGATAACCCATATATCGAACTTGCAGATGGTTGAACTGAGCGTAAGTCTAACACACGGTCAGCATCTCCAAATCGCTCAGGGCAATCCAGCGCACATGCCGCGCGCGGAGCGGACCATTCGTTGGGGTAAATTGGCTCTACGGGGGCGTGTTTATCTGCAAAGGGGCGTATGTATCTCAGTACAAGTATCTCCGCGCTCTCGGTGCCATTCATTAAGAACTCAGCCGTACATTAAGCATAGTGGCCCAAGACACTGCACGAGGTTACGCACTTGTATCAGAGGGGGACAGCCGCTTACATCTCCCACAACGGACAGAAGTACATCTAAGACTACTTGGGCTACCATAAGACAGTTGGACTTGTGCACACTTGAACCTGACAGCCCATAAGATGGATCGTAAAATCCCTGACTTTGCCGGCACCTGGGAGATGAAGAGCTCTGAAAACTTTGAGGAGCTCCTGAAAACGTTGGGTAAGTGACGTGAATTTGGCAGTTGGACATCGTTTTACCCGCCACAATGGTTTCTTTTGAAACTTTGTGAGAAATGTCAAAGATCCCATATGTCAATTGGTTCCTCAGCGCGTAGGTCAACTCTTGTGTGCGCGGACCAGCGCGGAGCACCCTGTGTACAGCATGGGCAGGGGGTCTTTGTCGGTCTCCAAAACCCAAAACTCAGTGCTCCTGCCCCCAGCCAGGCTCACCCCCGCCTCCCCTTTAAATACAATAGGGACAAACGGTGGCACATCTGTCTGCGTTACAGCGCCAGACTGTGAAGAGATCCGTCCTGACACGATACAGTGCTGGACAATCGCATCATTATCTGAAGTGACAGTCAGAAATAAGGACGGACACCTGCTGCGCCCTGTGTCTGCAGCTTAAAGTTGCTCCCTTTGTTGAGCGGAATTAAGGATTTGTACGATTTGCAGCCATCTGTCGTTAGGAGCCAATTTCAAAAAGATGCAGAGTGCAAGCATGGCATATACTGTATATTGCCACATGTTCATACATTACTTTATGAAATGATTGCACAAAGCCACGCACAAAGAGAAAATGACGATTATATTTTAGGTTTCTTGTAGCTATGCAGGATCTTTTTAAATGTGTCGATAAACCTAGTTTTAAGCGACACACAGTAGGTCACCGCCTGTCCAGCACCTATCCCATCTCTTTCCTCTTGGTCCTGATCATCTCACTCTCTTCCTGAATTCTTCCTCCTTCGCTGACCTCGGACCCTAAGCATCCATCTCTTTGTAGAGTCCATGTGGCCAGTTCTGTGCGCAAGTACTTTCCCAGCTTCTAACGACTGACAGTTTGTCGAAAAGCTTCACCCCCTTCTGTTACTCCCAAATGGTTCATGGTCCAGCCCTTGACTTTAGGGTCAAAAGACACAGTCGTCGGGTGGTGTCAGTTGGCTGACTGCCGGAACTCCCAAAGTCATTGAGAGGGATGCCTCTTCCCATACTAACTATGGGGGTCACTAAAATGTTAAACATTATTTTTAGGATCTATGACAAGCTTTTATAGAAAACAGATAAACCATTAAGAAGTGATTGCCCAATTCAATTTCTTTCATTAATGCGACCTTAGACTTAAAAATAAACAGACAGCATACCGATCTTTAACATCCCCTGGTTAGTAGGATTTCCAAAATAAATACACATATGTTTTAATGCACATGCAACATATTTGAATCCTGGCCTCTGTGTACGTCTGTATCACTGTATCCATAACCTTTCCATCTCTGCAGTGCATATGACACATAGATGATGACAATGTATAGCAGACAGCAATATGTACAAGGAATACAGTGGGCTGTCTGGGCATCCTGTTGCACACTGTATGACTGTGCATTTCTCAGTGAGTATATATTTACACTTGGTGACAGGTGGGAATGTGCCAGAGGTGAAAAGTGTGAAATCCAACTCGACGGGAGACGCACCAGCATCCACACACTTCCCTTCACACTTGAACAGAGATCTTCACACAGACCACTGCCCTCATCTGTCTCAATCCTCCGCCTCCCCTAGCAAACACAAGTCTGGCCGAGGCTCCTGGCTTTTCCCAGATCATCACTTTGGCTTTTTCACCCTTCCCTGACTTTAAATCTATTGTTCTTTACATCCCCTGAGGACCATATTTAGTAAAAGCTTATGTTTTTATTATTGACAACATAATGAGAAATGCACAACACCAGCCATCAGAATTTTGCAGACACTAGTGAGAACATAAATGTTGATCAGATTGGTATGCAGCATATGCAGCAATAATATTTGTTCTTTTGTTTTTCTACAAATGTGTGTGAGATGACTGCGTCTGGGAGAATGCAGATGTGTTAGTGATGTGACTTCATTGTTTCCCTCTCGTTGTTATTGGACAGAGTAACACATTTACAGACTGCTCCCACAGCTCCTTCTCCCCAAGTGTGCATAAGCATGCAGTGCACAAGTACTAACATTACACTACAAAGTACACTGCACCTAAGGCTACTGCTTACGCATATGTTGGTACAAACAAGTTTACGCTTGAGACACGCATATCTGTCATCATTGCATTACATCATTTGCATTGAAATACAAATGTTAATGCTTTTTGTTGTACAGATTTTCACTTTCTCTGTGGCTTTTGTTTTTGTGCAGGTGTAAATGTAATGCTGCGCAAGATTGCAGTGAAGGCCGCCTCTAAACCACTGGTGGAGATTACACAAGATGGAGAAACACTGTCCATTAAAACTTCCACCTCAGTCAGGACCACCCACATCACCTTCACCGTGGGACAGGAGTTCAATGAGTCTACAGTTGATGGGCGTCCCTGCACGGTACAGAAGACATACAGCCCTCATCCCTGTGTACACAAAGACAAGGGTGAAAATGTTGACAGGGCTGTCCAGACTGGGTTTATCTGTTTAATTTGGCATTTCATTGTATTTGGACTGATAGTGTATCATAACACTGCGTTAGTCTCAGTAGGCATGTCATGTTACAGTATAATCCTTCACACTTTTTGTGACCTCTTTCAACTTCCAGCCTGCCCTTTCTGCCCCGTGTCCCTCCCTGTTACTCTCCTCTCCCTGGTTCCCATCAGTGGCTTGTGTTAGTTTGTCTCCAAAGCAAACACATGCATCCCAGCAGCGCTCTGCTCCTCTGATCATGAGTGCATCACAAGTTATCAGCCCCTAGTCACAGCCCTGCAAAACTACTGATTTTGATTTTCTCTTTGTTAAACAACTCTTTTAAACTATCTGCTGCTGTTGTTCCTGAATTCATTCATATTTCTTTACAATGTTACACAATTACATACAACATTTAGCAATAGAATATATTTCTGTTTTGTTGCAGAGCTTTCCACGCTGGGAGACAGACAGTAAGATCAGTTGTGAGCAAACTCTGCTAAAAGGGGAAGGGCCTAAGACGTCATGGACACGCGAGCTCACCAACGAGGGAAAGCTGATCCTGGTAAATATACACTAGTATATGGAGTATGTGGAGAAAAACAGACTTTGCTGTGTTTTACTCTACCAATAATTAGATTACATGGATTTTAGTATCCTTAGTAATTAGCCTGCCGTTAACCCTGCCGCAATGAGTCGCAAGTTGGTTTACCTCCTGAGCCAGTCACCCCCCAAAAACACGGAGAGGGTTGTATATCTTGATGCTGCAATCTCATAAGGGAAAATTCAGTAGGAAACAAGAAGAGTAATTAGCCAATTGTTACATGTAATGTTATTGTTCTTGCAGTTTCTCAATATATTTACAGACGATTGTTTGTTGACAAAAAAATGTGCAGCTTTTGAAATTGAATGTAATTACACTATAATGTGCACAGTTATTCTTTTGGCAAAGCATAAGACAGCTTCTTTCAAGATAACAATAGGCATCTTGTGATAACAAGATCAGATCTGTGGTACAGATGAGCAGTCATCTGCACCACAGACTTGAGGTGTGACACCAAATGTTTTGACTTGCTGCTGACAATTACCTTATAATTTCAATAAATTGCTCAGAAACACAGTAGCATGGATTGCTAGACCCCACCCAGCTGTCTCATTCGGAGAGAAACGAACTTTGAGAAATACTTGTATTAATTATTAGACAAAGGTCTGCCAAGAGCACACTCACTCAACAAGATGTGACACACACACTTTCCACAGTCCTAACCAGCAAACTGTAAATAGACCAACAAGTATTTTGGGCCTAATGCTTGGGCGAGGGTTGACAACAAGTTCAAGTCAGACTCCTGTGTGTCCTTCAAAACCCCAAACAACTGATAGACCAAGATCCACAATAATGCTTTCTTTTTGTTTTTTTTATTTTTCAGACTATGAGGGCAGATGACGTGATATGCACAAGAGTCTACGAAAGACAATGAAAAACAGCACTTTTGCATCACCATATACATCATAGCCCTTGTTGAAGTGTATAATGTCAGTCTTTCTGTTAGTTTCTCTTTTAAATGTATGTAGTATAACGCATTAGCTTCACCATGGTCTTAGCCCCTGGTTTGAATTTGTCTTTCCAGGTCCACTTATTGTTGGGAAAACATGTGTGCTATGTTGAATGAATTTGGATGTCTGTGCATTTGTGTGTTTTGATGCATGTGTATGACTGCCTACAACTATATTTGTAGATGTGTAAACCAATTTATGAGCTCTTCCAATATCAGGTCAGTTTTTGATGCATCACTTGTTGTCCTGCTTTAAACCTTTTTTCAATCACATAATGCCATTTTATATTTATTTTACAACACTAGGGTCTGTGAGAGTACAACCTTTTTATTTGATCTTTCCTGTTTTATATAAAATGTGACCATAGGAGACAACACTCTCTGGCAAACACAATAAAGCACAATAAAACTCATGCATGACTTCCTATTGGTTATTATTCACATAAAAACCATTGGAAACACTGTAGGTATTTAACAGTGCGTTTGTTTTATGGTTTGTGAGTGCAGCTGCAGAATATATGCATATTAGATGGCTCCACTTTATTTTGGGCTTACTGTCAGCTGTCTGCAACTAGAATAACTTGTCTGTCCCCTCCCTTCACGTCTCTCTCCCTCTTTTCTGTATTCCTATTGCACCATTCCTTCTCTGGCTGTCATTCGTCTGCCTTGCTGTTTTTTCTCATCAAATTAGTTTCCACACTGTGTGCTCTAATCATATTTGAATGTGAATCTACCCATCGTAAATTTTCCCTGCTACGGAAAAGTCATAGTTTGCCTTTTCACGGATAACGAGCCGTTATATGCACCGTTGCTTTTGTACTGGGGTTGACTGGAGGGTATTACCACAATAGAAATGCCATAACCAGTGCTAGGAGGTGATCAGATAAAGGAGGTGATCAGATAAAGGCGATGACTACCTTACCAGTCATCACATCATATTATCAGAGAGCGAGGGGGCGGGGCCAAAGATGGATGACCCATGGTTCACACAGCCATACAAGTAAAAACTGGGCAGAGAACTCAAAGAGAGGAATTTAGTGATGCTAAAACGACTTTTTCCAAACTATCTTGTCTTGACTTTTCTCGTCTTGCCCCGCAGCTGTGTGTAGTTACAGTGTGACCCCAATAAAGTATCCTCCTCTGCCTGCCGCCCCAATAAAAGAGGTAAATAACCACCCCTCCCTCTCTGTTTATTACCCCCTAAAGCAGTAAAAGGCAGCTGTCTAGCCCCCTTCAAAACGGCCGTCCTGGATTGGACCCCCGTAAAAAACACACATGTACTCACACATTCACATACCAAACTAAAAACACACATTCTGGGAACTCTTCACACTGTACATGCAGCTCATAAACCAGTGCCAAGGCTCAACTGAAAGGTGAAAAAACTGTTCAGTGCACATTCATCAGAGGCATAAAAAGTACTCAAAATATGTAATCAAGCGAAAGTAGTTTTTTTTTTTTACAAACTTAATACTTGGGTAGAAATTACTTTTGAAAGTGTTTGCTGTACTAACTACTTTTTCTGCAACTGAGACTGTTATTAAAGCTACCAGTGGTAGAAAAAGTACTCCAAATCTGTATACCAAGGTCAAAATTGTCAAAATTGTCTTCACTGCTGCCATTCTGACTGCATCTTTAATGTATTGGTCATTTTTTGATAGAGTTGCAGTAAAGCAGGGATGGACCAGAGCACATCAAAAATCTGCCTGGCAAAGATACTATACAAAAAACAGATTGATGTAGTGATGATTGGCAGGTGAGATTGAGGAGGTTGGTTTAGGCTCCCTAGGGCCACCGCAAACTCCATTTTGATAGATGACAGACGAGCAGTGTGTGTACATGTCTGCATACTTCAGCGAATGTCACTGAGGAACGGTCTGAGTTGATTTGTGATCTGCTTGATGCAATTACCAGCCCATGGGTCAAGTGCTTTTTGAATAAGACTGAAGAGGAGGTTTTACTGCTAATTTTAAGGCTTGCAGTGAGAAAGGCAGGATTCTTGTGTTACAGTGAGAACATGCAAGAGACAGAGATGACAGGTGAGTCTCTGGAAAAGATATTGATTTACACCTCCTCACACCTGCAAGGTTGCAAAAACCAACCACATATATGTAACACTGACATGCAGTGTGGTAAAGAGCACCAATCTCCTGTGGCCAATGCAATTAGACCACCCAGGACACCAGGAGGCCTCTTGTAAAACACTGGTCCAGAATAGTGCCTTCTGGGGTCACACACATGCTTGTTCTGTCATTACCGTTTGAACTGTTTACAGGAAAATAAGTCATCAAAACCATATGACAAAATGTCTGCATATTTGAATGTGCACACATTTGTCTAATAAGACAAACTGCATATGCCTAAAAGCAACTGAAGGGCCTAACACAATAATGATAATGAATTGGATTTATATTTTGCGCTTGACAAGCTGCTCAAGTTTCTCACAGCGTTTTACATTTGTCCATTGTTCATTCACTCCTCAGTCACACTCAGTGGGGGTCAGCTACTTCTGTAGCCTCAGCTGCCCTGGGGCAGACTGATAGAAGCGTGGCTGCCGCGCCTATGGCCCCTCCAACCCCCTCCAAACACTATCACACTGACACATTCATACAGGCAAGGTGGATGAAGTGTCTTGCCCAAGGGCACACTGACAGTATGCAATGTGGCAAATGTCTCTACCAACTGAGCAACTGCCTACTGAGCTACTACATGAGTAAAAAAAAGTATATTTTTTTTAATCTCTAAATTACCTTTGAGGCAAAGTAGGTAGTAATAATAGTAATATAATAGTAGTAGTGGGTAGTAATAGTTGTAATGTAATAGTAATAGTGACAGGACTAGTTATAGTAGCTGTACTAGTAGTAGCAGTTAGTAGTAGTAGAAATAGTTGAAGTTGTCGCAGTAGTTTTGGTAGTAGTAGTAGTGGCTGGCTTATTAGCAGCGATGGCAGTATAGTGGTATAGCTACTAGCCTATTACTAGTAGAGGCTGTTGCTGAGTACATTTTCTAAAACATACTTTTGCTTTGAGTTTTATTTTGTAGTAGCTGTAGTAGTTGTTGCAGTAGGTACTTTCTAAACTATAGCCCTCAGTACTTTAAACTTTTTTACTTTACAATTCTATTTTTGCACTTTTATTTCTACTTGAGTAATAATGTTTTGGAATAAAAGTACTTTTACTTATGTACAGATTTGGATTACTTCCTCCACCACTAAAAGATGCGAATTCAGCCCAATGTGACATTTGGGGCATTACAACAGTGTCATTTGTCGACACAACATGCTTTCATTTGGGAAACTTTAATGACAGAAGAGCAGTTCTTTATGGCCAGTCTGACACAAGAGACTGTAGCACTGCCATGAGCTCATGCTCCCTGTCTAATTTTATAGAAGATGATTTGTTTCCTCAAAGGGAAGAGGTCAGATGTGCAGACATATACACACCAGTGTGGGGAGAGTCCCAGAGCTAATGTGCCCGGCCTGACATAGGCGTCCTCCTTCTCCCATCTCTGACAATAGCCCCACAGTCTCCTGTATCTGTTTGAATGAAGTCTTTGTTGACATAAACACTGTAGTGATGAATGTGATTACAGGCTGACCTGTAGAGCTGGGGCAAAAGATATATGTTGTTCAAACACAAAATCTATATATATCTTGTATCAAGTTAAAGACATGAATGGTACTTTAAGGTGTATAGCAAAAAGTGCAGTGTCACATTGCAATTTTTAGACGGAACAGTTATAAGAAATCACCAGACTTTGTATAAGTTTGATCAAAACATGGCTCATATGGTGGCTAATACAAGCTAAGACATGTTTTGGTCACAAATTGCTGCTGTGTTCAAAAGAAAATCAAAAAGCTTCTTGCATGACAGCTGAAATATCCAGTTGCCTATTTACCAAACTATTTATACTAGGTGTGTTGGATGGAGTTATTTTCTCTTGTAAATTTCTTCTCTGCTGAGCTGTTGGAATTGTTCCTGCCAGTACAACTTGTTCATTCCACATTACTCAGTATCAGTGTGTAAAAGCATAGTTTATCAAACCATAAAACCACAACATTTGTAGAACTCTCAATTACAAGTCACTGTTACAATGTATAGTCAATTTAGCAATTCTGTTTCTACAAATGAACCCAGTTGACAAAACATCTGTGCAGAGTGGTCTGTTGTCCTGGGCCTCAGGATCAGAGGAGCCCAGAAATGGTTCCTTCTTATACTTTCTATTGTGAAGGGTCCCTGTGAAGCCATCTTGCCCCAGGCCCCAGCAAACCTGTCAATGGGCCTGCTAACAACACTTAAGTGCCACTTCTATCCAGCTTTCTGCCCACTGCTGTGCTAGACTATTACTTACGAGCCTGCATGCTTGTGTGTATTCAGTATCTGGTGGTTTTAGGGAAATATACCATAGAGATCCCAACCAAAGGGGGAACAGCCAATGTACATTTCTCTTTTCTTCATCTCAAATATGCTTTAGTCTTTTAAGTAAAACAGTGCCATGATGTCACTGTAATTGTATGCAGTGCAAGCAAGCTCTTTTAAAAGTACATAGTCAACAGATGCCCTTCTATCCTACAGAATAATGCAGCCATGTAATTAGTAAAATGCTTTAGTGACACACTGTAGAAATGTATACTACTTACTGAAGACTAGTGTGTGGTATAACATGATTATACAATATATGAGGGCCACACAAAGAAGGCAGACCAAGATGTAAAAATCCATTAAAGCAAGGGCACTAATGGAATCCAGTGTCAGAGCAGCAGTAATAGAATACATTATGACAGTGAGGTGGATGATAAAATGATGACCGTCCTTCCCCAAAGGAATAATAAATCTGTAATATTAACCTTTACAGTGCATAAGCAATGTTCACATTTACTCTTCAAACCCATTGAACTTACTGTGTACAGGCAGATATTGATTAAAATAGCCTTAAAAAACGTCACAGCTGAGAAAGTGTTTTACAGGACAAAATCTTATGTCATTAATACAATGAGTGAGAAAATGCCTTTAGTGAGCTTTTATACCATCCCTAAGAGCAAAGATACCGACCTCACTCACGGCCTATTATTTGTAATACACCGACATCAAGTGGTCACAAAGTAAATTGCAACAAATAGAGGTTTAAGCTCACTTTTTCCCGTAAAAAATGCATTTTGTTGCAAACCCAGCAGACTATTTCGCTTAAAAGCAGAATTCGTCTGTTTTTCAAATGTGACAAATTTGATAAGAATAAACAATAAAAATAATAAAGCTTAAAAACTAAAATAAAACAAAATAAAACTGTGCTAGTCTACAATGACCCTGACAATTTGTTTTGTAGCAGTAGCTACTCTTACAGATTTGCAAAACGCCTTTTGAGGAAATAAACAAACAACAGCAAGCAACGATAAAAGGCCCTTGCAGCTAGCACGGGTATCGGTGCGTGTACAAAGTATAATTCATTTGCTCTCGTTCATGTGGTTGGATATGCCAGGCTCACTAAAGCCTGGCTTCCAGGATATAGCCTGCTCCAGCCACAAGGCATCTCTAGTAGACTAGTAATTTAGAAAAATGTATGTAGCCTTGTGGGAAAAATTGCTGAATTCCTTCACACCACAAGAGGGCGCACTACACTTGCGTTTGAGAGGTAGCGCCCAGGCAGAGACTTTCACTGTCATGGTCGCTAACTGTGGCTTCCCGGCAGCGTGTGACATCCCGAAAACGGATAAATATGCTATGAGTGAACTTTAATCTGATGATTTATCTCGAAGATATACTCAAAGGCATGTGCTAGATTCAGGTAACCGCTGTTAGACAGATGGTTGATGTAAAGCTTCGGATGTTTTCAGATTGAGCTGACTTACAGCGTGACTCATGGTGTGTGTGCATCACGGGAGTAGTTTCTCGCAGTGAGTCTGCCAAATGTCACAGGTGATTAAAGTACTTTTAATTTGTCATTGTACTTTATAAAAATGTGTTGACTGTAATTGTAAAGTAAATGTTTCATTAGATTAACTGTGTTGCTTTAAGTTAAAGTGTGTATGCACTGTTTAATTAGTGGCATTTTTGTTGAATAGGAAACCACTGCAGTTATTATTATTATTATTATTATTATTATTATTTTTATTTTTATTTTTTTTCACTTTTATTTATGGACTCAAAAATATTAAAAGAAACAAAAGAACCCTTATTGTGGATGGTGTCAATGATCATTCACATTTCACCTTAATTTGGTACCAGGAGTGGGGTTTCTTAAATTGGGATAGTTTCATAAGGAAAGGAGTTAATAGATAACTGTAGTGGTGGCAACAGTCCGGTCGCTGAACCAGTCCCACAGTGAGCATTTCAAGAGACACAGAGTGGCAGTGGAGAGCAGAATTTGTGGTTGACAATGAAGCTCATCACTGCAAGGAGGTGTGCCTGGTCTCACCAGACATCTACAGGACACCAACTTTGCTGAGCTGGTAAAGGACATTTCAACATGTCCTGATTCAGACTCAGGTGGGGAAGCAGAGTTTCTTGAACAACTCCAAGACAGACTGTTAGAACTGAGTGAGAAACATGATAGAGCCATGGAAGCTATTGCTACTTTAAGTAATCAATCATACGTGTATGTGCCTCGTGAACGTCAAATACAACCATTTAGTGGTGTTAGGATTGTTCATTTGTGGTGTAAGCATCAAAGAGGACGATGATTCAGAAGTGTAATCAAGTCAGAAGGTTTATTTTAGATTCACACAGGTAAGATTACAGCAGCTGGGCCCCGCTGAAAAAGGATAGAGTGAGCGCGCTGCCAGAGAAAGGAGTGTCCTAAGTTTTTATATCATGTATGATGATGTATGACGATTTCTGCATATCATTATCTTGTTTTCTTCAAAAAACTCCCGTGCCTCGACTAGGCCACAGAGTTCTCATTTCTGCAGTGCGTTATCTTCGTTATCTTTGAGAGTGTCCCACGCAACGGCAGGGCCGTGGGAGCCCCACCTGTAACCTTGAGTCAGTGTTCTTCTCACTCCCAAGAAAAAATATCTACCACTCTGGAGGACATAGGACTGTGGCAGAGTAAACCCATAGGAGAACTAACTATTGCTTTAAAAGAAGAAAGAAAATAAATTTTGATGAAGAATGAAAACTTAAACCACGACAAACTTCGCAAAACTAAACTAAAGCCACAGTTCACTGATGATGGCAAGCCCATCTGCTTTAGGCGTAGAGGGAGGGACATATTGCAAAAGACTGCACTCAGCGTAAACCTGTTAGCCAGTGTTACAGCCAAACTACCACTTTGGATGCTATGAGCTGATCAGTCTGAGGTGAAATCTGAGGCTCTAAGACTATAAACTGCAAGCGTTTCCTTGAGAGGGCAGTGGGGGAATGTCATGAAGTCACAAACCAAATAAATGGGGTCCCTGCTAGGTGTTTGTTAGACACAGGCAGCCAGGTTAGCACCCTCTTTAAAGAGCACCTACTGGGTAAGGACGAAGATGTAATTCCTACAGCTAAGTGGCTTAAGTAAACTTCAGCAAATGCCTTGCATATTCCCTACTTAGGTTATTTACATGACGTTGAGACCATGGGCTTAAATATACCAGAGTGTGGGTTTCTGATGGTCAAGGACCCAGGTATGGGTGAGAGTGAGACATGCACTGAAAATCCATCCCCAACAAAAAGTTGTCAGCGAATTGTTGTAGGTCTTATTGGTATGAACATTGTCAAGAAGTGTAAACAACTAGTAACAGCTGAGTTTGACACCATATTAAAAGCTTGACCCAAACTGGAGAGAGGCATTCCAGGAGTGCAGACGTGAGCAGCTAGGAGTGACATCTACAGCCAGAGTTGCAGGAAGAGGCACTGTACACATACCTGCCTATTCTTTTGCTACAGTCTATGCTAAGGGGGTTAAAGGGACCTTAGGTGATGACAACTGTCTAATATTGGAGCCAACCAAGACCCCATTACCAGGGGGCTCCTTGTTGTGCCCACAATAGTTGAAGGTGCTAGGTCTCTCTTCCGAGTACAAGTACTCAATCTTTCACAGGAGGACATTTGGTTACAGTCTAGGACCAGGATAGGCATATTGTCCCCTGCAGAGCTTGTTGACAATGAAGTGACAGAGGTCCACTTTCAGCAGACCAGGAGGAAGTGATAATTGAACAAAATAAATGGGCAAGTGACTGACAGCGATTTAAAGAAAATGATGGGACAGTTGCATGTCGGTGGTACAGAGGATGAACAGGCAAAGCTAGCCTTGGTGTTAGCTCAGTATGCAGATGTGTTTGCTTTTCGAGATGAAGATCTAGGATATACAGACCGTGGTAAACATGAGATCCATCTTTTAGATGATGTTGCTCTAGCCCAGTCTACCGTATTCCTACCGTAGGATCCCGCCCACACAGTTTCCCAGTCCCTACCAATGACAAATATCCTCACAGCAGGACACTGCCATCACCAGGCTTCACTTTAGAGAGGGAGCACAGTCAGGTGCTAGGTTTGAGCTACACATAGCATCTTTCATTGATGGCTCATTTTAATTGTATCTGGACAGAGGACCTTCTCGTGTTTGGGGACTCTTCCACGTGCCTTTTGGCAAACACAAAATTTGTTTTGTTAATATTTTCTTCAAGCAATGGCCACTCCTCCACACAGCCCAACTCTGTGGAGTGTATGGTTCAGAATGGTCCTGTGGACAGATACAACAGTCTCTGCTGTGGAGCTCTGCAGCTCTTTCAGGGTCACCTTTGGTCTTATTGTTGCCTCTCTAAAGAGTGCACTCGTTGCCGTGGAGCGGTTTGTGAGTTTTAGATGGTCCTCTTTAAGCAGGTTTGGTGTGGTTCCTTATCTTTTACATGTTGTAATGATGAATTAAATGGTGTTTTGTGGCCTTATCTACCTGTTTCTGTGATTTCTGAGGTTGAGTAACACCGAGTAACACCTCATTTAGGGGCCTCTTTAAAAAGGGGGTACATACTTTTGCACACTCAAGTTTTCTCTTTTTCTGTCATATTTCTAATTTACTTCACAATCATTTTTTATTTTTTGCATTTTCATAGTTGTTGTCAAGTGATGTAAAGTGACTGACATGAGCCTCTCAATGATCTATTTAAATCCCAGGTTGTAAGGCAACAATAAAGGAAAAATGCTAAGGGGGTACATACTTTTTCTTGCCACTGTACATGTAGTCTGGGACACACACAAAAAAAAAACTGTCGGCGGAAAATCATCCAAATGTAACATTTTTTTTAATGGCTGCTAAAATGCAAGTGTAGTTTTACCAGTCTTTTCCTTGGTCCGTCTTTGCGCGTGTGATGAGCAGCCGTAAGAGGGCACTCCTCAGCTTCATTTGAAAAAAAAAAAAAAAAAAAAAAAAGAGCGAGACATTGAAAAGTGGCTTTTGCACGGCAAACAGGATCAGACCTGTCTTCATAAAGAAGACAAATCAGATGTTGTGTTGTCTTTGGAAGAATGGAGTTCTCATACGAAGTGCACTGGCACCTAAATATCAACAGTAGGACTTTATAGCTTACCTGATCAATTTGTAATTGTGCTCAGTAATTTTCCTACTGTTGTCTCCTGTAAGTAAAAAAAGAACAGTATTTGGTTATCTTGCTGACGAAGGCTGCAGCCATAGACACAAAACTCTTTAAGTGAAGTTTAAGTAGGCCTAATTTAAAGAAAAATGAATTGTGCGATTGCGGGTAAAACGGAGCAGAGAGATGTTGGTTTGAGGTTTGTGAATGTGAACCAGGCGCTCAGAGAGGTCTCAGGGATGTAGGAGGACGCAGGCAGGGAGGGGGATGTCTGAGGATAAATGCGCTCTTTCATGTTGCTCTTTCAGAAAGTCGGGAAAATTTACACCGACACAAACTATTCAGAGAAGTTTTATTTTTAAATATTATTTAAAAACGAGGATCATGGGCGACGACGCTTTGAGTGGTTGAAACTTTTGGCTTGTTCAAAGAGGCGCTCCAGGCTCCGAAGAAAACGGTCACACTGTTTGGGAAGGTGTTGCGCATTAGTAATGGTTTAATCACTCCGGCCTCTCGTTGGATGGGACAGGTGCTGGATTTTTATGGCCAATACAGGAGCCACTAAGACGTCTCTTTATCCCCAAACTCTGTTACTGCGTGTCAGTGGAGCTGGGATTTAAGGAGCATCAGCATCCTAAAAATGCCTTTGCGGAAAATGTGCTTTTAAGCTTGAATTAACAACTGAATTCTGCGCTGAGCAACACAACCGACAAGAAAAGAGGTCCATTTACGCACAAAAGGCATGCTACCGTTACATCGGTTGGCCTGATTTTATGTATCTCTTGGGGAAAACTGAAGGAGCGTGTGTGAAGTGTCTACCGCTGTCCTGCTTAGTGGAGGTGATTTTGTGAATATACAGAATAAAGGGGAGCTGTTTTTAAACGTTATAAATGGAGCTGCGCAAATACATGTTGTGCCTGGAGTTTATCCTCCTCCTCAAAGGTAAGACCATAACTTAATTAACTATAACTTTAAAGATATTTTTTGATTGATGTCTCGTCGCTGACCATTGCCTGACCGATCACACTGTATGAAGAGAGAGATATGGTTATTATGTCTCACATCCTAAACAGCCAACATGTGTGCGTAATGCTGCTGCACGTGCCTCTAGAGCCCATGACCATTATGCTGTGTGACAGTAGCGACTGACCATGAAGACATTCCTAACATGGCTGTGTGCTGGAGAGGAGAGGAGGCATATTAAAACATATGGGCTCTCTCCATATGCCAAAAAGATCAAACCCATAGGAGGTTGTGCTAAATAATAGTTTCTGGTTCTGAGCTGGTCTGTGGTAAAGGCATCAGTAAAGATGGAGTACTTCATGCTTGTTGGGGGCCTCCTTGTAGATGCTTTTCACATGTCTCCTGTGCCAAAGGTTACTAGTTCAGCTCCTCTTACTGCTGACACCTCCTGGCAGCCGTGCAACTTGACCTCCTTAGCCATATCAGCCATTTCCATCTCTTGATGTCTAAGCTTCCCCAGCTCTTATGTGCCATGTGGGTTCCTCTGTGGAGCATGAACTTCCACCCTCTGGTACTCATGTTCACTTTGGTAGCGCAGCCTCAGACACCTCATTTAGCAGGTTTTGCCCCCCATTGGGGAAACTAAAGAAAAAGACCATTGTTGTCTAGCTGAACTGTTGCAGAACTACAGATAAGCATAAGCATAACGAAAGGGAAACCTGATAGTGTTAATTAGCATAGCATGTCACCTTACCAGCACATACACAGTTAATGAAAGTTTTTAAAATGAGGCTATGATGTTGTCATATCCTTACATCTTTTTCTGCCATGTGTGAGTTCTACATTTAGACCCTTCACAGTCACACCACATTATCATTTACACACAAATCCCAAATTGCAGCAGCCAAATGTTGCATGTAATTACAGTTTAAACCTGTCTGTCTTCCTTGATTTAAGTGAAGCCTATAGCAGATTATGTTTTGATATGATTGATTGGGGTGCATTGTTAGATGTGTTTTTAGATGTGTCAGTGGAGTGTGGAGGTGAGCCCAGTGCGGGGGTATGCGTGTAATGTTAATGCTTTAAACAGAAGCCTGATGTAGACCCCAGGCATCCCATGTCCATTACACTGTTATGCTTTAGCAAAATGTTCAACACAGGTTTGTGTATCCCTTCTCTTTCATAAATCCTTGCTATTATTTTCACAGCAATGTTTTTCTCTTCTTCACATCATTTGCTGACTTTTCCTTTTTGTCCGCCCCTGCTCCCCATGAGAGGGTGACAGATATGAGAACACAGCACCATTGAGATAATGATGAGAAAAGCTGGGTTTGGAGTGAGAGGAGGTGAAGCAGGGGAGCATGGGAAATATTAGTTATGACTTCCACAGAGGTCCTTAAATATGTTCTCCTTTTTTTTTGTCTTTAATCAAAATTCCCTGAGGCTCCTGTGTACCACGAGGGAGGATTCACATACTGTACCACCAGTGGTATCTGTTCCAGTGTTTCAGTTCTCGAGTCCAAGTCATGTTTAGGTCCTCAGCATTTTCGTCGGAGTTCAAGTTAGAGTAACCAATGACTGATCTGGGACAAGTCCTGGTCCAGTTATTAGTTCTTGAAGCGGGAGTTTGAGTCTGAGTCACACAGAAAATAAATAAATAAAATTCTGAGTTGAATAATCTTGGGTTGAGGTGCATAAGTTGTGGTTCTAGTCAAGTCAATTATAAGTGTAATCAACTGAACTGAAGGTGAGTCACCAAAACTTGTACAGATGTACTTATGAGGGTGCAACACTGATATTTTGATTGGGATTTTAGTCTTGAATAAATCTAGTTCACATCAGAACTAGACTTATACGGTGCAGTAACCAAATTAGCAAGCATGACTCGTAGGTGCCCGACTCCTAGTCAAAGTTATTGTCCAGAAGTCCAAGTCGTTAGTTCAAAAGACTGAGCCAGGTCTCCAGTCCTAGTGTTTGAAAAGAGACGAATCCAATTCTTCAGAATAATAATTTGAGTTATTGAGGCTCGAATTGAGTTACAAGTCTCAAAAATGAGCCCAGTGACTTGACTTGATCCAAGTTTATTCCCCTGCCTCTGACCTTATCACAGTTTGAGAAGCACCGTGATGATGTAGTCTGTTTTCCAGCCCTTCTAAATGCTGCCTTTTCTTTTTCTGTAGTATCCACAACACAACTTCATGTTCTCTGGATTTTTTTGGCACACAGTGTATGGACTATGGAGTATATTAAAGAGACATAGAAACACAATCACACCGAGCAGCAGTAGCGCCCACAGCTGAACATGTGGTTAGGAGGATCTGGAGCCAGTTTGCCTTGATAAATGTTTGCTGCCTGTTGTCATGGTGATGGGTGGTCAGGCGAACTGTGGTGTAGTGTCACATACATAGACCCCCAAGTAAAAATTAATCCTGAACAGAAAAAAATTGGGGAAATGGGACTGTAAGTGGGAGTGAAAGGGAGTAGCGGGCCTTGTGGTAGAGTTACAGCGTGTCTAACTGTGTGTATTTGGGGGGTGGGGGGCTAAAATAAGGGGCAATTTATGGTTTATGAGAGAATGGGTGAAACAGGAGGATGAAGGAGAAAATCAGTGGCAGAAGTGCTTATTGGAGGCCCGGTTTGTTGTGGAAGGGTTGGGAATTGAAGAGAGAGGGTATCACGCCACAAGAAAAGACACAAAAGTTTTACTGCATGCTGTCTGAAGAGGATAAAATTGTTTCTAGCCTTCATTTATGTTAATTCAGGCCATAAAAAGAAGTGCATATGAAAAACAACAAGAAGGCTTCTCTGTATTCCCATTGGTGCAGGTTAAGAGAGTGGAATAGAAACACAAGAGAAACAGTGATGTATCTAGTTTCATTTCTTTGATTGGCCTGACATGTCTGTGTACCTCATTGTGCATTTGTGGGACTGTATCACCATACAAGTGTAGGAGCAGATGGTGTACAGTCAGTAACAATCTGCTCTGGGCCAACTTTTGCTCTGGAGTATAGCATAACTTATACATTTATAATCGGCTATATTCTCTCTTGTTGAACAACAGTGTTACAGCTATATAGTGTCCCCATATCAGGTGGTTATAGTGACTGTTAACAAATCAAAGTGATATAATGAACTAAGTGTGTGGTCCCCTGGATTCTGTGCAGGAGGTCAGGGGTTTGATTCCCCTCTGGCTACCAAAAAATTCCAGCATGGATAAATTGCGAAGGTTGCGTCAGGAAGGGCAACCAGCATAAAAACCTCCAATTCAGTTTGCTTTTGGTTAATTTGCTGTGTCAATCCCTAAATTTAATCACAAGGCATACAGACTGTCACAGGAAAACATTCAGTCTCACCTTCATTGACTAGAATCATAGTCTTCGATTCAGTTATAGATTTAGACATCGCAAGGTAGTCAGAGTCTCACATTGGAGTATGGGGATGTCATTGTTGACCTACAACCTATTAGATTCGAAGAGGTGCTAACTGTTTTTGTTTTTTTTTGTAAACAACCTAATATTATATAATATTATATTGAGGAATTTTATTATGCTATAGTGCAGTGGTTCTAAAAATGTGGTAGGGTACCTCTGATGGTCCACGGACATCTTTTGGTGGTACTCAGGAGTCTATTGCTGTTCAGTCCTGATTTAGTTTAATGTTGAACCACTTTTATTCCTGTTGTAGTATGCACTGTTTATTAAATATGAAGGGTAGACCATCGCTTAGTCCTTGCATAATATAGTTAAAGCCTAAATAAATAAAGCATAATTTAGTTCTGGTTTAGACCTGGTTTAGTTCTAGATTAATCCTGGTTAGGTCCTGGTTTAGTCTAGATTTAGTCCAGTTTTTGTCCCGGGTTGGTCCCAGTTTAGTCCCTGTTTTGTCCTTTGTTAGTTTACTTACTTACTACTTTACTTACTAATGCTCATTTTAATTTATTAAAATTCTACTTGGAAAGACAAATAATTTTCTGTGGTGGTACTTGGTGTGAAAATGTTGAGAACCAGAGCTATAGTGCTCCACCCAGCACAGACAGATATTGGTCCCTCTGCAACTCTCATCTCATTGTAAAATAATAGTATAATATTAATAAAAACAACCATGTACAATGATGGCATACATTTAGTCATTCAGAAAGATCTGCTTTCCCTTACGTTAAAGACAGTTCTGCTTCTCTGAGTAGTTTCCCAGACTGATCCAGATACAGTAATCTAGATTGCACTTACATACAATACATACTCATATTACAAAAATGCATTACTGACAGTTTCACTTCAAAAACATAATTATAAGAAAACAATGCTTAACAGAAATTATCAGAAAATACTATGTAAACTCTTATGTTGTTTTAGTTTTGGATTTTGTGCTGAATCTTTCTGAACTGAAACTATTCACCCCCTACAAATGATCCACTGTAGTATATTTGTGCAATAACCTTAGTTTACAGTTACTTCCATCTTTCTGCTCACTGTCTTTTCTATGTGTCCTTCAGCTGTCCCTCTGTCTGCATGAAGGCAGGCTTGTGTGTCATAACAGGGGTCTTACTATACTCCATAGTTTTTCTAACCCACACCCTTCCCGCTCCTCTCTCTCAGTCCCCTCACACTGACTTCCCTTTTTCCTCCTAAGCTGCCTTTGGTCAGTGTGTTTATCCATATTTTCACCATTCCAACTTTTCCCCCTTCCCATCTCCAAAGGCCAAAGGGAAAATCAAAATGTTGTAAATGACTCTTGACTGCTTTGCTTTGTAATGTTAATGGCTGTTTATGTCCAGAGTTGTGCCAGTGCTTCAACATTGATGTAAAGAATCCACGTATCTTCACGGGCCCAGAAGACTCTCTGTTTGGCTTTTCAGTGTTACAGCATGAAGTGGACGGAGAGAAATCGTAAGCCATTTTTACCTACAAAAATACCTGTTGTATTTCATATTCAATGAGTTGTTGTTGTTATTTTGGCCTAGAATGCTTGTTGGAGCGCCCTGGGATGGACCGCCCAACAACAGGAAAGGAGATGTGTACAAATGCATTGTGGGAGAAGAGAAGCACTCAAACTGCAGCAAAGTTTATTTAGGTGAGTTACAGTAAAAATGTATCAAATCAACTACATGGAGAGTTTTTTTTTTTTTTTTTTGTCTTGCATTTGTGACAAGTTTTGGCCAAACGTTTGCATACATTTTGGTCTGCTTTCTGTTTATCAAAATATGGGATACTCAAATGGGTACTCAGCTTGTAAACATTAAATCAACTCCAGCCAAAAGGTATTAGCTCTATCTTGCAATGGTATAGCCTTAGAAAGAATTATATAGTTCAGGGTTATATGCTCTATCCATGGAATCACAAACATGTTTTGTTTCACAATAGGAAAATATAATTAGTTTCTTTGACCCCTTGTGACTGGAGTTAATAATCTTGACCCTAGCTTTTTGACTATAGATGTTTGACCCATGAAGGGGAAGATGGCAGCACGTACAAACACAGTGGCTCTTGGCTCATTAGAACTGCTAATATGGAGTTCTAACTTTCTTTTATTAATATTGAGGTTTTTATATTGTGTGTGTGTTGGTGAATGTAAACTGAATGCCTAACTTTATAGTCAGCACTTTTAATTTTGTAGCACTGTTTTTGTCTGTACAATGACAATAAATCTAAATCTAAATCCTAGCTCACAATGGTTCAGAATTCTGGCATCCATCCATCCATCTTCTTCCGCTTATCCGAGACCGGGTCGCGGAGGCAGCAGTCTAAGCAAAGATGCCCAGACTTCCCTATCCACAAACACTTCCTCCAGCTCTACCAGGGGGACCCCAAGGCGTTCCCTGGCCAGCCGAGAGACATAGTCCCTCCAGCGTGTCCTAGGTCTTCCCCGGGGTCTCCTCCCGGTGGGACATGCCCGGAACACCTCCCCAGGGAGGCGACCAGGAGGCATCCGGAACAGATGCCCGAGCCACCTCAACTGACTCCTCTCGATGTGGAGGAGCAGCGGCTCTACTCCGAGCTCCTCCCGTGTGAGAGAGCTCCTCACCTTATCTCTAAGGGAGCGCCCAGCCACCCTGCGGAGGAAACTCATTTCGGCCGCTTGTATCCGGGATCTTGTCCTTTCGGTCATGACCCAAAGCTCATGACAATAGGTGAGAGTAGGAACGTAGATCGACCGATAAATCGAGAGCTTCGCCTTTCGGCTCAGCTCCTTCTTCACCACAACAGACCGATACAACGACCGCATTACTGCAGTTGCTGCACAGATCCATCTGTCGATCTCACGTTCCATCCTTCCCTCACTCGTGAACAAGACCCCAAGATACTTGAACTCCTCCACTTGAGGCAGGAACTCTCCCCCAACCTGGAGAGGGCAAGCCACCCTTTTCCGGTCGAGAACCATGGCCTCGGACTTGGAGGTGCTGATTCTCATCCCAGCCGCTTCACACTCGGCCGCGAACCGCCCCGGTGCACACTGAAGGTCCTGGTTTGATGAAGCCAACAGGACAACATCATCCGCAAAAAGCAGAGATGAAATCCTGTGGTTCCCAAACCAGACACCCTCCGACCTAGAAATTCTGTCCATAAAAATAATGAACAGAACCGGTGACAAAGGGCAGCCCTGCCGGAGTCCAACATGCACTGGGAACAGGTCTGACTTACAACCGGCAATGCGGACCAAGCTCCTACTCCGGTCATACAGGGACCGGATAGCCCTTAGCAAAGGGCCCCGGACCCCATACTCCCAGAGTACCCCCCACAGGACGCTACGAGGGACACGGTCGAACGCCTTCTCCAAATCCACAAAACACATGTGGACAGGTTGGGCGAACTCCCATGAACCCTCGAGCACCTGATAGAGGGTATAGAGCTGGTCCACTGTTCCACGGCCAGGACGAAAACCGCATTGTTCCTCCTGAATCCGAGGTTCGACTATCGGCTGAATTCTCCTCTCCAGTACCCTGGAATAGACTTTCCCGGGGAGGCTGAGAAGTGTGATCCCCCTGTAGTTGGAACACACCCTCCGGTCCCCCTTCTTAAAAAGAGGGACCACCACTCCGGTCTGCCAGTCCAGAGGCACTGTCCCCGACCGCCACGCGATGTTGCAGAGACGTGTCAGCCACGACAGCCCCACAACATCCAGAGACTTGAGGTACTCAGGATGGATCTCATCCACCCCCGGAGCCTTGCCACTGAGGAGCTTTCCAACCACCTCAGTGACTTCAGATTGAGAATTCTGGCAGTGTTATGGATTTGCACAAATAATTTTTTACTTGACCCATGACTGGCCTTTCCTAATATCACAATCTTACCATTACTTTTTTAATCATCTTGTTAACAGACTAACAAACAAAACAACACTAGGAAAAACATAACCTCTCCAGCATGGGTAATAAGGTAAAAAAAAAAAAAGATTCAGTGTTAAAACATGCAGTAAAATTATAAATAGTGTAAAAGTATAAGTGTATAAGTATTATAAATAGTGTAAGTTGTATTTTCATTTGATTTAATTTATTAACAGGAAAGAGTTAAAAGCAACAGTTAGGTAGGAAGTTTATCTTATTGCAGTGGGTGAGAAGTTGTGGTTGGAAGGGTGAGCAGTTTCTTAATAATGTCACTTTAAAATACATTTATTACATTTGTCTGTTAATGATGGTTTTGGTTGCAGGTGAGACTGCTCTCCAAAATGTTTCCAAAAACCTGAAGAATTCTCACCTGGGAATGACCCTGACCCCAGACTCCCCTGATGGCTTTCTGGTAAGACGAACCCTTTAGTTTTATTTCTGTGATTTGGGATGAACTCCTAACTAAGGCTGATTTACAGTTCGCACATACTCTCAAATAGCTGGGGTAAAATAAGTTTAAGGCGGAGTCACTACTGTTACTGTAAAATAATATCACTCAAGTAAAAGTTCTTAAACAAGATATTACTTGAGCAAAAGTAAAAAAAAAAAAAATTGAATTCAGAGTTTAACTATTTTTTTAATAAGTTTACTTTTGACAGCTCAGTACAAAATATACTATTAAATACTACAACAGCTGCTTCTACCACTACCGCTAATGCTAATACTACTGCTACTACTACAACTACTACTTCTATTACTATAGCTACTACAGTCACTTGCTGTTACACTGTATGTATTACAATATAAATGCTATAAAACTATACTGTAAATACTATAAATACTGTTATTTAGTGATTTTAATTTTGACTAATTGCGTTTTCTCCTGAATTGCAATGGACTAACGCAAGTGTGCCTAAGTATTTAATGTGTACCAGATTTTGACTGCAGTTTTGGGTGTGGAGTCGGGCACAGTTCATGAATGCTGGTGTTTATCTTTATCCCAGTGGTCAGGTCTATAACAGGACTGGAATGTGTCTCCGGCCCTTTGTTAATGACAGACCTACAAAAAGCCATAGCACCTCACTCACATTTCTCCATCTCCTCCCTCCTTCCTTTCTCTCATCCTTTTCCTCTAGCTTGTCTGTCTGTGTGAGCCTCTGAGGACAGCCCCATCCATAATGACAGGACAAGAAAAGCCAAGATGTTTCTCTTTCTCTGTCCACCAAAATTTCACCCCGTTCATAGTCCTTCCCTTTGTGCTTATGCCACTTGTATCATTTGGGGCAGACCTCCACACACTAGTCTTGTTTTAGTGCCAAAAGAAATGCTTTGAAGACAAAAATATTTTTATGTGACGACCCCCCACCTCCTCCCTTCTTTAGCACAATCAGATTTAAATTGCTTTGCTGGTCTGGTGTTCCAGTTCTGCTAAACCACTCATGACAACAGTTACTGCCAACATGTCAACAATAGCCTCGCTCTCTCGCTGCTTCTCCCTCATTTCTCTGTCCTCCAAAACCACACAATTGTAGATTTTCCATGACTTATTCAGTCTTACTACTGTTTGCCTTTTGTTTGCAGTCTGCAATTTTTATGTGTTTATATATACAGCCGCACTTGTCTACGTGTTTCAACCTTTGGATAACAACCTACCACCTACTGCTCTTGTACAATGTGCAAACGACTGAAATTAACTGTAACTGTGAGTGAAGTGTTTTTAATGAGTGTTTCTCTACTGCAGGCATGTGCCCCGTTGTGGTCTCAGGAGTGCGGGACATCTAAGTTCAGCACTGGCATCTGTGCCTCTGTCAGCGATGACCTACAACCAAGAGAGACCATTGCTCCAACAGCACAAAGTAACTAAGTGCAGAGCTGCAAAGACGCTAACTAAATTACACACAGTACAATGCCCAGAAACTGGCTGCTTTAACCAACTAAATATTTTTACATTTCCACATGTGGCAGGGTGCTCCACGTACATGGACATAGTGATCGTTTTGGATGGTTCCAACAGTATCTATCCCTGGTTTGAAGTCCAGAACTTCCTCAGCAACATCCTCAGCAAATTTCACATAAGCACAGACCAAATGCAGGCAAGTTAAACAAGGGCTAAGCATCTAAAGGGCATAGGTGAAGCAAAAAAGAGCCACATTTTCAAAATCTAAAAGCAAAAGTATTTATACACAGAGATGTCAGAGCATTTATACAAATGTCGTTTAGTCATTAATCAAATACCTATTTTCAGATATTTATAAATTTGAGAAGAAATCACATACGCCTCTTTGGCACTGATTAAATCTTATGTTCAGAGATAGCTTTCTGGTATAAATTGATTGGCAATATTATAATTTTTTGGCAGTGAAGAGAGTTCATCATAAGATTTAATCTGATAAATATACAGTATATATGCATTTTGCCTAAAATCTAACTTATGCCCTGATGAATGTTATTGAATGTAGTTCAGTATCAAACGTACCTCTCTGGTAGCAGTTATGTTTTGAGACCAGACTGCATGTCACAAACAAAAACTAAAAGACTGTACTGTGTGCAGTGGTTTTGCATGCACAGGCAAAATAATATGTAATGTGCAAAGGTCAGGTTCACTGGAAGAAGAAAGAAGTTTCTGGGATTACAACACGAGTGAGAAGGGGGCTGAATTTGATGCTAGGGGGGTAACGGGCAGGCAACATGAGGTGAAGAGGAAATACTTTTGGTTTTTGAATGAATTCAAACATTCCCCAAGTGTGCTGTTTGCTTTGAGAACTAGACTTGTGCTTAAAGGGATAGTTCCTCCAAAAACTTAATCCCCACCTTTAGCTTTTTATGAACAGTTAGTGATTATCCCATTGTTTGTGATATATTTCAGGTGGGGATCCTGCAGTATGGTGAGGTGGCTGTGCACGAGTGGTCACTGAAAGACTACCACACTACACAGGAGGTGGTGGAAGCAGCCAAGAACATTAGTCGGCAGGAGGGACGAGAGACACGCACAGCATATGCCATCCACATGGCCTGGTAGGCTGTCAGTCACACTTACATCAATATTATTAGTTTCATGACTGTCTGACCACCAAGTTGATTTAATTATATTTGGGCACAGAAACATTCACAGGAATAATAGCAATATTTTACTTAAATGTACATATATACTCTAACCTCACATAATTCTCTTAAATGAGAGCTGAACCCTAAATTCCCCAAAGCTATGGAAAATTTTAGCTGGTCTTTAGTTGGAAATGTGTGCTATTATTACCAGTAAATGACCTCATGATGCGAGTGTAACATGTACATTTTATTAACCTATAACACACATAATATCCCTTTAAAATGCTAGTCTTTATCATTACCCATTTTGTCCAAATAAGTTGTGGGTTGTTTGTGCTGGTAATACAAGTCTATACAAATGGCTCTAAGGAATTAAGGTAAACCCCCTGTCTTAAAGTATCTTTTTCTTCATAAAAATAAAATTCCTGCTTTGTTAAAGTCATACCCACACAGTGTACTGCACCCAGTGTGTAGTGTGGTCGAGTTACACACTTCAAGTAATTGGATATTTCCTGTTTTGTGGTAAATGTAAAGGTGAGAAAGAGCATAAAAAGGGCAGTTGTAAAGTACTGCCTGAAATATTTTAGTCAGTAAAAATGTATTAGCGGTGTTAAAACACTGTGACAGGGAATCTGTATTTTTGTCATTGTATTCTACTTATTTAAAAGACAGGTAACCTTGTCCTTTGTGGCTTTTCCCTTCTGGGATTGCCACAACAAATCATGTGCCTCCTAGCATGCAGAGATTTGCATATTGATTCGGCAAAGGTTTTATGCCAGATGCTATTTATCTGGGCTTGGGAATGGAGCAAAGAGAACACAGTGTTTTAGGGTTTTACAATACAAGCTGATTTCCAAGTCCAAAATACAGACTGGTTGATAGCTGGCCTTGCAAAAGCCACAGAAGGGATGGGGTAGAAGAAAAACAGAGATTGAGCTGGGGTACGGCTGCTGACTTCGCACTGCTCCAGGTGTGGCATGGCCTGGTGCAGCCGGGTCAGCCAAGTACTACTGCTACAGCTGTGAAAATACTCCCTCCCATGTACAGTACGTCCACACAGGCATATGCTACACTCAAACACCATTTCTATTCTTAAAAGAGCTGACACTGACTGCGTTCATACTGCATGCATCTGCTGACCTCATGACCAGTGCTATCGCTTTTCACAGCATGTGCGACCTTTGACCTCAGCCCTAACTAACCTCGTTCTTATTATACACTCAAACACTTAAACTACGCCTTCTAAGTCTTAGCAGGGTCATTTTTTTTTTTTGTTTTATATTGAGTTGTAAAAGTTGTAATTGCGTAAATTGTAGATAGGAGTGACTTTCAGTAGTTTTGTACCAGAAATGTATTTTAATTACACTGGTCTACAAATTTTGGACTCGATCTGCTTCCAAGATAAAAGTGGCTAAATCTCATTTATTTTGATAAGATGAACTGAAAATCAATTGATAACTGTGCTGGTTAGCTATTGTATTCAAGATATTTAATGATATTGTTTAACATCAAAATCGCATCTGTTTATACAATAGATTTAGGCATTTTTGGTTAAAAATAATATTTATATTTTGAAAATATTAAATTTCTCTACATGCATGCATTTGGTCCACTTCCAAGAGAGAGATTTCTGCAAATAAAAATAAAACATTTTATGTCAAAACTCTAGACATATTAAAATGAATGTATTGGAATGTGCAGACAGGCTTTCAGATAGAACTGGTTGCTTGTAGACTCACTGTACCTTCTGATAAACTACCGATTCTGATAATCTGCACTTCTGACTTTTTCTTTATTAGTGACCTAATCCAAGAAAAATTTCACTACTTTTGTTCCGGAAGCATTTTGCTTGTAGACCAGTGTTATAGATTTAAGAGTTAAAACCTACAATTTGCTGAACTTCCTTCTGTTTAACCGTGACCTTCATTTTCAAGCCTTTTTTTATTGTTCAATTCTCACCAATCAATTTAATGGGCTCCACATTTGGACTTTCTTCAATTGTCTTTCTGCCTGTCATTAGCCACTGATCTTCTCTTGCTCCACCCGTCTGATGGTCCAGTCGCCCTCGCTGACACGCACTCTCAAGCACAGTCTGTGACCACACTGTGTTATTACCACATGGCTGTGACTCCATAAAATGGGTTGTAAATACAGCCAGGCCTCCCAATTAGCTCCACTTACTTTCTCTTGTCTTTTATCTCCCCCCTTCTTCTTTTTTCACACACCATTTTATTGGAGTTTTTTTTTCTGTTTTCCTCTTTTCCTAATTGTTCATTTATGACTTGTCTTCCTATTTTTACTACTTGGCAACTCCTCTAACTCTTTAATTGTCTACATTGAATCCTGCTAACCATTTTTTAAACTTTATCTGTTCATGTGATTTATAGATTAATTTATTTATATGCTTTTTCTCATTCTTCTAAAATTAATCTTCTGTTTTTGTTTATTATTTTTCACCCATTCCCTTTTTGGGACTTCTTTTTGTTGTGCTTCTGCTTCCTAGCACCCTAAGTAATTTGCAGACTGCATAAGGGAAATGGTTGTTTTTAACTCTGAGTTTCTTGCGGCTGACCACAATGTTATATTTAGGCAAAGGCTGGAGTTACGCCTGAAAATGTCTGAGTTCACAAGCAATGACTGAGCTGAGCTGAGCTGAAATTGTGTGTGTATGAGTGGGTTTGAGGCTTACCAACCCTATTGAATGCCCAGAGCAGGTCCACAGAGAACAGGTTTCCCTGCAGATGACAGGGTGCGGCCCATTCTGCTGTCTTTGTCATTTAAGTCTATGTCTTAGGAGGATGGGAATGCACAGATGCGGTCACTCTGGACGATGACACAGTCTGAAAGTAGTGTGACCAATCTGAGGCAACTGGCAACTAATGTGTGACTAACATGTTGTTGAATGACTTACATCTCACTTGGTAGGAAGGCTTCTTTGATTTACAGCCCCACTTCTGAATAACTGTACAGTGTAATAAAAAATAGATGTAATGATGAATGTAATTATCTGAAAATCTCATAAAACAATATTTCATTCACAATATACATAAACATGTGACACATTTTACCATGCCATGCCCAAACCAACCTCACCCCCACTCACCTGTCTGGATGTGGCCCACCTGCTGCATCCTTACAGACCTGATCTATGGTCCTATAGATGAGCTAATGGACTAACAGTCCTCGAGAAGGAGGGTCTAAGGACTGGAGTGTCCTAGTTCTGTTTAGTTTAGTGTAGTTATTGTTTGTGTTGATTGTGTTTTACGTCTGATTGTGGTTTTTATGTTTGATGAGCTCTTTGTGAAGCCCTTTGAGGCAACTGCTGTTGTGATACTGAGTTATATAAATAAAACTGAACTGAATTAAAAATAAAAGCACATTTTCAAACTGATGGCAGGAACACAGCTGAAAATAAAGCTGTAATAGATCAAAAAAAGCTGGAAAAAAAGTTTAAGTAAAAAAGTTGGAGGAGCATTTTCCAACAATATAATTTGGTTGGCTACATTTCAGTTAAGATATGTGGTTAATGGGTATATGTTGGTATACTTTTTGGGTATTGGGGTTGTCTGAACTGCTTGTTAAACAAAATACTGTTTTTGTAGCACAGAGGCTTTCAGCACAGAAAGAGGAGCCAGAGAAGGTGCCACCAAAGTAATGATTGTAGTGACTGATGGAGAGTCTCATGATGGGGAGGAACTTCCCGACGCGCTGGAGGAGTGCAACAACAGAAATATTACCAGATATGCCATTGCTGTGAGTAGTGTGGACTTAATGTGTCAAAAAGGTTTATTTAAAGTCATATGTAAAAGTTTGGACACCCATCTGAAGTTGCATAATAACTTTGTCTTGTCTTCACAAAAAATTATCACAAATGTATGTCATTCATTTTCTAATGACATCTGAGTTCTAGGGTGTTTACCTAACCTCATAGTGTATCAGTAATTAGGTGTATTAAATTAAATGAATTATGAAACTTATACTTACTTACTTACTTACTTACTCACTTATAAGTTTGCTGATTTGAATGCATGTAACTTCTCAAAAAATTACTTACAACACAAAACTTGTTAGATTAGTAAGTTAAGCCTTGAACTTCATAGACAGTGCATTCAATAATGAGATAAGGTATTTAAGGTGGTAATCAGGAAATGGAAGGACACAGGCAAAGTTGATGTTAAGGCCAGATGTGGCAGCCCAAGAAAAATACCAGAGAAGGAATGGTGAGAATGGTTAAAGACAACCCACAGATCACCTCCAAAGACCTACGACATCATCCTGCTGCAGATGATGTTTCTGTACATGGGTCAACAACTCAGTGCACTTTGCACAAAGAACAGCTGTATGGGAGGGTGATGCCACACCACAAACAATCGCTTGAGGTATGTCAGTCCACGTTATTCCAAAATGAATCTGGCTTGTCTAAATGAGCTTTTGCCTACCTCAAGCGACTGTTTTGAAAAAATAAATAAATATTTCAGTAAATAAAATCATAGTGAAACACATATTATATAGGTTCAGAACACAGTGAAATATTTCAGGGATTTATTATATCACAAAAATAAAACAACTAATATTTCAACTTCATTACAATTAATAAATAAATGCTTCAGGTATTTCAGTCTGTGTGTACTGAAGCTATATAATAGTGATACTGGATTTGATTTAGATCTAGCACTTTTCAGCCATACCACAATCATACTTTCACAAACACATTCATACACCAGTGCTACAGATGCTGGAGGCAAGGTGGCTGAAGTGTAATATTGTACATGTGTTTGACCGTAAAGTGAACTACTGAAATAATTTTACTTTTCCACAATATTATAATTTATTGGTGTGCCTGTATGTGTATATATATTGTTTTATCACTAAATTCTTATTTTTTCTTACTAAATCTGCTAAATCTGGTTGTGTTTTTACAAAATTTAAAATAAGATTTGTTGATATTGTTAATCATATACTGCTGTTACATGCTCACTCAAGACAAACACACAACAAAACATTTACACAGATAAAAACAATAATTTATTGAACATTTGCACAAAAAGTAAAGGTGACAACAGGTAACTACTGCACAGTTAAATGGAAATGGCTCACAAGAGAAAGCAGAGCATTTAAAAACATCATTACTCTTCAGTCTGGGGGTGCTCGGGGGTCGGTTAAGCATGAGCATACAATATAATCCTTGACAGGTGACAGGTTTAAATTAAAGAATGATATACAGTGATAATTTAGATTAAATAATACATAGCTTGAATATATTTACTCTTGGCTGTTGGAAAAGGGTTGGTTATGTGAAATTTAAGAGCCTGAAGGAATTTCTCAGCCTCTATAAGATATTCATATACACACAGTATTAATATGCACCCCTCTCCACCCCCTACTCTTTGAAAACAGAGGATTTCCTTTACACAGGGGGAGATCCTTGTGTTTGGCTTCTCTTGTGGAATTTACTCATTTTGTTTCCAAGCATTGCGCTAATAGCCACTCCAGCTACAGTCTTCTCCCTCAGTGCTCTCAACAACTTTTCTCTGATCCTGTGCTCCTCATTGTCAAATCTCTTGTGGCCTTCATTTCCCCCTTTTATGTTTTCTGCAGAATGTGGTGTGTTTTATGCTTGTCTTATTACTGGTCTTTACACTGGGGATAGCTTCATCAGTTAGACCCTAAAAACGTGATTGTGAAAATTTGACCTCATATGTTAACTCCATATTGATTTACAGTATATCTCTATCCTGGCTTTTAGGTTCTGGGACATTACATTCGTCGGCAGCAGGACCCAGAGACCTTTATCAACGAGATCAAGTATATTGCCAGCGATCCTGATGATAAATACTTTTTTAATGTGACAGATGAAGCAGCTCTCAATGACATAGTGGATGCACTGGGAAACCGCATCTTTACTCTGGAAGGTATTTGAGAAGAAGGGATTATGAGATGCACCTGTACATATGAAATTACTAGAAAAACTTGGAGAGGCGGGCTAGGGCGAAAGGTATTGTAAAAAGTTCATAGTACTTCTGCACAATAGAAGTTGTTCCTAATGTTATAATGACATTAACCCAAGGAAGGGTGTGTAAATGTTAGGGCCTTCTCAAATGTCAAGGGGATCTTTTGAGGGCACAAGGGAAGGATGAAGCAAATGTATTAAACAGTTATCCATATACTTTTAAGGTACAATGGGGTACAATCAGAGCTCCTTTCACATGGAGATGTCTCAGATTGGCTTTTCCACACACACACTGGATGTAAGTTCCACTGCACTGTTTTCTCCCACGTGTCACTGTCCATCCTCTAACTTACACTCTGTATCTTCTCACAGGATGGTATTCTGTTTGGGATGGTTGGTGCATATGACTGGGATGGGGGAGTGCTGAAGGAGGGCACCAATGGACGCATCATGCCCCCCAGAGAAGCTTTTGAGAGCGAGTTTCCACTTGAGCTCAAAAATCATGCTGCTTATTTAGGTATTACTATGCCACTTACAAACATGAAAGACAGTGGATTACTTAGAGACAAACAGCCCTAATCTCTGTTTATCCCTTTAACTGTGTGTGCAGGGTACACTGTCTCCTCCGTTATAGTTGGTGACTGGAGAAGGCTGTACATTGCTGGAGCGCCCCGATTTAAACATAAAGGCAAAGTTATCCTATTTGAACTAAGTGAAAATGGTGATGTCAACATTGTACAGGCTCTCAATGGAGAGCAGGTAATGTAGCCTTTACAGTGCCTACTATTAAGGGATGACAGAGTAATCAAGCACTCCATCTACAGGCCATACACTGACATAGCATATCTCTGTTTGCAGATTGGTTCCTACTATGGCAGTGAGGTGTGTGGGTTGGATGTTGACCAGGATGGCATCACTGATGTCCTTCTGGTTGCTGCTCCAATGTACCTTGGCTCTGGAAACAAAGAGGCTGGTAGAGTGTACATATACACACTTAGTGGGGTAAGATCACTTTGTCTCACACTTATCCCACATCTGTTCAAATGTATGACGCTTATTTGGTGTGCATTTATAGTTCTATTACCAGTAAAAGTACTTTAGGCATCTATTTACCCATTCCCTCCTATATTCTCCAAGTATGGCCATAGTGTTGAAAGTTAAAGTATATTTGTCTTTTTATTTCTCTAGGAGGAAGTGTTTGTGGCCAATGGTACACTGAAAGCTGAAGATAAGTCACAGGATGCCAGGTTTGGCTATGCCCTGGCACCTGCTCCGGACTTAAACCATGATGGCTTCACAGACCTGCTGGTGGGTGCCCCGCTAGAGGATGACCACAGTGGGACTATCTATGTCTTCCATGGACATGGTATTTACATCAACCACAATTATAAACAGGTATATTTTAATGCTTAACAAAGAAAGCCTTGCAGACATCCCACCAGTGACATATGATATATGAAATATTTTCTGTTCATATTTTTTTTTACTTTAAACTCTTAGCGTATTCCAGCTTCATCAATTTCCCCATCCCTTCAATATTTTGGCCGTAGCATAAGTGCTCGTTTAGACCTGGATGGAGATGAACTTATAGACTTGGCTGTGGGGGCACAGGGCAGTGCTGTATTGCTAAGGTTAGTACAACAAGACTGTAAAATGAAAGACTTTTACTGAATACGGACGAACAAATAAATATAATCTAGCAAAACATTTCAAGGGCAATAGAACAAAAAGTTGTGTTACAGGAATATACTAATATAACTTTGATGTGTATGATTTTACCTCTTAAAAATATTATTTAAACATTATTACTTTAATAATTTAATTTAATATTAGTTGTCACATTCTATCTCTAGCTCCCGAAGCATAGTGCAGATCAATGTGAGTCTGTCCTTCCAGCCACATTCAATTAATGTCATTCAGAAGACCTGCCAAAGGGGAGGCAGAGACTCAGCATGTCTCAATGCCACGGCCTGCTTCACCGCTGTTTCCCGCTCACCTGGACCACACAGCAGCAACTTTGGTATAATTATTTATTTGCCTATTAACAAAGAACATCCAGTACTGAATAATTATATATCTGTGTTTATCCTACCTACCCACTTCTTTCTTAGACCTGTGGATCTCTGGAATGCTGGATGACAGGAAGTTGTCAGCTCGGGCCCTGTTTGATGACAGTTCCCACAGACAAACACAGCTGGCTGTTCGAGTCCAAACAGATGAGACCCTCTGCTACAAACTGCCTTTTCATGTCTATGTGAGTGTTTGTTTACCTGATAGGGACAAAAAACCTGAGGTAAAATTGGATAACCTAAAACATCTTTGTCTTGTAAAGGACACTGCAGACTACATTCGTCCAATAAGCTTTACACTACGCTTCAAGATCAATGACACAGAGAGTGGTCCAGTTCTTGATGAAGGCTGGCCAACTACTCTTAAGAAACATGTGAGTCAAATGGCTCAGTGATTTATTTGATAAATGTCATTACTGAGATCTTTAATGAAGCCTTCTCCTTTTTCACACACAGATACCATTCTTTAAAGACTGTGGCGAGGATGATGTTTGCACTACAGATCTGGTGCTGAATGCCCGTATGGACATCACTGGGACAAGGTACAGTGCCCTCACTAATATTGGCACCCTTGATAGGGGCAAAAATTGAAAAATGTCTTATAGAATAAACAAATTTACAAACACAATGCCTTTTTAAAAAAAAAAAGGATCCTTGTCCTACTGGAAGGTCCTGCCACGACCCATTTGGAGCTTTCTGACAGAGGCACTCAAATGTTCATTTAATCTTTGTTGATATTTGAGTTCATAATGCCATGTATCCTAACCAGATGCCTCTGGCAGAAAAACAGCCTCAAAACATTAAAAACCTGCCACCTGTTTAACTGTGATGTACTTTTCAGTATGGCTTAGCTCTGTTTATTGACAAAAAGTTCTGTTTTGGTTTCATCTGGCCAAAGAACACAAGTTCCATTAGTGTCTTGCAAACTAGACACTTGAGCTTGACTCTTTGTTTCTGGATGAGAGTAAAAGCTTTTTTTTAAACCCTGCTAAACAGTGTGTGGTGATGGAGGTAACTTTGTGTTGTAGTTTTGGAGACTTTCTGACCCAAAGACGAAACTAACTTGAGCAGTTCTCCAGAAAGTGATTCACGGCAGTGCATTGGGGCACATGTCCTTTTCCAATCTAATTTATAACACATTCAGTTCACTTAAAACTCTTAATTATTTCCCTGAAATTCAAAATTTGAATTTTCAGTGTTTTTGCTATTTTCCTACAGCCACTTCCTCTTTTATGAAGCACAACAGAAGTTGCACATCACAACTGTGTTTTTGGTCTTTTGCATTGTGCTTAATCACTAAAGGAGTTTGGCCTTTTTGCAACCTCATATTTATACTCCTGAAACAGAAGGTCATGCTTGGAATAATTCCTCTTCCTTGTCACCCAGGGTTACTAAAAAAATAAGAAATCACTTGGAATATACTTCAAAATATTTTGTTCATGTGAATTCTTAGGAGTGCCAATAATCGTGGCTCATGTATATTTAACACATTTTTAAAATAAAACTGGGATGTGTTGACAATTGTTTTTATTTTTAAATGACAGCAGAGTTTTTTGTTAATATTTTAAGCCAAAGATCAAAATGTAAAAACAATACATTTTTTTACAGCCTTCTTTGCTAAATTTACCAAGGGTACCAAAATTAGTGGAGGGTACAATATCTTTTTACATTTTTGACATTAAATTGTGTACACTAAATCATTGTTTAATAAGTGTTTTTTGTTTTTTTTTGTTTGTTTTAATAAGTGTTGTTTGGTTTTCTCCATAGACAAAAGCCGTATGTGATTCGCAGCCCTCGTAGGCGTCTGGCAGTAGAGGTCCAGCTTGAGAACAGACTTGAAAACGCCTACAACACTAGCCTTACACTGCATTATTCACGCAACCTGCACTTCTCCAGCCTCAGCATCAGGGTAGACTAAAATACTCAAAAACACAGTTACAGTATGTTTTTAATACATACTAAAATATCAATGGTGTCATTGCTTTTTTGTAGGAGGACGCCCTCCTCAAAATTGAGTGTACAGCTCTAACAATTAACAGCCACTCTTGTAATGTCAGCTACCCAGTGTTTCGCTCCCAGTCAAAGGTATGCAGTTCAGTTTAATTAACTCACATCTTTTTAGTCATAGTTACTCAAGCAGTTTGATTTAAATCACTTACAGGTTAACTTTCTGTTGGATTTTGAGTTCAGCTGTACATCGCTGCACAGCCGAGTTCAGATGAAACTTTTTGCTTCCAGGTATTGCACAATAACAACATGTTGAGTAATGTATCTTTTCTGTCTTTTCCAAGACAAGACTAATATGTTTACCTACAGTGACAGTGTAGAAAAAAAGGATACCTTGGGGGACAACAGTGTCCAACTGCAGAGTTTTGTTCAATATGAACCAGACCTATTTGTTAGCAGGTAAGTTGATGCATATTATAAGCTCATTATTTCTTTGTGAAGGTACTGCATTTTATTTTTTATACAGCGATTCCAATTTGAACCGCTATGAGGTCCATCCCACTCGCTCTGTGTCTGAGGCAATTGGGCCAGAGTTCTACACACATCTCAGGGTAATTTGTCAAATACAATTGAAAATAATGCATGAAGATATATGACAATTTCACTCATAATGCATATATCTTATAGGTACAAAATTTGGGCTGTTACTCTGTGAGTAACTTGGAATTGAAGCTCCATCTACCATCTGTGGCAGCAGAAGACAGAGTTTTCATGACAGTTACTGATGTCTCTTCATATAATGTGCGTACTGTTTTGCCCTTTTCTGCCACTATTAAGATCATATCCAACATCTTAACCTAAGTGTCCCCTAGGCCACTGGAGTAAACTGCAGCGTGATTAGTAATCTGGCTCAGCTAAAGGCCAAACAGAAAGACGTACGCCCCCTCCATCCTGAGGACATGATACAAAATGACATACTGGTGAGGCCCTAAAAACCTAGCACGACTACTTTGAGAGGCATCAGCCGACGCATTTTAGTTTACTTCTGTCTGTATATGCATATGTAGAACTGCAGCAGGTCATGGTGCACTGAGATCACATGTGAAGTCCAGCAGCTCCTGAGAGGGCAAGCGGCAGTCATACGTGTCAGCCGCAGAGTACATGATGACTTTTTTAGAAATGTAAGATACACTTATGCTCAACTAACACAACACGTTTGCCTTCCATAAAACATATTACTGTCTATTTAAATAACTATATTATTTTATTCTGTAGGCAAAGTACAAATCAGCAAGAATAATAGGCCACTACTATGTTGTGGCTCAAGAAACTAACCTCATCACGCTAGGCACAGGAACAGTGTGGAGGGAGGTGAGACTAATGAAGGATTCACAGAGACAGGAAGGGAATAACATTTGCTTTCATGATTCTCCCTAATTTTTTAGACTGTCCTGGAGGTGCTGAAAGGGAGAGCCATTCCCATCTCACTGTGGATATTGATTGGTAGCATCATTGGAGGTTTGCTACTACTAGCGCTGATCATATTTATACTATGGAAGGTATTTTCATGTTGTACAGTCAGCTAAATTATATTTAATACAAGAAATTATGAACAGTATCTTATCAATGTGTCTTCTCCTTAGCTGGGATTCTTTACACGGAAACAAAGGGGAGAGGATGAGAACCATGAGGACTGAGGCTGACGACATTTGGAGTTGCTGTCACACAAGCTGAATGCCAAAGTGGATTTCAGAGCTGCCCAGAGACAGAGAAAGCCCTGGCACAGGACTGCACTAAGGGTCAGCAAGACCAAAGGCAGCATCAGGAGTGATGAAACAAATATGAACAACCCAATTTGTAAGGGTTAGGGGCACTTAATGTAAATAATGTTTTGTAATAAACTTGTATCAAACTTTTTTTTATTTAATACACAGCCAGTGGTTTTACATTTAGGTTGTTTCTGATGTTTTGTGTTTTGTTCTGTGGTTTTAAGTCCTCTTCTTTAATAAAAGTGAAACAGATTTTTGTGTCATTCTACTCAAGACAAAGCATACCAAACTAAAAGATTTTTATTTAATTACAACTCAAACTCTTCAAATGCACAAACCCTATTTGTTAATATACAATTATCATTAATAGATATAGGGATCATTGATATGTTACTAGTATCGGACCTTCAAGTTGTTGAGCTAGTGGAGTTAACGTATGATTCTAGCAGAAAAATGGTTTCATCTACCTGGTTCTCTGCAGAATCTAACCTGGAAAAACAATAATAAACATCAAAACATAATTGTAGATTATAATAAGATAATTGCAGTTGTGTCTACTTACTTGTTGACATGAAGTCGTAAGGAGTCCAACTGTTGTTTTTCAGGCGCAGTGATCATCTCTTCCACCTCTGTTAGTTGCTCTGGCTCTGCCCCACTGGCCTGCAGCGATGCTAGAATGGCTTCTATTCTTTGAGATTTTTCCAGCAAACGTCTGTAAAATAATATACAAGGCCACAGTAAACTGCCCTATTAACTATTAGTCTACTCTGTACATTATTAAACCATTTAACTTTTACGATTTCTTATATGCAAAATAGTAAAGAGAAATAGTGCAAGATGAACTTACTTGCTTTCTTTGGTTTCAAACAACCGTCTTTCTATTAGGTTGGCCACTGTCTGAAAGTATAACACAATGTAAAATATCAAAACAGAAAAAAGATCAATTCTGCTGTACTATGCCTTGCCCAAAACTTATAGGAAAAATGTTTCACCTTGTAGCAGTTCTGTAGGAGCATTCTCGCAGTGGGCAGCTGGTTGACTGTGTAAAGATAGAAAGTACGGGAAGGAGCATAGTCAGGAGTCTTTGGGACTTCCTGAAAACAAAAATTATGATAAGAGTTTAGAAAAAATGGCTGGATAAAAATTAAGGCTTTTGGATGAAGGCAAAACACTGTTTCCTAAAACAGGTTCCTAAATGAATTCTTTCAGCATGACTGCTCTGCTCTCACATACAAATGCAAATGTTTTCACTAGTATGAAGCTTAGAGCATGCTTTCTCAAGACCACAGTTTCAGGACCCTTGTAGCTATAATATGTTGAAAAATAATATTTACTCCCCACTATCACAACAAAAGGTTAAAATGAAGTCATTCGAACTTGGTTTTTCAAAGTAGAAGGCATATTAACTCTTTTCTAAGAGGCTTTCTCAATTCTGGACTCTTCCAAATTACTTCTTTTTGATCTTTTGTTGTGATTCAATTAGCCTGGATGGGTGAGAGCCTTCACAGACACTCCCGACTATGGTTAGGGTTAGGGTTAGGGCAGGGGATAGAATAGTGCTTCATAGACAGATTAGCAATAATTTAATTCGACAAGGCATCAATGTCTCGCTCTCGCAATAAATAAAGAGTACGCCTGAGAGTGCCGTCCTGAAACTGTGGTCCTGAGAGTGCAGGCCCCGAGTCAGCAGCTTCAGACTTTTCAATATTTTTGATCTTATTCAATTAATCATCGTAAAGAAGACTGAATATTTAAACAGTGGGCAATACACTGACATTTCTCTCATAACATTATGTTTTTAGCATTTTTCTAGTAACTGGAACATGGTAATTTATTCACATGTGGGTTACTATGGTCTGTTTGAGGGATCAATTTGATATGTCATTCCCTAACCTGCAGTTGGACAAGGTTTTCTGACAACAGTGTGTAGAGCATGTCCTTTGCTTCCTTGGCTGGAATCATGGCAAAATCTTCCACCTGTTTTTGCTCCAGGTGACGTGTCCTTAACAACAGACGAAAAATCCGTGCTGACCGGGATCCAAATCTACACAATTAAAGTTAAAATATTTAAATAAAATAAACAAATGCTTATTATATAGAGTCTATATTACATAATGTACATTTACCTCTCCTGTACAACAGATTCAAGCGTTGCTCGTGCCAGATTAGCTAGAGCTCTGTGCAAATCTGAGAGGTTGGTCAAAAAGAGAACTGAAGCTCAGGGCACAATTTCAACAGTAAATACATGATTTGTAGACCAAAAACACACCACAGACAGAAGAAGGGTCTCGATTATGTATGTCACAATATGCTAAAATGCCTAGAATTCTGGACATATATTTGGACATTTTGACCCTCAGCCCTCGACTTTGTCAGTTCTACGAATATTGTACAAAGCCCCTTGGGCGGGAAAAATGTTTTCAAATTGTCAAGGAACATGGACAAATTTCAGTACTATAGTCAAAGTTAAAAAAAGGATACTGACAACAAACATTCCTCCTCCACTCTCACCAGCTTTTCCCACAAACTCCATCTATGCAATATAAAAACAGGCACCGTTAGCTAAAACTGCTTTATACAAAAAAAAATATTATTGAATACCAAGACATGAGTCTTACAGATAACTTACTGGGTCATCAACTAGTAGAGTGAGGTACTGGTCCAAGATGGGTCTGGGGATGTTGTAACTTGTTGGGAGGGACCTGAAAATCTCATTGGCTGAGAGGGGTTTTGTACAGTTTGCTGTAGGTGCTGTTGTCACCTCACTCATCCTTAGCATGGTCCGCACTATCTCACTGCTAGTCTACATAGAAATTTAATAATAATTCAAAAAGGTGATGGATAAATGTTTTTTAATGTCATATAAAGTGGTATCCCTTTCTCTTGACAAAGGTACAGTGCAAATATTCATTTAACTTTCTTAATTGTTTTACCTGGTCCAGTTTGTTGGCTACAGCACTGATGATTGTCTGGTCTCTGAAGTGGAGATGAAACCTCTCAAAATTCACCTGCCAGTATATCCCCTCATCACCATGTGTCTGAACAAAATAGAAAAGAGCACAACTATGTTAAAAAGTTAATGGACTTGAGATGTATGAGAAATAAAAGACATTTTTGAAAACATAACTATAGAGCTTTAAAAAATAACCTCTGTATCCATTCTGGCCTTTTTTGCATTTCTTTGCTCTTCTCCATCGTCAGTGCAGAGGGGACGCTTTCCTCGTCCTGTAAGTGTTACATGGGGCACCTTGTAACAGTCAGGGAAGCTCTCAGGGCAAGAAATTGTTGTGCTAACTGGAGTAGTGGGATTGTCAGGTGGAGCTGTTGTTTTTTCTCCACCCTTTGGAGGGCAGCGCTGAAGAAAATGGGTTTCAACTAGCTTGGAGAAGGCAGATGACACTTCACTATAATCCATGCATCGGCCCTCTTAAAAAGTAAAAAAAGAGAAATAGTACATCTATATCAGGAAAAATATTTTAGAGATTTAGATCACATGACAGCAAGCATGTGACATTATCAAAAATATTGTGTACTGACCCTCCATATTCTGTGTGAGTCGGTCAGCAACAGTCTTAACTGTATTACTCATAGTTAAGTGACCTCTCTGTAGTAGTTCCTCTATAATCAACTCTCCAGTATCACCATAGAGGGTTTTGGCTGTATAAATATAACGTGGGTAGCGCAGAATTCTCAGGATGCCATCACCATTGGCACCATACTCTGTGGGGCTCCCGGGCCCTTTACGTCCTGAGCTGAATATACAGGCCCCATGTTGCAACAGTACACACAATGACTTCTTTACCTGCAATCACAAACAGGCTGACTATTGCGTATACTATATACTAGTTTAAACAATAAAATATTAGGAGTGTTTAATAATTCTAAATAAATATCAGTGTACCCATGGACATACAATGTCCCAGGACATTTGGAATATGGACATATTAATACATTTCTGGGTGTTTTAAGTGACTGGTAAACTACTTTCAAAATTTCCATAACAAAACAGATGAATAAACTATAAAAATCTGGCATATTCATTAAGGCAGAAAAAATAGCAAGGGGGGATTGTTGTACCTGATCCAGCGGCATGCCCGTCTCATGAATGATGGTTCTAAAATTCTGTGGTCCATTTCTGAGCAGGTGAGTCCCTACTTTCTCTACCACCTCTCCAAAATGCTCTCGCAGTAGAAGACCACACAGCCGTACTTCATTGGCAGTCATCTTCCAAAATACATAAATGATAGCCAAAACCTTGTTTATGAATCTAACCTGTAACAAAGCAAATCACAATGTTTGCACAAGCTTGGGTAGACATTTTGAGTATTTTATATGCCACTTACAACAAACCGCCTGCCTCCCCAAATAAGATACCAATATGATTTCACTCTGCTCGTTATTGGGGAATGTTTAAAGTTAATGCATCATGACCTTTGATGCATGAACTTTGTGAACTGTGTGCTAATGCAGTATTACTACTTTGGTACTAGGTTGCTATGCTTATTACTTCAGTATTTGGGTAGAATAGAGGTTACCAAATACAACACCAAGTACATAGTAGACCTTATCAGTGAATAAGCACACCAGCAAACACCACAGTTCACTTACCTTTGTATAAAGCAGGAACATATGCAACAACCTGGCGACACCTGAAATACATGCGGCTTATCTGACAACACAACCCCGTGTTAGCTACTAGCCAACCTGAGCATGGTCGCGGTGCATGCTGGGCCGGAGGCGGTCACAGTCTTCAGATCGTGGAGGACCTACGTCAGTCTGCTGTTTGTGCTGGATTGGGGAAGATGGCGGAGGCTGCGGCTGTTCCCCCGCATCGGTTTTTCTGTCACTGTTGTAAGGGAGAAGTAAATCCTAAACTCCCGGTAAGTGGAACCCTTTTCTCTCTGAAGTTGTAACAGTTTGCTTCGATGATTGAGTAGTTGTCACGCAATTATTCCTTGTAAAAGCGTTTGTTTTGCTTGCTTGCTTGCTAGAGCTAAATCCAAGCTAACCCCGTTAGCACTTAGCAGCGTTTGTTGTCAACTCTCTAAATAAACTCATGACACGCGTGAATGTCCTCAGCAGTGATGTAAAACATATTTGCAGGACTTGTCAGGCTGCAGTGTTTTTGACAGCGGAGTTTAAGCTACATTCTTCGAGTATTTGCTTTGACATCTTGAGATGTGATTTTCACAACAAACCAAACAGCTGATTGAAAGCTGCGTTGTAATGCCACATTAAAATGCCATAGAGAAATAACAAACCACTGGTTCAATAAGATGCCATCAGTCTTTTGTTTTCACATTTCTTATAAGCTATTTCTTAAAAGAAATTATCTAGGGGTTTTTTATGAGCCCTATATTTTCAGTTTCAGTTTAGTTCCAAAGTAAATGTTAATCATAACACAGGTGATTACTCGAGTAGTGTATAGAAAATTGTACTATTTAGCATTCATTATATACTTACAACATTTACAATGTGGCAGGTGAGGTTGAGGGCCTGATTATGCTTGACGTAAGGAGACACACAGGTGACATATGTTATAGCTATACTACAACTTGCTGGGTGTTTTCCTAAATTTACGTCAGCACTGACTGCACACTTGAAGGTGTGGTTGGCAGACCAGCTTTCCCTCCCGAGTTACAATCATAACACTCAGTCAGTCATTCACTTGTTACTAATATTATATTTTTTATCTTCTTTAAATTATTTAGTGCTGTGTTGTTGTTGTTTTTTTGTTTTGGTTTTTGCATAGACTCCAAACTGGTATGCAATGTTACCATTATTTCTTTATTTTAAACTTTAGATATATAATGAGTCTTAACTCTTTCTAGGAATACATCTGTCCAAGATGTGATTCAGGTTTCATAGAGGAAGTAACAGAAGACTCTAGGTAAGAGGTGTTATATTCCAGACACCCTTTGTGATTTGGTCATTGATTTGTTCTCTTATGTAGGTAGTGTAGATGTTACTAATAATGTCCACTTGTTTCTCTCAGTCTCCTGGAGGGTGGTGCTAACGGTGTAGATGACACAGCCTCACAGTTTGCAGAGGTATGGTCTGCTTAAATATTAATGGGGACTTGGAAAACTTGCAAGCTTGCTGTAACAATTTATTTACTCAAAATGGTCATTTACTTTGGTCGCTTGTAATTTTTCTTTTGTCTTGTTTATGAAGGATATCTTACTGCATTATACTAAGCTTTCTTTTAGACTTGCTTTCCTGTAATGTTTGTAATTGGCTCTTCTTCATTCTTATCATATCCACTGTCCTCTCACTACTGCCTTAGCTATGGCATCTATTGCTTGTGGAGCGGCCGTTTACAACAGACAGTGACAGTCCCGACTCAGAACCCCGGCTACCTGGAGGCCGTCTGGGCGGGCTCAGTGACCTTGGAGGGTTGGGAACCGGACCATTTGGGGGATCAGTCCCAGCTGGCCTTGGAGGCCCTATGGGGGGACTACTTGGTGCTGGAGACCACTGGGGGCCTGGGCGCCCCCCTCGTCTGCACAGTCAGAGGAGATACAGGTCCAGAGGTAGCAGTAGGCCTGACCGTTCACCAGCAGTAGAAGGGTGAGTCACTGGCTAAAAACCACAGTTCCACTTTTTGTTCTGATGTTTTTTTATCATATTTTCTGTTCTGTCTTACAGTATTGTTCAACAGTTTCTTGCTGGTCTTTTTGCGAACTCTGGAGTTCCTGGTTCATCCCCTCTGTCATGGTAGGATTTGGTGTCTGGTGTTAAACAGCTTCTTTAGTCGCATTTCCTACTAACTCAGTGTCTCCATATCATAAAGGACAGGAATGCTGCATTCTAACCCAGGAGACTATGCCTGGGGACAAGGAGGGTTAGATGCTGTTATAACACAGGTAAAAGTCTAAAACTTTGTCAATTTGAATTTTGATGACAAGTTTCTTTGACGTTCATTAAGTGCTTGTTTTTATCTTCTGTGAAGTTACTAGGACAGTTGGAAAACACAGGTCCTCCACCAGCAGAGAAAGAGAAGATCTCATCTCTCCCAACCGTCAATATAACTCAGGAACAAGCAGGTCAGCTTTTTCCATATATGCACCATAGGCACAGCATTGCTTATATTTTATTTTTTGAGAGAATAAATTAGTTCAGTTTGGAATTTCTTTCTTCCCTGTGGTTAGCAGCTTGACTTCCTTTTGCCTTTTTTATGGGGGTTATATTATGTAAACTTAACTGAATACAAAAAAATGTAAGCTACTGATTGATTTTAAAATCATTATATTGGTTATATTAATAAATAACACATCTATTTACTGTGTCTCCTGTAGATTGCTGTATGGAATGTCCTGTGTGCAAAGAAGACTTTTCAGTAGGAGAGCCTGTCAGACAGCTGCCCTGTAACCACTTTTTTCATTCAGACTGTATAGTACCATGGCTGGAAATGGTAAGTCTTACAAAATTAAAAATAAATTTAGTATTGTACAATCTAGTTCTTGAATCGGTTGGAATTGTTTAAAAAATACTTAGCTGTCTTTATTTTGTTCTGCCACACAGCACGACACATGTCCAGTTTGTAGGAAGAGTTTGAATGGAGACGACAGCAACAACCAATCCCCGTCAGAGCCCCCTTCTCAATCCACGGACCCTCGCACACAAGAGAGATGGTCTTTTTGAGACACCTATCCATCTCCTCCCTAATTGCCCTTACCCCCATCCAGCATCAAGCAGAGAATATACGACATGTCTCGCCTTACTCTCTTCATCTCCTTGCAGAATCATAATCATCCTGGTCTTATTTTTTGTTATTTTTACATAATATTTTAACACCTTTTTCTGATACCCATACTGACAGGCTATGAGATTTGCTCATAGTCTTTCTCATTGTTCTAGTAAGAAACAATCAGAATCAAGCCTGTCTTCTCTACTTGACATTTCAAAACTCCCCTTCCATCTCATCTGAAATGCACTGCTACCATACACAAGGACAGGACAATTGTCAGACTATTATGATCAGCATTATATTTGCCCCAAGATTCGGTAGAAGATACTGTCAGGGAATACAGTGTCTATTTTTTTGCTAGACAAATAACTGAAGCAAATAAATACCATGTTTACAAAAAATGTAATGCAAAACAAAAATGTCAGAAATGGTCACTATCAAATGTTTTACACTGGATTCTTTCACTACCAGTTGTTTTTCTTTCTAGAAATGAAATAAAATTAAATCAAGGGACTTTTAAAGAAATATTTCACATAAAATGTTGTGAAAAGTGTATAGGATTTTTGTTTTCTATAGCGCGCGGAGAGCGCCCCCTTCAAACAGATTCCCTTGTGGTGTATATATTACATCATCCCTTTGTTAGTTCTATTCCTTTGTTTATCACTGTTTTTGTTTAACATTTTTATCGCTTTTTTAATATAAATACCTTTAGGAAAACAACTCTGATTTGCAAACAAAAAAGAAAGGGGACACAAATGTGAATTACCTGGTTATTAAACTGTATATTAAAAATATATATATATATGAAAATGTCTATGATGTAATAATAAATGGCCCAAGAAAAAAGGTTCAAGTCCTTAAAGTGTTTATACTCAGATGCACATTTAAATGGCTGATGCTAAAAATGCAATGACATAAAAGAAAGGTTAAATGTTTTTATTTCAGCATTTATTTTAGCATTTATGCATCTTACAATGTAGAATTAGGTAGTATATAAAATCAGCATTTTCCAAAGATTTCTGAATCCTGAAGTAAATCCAGAGCATACATTTAGTGTAGAAATATTCTAGACATCTTTAATACAATCATTAATACTTTAAGTAATAATAAAATCAAATAGAAATGTGTTCAGATATTTTATGTTACTTTTCAGTGTGTGTTCCAAGCTAGTGTGAGTAAAGAATGGGCTGGAGCAGTGGAGGTAATGTAGCCCAGCTCAGGATCCCAAACTTCAAACTGGGTCACAATAGAGGACCTAAAACAGATAGTGAGCTTGCTCAAGTCAGACATAAGTGGAAGTTTCCCAGCCAGCATTGGTTTCATTAGTGGATGTTCACACAAGAAGAAGCTGAAAATTGACAAAAACTACTAATGCTGTGCCATGAAAGCATGCTGCAGAAATGTATTGATAATCATGAACACTACATGCATCTCAGTTTCTTTCTTTTAATGATGATATTTGGTGGCTGTGCCTATATTTGTCAGATGAGGCTGTATCAGTATAGAAATGGGGAATACACTGAGAATTGTTCTCTGAGATGACAGTCCAAACGGAGCCCCTCAGAGTCCCCATGTATTAGCCCACACCTTACTTTCTATTATACCTTATACTGATTGATCTGTTATCTAAATGGGTTGGTTTATTTCCAGCAGTGTGCCACAACACACATTATTTACAAACAGCCATATCAGCTAAACTTAGTAATATTTTGGAGTGGAGATTAGTATTCAGTGTGTTAATGGTTGAGAGAAGCATTTACACTGAAATGTACAAATAATTACCTGTTCAGTATAATGAGTACAACTGATCCATCTGGTCTGATGAAGGCTGTGTATTCAAGTTCTGTTTTCAGATTGGCAGATACTCCCACTCTGTGAGATCCTTCCCACAGGAATGTGCTGTTTCAATAAAAAAACATCATTACAATCCAAGACATATTATCAGGATCAAAGTGGCACAAAAAGCAAGTATGATACCTGAAGTGGGCCATGGCATAAAAGGTTGGTTGCTTGTAGAAAATGTCATGCTGTGCATCCACTATAATTGGGCTGTCGACAAAGTTTTTAATCCAGTTTGGACCACCAGTCTGGTCTAAAGCTAGGTTCCAGTCAGTCCAGCCCACAACATAATGATTTAAGTCCTAGAGCAAACACATCTCTTCTTTGATCTGTGTTTCAGCAGACACATTTTAATCTAGAACAATATTTTAAAAGTAAATGGACAGTAAACAAATTTCCTTTACTCCTAGAAAGTTAGGCCTGAATGCACACATGTAAAATGGATAAAAGGGCCATTTCTCTTGTAAGGCAGAGCAGACAAGAGAAACAAAAGACCTGTTTCAGCTTGCTTTTGTGGCCTGCGGGCAATTTGTGCAGCTAAGTGGGACTGTTAAAGCTCCACTGCACCACAATGTTTCTTAAAATATAAAAAATAATAATGATGCAAAAGAGTCACCTCTAGAATGTCGTGTGCATATTGTTCAGCCCTGTCCCAGCTCCCGAGCTTCACTCCTCTGTCCAGTGGACTCCAGCCAGCGCAGGCCTCTGTACCAAACAGGTAATACTCTGGGTAGATGTGGTGGGTGGTTCCCAGGCTTATCTCAGCTGGGACAAGGCTATCCAAGTACCAGTGAACTGCCACACCATGAATGTACTTGCCAGCATGCACATCACTCAGAACCTACAATGAAACACAGAATTAAAGATGTACTCAAAAGCTAGTCGTTGTGGGAAATAGTCAAGGTTTACTATATATAATGATATTGTATTTATAATATTTTTATTTATTATATTATTATTTTTTTGTATAGAACCCAGACCAGACAAAAGTACAGTCCTGCATCAGTGTTTTAGAATATAATAGAAAAGTTAATGTCCTGCATGTAGGGGACCCAGGTTCACAACCTGGCTGAGGCAGAGATCAACTTCCAGTGTGGGTCCTTAGGCAAGTCCCTTCGGGGTATTGAATGTGTCATATAATGATGAGAGATACAAAATTATGAAACACAATGGCTCAGACATCACCTGGTCAAACAAGATCTGCGTCAGGTGCTGGCGAACCAGAGCACCTTGATAAAAAGTGGGCTACTTGAACAAGATGGAAATGGACAAGATGCGAGAACAAGGCTCTGTTGGAGTGCCACTATTCCAGTAACCCTAGTCCGAGGGGTTAAACACAGAAAATGTGGGAAATATGGCAACTTAGAAACCCACAATCAGCACTCACTGCCAAACAACTAGTAGCTCAGTGTTCCAACATCCTCAAACGGCACCTGCTTTCACAAATTGAAATTGACGAGGTGCAACACAAATGCTATGGCAAGGGAGCGCCAGGACACCAGGTCAGAGGGGAGTTAACACCAACTCCCTATCCAGAGATTGGGTATGAAGCCCCAGTAAGCACAACCACGCTAGGCAAGACAGCAACTGACCTGAGAGATAAGATCATAAAATGAACACCAGGCAACCCCAAGACAAAACACAGAGGCAAGGCAGAAAGTCTTCTGGAAGATGTGAATGCAGCATTGAGAATGATCCCTACTATGACCATCACTGAAACCAATGAGCTGATACACACTTCAGCAGCAGTGATCCTTGAGGTGCTTGGCTATCAATCAAAGAGCAACCATAAACACCGATATCCACCATGGAAGTGAAGGTTGGATGCTAAAATCAAGGCAGTTTGGAGAGAAGTGAGCCAACTGTCAGAGCTCCAGGAAGGTGCAATGAAAAAACAAGTACCCAAGAGGTACAGCCAGATGCCCATACCTGAAGCACTGAAAACTGCCAGACAAAGACTCCAAGCCTTGGCAATGACAGAAACTGAAGCGAGGCGAATAAACTGGCTGTTCTTAACACAACCAGTTAAAGTGTACTCTTAGTAGCAGGGTAGTAAGACATCCAATCCTGATCCAAATCCATCCAGCTATCGGCCAATAACCTGTCTCCCCACCACATGGAAGCTCATGTCAGGCATCAAAGAGGCTAAGATAAGTGGGCACATGGATCAATACATGAGCACAGTACAGAAGGGCATTGGTAGAAATACCAAAGCAGCAAAACACCAGCTGCTAGTTGATAGAACAGTCACTCGGGACTGCAAAGCCAGACAGACTGATCTGTGCACTGCCTGAATTGATTTCAAGAAAACCTATGACTCAATGCCACACACATGGATCATGGAATGCTCAGAGATGTTTAACATCAACATCATCAACATCAACAAGACTCTAAGAGCCTTTACTGAAAACTTGATGAGGCAGTGGAAGACCAACCTTGAGGCCAACTGGAAGCCAATTGCACATGTGTCCATCAAATGTGGCATATACCAAGGAGAAGCTCTCTCCCTGCTGCTGTTTTGCATAGGTCTGAACCTCCTCTGCCAAATAATCACCAAGACTGGCTATCGGACTGGATACCGACTGAGGAACAGGCCCATCATCAGTCACCTCATCTACATGGATGACATCAAGCTGTATGCCAAGAGTGAGCAAGTCATTGACTCACTGATCAATACAATCAGGATCTACAGCAATGACGTGGGAATGTCATTTGGACTTGTCAAGTGTGGACAGATGGTGACAAAGAGAGGGAAGGTAGTCCATACAGCAGGGGTCTCACTCCCAGACAGCAGAATAGCAGACACTGAGGACAGCTACAAGTTCCTTGGAATCTCACAAGTAAATGGCAACCTTGAACAGGCCACAAGAAAAGCAGCCACAGCCAAACCTCCAACGACGTCAAGTCCTAAGAAGTCAGCTCAATGGCAAAAACAAAGTCCGGGCAATTAACAGCTATGCCCTGCCAGTCATCGGATATCCTGCAGGAATAATAGGCTGGCCAAAAAAGAGATTCAGACCACTGATATGAAAACATGGTAGCTCCTAACCATGCATGGAGGGTTCCACCCCAAATCCAGCACCCTGAGACTGTACACTAAGTGTAAGGAAGGAGGCAGAGGACTGGTGAGTGTCAGAATTACTGTACAAGAAACATCCAAGATCCTTGAATACATCAGGAAGATGGCCTCAATGGACAAAGTGCTCAGTGAATATCTCAGGCAGTGGAAAACAGAGGACGAGGTGCTGGAGGAACCATCATGGGAGGAAAAGCCCCTACATGGGATGTACCACCGACAGATAACTGAAGTTGCTGATATCCAGAAATCCTACCAATGGCTAGAAAGGGCTGGACTGAAGTACAGCACAGAGGCACTGATCACAGGAGCAAGTCTTGAGCACCAGAGCAATAGAGGCTCAGATCTACCATACAAGACAAGAGCCCAGGTGCAGACTGTGCAAAGAGGCCCCTTAGACAATCCAGCACATAACTGCAGGGTGTAAGATGCTGGCAGGGAAAGCATACATGGAGCGTCATAACCAAGTGGCTGGTATAGTGTACAGGAACATCTGTGCAGGGTACAGACTGGAAGTCCAGAGGTCAAAGAAACACCTCCAAAGGTGATGGAGAATGACACAGATCCACACTGACAAAATGGTAATGGCAAACCAACCAGACATTGTGTTGATAGACAAACAACAGAGGAAAGCCGTTGTGGTTGACATCGCAAGTCCCAGGAACAGCAAAGATACTGTGCAGAACCCTCAAGCTTCCAGGCCTTTGGTAGAGGACCTGAGCTTAGATGGATGAGACAACATATTTATTTATTTTTTCAGTTTAATGAAATATATTTTTAAGGCGCTGCTGTATCAGATACAAACTTTAAAACATTTCAAAGCCTTTTTATGCTGGTCTAATCTGTTTAATATATATTTTTGTGGGGATTTTTTTGCAATAATTTTCTTGTAAAACTCATGTTCACAGCAGAACCTTGTTTACTCACCACTTTAGCCCAGTGTGGCAGCAGCAGACGGTTGTCATCCAAAATTAGGATGTGTGTGTGAGGAAATGATGAGGCATGCAGTGCAGGGCCTAGGTCTAGTGCCACCCAGTCCCTCTGTTCCTCAGGTGTAAAACCTAGAGCCTGAAAACTGTGTAAAATGAAACACAATGTAAAATGCACAGTTCTTTTTATTTTCAATTTGAAACATTCACATTTGAGTATACCTGTAATTCGTCATTTTTCCTGCACTGGGCTCATTTCCTGTCGTCAGTGCCCAGAAGGTCAAATTGTATTTTGCGTATTCCTCGAGAAACCTGTGAGCAAAAAAGGGTAACGTAAATTTAACTATTTTAATATCATTGGTATGCCACCACAACCATTGTAAAGTCACCAATGTGCACCTGATGTAGTACTGTGCCCAGGTTTTATGCTCTTTGCCCCCAGGCCTTCCCTTCAAAGAGCCTTTTCCAATAAGTGCACCATTGGTTTTCATCCAGGCAGGGGCACTCCAGGCACTGGCCAGCAGAGAGAGGGGCACAGGAGACATGGCCTGGGCTCGCTGTAGAAGAGGGATCTGACAAGAAGAGAGGAAAATCACATAAGGGTGATGCAATAATGGCTATGACTGTGCAAGTGAAGAAGAAGAAATGACGGACCTTATTAGTAATGTCCTCTGGGGCAAGGGTGAAGCTGTCCAAGTTATAGTCTCCTGGTGTATCATCATAAGTGTACAGGCGAGTAGAGAAGTCAGAGCTGGCCATGGGCACACGCACCACACTGTAGCCAATACCTACCCCAAAACAACAGAACTGTTAACACAGGAAACACTAAAAAATAATGAGCAATTTAGATAAAATCCAGAACAGACAAAAGTACAGTCCTACATCAATAAATTAGAATATGATAGAAACGTTTATTTAATTTATTGCAATATTTATGTAATATACAGTATTGTAATGAAATAATAAATTTCGATTTTCTTTAATGAACCATAATCATCAAAATGTAAATAAATTATGCTATATACTATATGTGTTTGTGTATATTTGCATTTCACTTTGAACTGAACTACTGAAACAAATGGGCTTTTCCATCATATTAAATTTTTTGATGTAGGGTTGTAAACTGGAACATAAAATGATCAAATGTAATGTAATAATTCCAATCAAGTTCCTGTTTGTTATTACAGTATAGAGAAGCATATAAATTGTGTTCCACATATTTATGTAGACAATTGAAGGTTTTATTTTTTTTCCATAGACTTGGGATGGAGGAAGCCTGGAAATTAGACACCGAAATTAATAAAAAACACACACCTTCAGAGGAGAAATACTGTCGTAAGAGCTGGTCCTGAGAGCCAGCAGAGAGAGCCATGATGTTAATAGCTGCAGCATCAGTCATAGCTCCACCAAAGCCCCTAATCTTTTGATATTTTTGGTAGCGATTGATAATCAGTCTGAGACCTAAAAGAGAAACAAATTTGTTTTCAGTTGCTTTAACACAGAGACATGACGGTGGGTCACTCCTCACCAGGCACAGTGCTGTTAGACTGAAAGGGTCCCTTTCCCAGCTCAAGTCTGCTGCCTGCCATGTTACTCAGGTAGGAGGAGTACTGTCCCACTGGAGGCAAAGTCATTGACTTCACATTATCACAATAAGTTGAATTACACTCACATACCACAGAGCCATAACCAAAATTCTTGGCAACACATTTGGTGCCATCTAGAAGGGAAATGAAATTAATTCATTAGATTTTGTATGTATAAAAACAATAACAAACTATAAAATGTTTACAATACATAATGCTTTTTGTTACCTGTAGAGGCAGTCACTTCTAAAATCAGGAAGCAGAAGGCTACAATGGCAGATGCCACCATTTTACCTAAAAAAGCAAAAATGCTAAATGTACGCTACCTCACAAGCAATACTGTGTTAATGATCTAACTATACAACAGAAGCGAAACAGTGTCACGGGGTAAAAGGGAAATAGGCTTCGTTTAGCTGACACCATCATATTTTATTATGTCAGTCTTAATCTTGTAGAAAAATAAATCCTCACCTGAGAGGAGTCAAGCAGAGGTTCTGACATGTCCAGCGAATAACCCAAGGTCTTTAACCTAGCTACTCTAAGTCTTTCGGCTACTTCCCCGAGCTGTTTGTTTTGATAAGTCTGATAGTCTGGCCTTCACGTGATCTTGTAAAAGTCATGTGAACACAAATGCAAGGACATCATCTGACCACCAAATGGCGCTGTATGCAAGAACTGTCTACTGACTGTCATCATTTTCTTCTTTTGGTTTAAATCACAAAATCTTTAAAATAAGCCCATGTATGTATAATTATTTCGCAGCCATATTGGTAGAGGATACATTACATCACTGTACGAAATAATATAGGGAGGGTGGCAAAGTAAAATAATAACACTTAAGTCAAAATAGGTGCCTTCAAGCAAAAGCAAAATACAATTTTATTATGAAAGAAGCAAACATTATTTACAGAGACAGATGTAAGAATGTAATACATATGGACTTTGTCAGTGGTTATTTATGTGTAGTCATTTGGATGTTTTGCTTTGTTGACTTTACAAGAAGGCACAAATTCGGTCCAACATCCATGGATTTCTATCGCTCAAAAAGACAAGTTCTTTTTTTCCTTCCTCTGTTTGACCTAATGAACACACAGAATACATTGTGAGCAAAAGCATTAATATTAATGCTTAACATTATAATGTGCTTCAAAAGTGCATTACTTTGAGGATGCTGCAACCAGTGGCGGTCCATATAGTAGAGGTAACAGCTCTCAAACTCTTTCTCACTGTAGTTAGGAACTGACACAGGGATGAAGGGATCCATGCAGTCAAACCCTTTCTATTTGGACCCAAAAAATACAGTATAAGCCATAGTACAGCCTAAATATAGGAGAAACAGGTATTTTTTATATTACATCAGCTAATGAACACATCTTAACCCAACCTGAAAAACAATTTAAGAAATCAAATAAATCGTTTACTGCTTTCACTAACTTACAAATAAAGCAAAACCTCTTAATCAGAGCTTGAGAGCATGTATTAATGCAGTACAAATCTTAATGACTTTGACCTGTCCCAGCAGTTCTTGAGGCAAGTATGACGATTTTGAAGTGTAGAGAGACCCAGTCTGAGACAAAGTAGTTATGATGGCTCCTCCATTCTGAAAACCATATTAAAAAATTATTTTGAAGAACATTAAAAAGATATGATGATATAATAATCAAGTTTAATATTTTTGTGGGACTAACTTACCCAGTCATTCTTGACTAGTTTCCTTAGATTATGAACTAAAGTGAGCTCCTCTGGATCCACCTGATGACATGATAAATGGTTTCAGACATCCAGACAACTATAGGAAAAGTATGACAATGACCACACCTATATTAAAATATTAGGTCTCACAGCAGTCTTATCCTCCTTTTTAATGGTGGACCTTCCCCAGAGGGCATTGATACCATCCACAGCCACAGCAAGACGAAAGGTGGTTTCTGACTGACCACTCTGTAACCTCAGTTCCTTCATGACAGCACCCACAACATCACTGCTGCTCTTGACACGAGATATGCCCTACAAAAACACAGACAAACAAAATAAATTGGCTAATCCATTATTGCAAGTTCACAGGTCATTAAATAACAGTGAGCACCAGCAAAGTAAAGGATTAAATTTGGGGAAGTGTTTAACTCAGATAATTTATACACAATTACAAACAGAATCCCAACTTGATAAAACAGAGACAACCACAACGACAAAAAGGACAAAACACAAAAGACAAAAACTGGTTAAACTACAGACCTGATCCACAAGCTCTCCAAGAGAACTTCCTTCTTCTGTGAACTCTCTTTTTGTCCACACATAGCGATGTTTTGTCTTTACCTGCGGAAAAAAACACTTTTTTAAAACATAGTTTTACAAATGTAGTTCTATCTTCTCAACAGGGCTGCAACAAATGATTATTTTGATAATGGATTGATTTTTTATTCTTTTGGTGATTATAAATTAATAGTTGAATAGTGAAATGTGTGACTAAATCTTTAATAAGGGTTTATGAAATTACATCAACTTGCATCATCTCATAGATACTGCATAGTGCCATTTTTGGCAAATGGGATGCCAATCAAAAGTTCTACTAGGGATAATAATAAGCGAAACAAAGTTGTGTGAATAATGTGGAAAATATGACAATTATCAGCAAAAGAAGAGTTTTAGCAGCCCAGTAATCATCATACTGCTGTGAAACCTAAGTGTCCATACAACTTAAAACTGACACCAGCGTTATATTTAGCTATTTAATGACTAATGTTAAAACATTAGACAGAGCTCATAAAGATACTTGAGAAAAATACAAATTACCTTTCCCAGAAAGAGCTCATTAGTAGTCCTAAAGTTGCGTAACCATTCAGTGGCTTGTAGTGGCTGGTCAAACCGAGTAGAATTATAGGAAGACTGGTGCAACTCCTTACAGTTTTTTACCCAGCGGTGTGCTGTAAACAGTAGAATATGATGATACACTACATCCGTAACCAGTTAGCAGTACAACAAGCATGTGGTATGTGTCTCACCATCAGGAATATGAAGGACTAGCCATCCTTGTGTATAACAAAAATGAACTGTATGACAAAGAGACATGGTTTTTCCACTGCCATTTAGTCCATCTGAACACAGTGTTAAGGTAAATATATTTTTACAAACAGACAAGAACACATGACGTGACACTATGTAAAGGATACAAAATAAATATCGCTGAGCAGGTTTGTTGTAGTCAGTCTGCTTGAGATATGAGATAACCTCAAGGGCTGGCTGTCTTATCATAACACAAGCTTCATTAAAAGTCTTAATCTAAAATAAAGAACGTTTACAATTTTACCAAAATAGAAATACACCGCAATGGATTAGTCCACAATGGGATGGGATCAATTAAATCATATTATCATCTTCAGAGTCTCAAACTGTATTTATACACCATGAAAAGTTTTGGACCCACTTCTTTGTTTTTTATTATCATGACAATTCCTACACAGTCACAAACGGTAGATAATTAATAATGACAAGAATGTCAAGAATCTACCTGCTGTTGGTAACGTGGTGGGAGACCATGGGGAAACAAAGTGCGAATGTGTGTGGATGGCACAGTGTAAAATTGCCCAATAAAGTTCTCTGTCTGGCATTCCTAGGCAAGACAGAAACGTGTTTATATACACACACATACATATATATACTGTAGGTGAATATCATATTTGCTCACTGGATCATGCTCTTGGCTTCTAAAGATGGATAGGGGCTCTTGGACTGAGTGGACAGTCAGAGCCTCCTGCTGTTGGCCGCACACAGTGCTGTGGAAAGACCTCGCATGCGTTACCTGCAAACATTCACCACGACTATTAAAAAAAAAAAAAATCATCTGAGAATTAGCCATTTGTATTTTGTTGACTGAGCAGCTATAACCTTACCGCCTGACGTACACGTACTGAAAGCCTTTGAAGAGCCATTGTCTGAAAGAAAACCGATTCAATGCCATGCTGGTTAAATCTGGATATAATTAGGCGTAATAGTGAGCCCTAAAGGAAATGCTGTGGTCATAAACATTGGCCCGTTTGTAACCTTGTAAATTTAGCTCACTGCTAGCTTCCGTAACATAACGAAAATAAGTTGTTAAACCAACAATTTACTTACCTGTTCTTCACTTTGGTGAAAGCCTAGTACCAACTACTTATCATAAACTAAGCTATATATGAAGAACAAATCATAAATTGTGAGGGTAAAAACCCTGTACTTCCAACAAAAGCCAATGTGCCAGAACTGTCACGGACACCGCTTCCATGCAACTCAGAGCCGGATGTGACGACACAAGAGCGCAACACCACTCAACCAATCACATCACAAGAGTCAGAGGCAACTGAGTGTTCATTCTTTAATATATCTTTTGACATAACCTCTAATTTTACGGTGTTTACGGGCTTACCAATTTGAAGCATCCTTTGCACTGTCGGAAGTAGAGTATAGCACTGTAAAAGTATAATAGACTACCCCTTAATAAACCCCCCGTTTCGATAAAAATACAAATGCTTTCAAGGAGACCCTTGCACACATGTAGATTTGCTTAATTTCTTTTACTTTAGAACGTTATTGAGTAAAAGTATAGAAAGTGTTGCTTTACATGTTCATTTAGAGAGTAAAGTGTGTGTAATAACAGACTACACGCAGTGTACTAAGTGTTTTTTAAATTAATAATCCTGAATGTTAAACATTTAAATAAAAGACGCAGTTTCAAAGCCCATTCTGGATAATATAAGAACCGAACCGAAGTGCGACACTGCTGAACTTTTCTGTCAAAGCTGTGGGCAATACTTTTGCCAAGTCGTCGCCATTTTATTTTTAGCCTAAATAGCACTACCCAATCACAAACTATCCAAGTAAAGCCCTTGTTTTTAGCTGTTTTATCTTCTTGTCTGGCCACATTAAAATGGCCACGCGATTACATTCCCGCACACTGAGCCTGAGTGTGTGGTACGAGCAAAAAGACGCAACTGCTGCGGTTCTGACCGTCGCTTTGACACGTTAACGGCTCCTGCGCAGACGTACAGCTCAAGCTGAGCCATTACTGGCGGGAGCAATGTTAACTTTCCCCGGGAGAAGTGGGCAGAAGCAGATCCGTAAGAGGAGTCCGCCACCTAGCTGCGGAGGCAGACATCTGTCGACTACGTGATTATGAAAACACCCGCGCCAATGTTGTTACACTGTGAGCTCTGCTCTCTGGTGCTTCTCAAAGTCGCTTTTTGGAGGAGTTTTAACCTCCGCTGGTCCTACTTATGTAATCAAAGCTGAATCTAATGCACCATAAGCGGTGGGATCGCTGCTGCGAGTGGGAGAGCAGGACAGCAACACCTTCACCTCATCTTAAACGCAGTTGGCTCTGGGACGCGCTTTCGGGTAAGTAGCCTACGTAGCCTTATTACACATTATCACAGCAGTGCGTATTAATGTGTGCAGGCCTGCGAGCTCCGACCACTGTAGCTTTGTGACAACTGTGTGCATCCGCTTTTGCGCTAATTTTATCCCTTGTTGCTGAGTGTTTCTCCGTTCCATTCTCCCTCATGTACGGTGATATTTCTTATTTCAGTGTTGCTGATACCAGCAGAAGGGCTGGCAGAAGACAGATAGGAGAGAAATGTGGCTGGGGACTAATCCCCAATACAAACCTACTCACAGTGCCCATATTTTGATGCTACGTAGGACGCACTTCCATGTCGAGTTTAAATTTGTGGCAGTGTATCTTTGGGCTCAATGATACGCGGGATATACAGGTCTACATTATGGAAAAGGGAGTGACGACAACAACAGCACGTGCATGTGTGTATATGATTTGTAAATGCGACAGCATCAGCGAATTGTGCTTTTCAGAGGTGCGCAAAGTCACTGTAGAGAAGGAAGCTCCTGTTGACGTCTTTAGTAAAAGAGTGCGGTAACACCCCCACTGCCCATACTGTATATACAGTAGCAACATCAGCCTACGCAGCTGCGACATGGTACACAATGTACGACTAAAACACGTATGACACAAACTACAAGTAAAGTGTGCGAGGGGGAGCAATAGCACTCACGCGAGAAAGTTCCCTCACGTGAGGAGCGAGGCTGGACTGGCTTCATTCTCCAGTATTTAGAGATGCCATCACATCAGGCTTGTTTCCAGCTGGGATGCTGTGCCCCTGCTGTTGTCAGGCAGATGATAATGGTGTTGTAGTTATTGATGTTAACACCGTCATGGGATGGTGATGATGGCTGGAAATATGGAGGGCCATTATCATGATTTAATCGTCGCCTTGCACTGTGAGGAACCACACGGACTATAGTGTCAAGTCCACACATCATCCTGTCATTAGAAATAACTCCCGTTATAATGTTATAATAATTTTCAGTTACGTTTGAGGGGTGTAAACATGGAAAATATAAGAGGCTATGCACTTTGATTAATATTGAATAGGCTTACATTTGAACTGTCCACACCTGGCCATCCTCTCTTTCTAAGCTGTCACTTCCAACTCTTAGTTTTACTCACAGACATACACTTATCAGTCCCCAGCCCCTTTTACTCTGATCAGTATTTTATTTTGAATGAGTTACTGAAGGAGACCTGCATTCATCTCTCAACTTTTCCTTTATTCTAAGGAGGTTTGTCGTCCCAAAGCTTTCCAAAATTGTTACATAACTACAGTTACTGGAACAGATGTTGATTTAAGCACTGTATGATTCAAGCGAGAGGGTTTGGGTGTGGAGGGACCAAGACACATTAGAGATAGCCCACAGTGCTCTTAAATAAAAACATCATTTGATATTCTCTTGCGAGTGTAGGGGGCATTTCACTCTGTTGAGAGATAGATAAGCTGTTCCAGAAGCAGCTCTCAAGAGAGAGACAAAATAATGTTGGGCAGGATGTGCTTTATTAGAAAATGGATGAGTGTCCTTGTTAATGAGTTTGTGAGCTTAATGACAAAAGCATGACAGAAGATGCTACTAGGGTTTGCTATTGGTAAAAATTGAGCTCAAGTCACTATAAGTGAAAGTGAAGGTTTCTTTGCTGAGGAGAATTATATTTTAGGGTGTGTTACTTGTTCTAATGTCACATTAAAAGTCCATTTACAATGGGGTCAATGAAAAGCTTACTTGACTTAGAGGAAGCGATGGGAGGAGGAGGAATTTGCACTCCTTTCCAAAAATAAGTTTTACCCTTTCCTACGGATTTGTGTTACCACTACTGAAAGGGGAGGAGGGGACTGGTTAGACTGTGAATGGAGGGATTTAGTTTGGAGAGGAGAAAAAGAACCAAGTGGAGTGGAGGAGTAAATATGGTTCTGATTAACATGGATACAGTGCATGAGTTGACCATTTTACTGTGTGGTCTACAGAGAGTTAGGCCGAGAGAGAGAGCGAGAGACTGCATGGGACTAATAGAGAATGCATGCTAAAGCTTACTGCCAAGCACGAAAAGGGGAGTTTCAGAAAGAAAAGAAAGTACAGCAGAGGGAAGGGTAGGCGGAGAAGTGCTTGTGGGAGTAGCTGAGAACAGAAGGCGCAAAGATAGTTAGGAGGTGGAGACTAGATCAAGTGTGTGTATTTGTGGGCAGCTCAGTGATTGATATATTGATTTGTAAAAAGCAGATTTAGTTTAAGAGTGTAAGATAAGTTGTGGCACTATAGGGAGTGAGTGCTATAATCCTTACAGATTGTCAACAGTTCTAATCCAGGCTCAGAGTGTGTCTAGGTTTGCGTTAAGATTGTAGAAATGAGCAGTGTTGATTGGTCTCTTAGGTTCATGTATATGATGAGATCATCTCTGTGGACACAGGCTTTAGCACCTCTCCACAGCTGCCTGCAGGAAGGGGACTTTCCCCTCAATTTCTGTATTGCTGGTACTCAACATCTGAGCTCATCGAAATGACTAATCACTTGACTCTGTCTGTCTTTCTCTCCCTCTCTCTCTCTCTGTCTCAAACTCACTCCCTTTCAGCGAAAGCCTTAAAGACAAGATAAGACTGAAGAAGGATCCCGGCTGTTCTTGGACTTATACAAAATCTTTTTTTGTTGTAAATCTCTGGACCCTCTACACCTGCAGTCTACTTTTAGTTGGTGACGTCACTAACTTCAAGAAGGCCATTTAAAAGTGAAACCCCAAAAGCAATTTAGTTTCCCCCGTCTCCTCTGATGGACCAGAGAGTGAAGGGGGGTAGCCCTCCAAAGACCACTGTAGATGTCACATCTGGACCGAAAAACTCAGAAAAGGACCAGGTGCCAGAGAAGAAGCGGAAAGGTGGAGCAGAGGACAAGAATGGGGACAAGGGGGCAGTGCTGGAGCTGCTCATTGAGGGGCGCTGTGGGACTAAGGGCGACCAGCAGCTTCAGATCTCTGGCAAAGAGACTAGCTGCCCTGAGGGGAATGTGAGACTCCGGATTGGACTCCAGGCCAAACGCACCAAGAAGCCGCCCAAGATCTTAGAGAGCTATGTGTGCAAGCCCACTATTAGAACCTATCAGAGGCAAGGCAGGGGGGCGCTGTTAAAGGGGGAGGCAGAAGGGGGAGCGGGTCAACAGAGCAAAACCAGCACCAGTCCAGACGAGGCAACCAGCAGAGAGCAACACTCAGGCTTGGATGGTGTCCAGACCACATCCAAACAAGCGGCATCTGCTACTCCACCAGTCACACCATCATCATTATTAACAACATCATCTTCAACACTACTGCAGCCGCTGTTGTCTTCAGTAACTACCACCACAGTCACTGCACCAGTAAGTGAAGGGGCGAAGACCACCAGTCAGGTAAGTTAGCTGCACCTTCATCTTAGTTTTATACCTGTCCTCCTTTTTAGCTGCTGTAAACATCAAAAAGAGTGTTAATTTTTCATTAATTGGGCATATGTACAAAAGCTCTGGCTGTTTACCATAGCTGCTTTTTTGTGAACCACATGACCAGCTTATATGGTGCAAAATGACCCATCTTTTGGCTGCATTGTAATAAGGTCAAATGAGCTTGTCTCAACACAGAAACCTCAGCAGCATGTTTAAACAAACAGACCTATAAATAGGACAACAGCACAGCAACCATTTGGGGCTTTTACACACATTGGTCTATCAGTACGTATGACAATCACCCAAGGGGAAGCTTATTACTGTAGCAGTACAAACGCCACTCACACTGCAGCATAGCAAAATTACAGGACAAGTACAAAATGTCAAGCCTTCTCATCTGTATTAGTGGTAATTTATAGCTACCAATAGCATAGCTTTCTCTGCTTCTCCATCTCTGCCCGGCTCTCTATATCTGTCCCTGTCTTCTATTTTTATATCCCCTCTTTTATACCTGCTCTCATTTATCTTTCACTCCCCCTCTCCTCGTTCCACTCCCTTCCGCTGCCTTTGTATTTCTCCTTTCTGTGTCAACCCCATTTTCATTACCTTCCCCTCACTATGCCCTCTTTTCCCTGTCTGATTAAGTAATTTTGTACTCACTTTTGCTTTTAATGGGTAGAACTAAAACAAAGGCTTTTCAGTTACAATTTCTTTCCCATTATCATTTACTGTTGTCTCCACAGACTAATGGATTTAAAAGTCATTGTGGCATACGACTGAGTTTTCCTGCTTGTGTTCCCCAGGTTCCTACCAAACTGGCTGAGAAAGTTGAGGTTATTTCAAATAGTACACAAGAGAAAGTGAAGAAAGAGAAAAATTCTCATGTCAATGGTCAGTCTGACTCTGTGGTACATAAAAACTCTTCGCCCAAAACAGACGGGACATCTCCAACTCCATCACCCCAAACCCCATCAACTGAAGAACTAAAGAACGAAGCACGTTCCTCCAAGAAACATAATGGTTTGGTGCAGGTATCCAAACAGAAAGGACCATCAAATGGGAAAGAAACTACAGACATTATCAGCACCACACCTGCAAAAAAGTCTGGAAAACACAGTTCTTCTTCCTCTATTTCTTCAGCGACAACATCTACACCAGCCAACTCCCAAAGAGAGCTGTCCCACAAGAGAAAATCTCCATCTATCTCCACTGTCACCTGTCAACCACAGTCTCCAACCATCTCCCATCCTCAAGACGCTCCAAATCCTTTAATGCAGCCTTCATTAGAAAAAAAGAAAGACAAGAAATCTAAGAAAGAGAAACGAAAGGATAAAAAGTCAAAGCGAGACAGATTAGATGCAGAAAGGGCAAAGAGTGAGAGCCGGCGTGAGGAGAGCAAGAAGAGGAAGGAGAAAGGGCGAGATGAAAAGCCAAAACATGGAAAGGAACAGGGGGAAAAGCATAAAAGTAATGATCTTAGGAATGAACAGGTTCCAAGTGAAAATGGCAAAAATCTTAGCCCTGAAAACAATAATGCAAAAAGTAGGGAAAACATTGATAGTGGCACAGTAGATAAAGATGTGTCTGTTGGTAGACCAGATGGGCAAAACAAAGCAGATGACAACTGCAGGGCTGTTAAGCAAGTTGATCCAGGGGCAACAACAGATGACACTAATAAATCAAAAGAGCAGGACATTTCGAAACATTCAACTGTGCCTCCGAGCCAACCCTTTCCCATGGCTCCCGCCTCTTTGCCCACTGCTGCATCCCGGGAAACTTTTTCTACCCCATCCTCCCCTCCAGAGCAAGACAGCCGTCCACTTAAGAAACGTAAAGCCAGGCGGCCCAGCTGGACCAAGCTGGTGCACCGAGCTCAGAAAGTGGAAAATCATGAAGCCACTTTGGATCCCCAACGTAATCCTTCTCTTAGTTTTCCCCAGAACCCAAAGACGTCTCTTAATCCCAAGCCCACAGATGAGTCACATGCAGCTACTTCAAGCTCTGTACCCAACAGCTCCTCCCCTCGCTCTACTGTAACTAGGTCTCCATCCCCCAAACAGAGTCACCCCAACTTAGAGGCCAGTGCACACGCCACTAAAAACCCAGTAACTCCTGCCCGAAGAAGAGGCCGCCCTAAATCACAAACATCCAGCTTAAATGAACCTCCTCCAAAGCTTTTATCAAATGCTACACCCACAGAGGTCCCTCTTCCTGAGCAGGACAGAACACCCAGTCCAGTACAGCAAAGTACAGAGACTAGGCCCAGCCCGAGAAAACGCGGCCGCCCTCCCAAACGCCCTCTTCCCAATGACCGCAGTCCAAATGCACTGAATCAAAGTGACCATGAGGGCAGGAGGAGGAATATTCCCATCTCTGAAAAGGGAAACAGGCAGCTAAACATCAGGAGGTTGATTAATGAGATGAAGAAAAGGAAGAAAAGGAGGTTTCACAAGGTTATGTCATCTGGGTTTGGGGCAAAAGCAGCAGATGCTAAATCAATAGATGCTACAACAGTACGCACGCTCTCATCTCTGTCTACCTCCTTTGGGGGTAAACTAGGTCCCCAAATTAATGTCAGCAAGAGAGGGACTATCTATATGGGCAAGAGGCGAGGGCGCAAGCCAAAAGCCCTGACCGCCAACTCCCAGAGCTGCACTCAGTCATCTCTCTTTACCAGTAGTCCTGAAACATCTCTGTTTTCACCACAGCCTCCCCCCTCCCATCCATTTCCATCCCCATCGCTCACCCACTCCAGTGGAGCCCAGAGCCCCTACAGCGAAGGGAGTCTCACCGACCCAACTCCTTGTCTGCTGTTTTCTCAGCCCTTTTCCCTGCCCTCTCCATCATCGTCCTGCACCTCTCCCCGCCCCCCTTCCTCTTCATCACTCTCTTCGTTTGTTAGGAAGAGTTGTCCTTGCCAGGGACGCCAGCACTTCCCCTTTCACCAGTCTACATGTAAGCTCTCCAGTCCTACGTTGCATCACACACCTGGCTCTCCAGGCCATCTGAAAGAGGCCACCCCGTCCCCCAGGAGTGAGTCCCACAGTGAGGAGACTTTGCCTAGTGACAGCGGAATCGGGACAGATAACAACAGCATCTCAGAGCGGGGAGAGATGAGGGGGACCAGAGGAATGCTGCGAGTAGGTCACGCCTCTGGGATCATCCTAGGGGGTCAAAAACATCCCACTTCTATCCTGGACCGCCCCTCTTCTGTTTCTCCACCACTGGCCCACATGTCCAGACACAGCAACCTAAACGCACTGAGTATAGAACGACACAGAGACAGGCATCGGCACAGGAGGAGGGACTTTGACTGTTCATCTTCCTGTACATGCTTGTGTGTATGTTCTGGACACAATAAGTGCACTCATTCTGACTTTTACTCCTGTCATGGGCTTAATGCACTGAAACGACAGAAAAACAAACACAAGAAGAAGCACCAGCAGCACATACACCTGCAGGATCCAGAGTTTCTGTCAGAGTTGGATGATCTGATTGCTCAGTTCAAAGAGATACATATTGGGAGGAGAAGTTGGGCAAGGTCTGGATTTGTGCAGGGCTATGACGGGGGCGCTCCTGGAGGAAGAAGGCACCACCCCTCTCACTCTATGCGCTCTAATATATTCCGTATAAACCTGAATGGATTCTACTCACCTCATCCTTCCTCCTACTCGTCTAACCACTCCTTTCCTCCTCAGCCTTTTTACACATGTCATCCTGTACATTGTAACCGAAAGCCTGATCGGAGGCAGTGTGGTTGCTCATCCAAGTTTCAGGATACAGCTGAAAATATTGGCTTCTACAGGAGCTATCCCCCAGCCACCAGCCTTTACCACCACCTCCCTAACTCCTACGCAGTGCCGTCTCCCAGTCAGTACACCACACACCAGTCGCAGCATTTCTTCCTGAATCCTTCCAGATTTCACAGGCGCAGGAACAGGCTGATGCGGGAGGGGGGTATCGGAGGTGAAGAGTTTGAGGGTACCAGGGGAAACCCACATCTTGCCTCAGGGTTCACATCGAGCTTCTCCTGTGGCTGTGGGAGGAGCGAACACAAGCATAAACACAAGCATCGCCACCGGCACTGCGAGAGGGACATTGAAGAGGACGAGTTAGTTGAGGATGAGGGGGAGAGAGAGGGGTTCATACCAAAACAAAGGCCAGGGTTCATTTTCAGGCAAGAGGAAGTGGGGAGAAAAGCCACTAGAGGGTTAGGGGGTGTGCTATCCAAAGAATCATCCTGGTTACGTGAGAATGAAGGGGATACTTTCTCCTCTGTTGCTGCTTCTTCCTCAACAGAAAGATTTAAGCAGACGCCACTCACATCACTGGGCATGGGCTCTACTCACCTGTCATCATTTGGGGGAGGCTGGGGAGGCCTAGACCAGAGCTGGACAAAATACAGTGGCCTAGGAGGGACAACATTTGGAAACCCCAGCTGGACTGGCTTTAATGGTGAACAGCAGCGCACAAGCAAAGCTGTTGGAACAGGTGGAGAGGATGAAGATGAGGAGGATGATGAAGAGTCATCCCTGTACAGGACGTCCCCTGTACACACTAACCTATTCACATCTGCAGCTATAGCGACCGGAGCTAGGGGGCTGAGGTGCGGATTGGCCTGTAGGAGTCAAGAAAGCGCAGGTGACAGGCCCTGGAGGCGAGAAGACCCAGTCTGGATGGAGAGGAGGGAGGCAGGTGAGGAAGCATAAATGATATGACATATACAAATAATTGTTTTAAGATCTGCTTTCTGCAAATAACGAAATACTAGAAAGAAAGGACATTTATTTATCATTTACATTTGCCACACCAAAAGGCCACTTCACTATTTACTTTCTTTGTAGTATATAACTAGAAATACAAACAATTAGAAGACTGGCCGTTGTTTAAAAAAATAAAATTAAAATGTTAATAGCAACTGTGTTTGTGACTGAATATAATAGATGCAACAACATCATGAGTGAGCACAGTGAATGGATTTTATGCTAGGATTAGCCCTTCATTGCCTCAATACTGCTGTTTTGCACATTTGCACATTGTGGGGACAGGGAATGTGGCAGAAATGTCCGTTTTAGTATCAGTACTATTCTCAGGTGTTGTCAATATCCACATCAAAGCTGGACGAGGAAATAAGACTTGCTTCTTTTTATAGTCAAATCAAACTCTCTGAGCATAAAACATACTCAACACAGAGGGCAATGCAACAATTCAACCTTTATCTTTTTTCCAAAAAATTTAACAATAGGACAATAACATCTTGATGATCTGTCAGAAAATCTTTTAAATCTTGCTATTCTGTTGCAAACCGCACACTGTTGCTCCCCATGGGTATTTAGGGAATACAGTCATTAGGCAACCACCAGATTGGCTATTTAAAGCTTGGCCTGTCCTCTGCTGTTGACCCACAGTGCCTATTTCACTAGGAAAAATTCAATAAGGAGTAAGTGGCCATTTTTGTCTGGGTCTATGGAAAATGGAACAAAGACATAAACTTTATTGTGATGATTGAAGGAATAACACAGAGGTCATACTGGGGGCAGATGTAGCTTGCGAGAGGAAACTTGTTTTTTAAAGAGGTAAAATACAATTGACATCAGTCCATGGTCTAACTGAATGCACATGTGTTACAGCACACTAACACAGTCCCACAGACTTCTTTCTCTGTCAGCCCTTTTAGATTTATGTTCCCATTTACTGAATGTGCAAAACAAATTGTGTGTGTATGTTCTGCTCACGTTAAGAGTGCACTGCACTGTTTGTCAATTCCTGTGGTTTTTTGGCGTGTGCATGTGTGCACATAAATCATTGTTAATGCATTTCCCAGAAGTGATCTGGTCAGAGGAAATGTTGTGACTCACCTAATCTGTAGCCCATCCGCGTGACTCAGCCCAGAGTGGCCTCACCTCGCGCCTCCTGTCGGCGCAGTAGCTGATCCACATCTGTCTCTTTCTGCCTCTTTCACAAACAGCCATAACCCTCCCTCTTTTTCTTTCAATGACTGCAGGTTTACAAAGTGATTCAAGAAACTGGGGGCAGCAGAAAACTGTACAACCACCAGACAATGGGTCTGTAAACAAAAGGCGGCCAGGGCGGCCCAGGAAGCACCCTTTACCATCTGCTGTGTCTCCCCCTGTGCACTCTTCTTCCACTGTTTTCATGTCACCACCTGAATTCCAGCCAGGACACAGGCAGGCTGGCACTGAGGGAGGAGTTAGAAGGGAGGCGAGAGTAGAATCAGCTCAGCAGATGACAGAAGTGGAGCTACAGGCCAAGAGGAAAAAGGGACGCAAGAGAAAACACAGCAATTCTCCTTGCCATCAGAGGTAAACCTTGCATCACTCTGCCCCTGAGCTAGTTAACTTGAATTTGGAGCCACTTAGTGCTGCTGTATTAACACATCAATTTCAGCACTGTGTGCTAAACCAGTGCCTCTTCTGTCTTTCTCTCTATTCTTTCTATCATTCTACCTCTTTCATGATTATCTTCTTTTAGTGTCACTGAGGATAAAACTGAGTGTGAGACGCCCACTGAAAGTTCAGGCCACTCAGATGTGGACCAGGCTCCATCCCAGCCAATCACTGTCCCCAGAGAAGAGAGAGCAGACAGACCCCTGAAAAAGAGCTTCTTAAAAGCAGGGCTCTATTCTGATGACTACAAAACCACAGAGTGAGTTCAAATAATCTATAAATAATATGGTTGCTCATTGTAAGCTTTACCATGATGCTTATATATTCTGCTCTCTTAGCCCTCCATCACAAAACACGCATTTTGCCAGGGAGACTACAGAGTATTCTTCAGGGGAGCAGGATTACACCCTCCTACCGGCTCCCATCCATGTTGGTCAGTATGAAAATGACTGATGATGATTAGAGGTTATGATTATGATGTTATGAGTTTATCCTAACTAGTTTCTCTTCTGCAGGCAAGTACCTAAGGCTTAAGCGTATCCATTTCCAGTTACCTTATGATGTTATGTGGCTCTGGCGACATGACCAGGTATATATCAGCTTCACCGTAGAATAGAGCCAGTTAAAAAATAGACATGTGGACTGACTGCCTGAAATGCACCTGATTGTAAATGTCAGATTGTGCTTTTTCAGCTTTGCAGGCAACCGGCTGTCCCACTGAAAAGAAAGAGGCGTTACTGTAAGTAACAACATTAGATCGGCAGATAGCTCAGTCTGGACTCCCATTAAGTGTCTTTGGTCTTCTCAGGTCGGCTTAAAGAAAAAACTTTATCCTCACATCTGAATGAGGTGGGTTTGCATAAATGTCATATGATTTTATGAATTATTAAACATTAAAACACTCTGAACTGACAAACCTGTGTATTTGATTGTACTCTAGGATGAGACTGGTGACATTACCAACCTCTTCCCTCACCTTGACATGGATCCTCTAACCAGCAGTGAGAGGTACAGAAACAACAATGCCACTTGTAATTCAAGCTAAACTACTTAATGCACTGTTACCAAACTAATGGCTAATGTTACTCCAGGAGCTTTGTGGTCAAGCACCACGTGTTTCTATTGAGAAACTGGGAACTGGTGAGAGACAGGCAGATTCGCCTGAGGATTGAGAGAGAGAGACACAGAGACACAGAGGAAGAAGAAGAGGAAGAGGAGCGAGCTGAGGACGGCAGCCACATCAAGTCAGGTCCATGAAGCAAGTGTGTGTGTGTTTGTTTTTGTTTCTGTAGGTGTTGGTGTATGTTTTAATGTATATGTTTTCACTGGCATTGTGGGGCTCATTTTCTCTTTTTCTTTTCTTTTATGTGTACGTGTGTGTGCATTGCTTTGGTGTTATGCTTGTATCTCAAAACCATACTCAGCAGTTCAAACTAAGTGGTTTTCCAACCTCAGAATCTAAGCCTCCAGAAATGTTTCTCATTTTCAATCGCCCACTGCTGGTGTCCAAGAGCCAGCAGGCATCAACTTACCCCATTAACAATGAAACCACAGTTTCCATCAAAGTCCCAATGAAAGATTTCAGATAGAAACCAGAGCAAAAAGACCACTTGCATTAGTGCATATATCTGCAAAACAAATGATAAGCAGTTTGGCTCCCTTCACTAACATACAGAATGATGTGTGACCTGTGACTTCAGATCAGCCAGTGGAGGAGGAGGTGGTTATCAGCAGTGATACGCATAAGAACCAGGACACCTCCAGCTTACTCACTGCCAGCCCCTGTGTAAGTAAAACAATACAACATCAATACAAAAAAAGGATGCGACTACTTTGCAAATGTCTTTATTTATTTACTTTAATTTTTTACAGCCCACAAAAGCTCAAAACAGACAAGAACAGAAAGAGGAAGACAAACGAGGGGAAGAGGAGGTATGCAGCAGAGAACTGAGGAGGAAACGGCTCAATGATTTACTTTTGACCCTGCAGCATTCATAAGCTAATAAAGGAAGGTGAGTAGAGCGCATACTACAAGAAAGCATATGGTCCGTTCTGCTGACTATATTTATGCTGTATGTAGGTGGAAGCACTCTGAGAAAGGGACCAGGCCCACCACAAAGGACAGGAAGTGATGTCATAATGCAGCTACTTATAATGAACAAAAGAAATAGGAGAAGAAAACTGAATATTTGTGACTGAAAATGCATCGAAGACACTTCAACAGAGGAGTGTGTTTGAACCTATTGCTCTGAAAGGCATCAAACCAAGGCTGAAACCATGGCAACCCATCTTTTGTCCGAAACAGTGAGGGATGAAAGAGACCGACCAGCAGAAATGAATTTGCACTAGTGCTGGATGAACAGGCACACTAAAGACTAAATGTATGCAGAGTGGATAGACTTTACACACATGCATACACTTTGATTGCTCTTACTTTGGCACCTTAAGCAAAGACAGACAGTGATCTGAAAAATGGAAGCAATGGTACTTTGCATTTCAGCTCTTAAGTTTCCAAGAGACAAGGACCTCACAAAAGCTGCCCGAGGGTAAAAGTAAAAAAATGCCTGGGCCTAAGTAGGTCAAAACTGAACTGTCTTTTTCTTGTTAAGCTTTCAAAGTCACGTTGCACCTTTGGGAAATGACATGAGGAAAGACATGAGCCAGTTAAAAGCTGTTGAGACAGTGTTACTTTACCAAGACAGTGTCTGCTATGTACCAGTGAATAGGCAGGGGAGGGGGGTGGGCTTAGTGATAGGAATTTTGGCATTGCTGCAACAGAATTTCTAATGAGGCTTTAAGAGAGATGTTATTTTTTGAAAAAGAGCAGAGCTTAGTTACTGTCTACTATAAAAACAGACAAATATATTCATGATAAGAATGTTTATTGCTGACTATTGTCAGTATTGCTTCCTGGTGAAGGGTATAAAAAGTGTTTTTGTTTACTTCCGGCTGCCTGAGAATGTTTCACTTTTTGCCCCAGAGCAGTGACAATCAGAATGTCCTTGGGGTGAAAGAGAGGAGAAAGGGATTGAAAAATACTATTGATTTGGCCTGAAATGCTCTGTGGAAGTGCCATGTTGTCTCGTGTATTTACCTAAGCAAACTCATGCAGTCTATAAAAGCAATATCTCCTGGGATAAGGACTATACAACTTCCTTTGTAATGTTTTGTTGTGAATATTAGAGAATTGGAGGTCATTTTTTCTGTACAGCTGCATATTACATTCTTTGTTGTAGGATCTTTGGTAAATTTTCTTAGTGGAAGAAAGCATATTGTCTAGTTTCATGTGAATGTACATAGAAACTGGTTTTATTCTGTCAGCAGTAGCGTGTAAAATGAGTAATATTCATTACAATACTATTTGGACTTTACATATAATGTAAGCTTATATTTCTTTATTTAGATTTTCTAACAAATACCGCTGACCAATATATCAAACGGTTCTCTTTAAACAGCTGACTATGATTGTATGAGTTCTTTTTGTAAAATGCAAAAATTGTCTCTTTTTTAGTCTATTTTGGTTGTTGGTCAGACAATCAGTGACAATGAATTAAGCTGTTTAGTGTTTGTCTGCTCTTCTCTGTAGTGTGGCTTCTAATACTAATAAGCCAAAAAGTGCAATTTCTTTGACTGTTTACACAATGTACGTATATTTTTTCCTCTTTCCTTTTTTAACTAAGAGCACTATGTTATTGCCAGTGTATGATTAACTTTATAGCAAAGGTACACAAAAGAGTTATTTATCTAGTTTGCATGACATGTAACCTTTGCCTGTCGCCTCCGATAATGTGCATCTGAAAAAACACTTTAAAACAGTTCAATATTAATGCCATAGAATGTCAGCTCAGACTATTTGTCTCTATATCATCAACATAATAAAAGCATTTTATGTCTACTAACTCTTCCTGTGATTGGGATAGGGCCTACTTCATGCTGCAGTGGTAATTAGCTTGAACAAACAGTGCTATCTAGTGGCCTCACACTGTATATTTCATACTGTGTTGTCTTTTAGTAATAACCCACAATGGAGGACACTATCAAAAGGCAACAAGATGGGGGAGCTGCAGTTCAACCTTAATTTGTCCTTCACCACACACCACAGCATTGTATTACCAATTGAATGAGTTGACAGTTTTTTGGTTTAGACCTTTTTTATTTGGTGTATTTACAAACAAGCACATGCAGGCAATGGACAGTGACTAGCACTAGAAGGATATTACTTTATTCAATAGTAGGGAACTGGGATGTCTACTGGCTACACAATACCAAAGAAATGAGCGAGAGAAGAGTACAGAGGTTATTTTTTACAGTTGCACACACACACACAAACACACACAAAGTGAAAGTGCAGGATATGCAGACTCCATTGCACTCAGCCCATCTCTGCTTTCACCACACGTGCATACACATGACATGACAAACAAAGCGCTCCTCCATTCAAGATCAATAAATATTACATCCAATAAATTAACAGCTGTATTTAGTTCATTATCTCACATTTGGAATATACACAGCAAGAAAAATAAATCCAGGTTTTATTTTACTTTAGGCTAACTATATATATTATTTTGAGATTTTATCTTTCATCATGGATGCATTTTTATTATGCTCAGGGCTTTGATGCTACTACACCATCTCATGCTACATGGCATCAACCTAACATGAGGAATCTTTGAAGAAGCTAAATTTTCCCTGATTTAAAATACATATATTTCCTGATGAATTTAAGAGGTCCTTCTGTGTCTGTCTCGGTTGAGCCTGTTACTGACAGACACCTATGCACTGGCTGAGTAAGTATGAACATACATGCAAATAAAAATGACAAACAAAAGGCTTGACACATATGCATAGTCCTTATTACATAATATAATAAATATATGCAAGACACAAAGCATGACTTTCTATGATTTGTGGTTCACACTAGAATCACTACATCAAATTCACCAAACCACTAACATTACTATCAATGATAATGGAAAGAAGATTAATGAAAACCAAATTCCAAGATTAAAACCAGCCACCAACACTACAGACTTCGCACCAGCACAATTGAACACATTTGGGACTATCCTACTCTGTTTAGGTTTATATAGTGTTTAACAAGAGCAAAGTAGAGTTTTATAGGGTGTAAATTTAACCCATGCTGGACATGAAGGTAGAAAGATGGCTACAGTTTGCTCTTGGTACTGTGTCGGAGGGATGGATCTCTTTTTTATATGTTTGGCATTCATTCAAAGCACTCGGGCACATTACAAATCATACAGTGAAAAAAATTGAATATGATATGATGATGGGACATAAGCGTACAAGACTGAAGATAAATGTTTCCATATGTCAACATCAGTTACTTGTAAAGTAGAACATATAAAGAACTCCCTTAATGTGGTTGCAATTTTAAGCTGCTTTCTGTCTATCTTGGTAATAGTTATACTGTATATCTATTTATATTCTATATATGTATATATCTTTATACAGTCAAATACGTGTCAAACACACACAAACCAGGCAATGAAAGCAAGAGGTCACTATGAATTGGAGGTCAAGAGAACATAGATTAACACACCTACAATACACTAGATTTTAATGTAGTATACAATAGGGAAAGGCCCACTATTCTCTCATGCTTTATCCATAGATAACCTGGTGTCTAGAGAAATTTGTTTCCAAACTATTGACTTCAAACAAGCTGTGATCTGAGGAAGTCAGATAATGAAGAAGGATAATATCTTCCAGTACAATATGGTAGGAATTCAACTCAAGTGATCATTTCACACCATCTGCTGCACACATACTGCTGAAACCCATTAGATTAATGTGACCAAACTGAATGGATTGTGAGGGTAAAACTCCCATATGTTTGTAAAAGGAGAGAGGGGCTGCAGACTGTTCCTTATGCACATAAACTTGAACAGATGGTGCGATGCACTCAACTCAAACTCCAACCAAGCTGGTGTTAAGAGATATCCCTTAAATATAGTGGGTCTCATAGGAACCTCCCAATCCTCACCTAAAATATAGTCTTTTTCATTGATTAAGTGCAGCAGTTGCTGAAGTCACATGATCAGAGAGGTGTAGCCAATGGGTACCAGTCCCTCTGTATCTCCACGACGACAACGAATCCAGTCTTGGTCAACACCTCCTAAAACCACCAGCTCCTCATCTTTACAGAAGCTGAGCTCTGAGCCTGTTCCTCTGTGGTCACACAATGTTCGCACTGACCTGTAGCACATTTACATAAATTTACATAAACCCTGTCTCCCTGTCCATGTACACTTATTTTTGAAATATAATCTGTATGGTACCTCAGTGGTCTGGGTTTATCCTTCATCTCCAGTGATTCGACTTCTTTCTTGGACTCAGGCACAGCCTCTCCCTGGGGCTCAGGCACCCTCTTTAATATTGGAGCAGTGCTGCTGCTCACCATTCTGGTCAACGCTGTGACACCAGGGGCAAACCACTGAGATGGACGTCTTCAAAGCAAGAAAAAAATTAATGTGGCAAATGCTCAGACAGTTGCAAGAAATAAGACATACTGTATGCCAGTGATTCTCAACTGGTGGGTCGGGACCCAAAAGAGGGTTGCAAAACTGTTTTGTGGGCTTCAATAAAAATAAATATGTGTCATCAATTTACACTCCTTAACAGTAGGTGGCACTATGGGACATTAGGTGTACAGATGAAACCCTACAAGAGCAAAAAATCTAGTTCTATAATATGAGGTTACACCCAAGGCTGAAGTGAGTTTTAAAAAGGCTTAAATTACTGACATGAAGTGTTGTGGTTTTAAATTAAAATGCAACTGCTTGGTTTATTTTTAAACTTGTTATTTTTGTGTTGCATATAGTAAAATTCAGATATTTTACCATCACAGGTTCAAACTGCACAATGTGTTTATTCAGTAAATTTGATAAGTTGAAATATCTCTTTTATTCAGGTTGTGGGTTATCATTATAAGATGATGGCGGGTCCCCAAGCCAGACCAGTTAAGAACCACTGCTGTATTCATTAAGCTAACCTTGTTGATGCTGGGTGACTAGTGGGACTGTTGAGAGATTTAGAGACTCCAAACAGGCGCTCAAGACCCCAGGGCATCTGCCCACCACTGCTGAATGGGACAAAGTCACTGTGAGCCTGAAGATGAGGCGGTTCTGTCTTTAATGCAGCCTTTTGCTCTGCAGTCAGAGTCAACTCAGAGAGGTTTTGGCTCAGTCGGCCTCCCCAGCGCATCATTACCTCCCATCCCTGCTGGATCACCTAAAATACACACAAGAGGCCTATAATGATACACATTCATGAGCTTGTACTAAAACAGAAATAGCAATAAGAGGTGTGTACCTGTCCAGCCTGTTGTGTGAGACTGTCCTCTTCTATATTAGGAGGAGGTAAAGCTCCAATTTCCTTCTCCTGCACCCACCGCAACTGAGGACTGGTCTCCAATACATCTTCATCCTTGATAGGACTACTGTTTGACTGTGAATCTGCACTCTTTGTGTGGGACTCCAGTGAGGGTGTAGATTCCTGTACGTATTCTGCATTTTCAACATCTACCTCTGAGAGACTCTCCATATATTTTTCTCCTGATTTCAAGGACTGACAGGCCTTATCTGAAACCTGCAGTCCTGCATCCTGGCATGCTGGACTGGGGATCTCTGGGTTATGACTGTGTGGATCCAAGTGGTGATGCTGGAAGAGCAAGTCCAGGTTGAATGTCAGCAGACTGAGGGGCTGCAGCACGAGGAGCAGCTCCTCAAACTGAGGCTGGCAGACTGTCAACGACAAGCGCATAAAGGACCAAGGGTGGTAATATGTCTCCAATACGCCTGAATAAGAAAAGGAATAAAGTTTATCTAATGACCATGTAAAGAAATTACATCAAAGTAGTAAGGAGAACATACCGCTGCAAGTTTGAAGGTGAGACAACCAAAAATCAAGATGCTTTGTGCTGTAACACAAAGCATACAGAGGAATAAAAATTATATCGCCAGAGAAATAGAGCTAAGCATTTTCCTCTGTGTAGAGGAGCAGAGCAGATGTACAGTACTTACTTAAGTAGGCCAAGGATAAATGCATTGAAGCGATGTTTGCTCTGTTTGAGCTGAGGCAGCTCTCCAATTCGAGCTTGTAGGTTGAAAAGAGCTTGTGTTTTAGCGCCTTGATAAATGGTATGAGAAAAGATTTGCATGATGACTTGTAGAAAAGGAAGCACCAAACAGAAAATCATTTCTAAAATACAGAGTAGCTATGGCAGTTCATCATTATGTGACAAGATCTCAGTGTTCAAGGGTCACTGTTATTAAACAGAATATGAATCCATTTATTAATGCTATGAGTCTCCTAGTATTGTCCTTAATACAAATTAATGCTCTTCTGTGCTTGATACCTGGCCTAGTTGAGGCCTGGACCAGGCTCCAGGCTGAATTTGGCCTTCTGCCCGCAATTAGGTCACTCTGGTGGGGTTTGAGGCCATCAGTCAACAGGCTGTGCAGGGCGGGGCAGAGGCACTGCAGCACAAGCCGGCCTAGAGATGGATTTACAGTGCTGTCTCCTAATAAGGCCTGATGAAAAAGAGTTAGAGGTAAGTGAAAAAATGTACTCTGATGGGAGTGAATTAATGGGGCAATACTTGAATAAAACTGATAAAAAAAATAAAGATTCTACTTGAGACAGACAAAAAAATCACAATAATATTATTTCAGACATACCTTTTGCACTACAGTCCGAGAAGAGCTAAATTGTGCCAAGATGGCTTCCACTGCCACACTGATTGCACTGACCAAAGCTAGAGAGAAAAACAACGGCTCACAGTTAAAGTGTGTCTGTAACTTTAAATGCAATCATTTGAGCAAACAGTGAAAAACAAAGTATTTACCTCTCTTTTCCTGCAGACATAAAGAGGAGCAGCCCAGTCCTCTCACTGGATGCTTTACATTTTCTGCCATCCAAGTCTCTCCTCTATGGACTGAGCCAGCAAACGACACACTGCGGACAGCTGACATACAAAACATAGTGAGAATTACTTACTGTCATTAAAGTAATTCAACAAGATGAGCACACAACATTAACATTGTTTATTAGTAAAAGCATTTAAGCAATGAAGCACTAATTAGCAGATGGCACTTATGACATACCGCATTTTCCGCACTATAGGGCGCACTTAAAAGCCTTCAATCTTATCAAAAAACAGCAGTGTGCCTTATAATCCAGAGCGCCTTATTTATGAATTTATTTACAGCTACCGTAGTCAGGAGTATCGCAGAGTAATACATACTGTGCTTCACCATAATATTGCTGTAATCGTCCAACTGTTTAACTCGGACACTGAAGATGCAGAATTTGAGGGATTTGTGGACGAGGAATGAACTGAAAAAGTGAGTGTATTGTGTCGTATTTTGTTATAGTTATAGAGTTATTGTGAATACGCTATTGTTTGATTTAGCGGTCTCAGATTGTGTTTTTTATTCACCTGTTACAACTGAACAAGTTTGGGAGTTATGGTGAACGCATTGAAAAAAGTTTGACTGACTGACTTATCTGACTATTTTGTTTTGCCTTTTAGTCCGGAGCGCTTTATATGTGAAAAAAGTTTGAAAATAGACCATTCAATGATGCCTTATAATCCGGAGCGCCCTATAGTACGGAAAATACGGTACAAATTAAGAGCAGTTTTTAACTGTAGACTGCACATCTGGAAACTGGAAAAGTTTTCTGTCAGCTTATCACATACACACTCAAAAAACTTTACAAAATACAAAGCACAAGGGTTGGGTAAAGATTAATAACATGGCAACGCTTGAGTTGAACAAAGAAACAAACAAATTTATATAACATTGTTATATAAATGCAGACATTTACAACATACTGTATGTCAAATAGGTTGCCTTAATGCACATACACACAACAAGAAAAAGCATTTGAAGTAGCTTTGAATTGAACACATGCAAAGAAAAGATTTATCTGTATCACATCCAACTGACACAAGGAAAGCAGAACAAAGAAGAAAAAGAAAATAATGATGAGTGACTGACGGTAGACACTCTGACAGGAATCCTTGTTGCCTTCTGAAGGCTCTTTGCAGATTTGAAAGAACAGCAAGTATAACACATATTAGACGACCTGTGTGAAGCAGCCTTTTGATTCATAAACTACTCTCTTACTCTGCTCTTTCAAAGTCTGCAAATTCCTTGGATTTAAACAGTGGCTCAGGTTAAAGAGCCACAATATCTACAGCAGATATCAAGGACATACGGTGACAAAGACAGACACACATGCACACAAACAAGATGTCTGACCATGACAGAGATCAAGATCTAGAGGAAGAGAATAAAGAGAGAGAAGTCTTACTCGCCACTTGTGACTGCTCCTGGTAGAGTTTGGGGGGTAAGGGGGGTGCCCTGAGCGTTATTGGCAGGTACAAATTTGGATAGTATAGGGGCGCAGCCAGGGCAGGGAGGGTGTGTGAGCGTGGAAAAAGCGGGGAGCAAAGGCCTGACTGTGGCGCACCAAGAGGAACACCTGAGCGCTGTGGAGGGGACAATGCTCCAATAGGGGACAGCCGGGGAGGGGCACCCCGGTGCAGTGGACAATTTTTAGGATGGTACAGGTATAAAGCAGGAAGAGGAGGAAGCTCTTTAGAAACCCTGTCTGTGTGAGAAATTTTTGAAGGTTTTTCTGTTACAGCGCTGACATTGTTGTACCTCATAATCACATCAATATTCTTATATGGGGTTGGACAGGCAGGGGCTACAGGTGTGCTCTGTTGGAGAGCGTCACTGCAGTACAAAGAGTCAAAATTACACATTGAGCTGGACACAGTGTCTTTGGATTTGGGATCATCAGTCTGTTTGTATGCCAATTGTGTATTTTGCCTTTCATAACCCCGATAATCACAAATTGAGTCTATGCCAAAATCTTCCAAGGATCCATAATTTCTGTCAGTAATTAACTCATGCCTCTGTACACAAGTTGGACTGGCAGTGTCATCCAATTGCCCGATGTACAGCTTTTCTGGGGCCTTTCTACCTACAGGACTATGAGGTCTGGGATCATCAAAGAGATTGCAAAAGTCATGACAGAGGGACGGGTCAGCAGAGTGGAGGAAGTAGGGTTGGGAAGACTGGGCAGGGTGCAGTGGGGGTGAGGAAACTGCAAATTGGAATAAGGCAAATTTGTACAAAGCAGGGGCAGGAACAAAGGCAAGCGCACAGAATGGGATAAGCACACAAATTAGAATCATGGAGAAAAAATACAAACATTGAATTGGGATGGATAGGTGAGAAAAATAAGGATTTGGCGAATAAATGGAAAAAGAGGGAGAAAAAAAACGTGCAATAATGTTAGTGTCTGTTGGAAGAAAATGTACAGTTCTGAATGTTTTGTGTTGCAGTAGCAACATTTAGACATTCAGTGTCTGAGAGTCAACACAGTATTTAATTGACAAGAGTGCATAGAATTGGACCGCATATCCTGGCTGTAAAAGTTAATTACCACACACACTACACACACAAGTCCATGAAGGAAATACTTTTTACAGTTTTAGTTTTACTCTGGTACCATTTAGTGAGTGCAAAACTCAACCTTGGATTTACCCCCTCACTTGTGATTCTCTACATGTGTTTTCTGTCTCTTTAGCTTCTTCCAAGGTTGCCTTCCTGTCCTCGGTACAGCTCACAGTTCACTGTAATGCTGAGTCAGTCAGATAGTCCTTTTTGCTCAATCATTGGATCTGTCGCTCTGGAAATTTAAAGCCTCCTAGTTTCCTAGGCAGCTGTTCTTATTCTCTCAAATCACTGCTTAGCTATAGGCAATTAAATAAGCTGAAAGTGACCATACCTGGGTTATACTGGTGCTGTGTTTCAAGTGTTACCAGTACATGCTACTTCCTGTTTTTAGTAGGACGACTAGCAGCAATTGGACTATAGACAAAGACCCTCCCCCTTTACTTTTAAAGGTATACACACGGAAGTCCACAGGTGAATGATTCTGGAATGTTTATTTAACTATGCTTAGACTGAATCTTTCAGCTTACAAACTGTAAGAGAATATCTTATTTAGTTTGGGGAAAATATTATGACATTCATAGAACAAACTAATATAGCAATACATGTTGACATACAGAAACCATCCCTTGGTTTCCTACTGCAGCACTGTGAGCTAAGTAACTTGATCTTGCCACTCTAGGGAGCACGGGTGGGGTGAGGAGGCAGGATGAACTGCAGAGGAAGGACATACATCCCCTGCTAAATACAAACTTGGACTAGATAAACTGTATGACAAGGAGTACAAATATAAGAATTCAAAACAATACAAAACAAAATAATTCAGAAAGAGATAAGAAAACAGGTTAGTGAATTAAGGAGGAAACAAGAGTTCTGGAAAAGTAGAAAGTGGGTACTATTTATCTCAATTACCTGCTGGTCTTAATGGTTTAATAAGCAGTTATGACATCATACTGACACAGAAATGACTGACTGTTTCCAACCCGTCCTCTCATTATATATTCACTCTCTCTTCATTTTGTCCATCACTTTCTTTTCTGCCCAATACCCTGATTATTTGCTTTGCTCGTTTCGTCTGTCTAAAACAAATATCCACTTATAGCTCATCAGTGAGCCATTATTGTGCATCATCCACTGTGAGTGACTAACATCCTCCATTGTTGTTGCTCTCTAGTCCAATAAAATGTGTCTGAATTTTCATTTCCCAAAGTAAAACTGGCTAAGAATATTACTTGTGCATGTGTATGTTTTCTCCCAGGGCTATGGTAATCACAATAAATACAAACATCTATCTTACTACATTTTAAATGAATACTCACCTGTCGTTCTCAATTCAGTGGTTCTTTCTCCGTCAGCTTGGCCTCTCACCTCCACCTCTTCTTGAACTTTATCTTCCTCTATCTTGAAGTCTTCATATTCCCACTCTCTGCCCATTTTCCAGAGGCTGCTGTCACTGACTGAGTAGCCAATCTTTTGCAACAGCAACGACTCTGGCTGTCCACGTTCCTCGTCAGCTCTCTGCAGCATTTCCTTCAGAGCAGCCATTGAGGTGAGTGCAGGCGGGGGCTGCATGAACAAGGCCTGGGCCTGGGATGTGTACTCCCACTGGCTACCATCGCCTCCTGCCTTGTCTCTCCTCCACTTCAGGTTGTACAGTAAGTCTGGGTCAGGTGTGATAACTGCAGGGTCTGGCTCGGGTGCTGTGATCATTTTTGTTGGTGGTGAGGCAGTCTTGCTGCGGTAACGTAGTTCTTTGAAGGTTGTGATTTTTTTAACTGACCCTGAAGATGACTCTGAGGATGAACTTTTGAGTCTTTTTGGGGTTTCTACAGGCTGTTTTCTCATTTCAAAGTGAGGGGGTTTAGGTGGCGCATCTGATTCAGGTGTGAAGGCTATGAGCCAATCAAAACGCTCAGGCTGAGCGGAGTTGGCTGGAAGAGTGCTGACTTTTGGAGGGGCGCATGAGGGGATGGGGGGGAGGGGTCGTGGTGGAGGAGGAGGGGGGGGTGAACTGGGTAATTGTGGGGCATAATGTAATATCTCATAGTTGGCTGCTTTTGGATCATGCGTATTGCATAGACCAGTGCTGTAGTATGGCTCAGACATGAAAGCAGTATTTCTCCGTCGTCTTCTAGCCATTTCACTAAATGATGTGGTTCTTTGAGTATCCTTGCTTTCCTCTTTGTTTTTGCTTTCTTCAGCTTCTCTGAGATCTCCATCTAACTTGCCTGTGTAGCTCAGTCCATCTCTGACTATATGCCCAGGTTCACATTCCTTTTCTTCTTCCCTGTCTCTTATTCTGTACTCACACGGCTCTACACATCTGGAGATAATGTTTTCTGCATCTTCCTCATCCTCTAAGCCCCCAATGCAGACACCAAGCTCTGGGCTGAGTTTGAGGAGCTCGGCCTGGGTCAACCCTGCAAGCATCAGTAGCTTCCGGATCTCTACGTCCAGCGCATGGAAAGAAGGGGGAGGAGGCAGGGCTGGGGGTGGTGGTATGGCGGGGGGAGAAGAGGATGATACAGAAATGACAGGAGGTGGAGGTAGAGGTGGAGGGCGTGTGGTGGGAGGCGGCAAAGAGATGGGGGACTTTTCCTGTTCAGCTTGAAGAGCAGCACGCCGTTGGGCCTCCTTTCTGGCCAGGTGTCGTGTCCGAGGGGGCGGGATGGGAGGAGTGGGGGTGGGAATAGTTGGAGAAGGGGCAGTGTAGAGGGTGAGGTACGGGACAGGCTTGGAAGCAGGTAAAGGTGGTATCGATGGGGGTGAAACCGGTGTTGACTTCTCACATCTAAAGGTAGTAAAGGTCGGGGATGTAGTGTTGAGAGAGAAAGTGGACAGGGGAGTTGGAGAAGTGGGTACAGCCACTGAGGTGGTTTCCCTGCTGATATTGATATAAGTGTGAAGGTCGGAGGTCACACTGGCATGGCGCATGGGGGGTTTGGGTGGTGCTTCAATTGGGGAAGGTGTGAGTGAATCTGGTGCAAGAGGATCATCGCAATCTGATGGAACAGTAAGGTCCACCCCAGCATCTGAGAATTCTTGTGAGTCTTGCATTTTCCCTCTGTGACTTTTATACAACTTCCAGGAAATGTCTATGTTTCCCATTTCATCCATAATGTCAGAGAGGTCCTGCTCTTCCAGGTCACTAAGATCAAATCCCTTCTCATGAAGTCTGGCGATATATGCTAGTTTTACTTCCCTGTTTACTTTCTCCAAACGATCCAAGTGATCTATACGATCCCTCAGTACATCCCAATGTTGTTCTCCTTCAAGATCCCAGTGTGCTACTTGGATCACTTGACTAAAACGCTCCATTTTCCCAAATTCACCAACAGATTCTAGGAAGTCAAGTAAACTTAATTTGTTCATCTCTGAATCCTCTTTTATTCCTAAATAGTCAGGGGAGTCAAGGGCAGATGGGTAGCCTTCATCGGGGGAGGAAGGAGAAACAGTGGAATGGGATGATAAGTAGAAAGGATTGTGAGGGAGAGGGAGAGAAGGAAGTGAGCGTGCCGGAGGCCTGGATTCAGGGACTTCAAGAGGAGAGTTGACTTTGGGAGACAACGTGAAGGACAGATTATCTTGATCATTGGATGAGCACATCGAATAGGATTGCTCTGCGTTGTCCGAGTCCAGATCCGAGCAGGAGCTGATGGAAGTGGAGGATGAGGATGTGGAAGACGAGAGAGAAAAGTCCAGGAGGGATGGGGGGCAGTCACAGCATGACGGGACAAGAGTGTCATCATCCTCATCTTCATCATCGTCATCATTGTTGTCAGGCTCCTCTTCTTCCTCAATATCAATATCCCCACTACTGTCATCATCATCATCTTCATCTACTTTAATGGCATTGTTTGTGGTGTCCAGTTTGTGACTTTTATTCTTATTTTCCAAACTGGCAGCTACAGACTCAGCATGGTCTACCTGGGGCTGTTCAGGAAGCTGAGGCTGTTCCTCCACCCTCATGTCATCCTGCTTTTGGAGCAACGGGCCGGGTGGAGCCGGGAGCTGCATTTGCTGCCTGAGTGAGATGGTGTTATTATTGTTGTGGTTATGATTGAACATGCTGTTATTGTCCTGAGGAGAACGGCCATCGCAGCACAGACACGGCAAACTGGACTCATTGCAATTTGGGTCAAGGGGGAGAAGGGATGGAAGTAGAGGAGGAACAGGTGAAGGAGCATGTGGGTTTGCTGCTGTCAGCCGTGCACTCTTAGTTTTGGGTTTAACTGATTTGAAAACTGCAGAAACCGTTTTTTGTGTGCTTGCCTTTGGTTGGAAAAGTGGGGTGCGTGGCTGCGCTCCCAATCTCATCCTGGTTGAGGCAACAGGCCCTTTGGTTGCTCGGCGAGAGGAGGAATTGGGGATTGTGTTCATGTTTTTATCCTCCTTTGGGGGCACAGATGTATGAGACTTTGGTCCAGCTCCGGTTCGTTTGGTAGTGTCAAAGCGACGAGGCTTTCGAGGCTGAGAGGAGGACTGCATTGTGGGAATGGGACTGTCAGGATACTTGGATACCTCTGGTTGCTATAGAAACAGTAAAAGCTGGAAAGACCCAAACTATGACAAGCCGTGATGGTCACACCTTGGCTTCATTCCCCAGATCCTGTAACATCAAAAAAGACCCACAGTTAATGAAGGTTCTTATTGATTTTATATTAAAGCAGAGTTCTTAAAGGTTAACTAGTTTACTTTTGGTCTTTTATTAATACAAGGATCCATATCCATAGACAACTATTCCTCTTTTAGTAAAAAAGAGTTTTTTTTTATCTTTGTCTTCCTATCGTTTATTTGTGTTTTCATTTATTTTTGTTTTTGTGTTAATAGAGTTTATAATTATGACATAAGTAAAAAAAAAAGG